>JAHRHZ010000217.1:5799827-5897175 GCA_024137785.1 Ginglymostoma cirratum
GAAAAGTCAGCCTTCCTGCTCCTCTGATGCTGCTTGGCCTGTTGTGTTCATCCAGCTCTACACCTTGTTATCTCAGATTCTCCAGCATCTGCAGTTCCTACTATCTCTGAAGAAGCAAGCACCTGGGTATTCAATAGTAAATTTACAGACATGATCAAATGGAGATAATCAAATAACGCAGGATGACAGATAAACAAAATCATTCAAAGCGCCAAACAGGCCATTCTGCCATCATATATTAACAATCGCCCCCCAAAAAAAAACAAACCTATGGATCTTAAGTGACTGAAAACAAAAAGTGCTGGGGATCACAGTGGGTCAGGTAGAAACCTTGGAAAGAAAGCAAGTTAACGTTTTGAGTAACATCTAGACTTGAAATGTTAGGTTGGTCTCTCTCCATGGATGCTGCTGGACCCGTTGTGACCTCCAGCATTTTTATGTTTTTAGTACAGTTTCCAGCATCTGCAGTAATTCGCTCCCAAAATGATCTTAAGTTTATTTTTGAGCTATCAGTCGGTCATCCAATAACATATGCAGCTGTCACATGGTTATGCTATTTTTGAGATTCAATGTGGAATATTTGTTCCTTCACAAGCCCTATGCTGAGGGGTCTGGACCAGTGGTGGCAGAGAGTTGGGGTCAGGGCCAATGGTGACAGTGGGTCTAGGGTTTACAGTGGGTTTCAGGTCAAGCAGCAAAGGCGTAGGGAGGTGGGGACTGCGGTCTCTAGGGTCAAGTCTAATCAACTGGGCAGAGATACTCTACCCATGGGATCATTAGATGGAACAATAATCATTGAGCAGACATTCCAAGCACAATGGCCACAATTACAGAGGGAAAGGAAAGATTTTGTTGAAAGAGATTAAAATGGCTTTGGATGACTGTGATGCAATGAGTTGCAAAGTGCATTTAAAAACAATCATTCACAGGCTAGGCCAGCATTTATTGCCCATCCCTAGAGAGCAATTAAGAGTCAACCACATTGCTGTAGGCCTGAAGCCACATTTAGATCGGACTGAGTAGGGACAGCATTTCCTTCCCTAAAGTTTTTCCGAACCAGATGATTTTTATGAAGATCCCAAGGCTTTGTGGTCATTTTTAGGCTTTAAATCCCACACTCCAGATGGAGATGCAGGGTAGCATTTCACAAAAGTGAATTTCACACTATAAATGGAAATTTCTTGTTTCTGCTTTCTCGATCTCTTCTTTACTTACCATGGACCTCTTCCATACAACCAGCTATGGCGATGGCTTTAACTACTTTGGAAGCACAATTCCCTAAACAACGATACGCTTCCTCCCTTCAATTCTGGCCATTCCAGGCCCAATGCCAGTTTATGACAAAAATTTTTACCCACTCAGGCCACTTCTGTCTTAAATATTTCATTAGAGTTTATTTCCAATTCATACTACTGCCTACAGCATATACTTCAGCATCCCCCAGGACACATGTCTTGAAATCTACAGTTTGTGTATATTACGATTCAAGTGCCTGGTTCTGACCAACTTTCTTTTTGGTAAAGTTTGATTTACTGGAATATCCTTTTGGGTGATTCTTAATTGGGCCCACCCAGGGATGCCAATGTTGGAAAGCAAAGATGAATAATGAACCCTGACTAACCTTGGCCAGTTTGCAGTAACCCTATTTAACTCAGGTTTGTTACATGATGAGAGAGACGATGGGCGATAAAAGTCAAGGGAAAATCCACCACAAGTTTATTAAACACTTTATCAAGGGAAATCAATTTCATCAGACTCTTTGAGTTCAACATTATTGTTCTTTGAGCTCTTCAAACTCTTATCAATTTATTCACAGGACTTTTCAGTCGACAATGTTAAATGTCTAAGTAAACAGTCTCAAAGCTACACTAGTTATCTACTTCTGACATGCACTTCCGAGGATTTACTACATCCTAACCATAGATTCCCACCACTGCATTTGAGCTGTTTGTCTGAAAAGACTGGTAATAGCCATTTAATAAGGCTGGGACAGGCTGTTCGTCATGAAACCCCTTGAGGGTTAGCAGATAGTTGAGGATCTGCAGTTTTGATTTGGGCTTCCCCTCTCATTGGGGCTGGTTCTGGTCTTCAGATCATTTCACCAAGGGTGGTTTCTCTGGAGATGAAGCTGAAGAATGTGCAAAAAAAAAACAGAGTGAGCTGGAGCTCCAGGTTGCCCCTTTTATCCAACTCTTTGTGCCCTTCTCAAGGATTCTGTGGCCTGTGTCCAATATTAGCATTGGGAGGAGACAAGAAAATCCAGTGATGTGACATATTTGAAGATCCTGGAAATAACGCAGTATGGAGCTGGAGGAAAACAGCAGGCCAGGCAGCATTGGAGGAGTAGGAAAGATGATAAGAAGGGTCTTTCTGAGGAAGGGTCCTGACTCAAAATGTCAACTTTCCTGCTCCTCTGATGCTGCCTGGCCTGCTGTGTTCCTCCAGCTCCACACTGTGTTATCTCTGACTCCAGCATCGGCAGTTCTTCCTATCTCTTGGAGGTCACAGAACATGGTTTTTTGAACCTTCAGCTGTGAAGTGTTCACTGCAATGCCTCTGACCTCCTACTGAGCCTGGTGCCAACCAAGTCTGCATAGCATTCTTCTAACAAAACAGGTTCTTTGGAGATGGAAACAACATTTCATCCTGAAACAATGCGGCTGTTAAAACTGGTCAGTCAGTTCCAGGCCTGTCTGGCTTCAGTGGGACGTTGATTGACCAAGTCGTGGCTGCATGAATACTGTCTGTTCCAGTTTTGCAGTTTGCAAGTTGTAGAGTCCAGCTAGATTTAAACTTGGCTTCCACATTTTGAGCTTTTATCCATGCTCATGGAAATATGTAAACATTTATGTAATAATCCTGGAGCTCAGGGGTCACCTGACCACTTTTATCCCAAGATTTTATCCCAAGATCCCAATTCCACATGCTCTTTCAGGTTAAAATTCCCTGCACAAATTGGTGCTGTCCATGGAAATGCATTCAACATATTATTGAAGAGGACAACTGAAATCATATTGGAAGTTTCTGTGATAGTCGGAACTGCAGATGCTGGAGAATCTGAGATAACAAGGTGTAGAGCTGGATGAACACAGCAGGCCAAGCAGCATCAGAGGAGCAGGAAAGCTGACGTTTTGGGCCTAGACCCTCCTTCAGAAAAAGTGAAGGGTCTAGGCCCAAAACATCAGCTTTCCTGCTCCTCTGATGCTGCTTGGCCTGCTGTGTTCATCCAGCTCTACATCTTGTTATCTTGGAAGTTTCTGTATTCTCTTTACACCCAAACAGGAAAAAGTTGTGAATTAGAGGCACAGGTAGATAGAGCGTGGATTGTAGGGAAGAAATTCCACTCAAATGCTAAGCTTTCAGCAGAAAGGCTAGACTCTGAATGAATTAAAGGAGCAAAGAGTTTTGTGTATTGAAATAGAATGGAGAGCAACTTGAGGAACAAATTTTTAATGAATGGTAAGACAAATAATTTTTAAAAAATGAGATTTATAGTGTTGCACTTATGTCCATTAGACAGGTCACTGAGAAGTTTACTTTGTATGCTACTATAACATAGAGTTTAAGCATGTGATTAAAACTGGATTAGCATGAACTAAAACAACGTGGAGCCATTTAGACCTTAATATTTGCAAATATTGGAGTTGGAGACTCAATGTGTTATTGAGGAGCTGGTTATTAATTAGTTTGGTTATGAATCGGTTACCAAACAAGTTAGCTGCAAATAATTCCTTTGATTTTTTTAATCCCCAAACTGCTAAATTCTGTATAGAGATAGTATGAATTGCTGATGCTGGAGTCAGAGATAACACAGTGTGGAGTTGGAGGAACACAGCAGGCCAGGCAGCATCACAGGAGCAGGAAAGCTGACGTTTCGGGTCGGGACCCTTCTTCAGAAAATGGGTCCCGGCCCGAAACATCAACTTCCCTGCTCCTCTGATGCTGCCTGGCCTGCTGTGCTCCTCCAGCTTCACCTTGTGTTATCCCTAAATTTTGTATACTTCTTTTTAAATTAGTATTGCAGTACAGAATATTGAATTGATTTTACTGTCAAAACAGTGGTACAGCTAGACTTTATGTTGTTCATTCTCAAATCATTCAGCAAAATCAGGCAAGGTGTTCAACAACATTAGGTCAGAGATGATTGTGAAGTTAATTCCAAATGCCACTGTCAAAAGTGTTACTTTGCTTTGTGGAAACAAAATTTTACTAATATACCAAGCCTTAAAATGCATTGATTAGTTCGAAGTTGCTATATTTGCGAGGTAGATATGAAGTTGCTGATTTTTTTCATCTCACACCCATCGGGACATATGCAAGAAATTCAAATTTCAAAGAATCAGAACAATTTATACTGGCAGAGAAAAGGACACTGATTGTTTAGTAAGTTCACTCTGAATCACCAAGGTATTGCGATGTGCTAGGATTCACTTAAAGTGCACTGACTGTCGAATCCAACTGCTTACAGGTTGCTAGAAGAGTACACCACAGGAACAGGCCCTTCAACCCACTATGACTGTACCAATGATTATGCCATTCTAAACCAGTCCCACCTGCCTGCACATGATCTATATCTCTCTATTCCCTGCCTGTTTGTGTGCCTGTCTAAAAACATCTTAAACATTGCTATCATATCTGCTTCTACCTCCTTCCCTAGCAGTGCATTCCAGGTAATTATCACCCTCTGTGGAGGGAAAAGTACTTTCCTCACAAGTCCCTACTTGCTACTTCCATTAAACTTTCCCCTATCACCTTAAACCTATGTCTTCCACTATTTGACAGCTTCCCCCCAACCACCCAACTCCAGGAAAAAAACTCTGAATATCCACCCTATCCATGCCTCTCATAATTTTACATACTTCTATCAGGTTGCCCAGAGCCTCAAGTATTCTAGCGATAAAATCCAAGTATGTCCACCTCTCCTTATAGCTAATACACACCAATCCAGGCAATATCCTGGTAAACCTCTTTTGCATCGTCTCCAATGTTTCCACAATGCAGTGACCGAACTGCATACAATACTCCAAATCCAGCTAAAATCATCTACAGATACATCATAACTTGCCAAATTTAACCTCAATGCCCTGACTGACGAAGGCAAGTATGCTTCTTTACCATCTATCCACTTGTATTGCCACTTTCGGGGATCTACAGACTTGCAACCCAAGGTCACTCTATATATCAATGTTCCTGCCACGTACTGTATATTTTCCACTCGCGTTGATCACCCAGACTGCATCACCTCACATTTGTCGGATTAAACTCCATCTGCCATTTCTCCACCAGCTTTCTAACTAACCTATATCCTGCTGTCTCCTTTGACAACCCTTCTTCCCTATCCAAAACTCCACCAAACTTCATGCCATCTGCAAACTTACTGAGACTGCCTATACTGTCATTCAAATCATTTAAATACGTTAGATAGTACAAACTGTATTCTGTTTATTATGGACAGCTAAAAGGAGCATACAATTTTATTCAATCAATCAATCATTGGGATATATGGCTAGCTATTTGACTACGTGGATATTGAAAGTCATACACAGTATTTTTGTATTGCAGGTAGAATGTGTTTTGAAAAAATGATATAGTAAGTATTCTTTAGTACAAAATCAATCTTCCTGCTGCTGGATATTAAGTATTACTGCAGCCAGAAAAGGTTCCCAAGAATGAATCCAGGCCTGAGGAAATTTAGTTACGAATGATAGATTTTAAAAGTAGCACTTTTTTTCTGGAGAATGGGGGGAAATAATTTTAAGGAATTAAGGATCATAATATAACAGAGTAAAACTATTCCCATTCATGAAAAGATTAAAACCAATAATAATTGGTGAAAATATTAAGAAAAGCATCTTCACACAGCAAGAGGTTAAAGTGTTAATCTGAAAGTGTAGTGGAAGCAAGCTTAACTGAAACATTCAAAATGGAATTAGACTGTAATCTGAAAATTGAAGAATCTGGAGAGTTAGCAGGAGAATGACATGAAGTGAAATGCTTATTCAAAATCTGGTGCAGACATAATGGGCCAAATGGACTCCTCCATTATAATCATTCTGCAATTCTCTGATTTTGTCTCTTTCTTTCAGGGTTTAATTGCTGTTGAATATTTCCAAACTCTTTTTTCACTTTCCAATTTCTTTTCTTTCTCATTTATTTCTGCCTTATTGTTCTTTTGCTACCTTTTATCTATTATTCTATATCCATTTTTCTGTAGAAATTTGCTTTCCCTTCTCAGAAATTCCACAGTTAATGTTACAGATTTTCAATTAGAATGCTTCTCTCAGGTCTCTGCCAGTTTGCCTCTCTGCGACCTTTCAGCAACTTTCTGGTATAAATTTTGGAATACTAAATGTCTAAGGGCAAGTCTAATTATTGTTAGCTTCCCTTTGAAGCTGTTCTGCAGTAAAATGTGATCCATTAAATTGGAAATTAATTAACGATTGCTGGTTAGAAACAAAAATGAGTATTATCATTTAGAAATTTAATACCTAGCTGTTGGGTGTGAAAAAAAACTGCTGGACATATAGCCAATGCTGAGTCGGATCATTTCTATACCAAGTATCAATAGATTTCAAGTTAGATACAAATTAGACCCTAATTAGTTACAGCTATTAGCTTCAGTCATCAAACATTCTAAAATGAGGCTGCTGTACAATAATTTAACATTAAACACGATGCAACTTCAAAAGTTTGTAAGATGAAAAATATATGTTAACACCAAATAATTATTGCCTTGATTTCAGAATGCTCTGTGCATGACAATATTTTGTAAGAAGTAATAATTTAGCTTAAGCAATGCTCAGGTCCAGTCAGAGCAAAAGAAAATTCTTCTGAAGTAGTGACAGTTATCAATTACCCCCTTCATCAACAAAACTGCTGGGACATATGTGTGGTAGATAAATTTTATTGATTGATATTATAATTATTGAAACTGATATTTTAATTGCAGAAACTGTTAATCTTAAATATATCATGTTATGTCAGCAGTTAGAACACAAATGGACTTTGCATGCAAAGCACAATGTTATGGAGGAATAATCAAGTTGTGCTTACTTGACAGTGGTAGGATTTCCTGCTGAAATAGCTGCCTCGGCAGTGAAAGATCCTTGTATTCTGTAGGCTAACAGTATAAACTACTATAAAAATCAATCAAAAATAATGGGTTGAATCCTACCAGAAACTTGCTATGTATCATTTTTGGCAGGTTTCATACAGGCTTTCTCTGTGAGTCCTAGCAATTGTTTTGACGCTATCTTCCCAAACTTTTCTCATTAACTGAGCACTCTGCCCAAAGGTGCCCCATGCATCATGCTCCCCAGCTTACCGGAGGTGGAATTATTGGCTACTGCCAAGCCACCTGGCACTGGCACCGTCTTTAAAGCCTAACCATACACCTGTAGGGACTCTATGATTCTGCCAATTCAAACACCCTTTAGGGGAGCACAGTGGCTCAGTGGTTAGCATTGTTGCCTCACAGTGTCAGTGACCTGGGTTTGATTCCCACCTTGGGCGACTCTCTGCGTGGAGTTTGCACATTCTCCCTGTGTCTCTGTGGGTTTGCTCTCTTTTCCGCCCACAGTCCAAAGATGTGCATGTTAGGTTGAATATCCATGCTAAATAGCCCACATGGGAAACACAGGGTTGCAGGGAATGGGTCGGTCTGGGTGGGATGCTCTTCAGAGAGCTGGTGCGGACTTGATGGGACAAATAAAGTGGTAGAGTAATACAGAATGGAAACAGACATCTTGGCCCAAACTGGTCCATGCTGACCGTGGTGCTCAGGTAATTAGTTCCAATTGCCCGCATTTGGCCCATATCCCTCTAAACTCTTCTGATCCATGTACATATCCAAATGTTTTTTAAATGTTGCTCTTGTACTTGCCTCAACCACTTTCTCTGGCAGCCCATTCGATGTACACACCATTGTCTGTGTGAAGAAGTTGCCCCTCAGGTCCTTCTTAAATCTTTCTCCGCTCTCATCTTAAACCTATGCCCTCTAGTTTTCAATACCCCATCTCTTGGGAAAAAGACTATATGCATTCATCCTATCTCTACCCCTCAGGGTTTCATATACCTCAATAAGGTCATCCCTCAATCTCCTATGTTCCAAGGAGTAAAGTCCTGTCCTGGCCAACCTTTCCCTTCCTCGTAAATCTTCTTTGCACACTTTCCAGTTTAACTGTCTTTCCTATAACAGGGTGACCAAAACTGTACACAGTACTCCAAGTGTAGCCTCACCAATGACTCATACAACTGTAACGTAACATCCCAACTCCTATACTCAATGCCTTGACCATTGAAGGCCACCATGCCAAATGCCTTCTTCACTACTCTGTCTACCTGTGGTGCCGCTTTCAAAGAACTATGTACTTGTACTCCCAGGTCCCTCTGTTCCACGGCACTCCTCAGGACCTTACTAATTACTGTATAAGTCCTAACTTGGTTTGACTTTCCAAAGTGCAACACCTCACACTTATCTATATTGAATTGTATTTGCCAATCCTCAGCCCAGTTCTCCATCTGATCAAGATCTCTCTGTAATTTTTGATAACCTTCCTCGCTATCAACGATATCTCCTGATTTTGTATCATCCGCAAACTTAGCAATCATGCCTTGTTCATTCACTTCCAGATCATTTATGTAAATAACAAATAACAAATGTCCCAGCTCCGACCCCTGTGGCATGCCACTGGTCACAGGCCTGTAGTCTGAGAAACAACCTTCAACCATCACCCTCTGCTTCCTACCATCGAGCCAACTTTGAATTTGATTAGCTAGCTCTCCCTGGATCCCATGCAATCCAATCTTCATGACCAGCCTGCCATGCGGGACCTTTGTCAAAGGCCTTACAAAAGTCCTGATAGACAACATCCACTGCCCTACCCTCATCAATCCTCTTGGCTATCTCTTTGAAAAACTCTAAAAGATTTGGCAGATATGACTTCCTACACACAAATCCATGCTGACTATCCCTAATCAGACCTTGACTATCCAAATATTGGTTGATCCTGTCTCACAGTATCCACCCCCCAATAACTTGCCTACCACTGGTGCCAGGCTCCCTGGATTGTCTTTGCTGCCTTTCTTAAACAATGGAACAATATTAGCCACTCTCCAGTCTTCTGGAACTGCACCAGTGGCAAAGGGTGAAGCAACAATCTTTGCAAGGGCCTCTGCAATTTCTTCCTTAGCCTCCCACAATGTCCAAGGATGGACTTGATCAGGCCAAGGGGATTTATCCACATTAATGTGCATTAAGGCTGCAAACACCTCCTCTTTGGTAATGTGTACGTGGTCCAAAACATCTCCACTTGTTTCCCTTATTACCTTAGCATCCATGATTCTCTCCTCAGTAACAACTGGGAAGAAATGTTCATAAAAATCTCTCCCATCTCATGTGGCTCCACACATAGATGTCATGATGATCTTTAAGGGGACCTATTCTCTCCCTAGCCACCTCTTAACATAGCCAAAGATCCCCTTGGGATTTTCTTTAATCCTATCTGCCAGGTCCATCTCATCCTCTTTTTTGCTGTTCTGATTTCCCTCTTAAGTAAGCTGCTGTGCTTTTTATAATCAACTAGGGATTCACTTGGGCCTAATAACTTAAACCCAATATATACCTTCTTTTTCTTGACCACAGCCCCAATATCCCTCATCTGCCAGGGATCCCTAAACCTGCCAGCTTTTCCCTTTACCTTCTTGAGATTCTTTTTAAAAGCCTCACATTTGCCAGCCGTTCCTTTTCCTTCAAACAGACTCATCCAATCAACTGATGCTAGATCCTGCCTAATGGTCCCAAAATTGGTCCTGCTCCAGTTTAATATTGATGCATATTGATTTAGGAAACTTTCGTAGACACATTTGACAAATTCCACCCCATCTGGGCCTTTTACACTCTGGGTGGCCCAGCCAATACAGGAGAAATTAAAATCTCCAACAAATATTACTCTATTATTCCTGCAGATACCTACAATCTCTCAACACATCTGTTCCTCTAGTACCCGCTGGATATTTGGTGGTCTGTAATACAGTCCAAACAGACTGACCATCCCTTTCTTGTCTCTAAGTTCTAACCATATACTGTCATTTGATGACCCCCTTAAGAATATCCTCTCTAAGCACTGTTGTTATGTCTCCCTTATCAAAAAGACAAATCACCCTCCTTGCTTGTACTTTTGTCATGCTTGTAGCTCTGTATCCTGGAACACTGAGCTGCCAGCCCTGCCCTTCTCTGGGCCATGTTTCTCTAATGGCTATAATATCCCAGTCCCTAGAGCCAATCCATGCTCTGAGCTCATCAGTTTTACCAGTCAGGCCTGATTCCACACTGCAGGGATTCCAAGGTCAATTGGTGGCAGTGTGCAGCTGTCCTGCACAGCTCATTTTGTTTGCCCTGGAAATGTTGGACAGAGGGAGCTTGGCATCCTGTTTAGCCAACAGGAATCTGAAGGCTTTGCTGGGTGAGGGGTGGTGCATGCAGTCACTGCCCATGGAGCGTGCTCTGAGATATCGGTGACTGATGAAGGAACAAACAGTGAGTAGAGTCAGCAAATGAGAGACTGAAAAAGTGCAGATCAATGAAGTAATCGATCACATTGCCACTCAGTAGTGAGAATCTCATCTCGCCATTCATGACTTGTTTGGAAAATGGGAATATTTTTGCTCTTGACAGAGAGAATTTCACCACTGCTAATCTCCCTCAATTCTCTCAAATTTTTCATCAAACCCCACATGTTTTCATGATCCCACCCAATGAAATTTATTTCCCTGTTCTAACTTCTGGACACCATACCCAATGAGTTACTTCATATAGGTGCCTTCTCTCATACAGCCGCTATGAGTAGGAGAATGTTGTGTGGTGTCCATCAACATCTTGTCCCCAGGGAAATGGAATGTCTTTTGGAAATTAGAGCAGACATGAGAACTTGGGAATCCTCAAACATTGAGATGTTAAATTTTGGAAGCACAGTAGCAATGTTCTAGAATTAGATTGTATTCAGATCGGTGGGATTAGTTGGATGGTATCTGACAGAATTAGAAGTTTGGATTTTAGAACTTTTCTAAGTGTCGAAGTAACAAAATATTTTGGACATACAGCAACACAGCTGAATGCAGGGTTTGACTGGGACAATTCCAATATTTGACAAAACTAACCAGAGCTGGGGTTGGTGGTGGGGCATTGGAGCACATATTTAGAGATTCTTGTGAAGATTTGTAGCTCAAGTTGTGGATACGATTGTTGGCTTGCTTGCTGAACTGGCTGGTTATCGTACAGACGTTTTGTCACCACTTTAGGTAACATCATCAGTGCGGCCTCCGAGGAAGTGATGTTGTTCTACTCCGCTTGGTATTTGTATGATCCGGTCTGTTAAGTTGAGTTGTCATTTCCAGTTCTGTTCTGCATTGGTTTGTATATAGGGGCTAATTCCTCATGTTTGTTGATTACATTATTGGTTGAAAACCAGGCCTCTAGGAATTCCTGTGCATGTCTGTGATTGGCTTGAGCTACGATGGTCACATTATCACAGTTAAATTGATGGCCTTCGTTGTCTGGGTGCACTGAGATGAGGGAAAGTCCATTGTGTCGTTTTGCTGCAAGTTTGTGTTCGTGTATCCTAATGGTTAGTTTTCATCTGGTCTGGCTGATGTAACGTTTGCTGCATTCAATACAAGGTATTCTGTAAACTGTGTTTGTCCTGCATGCCATGGGTATGGAGTCTTTGGTCCTTGTGAGTGTTTGTTGAAGTGAGGCTGTGGGTTTGTGTGCCACCATGATTCCTAGTGGTCGTAACAGTCTCGTTGTCAGTTCTGATATGTTCATGATATAGGGTAGTGTAGCCAGTGTATTGGGGCATTCTGTGTCCTCTTGGCATTGTCTATCTAGTAGGCACCTGCAAATGAAGTACCACAGTATACAGGAAGACAATCCACACTGACCAAATCCTCAATTTTCATAGCAATCACCCATCCTCAAATAAACATCCACAAGCAAAGCTGTGTTAGGACACTATATAAACAGGCCACAACTCACTGCAATATGCCAGAACTACGCAAGACGGAGGAAGAACACCTATACAAAGTCTTTGCTAACAATGGATATCCCAACAATTTTATCCGCAGGTGCCTACCAGATAGACAACTGGGACAACGTGACCATCCTAGCTCAAGCCAACCTCAGAAATGCATGGGAATTCCTCGAGGCCTGGCTTTCGATCCTTAATGCAATTACTCTGTTTCAGCAGTAAACACAATGGACACTGCACTAGAAAGAAGTAACAACAGCTATTTAGGCCAACGGATGAAACTGTTGGTCTTGTGAGGACAAATGCAGTGAAGGTGACAGGCTGATCGGAACAATGCAATTTTGAATATGTGGCGATCTGATGATGTTAAGCCCTTCTAATCCCAGGGTCTAGGAGTAAACTAGGCATCTGAAAATGAACCAGCTTCTGAGAACTCATCCTAACAGATACAGGGTATGCTTGTAGGCATCTTTCAATGAGTTTTGTGCATTACTTACATTTTTCTGTCTTTAATTTGTTACAAATTGTAGTTTTAGCCATTTAGTGTCAGCTAATTCATGAGAAATATCAAGCCAGTAGAAATAAGTCAGACAACGCTTAGAGCAATTTGACATTGCTGCAATTGATGATTTCTAATTGGTAACTTCAGAAATGTAGATGATTTCATTTCATTAGCTGTGTATGTGCATGTGTGTGTGTGTTAACCAACGTGTATTATTACAGTTTTACTATGGTGAATCATGTTAACTTTCCACATTTCGGTAAATCAGAGTGGTTAACAGGACTTTGAACTGACACTTGGAAGTGTGGCAAACAGCTATGGCACTTTGTAATTCCAGTTGTCTCATTTTGAATTGCATGTTCTCTTACCAGAAATATGTATGTGATATGTTGATATTTTATCTGAATGGGAAGGAAGAAAAGCATACGAGTTAAATGTTGCTCAATAAATCTCCCAGTTTAAAGACCGAAGGTTCACGAAACTCCTAAATTATTCAATTCTTTTGTGCTGTATGTGTAAATAATGAAGATGTTCACAATAGATTAATTAAGTAGAGAAGGGCAGGAAGTAATGGGCATAATCAGACATACACATTTCCAGGTATTTTTGATCAAGAGATTGCTGTTGAACAGTTTATGATGAGGATTTGGGAGATGCTTACTCATCAAATCAGAAAAGTTAAAGAGTAATATGATGAATGATCTGCCATTAAGTTTTCATTAGGTAAATAATGCCACTGAGTGGATACAGTCAGAGGCAGAACATCGAAACGACCATGCATTAGTTATTTTCTTTCACCAGCTGATGGTGTAAAGAAATTTTAATTTTAACTTAGAAAGTTCAAAGATTTCTTAAAAAAAGAAGTTCAAAGTTCAGCCAGTTTTGGTCAACTGCACTGAGCAACATGATGCAGTTTCGTTACAGCTTTCAAACTGACCCCCTCTCATTTTTCCCAACAATATGTACTCTTCACAGTACTGCCCATTTCTCAAAAACTCTACAACTAAGTTGGTTGAATTGTTCTAGCTGACATCCAACACCTCACATTGCAGAACAAATGTTACTTTGATGCTTCCTAACTGCAATGCTGAGCTACAGATTTGGAAAGTGCTGATGTATGTGCATGAGCACCGAGGCTGGTGATTGTTTTTTCCAGTCCACTACGCTACCGTCCAGAGGTCAATTGCTTTCTAATTTATGTAACTGATGAAAACTTTCCAACCTATTCCAAGTCTGAGGCCCAAGGGTTTCTATGGAGCTATAATGGAACAAAAAGTTGTGAAATCTGAATCTTACCCAATGAGCAAATGAGTCATGTAGGCCTAGAAAATTCCAGTTTAGCAGCTACTGAATTTGGTGATTTCGCCCGTGGTAAGATGGAGCTGAATATGCAAGCCCTGGGATAAGGAGTGGTATGGTAACTAGGTCTCCCTCTCTCTGTCACCCTCAAGTTGGAAGCATACATGTCAGGGAATCAGCTGAGATTGGATTACACTAGGTTTTGTTACCCCATATTTTTGAAACAGCTTATGAACACCCAAAGTTAAAGTTCACATTCCTACAATAGCTATATACTAGATGAGATTTGGCTCCCTTGAAACTTTACCTCAACGAGAACATTTGACGGGAGAGAAATGAGGGCTGTCAAGGGCAAGTATATTTTTTTTCTCCTCTTGATACATATAAATTTTTAGAATATATCATTCTTATCGACACTGAAATTAAGGAATGGCCATCAAATTCTAAGCCATACTGGCATGAATTCCCTCTGCCACTACATTGGAATATTGGTGTAATTTGGACAGGCACTAGGACTAAGTGGGTCAATAAGCCATTTCACTGCAATTTACTTCTTCCACACAGATAAAATATTGTTAGAATTAAGCTGGGAACATCATATTTCCACTGACTGGAGATGAACTTGTGTTGACATCCTGAAAATCAAGAAGAAATGTAGTCGGATATATTTTCCAGCTTTCACATTCCAGAATCATTGAGCACATTATATGCCAGTGTGTCACAGTTGCTGACCACTTAAAATTTTCCTTTGATTTTTAACAAGACCATTTCTCAAAAGCAAGCGTATCAATTTCTGTAGATACAGGAAAGTTTCTTTCTTGGACAAGTTTAAAATGTTCTTTATGACGTTGCTGCAGAAAAGTAACCCCACTTATTACCGCAAAGCATTGTTGCAATGCAGCATTGCTTCTTACTTATGAGAAATTATAACCTCAGCAGCATTAACATTAGCAACAGAATCTGACTCAAATATATATATGCTGCTGATTCCACATAGAAAGAGGCAAGAACTACTAAAAATTCAAGTCCACTGTTTATTGTTTCCTTCATTATCCTTTTTTGTTTAGAATTTCTTCTGCTTTGCATCCAAAATGTGGTTGTTGCAAATGGGATAAAGTGAAGGGCATCTGTTACCAGCCGGCAAAATTTTGCCTTCCCTAGAGTGGTATAGATTACGGCAACGGTATTGGAAAAATACAGTGCGAACGAAAATCTTGACGTTGAGGAATAAAAATTCCAAAGTTGCTCCTATAGCTTTCAGAGGCAACTCCAGAATCTTCTTATTGAGCAGCAACTAACATATTTCCATACACTTGCATCTCATTATGAGACCAACTTACCTCATTTATATGTCACTTCCAACTCTCCCCTCCTTTCCCGAGAAACTAAACAGATCAAAATTTGAGCTAATAGCTGAAACCTAATAGCTGAAGCTTGCTGATTTCTTGGTCCTGCCAGCATTTAACTTTGTTTTCACCACAACCTTGAACACCAACATCCTCCAATTTTTGTCCGTATAAGTCAGCATAAGCAAACCAACATCCTCCCCATGTCATCATGTCTGCTGTAAGTCAACTCCCACACAACCTTTGCACTTTATATGTGACCTTCGAGCTCAAGGACACCTACAGCTTGCATGCTTCTGCCAGGTTGCTTTGTGCACAGGGAGACGCATGCAACTCTTGTCTACATAGGATGCATTTTCTGGCTCTTTTCTTCATTTCTTAATTTTCACTGAGTTTGTGCTTACTTGAAGGCTGCCAACCTCTGTGGCTTGCATCGGAGGCTCTTGGTTCTACCAAAGTTTGGGGTTCCATGTCCTTGCAGACCACATTTTGGATCATCATTAGTCCTGTCAGTAAGATGTAACTAGTCCAAAGAGTAAGACATTTAAATTGGGGTGCTTTGGAGGTGTCCATTTGAGGGCAAAACCACACTAAGTAAGGGGTGTCCTGCCAAGTCTGTCTGGAGAGGAGAGCTACGGCCAATTCCAGGTGTTTGTTCAGTAATGGTCATGAGGATATCCATATTGTCCAAAGGATAGCTCAAGCCTGGAGATGAGTTTTATTGGACAGGGTCAATGAGGCAATGATTATAGTGAAAGAATACCATTCAGGATAGAAGGATGAGATCTCATAGAGCTTAGTAGAGACAAAGGGCTCTGGAAGGAGGCTTTTCATGGATCACTACAATTTTGGCTCCGACATGAGGAGAATGTGCAGCCAGCAAAAGCATTTTTTTTAAAGAAAATCATTCATGAAATGAGGATGTCCCTAGCTAAACCATAACTTATTACCCATCCCTAATTGCCGAAAGGCAGTTAAGAGTCAATCACATTGGTGTGCTTCTAGACTCACATGTGGGCCAGACCAGGTAAGGATGGCAGTTTCCTTCCCTAAAGGACATTGGTGAATCAGATGGGTGTTTCTGACAATCAACAATGGATTCATGGTCATCATTAGACTCTTAATTCCTGATTTTCTTTTTTATTGAATTCAAATTCCATCATCTGCTGTGCTGGGATTCGAACCTGTGACCCCAGAACATTATCCGAGTCTCTACGTTAACATTTCAGCAATAATGCCATAAGGTCATCGCTTCCCTTCACAAATTCATGGGATTTGGGGTAAATTGGGGACATTACTGATTCTATAAGGGGATTGAATGGAAACAAGGGAGAAGGCTGGAAATCATCAGCAACACAAAAGGGAACATGCAGGATGGGGAGATCATCTCTCTTCTTCAGAAGACTCTAAAAGTCATTCACAAGAACACAAAGTTGAAAATTTGACATCTTGGATCCAAAGTCAATTGTGTGGTAATAATACAAAATAGAGGCTGCAACACGCAGAGAAGGCAGAAAAAGTTATCAATTTTTACTATTCAAGGTGAGAGTAAAATTGTTGAATGTGATACCTTACTGTGGCTCTGGAAGGCTTAGGTCTGCTGAAAGTGCTTTGCTTAGTTGCAGGATCACATTCATCAACTGGAACTTTTGCAGGTTTTAGGATCACACACTGGAGGTTCAATGCTTTGTTTCCCCTTTTCTATGGAGGTTTGCTGGCATCATTCTGTCTCTCACTGAGAAGAAGGGGCACTTTGAGTGAGTTCAATATCCCTCAACTCCTCTTACCTTGCTACTGACAACGATGGAATTCAGGTTCATGGACTTGTCTTGCAGAAACTGAATGTGTTGGAACTGGGTCTCTATGGCAGTTACCAAAATGACAGACACACACATACCAGAGCCAGCATGATACTGATGACATTTGTGGACTCCTCCATCCTTCAATCCAACTACCAACTACCTCTGACAATCTTTTTGCAATTCTGGTGCCAGACTCTGCACTTTCACATAGTCATTAATAGCTAGGACAATGAGATCATCATCTTCTATATCTGTGACTGAGCAGGTGCCTGGTTTCTGTCCTCCGAGTGAAAAAAAACCCTAGAACCTTCTTCCCTCAGCCAACTGTGGAGGAGTGAAGGAAATGTACTTCCCAGGTCGTGTTTCTGATTCTAATCTAAACAGTATAGCCACTGCACCTTGTGGATGGTGCAGGAGAAAGTCTTGACAAAGCAGGTTGTTTACGAGGATGAGAGGCTTGTGCATATTATGATTGAGTTAGTACTGGTGTTACAGGGAGAGTAATGAAATTTGCTGTGTTGTTTTGCCGTTGAAGTCTCTTTCTCCATATGAGCCGTTGTTCTCTTCTCTAGCTAACACAATTCTTTCTTTTCATGTTGTAGTGAGGAGCCTGATGACTGCCATCTCTGCACTCCTTCTGGTCTTAACCAATGGAGTCTAGTTGTGAGACTTCCTGTAAAGACTCCGTCCCATTCCCTCAGTTCCTCTGCCTCTGTCGCATGTGTTCAGATGAGGCCAACTTCGACAAGGGAACCTCCGAAATGTCCATCTTCTTTCTCAAATGAGGACACCCCACCCCCATTGTCAACAGGGCCCTCAATCAGGTCTGACCCATCTCCAGCACTTCGGCCCTCACCTCTTCTCTTCTCTCCCGCAACAGCGATAGGGTTCCCCCATCCTCACCTACCATCCACCAGCATCCACATCCAGAAGATCATCAGATGCCATTTCTGCCACCTCCAGTGAGATGCCACCACCAGACACATATTCCCCTCCCTTCCCTTGTCCACCTTCCGCAGGGACCGTTCCCTCCGGGACTTCCTGGTCCACACTTCCTTCACCCCCAACACCTCCCCACAGCCCTAAGGCACCTTTCCCTGTAACCGGTGAAGGTGCAAACCCTACCCATTTACCTCCTTCCTCCCATGTATCCAAGGGCCCAAACATACTTTCCAGGTGAAGCAACACTTCACCTGTACTTCCCAGAATCTAGTCTATTGCATTCGCTGCTCACAATGTGGTCTCCTCTACACTGGGGAAGCGAAGCATAGACTTGGTGACCGCTTCACAGAACATCTACATTCTGCTCGCAAAAAAGGACCTTGAACTACCTGTTCCCTGCCACTTTAATGCACCACCCTGCTCCCTGACCAATACCTCTGTCTCTGTTTTGCTGCAGTGTTCCAGCGAAGCCCAATGCAAGCTGGAGGAACAACACCTCATTTTTTGCTTGGGGACCCTACAGCCTTCTGGACTCAATATTGAGTTCAATAACTTTAGGGCCTAAACTCTTCCATGTCCCAGCCCCCTACCCCACACACCAGGCCTTGTTACCACATAGCCTGCCACTACACAACCCCTGTTCTTAGTCACTAACAGTCCCCATTAACAACTATTCACCCTCCCAGCCTGATCGTTAGCAACTCCTTTGTCTGTCCAACTGCCTTTCTCTCTCCTTGAGCTCTAACCTATCGTTTACTCCCTACCGTACCCACCTCCCTATTTTCTGCATATAAACTGATGTTTTCCCAGCCACTATCAGTTCTGAGGAAGGGTCACCAGACCCAAATCGTTAACTATGTTTTTTCCTTCACAGACGCTGCCAGATGCTGAGCTTTTCCAGCAACTTTGTTTTTGTTCCAGTTGTGAAACTATTTTTTCCTGCAATGAGACAAATGGAAATTATGCAGGAGGTAGATGGAAAAGCCGTTAGTAATGGTGCAGGAGCAGGAGAGGTGCTGAAATACACGCAGAGATTGAGTAGGGAGAACAGAAAGTGTCAGTTGCTTGTGCAATTAAGTGGGTAAGAGCCAGCATTTGGACATGATGCATGGACTACTGAGAATAGTAATCCATTAATCTTGGTGAGATGTGTATGCAGTGGCATAGATAGAGTGAGCAGTGGCCCTGTATCTGTGAGGTAGTAGAGCAAAGATGGTGGTATTTACCACTGTGGAGTAGAGAAGATTGTTCACCTTGTTCCCATTCTTCTATAGCACTGCACTGAGCTGGTCTGCTGTCGCACTTCAGACTGACTGACTGATTCTGATAGCGTTGCTTCTTTTGGCAGTAAGCAGAATAAATCACTGCCTTCCTCTCCATCAACCAATCCACCAGCATTTCCAGGTCTGTGTTGGCATAGCAGAGTGTCATCTTCCTTTTCTGGCCACATCTTCAGTTATAACTGTTGCACAATACTGTGTAAAGTCCAGTTCCTGGCTTGCAGCAACTGAAGTGTTAAGCAGATGGGCTTCACCTCTGCACCAATGACACAAACGCCTCTCCGATCATATAATTTCACAAAACCAGTGTCATAGGGCCCAGATGCATAACCAATGAGGCTAAGATCAGAAGACTGTGTGAGAAAAGACTTTCTGAGCCATGGCAGGCCAAGCACAATGAAGCTCACTCGACAAAATACCTAAACTTAAAATAGGAAAATTCAGCCTATTTGGCCTTTAGCTTGTTATATTTGGTGCAATTCTGCAACATTGAACTGGACAGATGTCTCTTTATTATGTTCCCAGGAGGCGTTAATATTTAAATTTCACTTTAGTTAAGGTTAATTGAAGGCACAATAGCCTGTGACCAGTTTTCTGGTCTTACTGCCTAATTGGGAGTTCAATTTCATTATGTTGCATTTCAAATAATGACAAGTTTTAAGAGACAGGGTGTGCTAAGAACATTAATTGATTGTTGAGTTTACACGACTTGTAAAGTTACCACAGAGGGCCATAACCTTATTACTTCCAAAGGAGAATCCTCTACAGGTTACTTGACAGCTCAGTGTGAGAATTATGTGAAATAATGAGACAAAACTCAGAAGTCCAAATTAAATTCTAATGTCTTTATTAAATTTGGTAGGAAGAGTTAGCAACACAATCCATTTGAGAGGTACAAATACAGTACAAGAAGTTACAAAAACAATCACCTTTTGAGCAGTTATCTGCTATGGATTGTAATTTTCAACAAACTGAAAAATGTTGCACAGTTGCATTGTCAAATGGTACCTCACAATAATCTTCACATCCTTTTGTAATCTTTAACCCTTTTATCCAAAATTGGCACAATTCATTGACAGGATCATAGTGTCCTATTAAAATCTAAATTAATATCATCCAATGAGATTTTGATTTATTTGCTTGAATGATAAGTTAATTAGCATCATAATGAGTTCCAGATTAAACATTATTTTTCAGTAAAACTGGAATCAGCTGCTCTTCCTTCCATGTAGAGGCAAATACTGAAATCATTAAGCAATGATACCTTGTGCTGATTGTGCAACCTCAGAGCACTTACCATTTGAGTCAGGCAAATCTCTTTTTTTGGGGTGCTATAACCCACTGAAACAGACACTGGCTCCTTCCAATTTCATGTCTCCTCAGATGCGTTTGCCAGGAAAGAACATGAAGACAGCAGCCGCATCCACTGGTCAGAAAAGTGGAATAAGCCCACCTCTGCTGACCTTGGAAACTACAACTTAATTTTACATTGCTCAAGCAATTAGCTGCCTTAAGTCTTAACTTCTACACCTTTCGAGGCAGGGTGTTCTTCCACCACGTGGATTACTGGCTACAGTACACCTGCAATGGGCCCAGGAACTGAGGTATTGAACAATTTCCAGATGAGAGGTGAGTGGAGCAAGCTCAGCAGGGCTCATTAGGCCAGCCCAAGTGGCTCAATCTGGTGTGAAAGGGGTGATTTTGTCCCTAGAAGGACCTCTGTTGGACCAGGGAGCCTGATCTGAAATATAGCCCCACCAAATTCCTGTGCTCTCATTATTTGGCATGGAACCCTCCCAATCAGTGGTAATGGGAAGTCAGTATGTCAACATTGATTGAACTCTTTGGGGCCTCAGGTGTTAAGACAGGTGGGATGGCCAATTATTACCTCACCTGCTGCTGGTAAACTATCAGCAGAAGCAAGTAGGCATTGAGCACAATGCCCACAGTCAACACTCTCACACGCACCCCCCTGCCAGCCTGTTCCCAGGGTTGTGAAATGGGGTATGGCATGGCAATTGAAACATAAAAGGTCAGGTATTTTTCAAGGAGATGTGAATTGGGAAATTCCCTCACACTACAATCCTGTCTCCATCATGGCCATTTCGGGTCTGAGAAGTGTACAATGGCTGGAAATGTGGCGACTATATCAACATGATCACTTTGAACAGATGGTTAGGTCACTGAATTTTTAGATTACTTATTTGTGAATGCCTGTTTGAACTGTAAGAATCTCTAAAAGACACAGCCCTATAGGCAATGATGACACAGTCTGCAAACTGGAACTGACTTTGTTTTCGTTGATGTATTTATTATATTGTAATAACTTAAACTACACATGAAGAGTTTTTCAGTGCTTGAGAGTTAGTTTACATAACACTAAGATATGAAATGTTGTTTTAAGCTTTTTGTCAATGACACGGTGGATGGCTTTGTGTGATTGATAGAGTCATGAAAAGCTTTAAAAAAAATGTATTTCAAAGGGAATAGTGAATAGCTGTTTCTTTTTTGTTTTTGGTCCTGGCCTAAGACAATTGCTCCCTTGTGGTTCAATTTTCCTCTGTGAAGATATAAATCACATCTACTAACAAAAAGTGTCAGCTCTATCAAAACTACAGGGCAGTTTCAAATGCCTACCCATGTGGGTTTGCTACCCGAGATAACAAGGTGTGGAGCTGGATGAACACAGCAGGCCAAGCAGCATCATAGGAGCAGGAAAGCTTGACGTTTCGGGCCTAGACCCTTCATCAGAAAACCTTTTGAACAATTTCTAGAGAGAGGTGAGTGAAGCAAGCTCAGCAGAGCTCATTCGGCCGGCCCAAGTGGCTCAACCTGGTGTGAAAGGGGTGATTTTTCTGATGAAGGGTCTAGGCCCGAAACGTCAAGCTTTCCTGCTCCTATGATGCTGCTTGGCCTGCTGTGTTCATCCAGCTCCACACCTTGTTATCTCGGATTCTCCAGCATCTGCAGCACCTATTATCTCTGGGTTTGCTACCCATTTGTTTAAACTGTGCCAGGGAAAACTGCGATAAAGGGGAATGGGGATGGGAATACAGGAATCATGTCCCATTCACCATTCTTAAAAGCCTCCAGATTTAGTTGAACTGTACAAACATCCAGGCTCAGACTTTGCATCAAAGCAAAACACAGCCTTGAAGTATGGTTGTGTGGTGGCTTCAAACCTATGTTATAACCATGGAGCCTGATGTTAAACATTAAACATAACTTTGAAACAGTGATCTTCATAGACCAGAGATAGTAGGAACTGCAGATGCTGGAGAAACTGAGATAATAAGGTGTAGAGCTGGATGAACACAGCAGGCCAAGCAGCATCAGAGGAGCAGGAAAGCTAACGTTTTAGGTCTAGACCCGAAACGTCAGCTTTCCTGCTCCTCTGATGCTGCTTGGCCTGCTGTGTTCATCCAGCTCTACACCTTGTTTTCTTCATAGACCAATCACTTTTGTTTATTGATGGTATTACATCTTGCAGCTTTCCTTTTTGTTGGCTCTGAAGAATATGCTTGTGTGCCACTGGCTAAAGCTGAAATCCCTTTGCCTTTTATCTGGACTCTCCAATGTTCCCCGTAGTTTGAATAGCTCTTACAAATCTCAAGCACAAATTTCACTTTAAGTGCCACTAAAGTGCTCAAGAATACCACAGGTTCCTAAACTCCATAACATAATAAATGCCAACTCGTGTAGCTGTTGCTCACAGAAGTCTCCGCATCAATGACTGAATATCAAATAGGATGCATAATAAGTTGGAAATGTGATTTTGTTTGATTTGCATCTCTCGTCAAAATTCACATTCTCCGAAATGGTGGTTAAGTCTGAGCAACATTAAGTTGATGTGGGACTGTCCAAAATTCTGTTCCTTTTCTCCCTGGAATCGAATTGATCTTAGTCATCACTCCTGTGATTGCTCTGCAAAAACAAAATCTTTTATGCCCTTCCAAGTGTTTGTGTTAAATTCTATAAATATCAGGCTCATTTTAAACCTTAGTTCATTACTATTATTTTGCAGATATTGTGGTGTTATATTGGTTTCCTTGAGCTGCTTTCATTTTGAATTTGCAAACCAAACATTTCTGTTCTCTGTTTTCATCAAAGTATTTGCATATAAATGAGAGATTATATTTTGTTGAAAATATAATGGTATATTATGTTGAACCAAATGGCATAATACTGCTGCTTGCTTTTAGTGGTATGTGAGAGACAGCAAGCAGTTTTGTCATCAATGCAAGGACATAGATGTGATCATTGGCCTCCAGGCACCAATGAAGTAGATTCAAAAAAATCATCGTAATATTAATATGGAGGTCTTACACTTGTGGTAGGACACGTTTGTGCAATTTGTTAACCATTGCACTAGACGCGTCATGTTTCAAAGACACTCAACAACTCATGGTGCCAATAGAAAGAAGGATCTGCAGATTGGCTCTGTCAAGGGCTCATCACTTCCTTCAGGTTCATTGTTGATTTATTTTTCTGAAGATGATGTTTCTTTTATGTTTTCAATATTTTTCAATAAATTCTGCACCCCGCAACTCAATTATGTGTCTGAGAACAAATTCAGATGGTGCTTCACTGCTTCTGTTTGCTTTAGAAACAGTTTTATTACAATCAAGGATAACCTCAGAGGTCTTTTTTGGGGATGGAAGGTTAGTCTGTGCTGTGAAAAATGCTGAGATTACAGTTTCCTGGCAATATTACTTCTGATGCTACGTCTTCATAAGCTGATTGTATTTTGCTCACTTAAAAATAAAAGTTGCTGCAATAGAAACTTTGCTGCTCTTTGTTGCTTTACGGAAAGGTTCTCCTATGATTCATTGCCAAAATTGAGAATTCCAGCCTTCATGTGCCTGAACTAGAGTGTTCCCGACTTTTTTTTTTAGCTAAACTGGAATATTCTCGCTTTTTCACAGCTGCACTGTTTGAATCCCTCTGTTCAAGACATTAATAAATGATTCCCTCTTTAATCACAGTTTCTTTTTGAATGACTCACTTTTTGAATTTGAATTAGCTTTACTGTCACATGTACTCAGATGAATACAGTGAAAAGTTTACAAGTTGCCACTTACGATGCCATCTTAGGTACGAAGGTACCTAGGTACAGATTCCTGAGTGCAAACTCTTAAAACAAAGCTACAAAAATAAAGAAATCAAAACAGAAGTTGCTGGAAGAGCTCAACAGGTCTGGCAGCATCTGTGAAGTAAAACACAGCACAGCATCTGTGAAGTAAAACACAGCACAGCATCTGTGAAGAAGTTCTGTGGAAGGGTCACCAGACACAAAAAGTTAACTCCGATTTTTTTTCTTCACAGATGCTGCCAAACCTGCTGAGCTTTTCCAGCAACTTCTGTTTTTGTTCATGACTTACAGCACCCACAGTTCTTTTGGTTTTTAAATAAAAAATCCAGTGTTACAGACCTTCAAAAGTACAATACCAATGTAAGAAAGCAGATAAATGGCAAAATCAAACTTCAGAATAACTAGTCCTTCCATGATAATGTAACAAAGAAGGGGAAAAAAGAACTTTAAAAAAGAGAGAATTTAAGACAAAGTAAATGTAGTCCATTTCATGGCTGTAGGCTTGAGGATCTGATCCCCAGTTGAAATCCCAGGGCCAGCCCCATCACAATGCCAAAGAAAACATCAGATGGAGTCACAGACTGACTGAGTGAAACTGCCACAAGGAGACCCAAACCGTTGCCAAAAGCAGTCCCAACCCACTGCCAAAGCCACCAAAAGGAATCCAAGGCGGAGCTAGACCAACCAATGCAAAGATGCTGCAGAAGCCTCAAGGAAAACCCAGCCACTGAAGTAGTGGGCTCAGGAGCAACTTGTCTTCAACTGCTGCCAAAGCGGCCTAGTCAAAGGACCCACCAGGATAGCAGCTACAGGGAGCGGCCAGAGCAACACCACATTCTCCACTGCAGCAGCAGCCTCCCGGAGCCTCCTTCCTCACCCAAAGCAGCCAGACACAGGTAAGATGCACATGATGTTAGGAAAAAATACAAATTTAGGAGGAAAATAAGAAAGAAGGATGTGGCAGGTCTCAACATAAGAAACCGATCGGTCAGGAGCCCAGATATTTTCTATCCTGCCACTGTCATCTTGGTTTTAAAAAAAACTTAGTGGTCTAACTAAATCATTCTTGTTTTTGTCACAGCTGTTTGGAAGATGGCTTGCCATTTTTACGGCCTGCACAAGCTTTTAGTTAACTAAACAGGCTTTCCATTCTTGTGTGCCTGCCCACTTCAACTTCCTTCAGTAGACTGAATCCACTTAGGCGTTTAGTCTATCCAACATTATCTAAAAAAGGGTCACTGGATCCAAAACATTAACTCTGCTTTCTCTCCACTTCTGTGTTTCTCAAGCAATTTCTGCTTTTGTTTCAGACTTCCCACATCTGCAACTTCTTTGTTTTATTATCATTTTAATTACTGTGTACATGGCATGTTCATGCCTGCAACCTCAGATTAATGTTCCTTTCATTGTCTTTTAGTTCCATTTCTCTCCTGCTTGCTATATCAGTGACACCTAATTTGAGCCGTAATTAAGATTGGATTGATTGGATTAATCCCTTTGGATTACTGAATCATTTTATGTATAACTCATAGAGCTTTGATATCTGTTTCTCACTGAACTGTGAGTAGGTGCCACGACCATAGATCACCATCTCCTGTCACAGCATGTCTATTACCAGCTCTGAAAAGCATTTACCATTCCTTGGAGTAATTCTTCCTCGTTGAGGATTACCATTAGGATTTCTTCCATAGGATTCTTAAACCTTCAACTCCTTTCTGCTAATTGTGTTGTATGAGCGCGTAACAAATTTGAGGCTGAAGATCTCAGAGTGTTGCTCGCCATGTAGTTTGAGCAGTATACAAATCCCCACCCCACTGCCATATTGTATGGGCATGCCAGCTTATTACACTGTGCGAGCTGCTGACCATATGGAGTTTGATATTACCATTCTCTTTGAGGGCAGCACACCACAGGGTCTGCTTGATCTGACGTAGTGGAGGAAAGCCACTCCCTGACCAAACTAGAAGTCATTGTTTTGAATTAACAAGCTATAGCTTATTGCATGCTAGCAACTGGTGACAGGTTACACTAATATGATAAAGGCTGCATTTGTTGACACTACGGATGTTCATGCTAATCTTTGTGAATATGTGCATTCTCGTGAACGGCTGTAACGATGACCAAATGGTAGGGGTTGAGTGGGGTGGGGAGAGGTTGGTAAAAAGATTGAATACAGAGGACATTGGACCGTAAAAGGTGGAGACTGCTGGGTTGGGTGGGAGAGATTATGCTGGGTGGGGAAGAGATTGGGGTTGGGGTGGAAGAAACGCTCCACAGTGTGAAGAATGGGCCCAGTCCATTCTCAATTCCCAACCTTGTTTGATTCCCTTTTCTATATCGCAACTGTTCTGTGCGCATAGTGCAGACTTTTATTCATAACACAACGACATAGAGAGCAGGAACTGCATGCACATGTGTCGCCATATGCGTAAGCATTCACAGTCACCCTACAGTTCCAGTATCATCAGACACTGTCTACGGTAAACATTATGTCAGAGATTTTGAAGAGGACCAGATGTTAGGTCTCAGTCCTCCAAGATCCTGAACTAGTCTGTTCACAAATTCAATTGACAATGTCGTATTGCATAAAGTTAATGGCACTTCTCCGCATTAACACTTTCAACATATGTGCAACAGAGCTTCAATAAGATTTCATCATATCTGCACTTTGTCTGGAATGTGCATTTAGAAACTGATTTCTTTACTGATACACTGTCATTTTTACATCTTGGACCAACGTTTGTATCTAGTAACACTGAGAAAATGAAAGCTTCTTTTGTTCATAATTGAAATCGCTTTGGGCAGTAATGGTATAATTTCTACTTATCCGCCTAGATATGGGTTATCAGGCAAAAGATTTAAACTGATCCTTAAACAGTGTGCAGTTGATAATTGTCCCACAGAAAGGTCACAGAACACAATACCCAGTGCAGTAATGGGTGGTCGCCTAATATTAAGCCTGAAGCACATTTTTCCGAGTAAGTAATATGAAATTGTATTGTGCATCTAACTAGGCTACAACAATCCTGGGCTTTGTTTGATGTGCATACGAATGTGCAAAGTGTTCATATTCCCAATTGTTCATCACAATAAGCACAACATTGAGCAAAAATTAAATAAATGCACCTCTGGGTGCAATAATACAGGTGTCATAGGCCTGAAATGTTTAAGATAACAAAATGATACAAAAATCAAGCACTTTCAATGAACTCCACAGAAGCTTAGTGTAATGAAATCCATCTGGAAATTGGATATGAGTCACTTTCAATTGCTTCTGTCAAATTATCTGGGGATTATATTTGGCATTGCTTTACAGTAAAATGTCTTTGTTGAACTGAAGGGGTTTATAATAAATGTTTATTATAGATTTTTTTCTTTAACCTTACCCAAGGAGCAAATTCTACTTCCGATATTAGAATAGATTGGCATCATTTTGTGATGTACTTCGCCGTTATAATTGAATGGAAAAGTGTATGAAAGTGTGAGATTAAAATAGCTGTTTATTTCTCCAAGACTTTTTTTTCCAATATACTCACTATTAAATCATAGCAGGAAGCAGATATTGAACATCCCACACAAGTCATTTCAAATCAAGTTCAAAGTAAGTATTGAGAGGGAAAGGTGGTATTGGAAACAACATGCAAAACAGACAATCTGGTGGGTATGTTGCTTGGTATTATATATTTCTATATCTTTGAGGGTGGCCCTCTTGAGTCTATCAAAGCTGACAGGAAACAATATCATTTGCACAGCTAGTTCTTCAGTGATAATTTTTTTTTTCCTGCAGAATTTCATGCCTGAGTTGAATGTTCAACTTAACAGCAGGACTTACTTATATTCATAGAGAAGATCCTGAAGCTTGTCTCGGAGCCTTCCGTACAGTCATGCTGTGAGATTTTGGTGCCCAGTTGGTGGTTTGTTTCTTCTCAAGAATTGGTTTGTGTGACTTTTTTGCTTTGATCAATGTCCTGCTTTTAGAACCACGAATGCATTTCACCACACAATTGTTTCAGCAAGGCACAGCAGTCAGAACTTAATAAATTTTTTTTTTGCCCTCTAACAGTTGAACTGCATGTTGCAAACTGCTGGGATTGAGTGGAACAATGGATGTGTTTTTAATTGCAAATTCCATGAGCAGGTGTAACGTGGAAAAGCCTGCTGCTTTGGTTGAAGTGCCAAATACAAAACCGATCGAGATGAAAATCTCTGTAAAGATCAATGCTGGTGTGTTGAGGCAAATAACTTCATATAGTCTCCTTCAGATGGAGAAAAAAGATTGAAAATGACAACATGTTTGCACAACAGTATAACATCAGATCACTGCAATTTTGATTAAATTATTACCTTTATGAGCTTGTTGTTTATTTAGTGCCTTCACGCAAAAAAGAATTACATTCCTTGCCAAATTTATTTGTGGACGATTAGTTAGCATTCTGTCAAAATGGTATTTCATAACTTGGGAGCTCATTTCAGTTTGCTCAGTTCAGTGATAACAAGACCTCTAAGTAAGGTGTGTACACCTAACCTCGATGAAAGCTAGTATTCTGCTTGCAGTAATTAATACAAACCTACCACTGAATGACCAAAATACCTTCCGGATATAGGTGAAAAACTACTCTTAACATGAGGTCATTTATTACAAATTGCCATTTTGGGACAGAACAACTGGTATATGATACTTTCAGTGGTAATATAGCTGAAGGGGCAACAGAAAGGTAAATAGTAACTGCTTTTTGTGGGTCTGCAGGGGCAAGAACATTTCCTTCGGACTCAAAGCAATAATTGGATTATTACCACCAAGATCTTCTCCACCTCTGTGCTGATAATCCCTTCCTCTGGATTTAACTCATTCTTAGGCTATCCAACATTGTGTCATTCTGAATCCATTGAGTTGAATCTGGGCTCTAAATTTGCTCTGTCAGAACAGTGAGTTGTACAGCTAGCAAGTCCAGTTTGCCTTAAAAACAGAAACATATGAATTAGGAATAGGACTAGGCCAAATAGCTCTTGTAGCCTGATCAACTATTTAATAAAATCATGGATGATCCGATTGCAGGCTCAACTGCACTTTTCTCCTATCCTCCGTGTCCGTTAACTTCCTTGTTAGTAAATAACCAACTAAAAATATTCAATGACCCTGCCTCCACCACTGTCTGAGGAACAGAATTCTGAAGATTGATGACTCTCAGAAAGAAATTCCCGCATCTCTATCTCTAACAGAAGATTTCTTATTCTTAAAATTTTGTTCCTTTGTACTAGTCTTCTCAACAAGGAGAAACATTCTTTCAACTTCTACCCTGTCACATCGCACAGGATTATATATATATATTTCAACAAGATCATCTCTTAAACTTCGATAGATGCAGTCCAAATCGATCCAAGACTTCCTCATGAGGTATACCCCTCACCCCAGGATTTAGTCAAGTGAATCTTCTCTGAAATACTTCTAATGCACTGATATACTTTCATGAAATAAGAAGATACAAAACAGCTCTCAATACCTGGAGGTGGTCTCGCCAAACCTTGAGACAAACATCATTAGATTTATATTCCATT
Source organism: Ginglymostoma cirratum (assembly GCA_024137785.1). Classification (NCBI taxonomy): domain Eukaryota; kingdom Metazoa; phylum Chordata; class Chondrichthyes; order Orectolobiformes; family Ginglymostomatidae; genus Ginglymostoma; species Ginglymostoma cirratum. Next base: position 5,829,673 of record JAHRHZ010000217.1, read on the forward strand.
CCCCTTGGAATCAATGACAATGTTTTTATTTGCCTTCCTGATCACTTCTTGTATCCATGTACTAATGTTTTGTGATTCATGCACAAGGATACCCTGATCCCTTTTCCTTCTTTTTAAAATTCGTCCTGAAAATGGATACAGTCGCATTTTCCCAAAATATTCTCCACATGACAAATTTTTGAATACTCATTTAACCTATCTGTATCTCAATGTAGATTGATTATATTCTTTTCACAATCTACTTTCTTACCTATCTTTGTGTCGTCAGCAAAACTGAGGCTCAGGAAGTTCCAAGAATTAGAGTGAGAGGATAAATGTGCGCTAAACAACAAGGAAAAAGAGATTACAGAGGCCTTGCAGACATATCAGACCTAGCATTGGATGAGGGTAAAACAGTCCCTCTATTTTTCTCAAAACAGAAATAATTGGAAAAGACGCACCGAAGAACACTGTCATCAGATACCAAAGGACACTTTGGACATTTTCGTTCTTTCAGCATATAGTCACAGAGAAGAAAAGCAGTGTATAAATCATTTATTGACTCAAATATAAAACTTAAGACCATCCTGTATTATTGGACTCAATTGCTGAAAATTCTTGGCTCTTTTGAGGAGAATCAATCTTTTCTTAAAGAGGATAAAGAACCAAAAAAGTTGTCTACTTATTCCACAGAATCTGTCATGGAGATGCAGTGACAAGTACAGTTGCTTTTTGATGAAGAAGTTAATTCAGAATAAAATCCAGACCACTGCTGGAAACTTTGTGTTATCACAATTGCTAATGAAACCAATGAAGATTTAGATGCTTCTACAGCCAGGAAAGTGATTGTAATATTCAAAACTGCAATACAAAGGAACTTGGGGATACTTGTGCATGTAACAGATAGCTAGCACACACGTGCAGCAGGTAATTCAGAAATGTTGACCCTTATTTCAAGGGGGTAGGATATAAGAATAGGGAAGTCTTACTGCAAATGTACAAGGTGCTGGTGAGACCGCATCTAGAGTACTCTGAGCAGTTTTGGTCTAGTTATTTAAAAAATATATTATTTCATTGGAAGCAGTTCAGATGACATGCAGTAAAATGATCCCTGGTATTGAAAGATTATAAGCAAAGCTTAAACAGGTTGAGATTCTACTTATTGGAGTTTACAAGAATGGGAGGTGATCGCATTGAAACATATAAAATTCTCAAGAGACTTGACAGGGTTAATGTTGAGAGAATGTTTCACTTCATGGGAGAATATAAAACCAGAAGGCATAGCCACAGAAGAAGAGGGGCATAATTCTAATCATTTTTCTTGTTCATTATTGCTTGTGGTGTTTGACGAGGTATGTGCCAAAACTTGCTTCCATAGCCAAATTACATTCCTCAGTGACTGCCTCCAGCTGAGAGTCACCCCAGGTAGATTCCAACACAAGTTTCAATCTTCGTGTTTTGAATTAGGATTACAAGTATATCCATGATGTACCAAGCTCCTCAGATGGCTATTCTCATCACATCCTGAAATCCACATTCAGTGCCATGTGTAGCCATGTGTAGCCATGTGTACACTTTCTCCAAAAGTACTGCCTCACACTATCTCAAAGCTGTTCTGATCCCCAATTCCATTTCATCCTCTGGCTCATTTGAAGGCATTCAAAGGCAAAGTGCACCAATTTATGACTGAGATAAAGTGGAATTTCTCCTCTCAGGGGGTTTGAGTCTTTGGAACTCCTTGCCACAGAGACCAGTAGGGTCAGAGTCCTGGTGTTTATTTAAAGCTGAGATTATATAGATCCTTGATCAGTCAGGAAAATCAATGGCTATGGTAATATGCAGGTAAATCGAAATGAGGAAACTTGGAGCAGCCACAATCCTATTGAATGATAAAGCACGTTTGTGGGCTGAATGGCCTTTTCCTGTTCCTATTTCTCAGGGTCTTAAAGCTTACATGGTCATAAAGAAAATCAACATGAACTTGATATGTTCAGGTGAAAATATCATCCCTCAGAAAAGGCTCACCATGATATAGTACAATGACTTTGTGGTTAATGTGAACTATCCAAAGAGAGGAAGATCTATATCCATATTATTTTTCAATAATATTCAATGTGCAGAAAGTGTTGCCTCCATAGATGGTAGCTGAAGATGCATGACAAGCCCATCAAGCTTCAGGATTTCTGGAGAGTTATTTTTTCCCAGTAAAAGCCTTCAAGACCAGATAATGACCACATGGGGAATGCCTTCATGAAGTCTAAGAATGAACATAGGAATTAGTTTGAACCGCTCTGAATTCAACAAGAATTAGTAGAGTCTGACTACCTCAGTGACATTACTGAGTTAATTGTTTAGCTGTTAGCCCTCGAACAACATAGCGAAGCCTTGTAATCTGAAAATGAGAAGCTTGTAGAAGATTTGCAGAAATCTAAAAGGCAGACAACTGGTGGTCCACTCAAGTGCCACAAAACAGAGATGTTCTGATGGAGGAAAATAAAAGCCTTTTCATTTCAGAAATGTCCAAAACTTCAGGATCAAGGTGAACAACTGGCTGAAGGAAATCCTGTGCTTCAATGAATGAGGGATCGCTAGTTCTTTCAAAAACAGCAAAGAAAGAGAAGAATTTTTGTTCACATCCTAATGGCAGATATCACATGGGGAAGGAAATTGTCCCCTGAAGAGGACCATTCAAGAGATTTGTACTCTTACAGCTTTCTAGGTTATTCTGGCGCCAATTATGGTGCAGCCCTATATTTTCATGGCATCCCCGAGTTGTCTTTGCCTACAGTTCGGTAGCCTCACACCTCATCAAGTGTCAAGTTGATAACAATATTGTCAGAAAGAAAAAAAACGTATCCTAGACATAATGGAAAACGCTTCACTTCCTCACCTCTGGAGTAATCTTAAGAATGTTCTCAAATTTTCTTCCCATTTGTCCCCGAGTTAGAAAATTTGAATATGTACTCTCAGAATTCTGTACAAAAATGCAGTTATCCAAACCGATAGCTTCTTTCAGTAGAAAGATTGTATCGAGACTATTTGGGTGCATCCTAACTTTAAACTCTGGCACCTGATAAATTAAATTTTGCTGTGCCAATGTGAATTTAAGGCCATACTATATTCTAGAGTCACACCTGGTGCTAACTGTCATACAGGTCACTAGTTTTTGACTCAGAGCTGGACTTCCATTTCAAGCCAAAGCACAAGAACAGACCAAGAGACAACCCATCAAACAAATTTTGAGTCAGTAACCTGTTAACCTCATCTTTCAGAAATAGATATCAAGCAAAATTATAGATCAGACAGGAATGTCCTGAGCTCACTGCTGAGTTGACTCTGAAAGAATTCTGACAACACATCAAAGTGACAGTATTGGATGCTTACAAAGGGGTCACCAAAACCCATCACCAAATCCTAGGACTGCTTTGATGAAGTTGTCAAAGAAAGCCAAGATCTGCTGGCATTAAAAAGGTCATTTCATCAGATCTCCTGGCTCAGTCAAGAGAAAAAAAAGACAACTTACTATGAGGCATGCGGCGGACTTCAATATAAACTGAAGAACACATTTGAGAACGTGTGCATTGTGCTTGTGAAAAATCTCAAATGTACGCTGATACTGGCAAAATAAGCTTCTATGAAATATTAAAATCTGTCCAAAAGCTCCTGAGGCGTGCAATGGTAAGATAATACATACGGACAAGAGATCAGTCCTGTTTACTGATCACAGTACTTTGAAACATGTTTTAGCATCTAGTGCATCATGCACGATACTGCCATCAACCACATCAAACAACTGCAATCAAAGAGGAACTGGATGAGAGCCCAACTCTGGAAGAAACTGTGACCATCGTCAATGAGATAAGGAGCAACAAAGCCTTCAGAATCGATGGGATTCCCACAAAAACTTTGGTTCTTGGTGGCCTAATCCTACTGACCAAGCTCCATGAATGGCCTGCTGAGACAAGCCAGATTTCCACAGGATCTTAGTGATGCCATTATTATTCCTTCGTACTAAAGAAAGGAGAAATATCAGACTGCTCCAATTACCATGGAATCACTCTCTTTTTTACCACTGGGAGCATCCACTCTAGAATATTTTGGAACAGACTTGGGCCTCCAATCTTGAAAGAAAACATCTTAGAGAGCCCATTGCCCTTTCAGAGCAAGCAGAGCTACTATAGACGTAGCATTTGAACTTAAACAAGTAGAAGAAGTGTCATGAGCAAAACTAAAGCCTGTAGACCTCACCAAGGCCTTCAACACTGAGTAGACATAGACTTTCTCAAACCGTTCAAAAACTTGGATACCCACCTGGATTTTGGCCATGTTGTAGCACTTTCAGTCCAAACAAGTCAAGCACAAACTCAAAGCCTCTTGAATGCCTTCAAAGAGTCTTCAATGGCATGAAACAGGGATATGTGGTGATCCTAACCTTTCAGAAGACCTGAAGGAAGGAGGTTGCGTACACTTCTGGGCTGATGGAGCTCCTTTTAATGTCAGGAGTCTTCAAGTTCACATGAAAATGCAAGAAAAGGTTATCAATGTCTTTGTATTTTTGCTGATGGCTACATTCTCCTTGCACAAAGACAGTCAACAAATAACAACACGTTTTTCCAAGGGACAATATCTCTTCAGATGAAATTCAGATTCAAGAAAACTGAAGTCCTGCATCAGTTTGCACATGAGAAAGTAATATAGACTACCAAGCATTATTATCGCTGACACCAGTAATGGTCAAGCAAGTGAACAATAGACTGTCAAGAACAGTGTATTCAGAAAACACTGCAAACAAGTGTTGACCAACCAAGGCACAGAGCACATTTGAAAACTGAAGTGCACAAAGCTATTATCCTCATTGTACTGTCATCACAGGTCGGAATAGTGTGCTGGAAATCATGGATCACTATTATCAGATACATCACAAATATGAAAATTTGATTAAACCACAAAATTGTGCAAATTAACTCAACTGTCTCATTCAGGTTAAAAGAATATGCACACTATTTGTTGTAGTCAAACAATTTTTAACTAATGACAAGAAAGGTACACAAATGCTACCTTAGAATTCTGTTATTTAAATTTACACCTTTTTAAAAGTGCCTATGCATGTACAAATGCTTACAGTCATAGAGTCACAAAGATGCACAGTCTGGAAACAGACCCTTCGGTCCAAGTTGTCCATGCCAACCAGATATCCGAAATTAATCTAGTCCCATTTGCCAGCATCTGGCCCATATCCCTCTAAACCCTTCCTATTCATGTACTCATCCAGATGCCTTTAAATGTTGTAATTGTACCAACGTCCACCACTCAGCCCTCAGCCTCCAATGATCCAGGGAAAATAGCCCCAGCCTATTCAGCCTCTCCCTATAGCTCAAACCGTCCTACCCTGGCAACATCCTTGTAAATATTTTCTGAACTCTTTCAAGTTTCACAACATCCCTCCTGTAGCTAGGAGACCAGAATTGCACACAGTATCCCAAAAGTGCCCTAACAAACGTTGTGTAGAGTCGCAACATGACCTCTCAACTCCTATACTTACACAAAGAGATGAGATAAAACACATGACATCCAGTTAGAGAAGAAGCAAGAAAGTCTGAAGCATAGTTCTGCCAACAGTCTGAATTACAGGCATCATTATGTTGTTTTCCTTAAGTTCCTTATCATTTATTTTGAGTCTTTGATAAGGATTCAAGTTGCAGTTACACAAATTTTCAATATTTAACTCAGTGATTGAAGATTCACCCTTTCAATGTCTCTGAAGATGGGTTAGGGTTAGAGTTAACATCTTACTTTCAACAAAGTATCTAATCACTCGAAATTTTCTTCTACTTCTCTGTTCACAAAAGAGAGAGATAAAGCTTTATGTGCTTTCTGCTTCACAAGCTGGATGCTTCTTTCCTATGGTCCACGTACAGGGCTGTTACCACTTGCCCAGGAGCCAATAATGTGTTTGTTACTATGCTAAGCACTTCTGAATGAACGCAACTGGTCCCGAATGAAAAACGACATTCAAAAAATCTGTCTCTGAGCACAATTATACTGAGCATACATGCACAGAACTTACATGCCAAGCATTCTCACATTCTTGTACCAATTCAAGCATTCTGTTCTAGTGTTCCTGTACCAATCTCACATATACCGTCCCAAGTGCTTTGGTCAGTGTTGCCTCAGCATCGTTCTAAGGGTCTGCTGACTTGAAGTCTTAGAAAAATTGAAGTCTTGGAAACAGCATTGTCTCTAAGATTGAGGCCATCCTCTTCCAAACAAATCACATTAGCCAGATGAATTTCAGGCGCGTACCCAAGATTGCATTGTATAGAGAGCTGACCACTGGCAAACAGAATGGTAGGGCCCACACAAACTTTTCAAAGTGTCCCTGAAGAAGTCTTTCCTGTGTGCCACATTAATTATTGCCACAATGTGATATGAAGGCCATAGATCATGTTGCCAGAAGAATGCTATATCAGGCTTGTTGTTGGCCCTATTGACACTGATTGAAGAATGAACATTAAAAAGAATAAGGTTCCCCATGGTAGGTTCATGCAGAAAGTAAGGACGCATAGGATAGGGGGAAATGGGCAGATTGGATACAGAATTGGCTGACTCTTAGAAGACAAAGGGTGGTAGTGGATGGAAAATATTCAACATGGCGCCCAGTTATGAGTGGTGTGCCACGAGGATCTGTTCTGGGTCTTCTTCTATTTGTGATTTTTGTGAATGATTTGGACGTAAGAGTGGAAGGGTGGATTAGTAAGTTTGCGGACGATACGAAGGTGGGTCGAGTTGTGGATAGTGCGGAGGGCTGTTCTAGGTTACAAAGGGACATTGATAGGATGCAGAGCTGGGCTGAGAAGTGGCACATGGAGTTTAACCCTGAAAAGTGTGAGGTGATTCATTTTGAAAGGACAAATTTGAAAGCAGAATACAGGGTTAACGGAAAGATTCTTGGCAGTGTGGAGGAGCAGAGGGGTCTTGGGGCTTATGTCCACAGTTCCCTGAAAGCTGCCACTCAGGTGGATAGAGTTGTTAAGAATGCGTATGGTGTGTTAGCTTTCAATAACAGAGGGATTGAGTTCAAGAGTCGTGAAGTTATGCTCCCGCTATACAAAACCCTGGTTCGGCCACATCTGGAGTATTGTGTCCAGTTCTGGTTGCCTCATCACAGGAAAGATGTGGAAGCTTTGGAAAAGATGCAGAGGAGATTTACCAGGAAGTTGCCTGGAATGGAGGGAAGTTCTTACGAGGAAAGGTTGAGAGAGCTAGGGCTTTTCTCTTTAGAACGACAAAAGATGAGAGGTGACTTGATAGAGGTGTACAAAATAATCAGAGGTATAGATAGAGTGGATAGCCAGAGACTTTTTCCTAGGTTGGAGGTAGCTATTATGAGGGGGCATAGTTTTAAAGTGAGTGCAGGTAGAGATACGGGAGACGTCAGAGGTAGGTTCTTCACTCAGAGAGTAGTCAGGGCGTGGAATGCATTGCTGGAGAGTGTAGTGGAATTGGCCTCATTAGGGGCATTCAAGCGGCAATTAGATAGGCACATGGATGACCTTATAAGGTAAGGGTGGAGGTTAGTTAGTTCTATGTTCTATGTTCTAATAGAAGGGCAAGGATATATTTAATTGTCCCAACAATGGCTAGCCATTCACCTCTACCCAGCCTGAAAGAATCTGTTGGTCACTGAAAGAGCTGACCAGTCATCAGCCTTGATTAATCTGCATTGATCCTTTCCCACCACATTATTTAAATCTCTTCAAAGCTTTGCACCCCCCTGTCTCTGCAATATTCCCAGACCAGGCACTTCTTGTTTCTCCAACTTTCATCTCTTGTCTGCCCCTCACCATTGATGGTTATGCTTTCAACCAATTAGGCTGAAGTGCAAACTTTCTTAAAATCTTTGTCCGTAAAGAAGTACCAAGCAAATGAGAGCAAAACAGAAATAAAGGAAATGAGAATTCCACTTTTTGTCTTCCTTTCTCAAGTTTGTGATTCTTTGTCTCTCGGAATGTTACTGTTCAAATCGGCATTTCCTTGAATCATTTTTACTGCTACTATATCCGCTTCTTCATGTGAATTACGACCCAAAAATCAGCCATCAATGAAAGATGCCATTCCAATCCACCAATATATTGGGCCTCCCAGTAAATAACAGGAAGGAAATGACAAGATGTATCTCCTAGATATAATTATTGTACGTGTCCTTGAAGACTGTAGGAGATTCTCCCCTTGAACACAAGAGACTTGTTGGAGACAGGGTTGAAGTGAAAAGAAAATGCATCAAATGGTTACGATTTAATGTTATTGATTAAAACAAAAAGTACTGTCAAAGAACTTAGTGAAGCTATAAAGTAAGGGCAATTAAATCATTAGTCCCGATGCTTTGCTGAACATGCACAAAAGGAGCTCTGTCATTATGATATCAGAGCTCATGAAACTTTCGATTGAGCTGTAGGGCTCCAAGTAAGATGACATTTCTTTCTATCCTTTGCACATTGGTATGTTCAATAAAGCCTGTTGCTACTCTCTCACAAGTATGTAGATCACATCTTATGACATATCCTATCTGACGGTATCACTTTCAGTGCAAATATCATTTTACAAGAGAATGTTTCACATGACGCTCAGATCTACTGCTCAATCCTTGCTAGTTGATTTGCTCTGGTGACATTTTTTTAAATTGCAAAATCTCAGGATCTTTTCATTTTGTAACATTTTGGATTGACAATGCTGAATAAATTCACTAAAGTTTGTACCAGGTTTGTTTTAGAATGTGTTTGTTACACTAGCAGTGAAAACAGATTTATTGTTGAAAAACTAACACTAACTAGCAGCAGCCATTAGTTCAAAGGTAGACACTATCATTCACAATGTGGCTTCATCAGAGTTTCATAGACTTAATATTTGCCAGAAGTATTTCCGGAGCATTTGAAAATAATGGCCCAGAGACAAAATATTGCTCAATGCTGCAGACAAAAATCATGTTCTTTCCATTTTTGTCGACCGAGAGACTGCTGTAGTGTCAGTTACATCAATTTGCCTCTATATAGCACCTGGAATGGAAAAGAAAAGTTCCAAAGCATTTCTCAGAAGCACAATTGGACTTAATGTGATATTGTGTCAAAAATGTGGATAGTTAGATGATGATTAAAAGCCTGGTCAAAGGTAATGCAGAACGTTTTTGAGGGGACTGATGGTAATGATGAGGCAGAGGAATTTAGACCTGGAATTCTTGACTTTAGGGCCGAATTGGTTGAAAGCAGAACCATCAATGGTGAGGGGCATATAAGATGGAGAAACAAGAAGCGCCTGGAGTACTGTTGGTCTGGGAATAGTTACAAAGACAGGGAGGTGCAAAGCTTTGAAGAGATTGAAATAATGTGGCGGCAAAGGATCAAGACAGATTAATAAGTAAAGGTTTAATAAGTGATAAGGTATTGCATAAGGAATTAGTTTATGGCAGCAGAGTTTTTGTTGAGCTGACATTGAGGAGCAGTCAGAATATTCTCAATTGGTGTCAACGAGACTGTCCACTCCTCAAACATGTATCGACTAATGATGTGACCTGGATAAACAGAACAATGAATGGTAGTTCAAGTGTAACTGTGTTGATTTTTTATTCAGTTTATTTCAGGATCATGAATACTTTCTATCAATAAAAATGATTATAAACTTGATAGATTGTATTAAAAATGCAACTTATCAACAATTATGTTATGGGGGGAAACCTGCCATACTTAAACTGATCTGCCCTGTATGTTACTTCAGGTCTGCACTTTATGCAATTAACTCATAAGCGTCTTCTCCAATCACCTCATCAGACTAAGAAGAAGGTAGCCTGCAACCATTGACTCATGGTAACAAGGGATGGTCTATAAACGCTAGCTAGGTTAGCGCATAGTCCATGGATGAGTTAAGAAAATTCAGATTTATGCATACGTGTTAATACATACTGGATTGGAAATTCTTTTTGTCCATTTTTTCTGGTCCTGAAATGTCTGGCAAACACTTAAAGTTGGAGGTGTGAGGCTGTCTAAGGCTGGACCTCAGGCCTCAGTAATGTTATTTGGAAGAATTACTGGGCAATGTTATGCCTTCACATGAATGTTGCCCATTTTGAATTAGTTAATGGCGGCACACTTGTCAAAGCAGCAGCTATTTAAATACAACACATGGGAGGAAAGGGACCTAATGCAATCATGGGTTGGCAGTGTGCCAGGAGAGTGCCATGGAACTGGATAAGCAATTGAATACCTTTTGGCTCCATATAGCTCGCAATAAAATAACAGCTTAATATTTTGGGCGGGGATGGTAGTTGTTCCTTGCACTGTTTTGGCGAGGGGAGGTAGTGGTGTCACGATATATCACTAGATGATTAATCCAGAAACCCAGGTTAATGTTTTGGGGACATGTGTTCAAATTCAACCATAGCAGATGATGAAATTTGAATTCAATAAAAATAATAGATTAAAAAGCTGTCCTAATAGCTGTCATGTAATCATCATTGACTGTCACTAAAAACCCATATGATTCACTAATGTCCTTTAAGAAAGTAAATCTGCTGACCTTACCTAATTTGGCCAAGATTTGACTCCAGGCCCACAGCAATGTGTTTGACTTTGAACTGCCTCTGAAAAGACTTGGCAAGCTGCTTAATTCAAGGGGCAATTAGGGATGGGTAATAAATGCTGTCCCAGCCAGAAAGGCCTGGATCCCAGTAACAAGTTTTTTTAAAAAAAACAAGATTCTGTTCAGTGTAGCCAATTAATCTTGAAAGATCCTGAAACTGACTTTGGCACCTCACTAATATATTCATGTTTCAGGTTATTGTTTGTTTTATTCATTCACAGGATGAGGACATTGCTGGCTAGGCCAGCGTTATTTGCCTGTCCTTATTAGCCCAACAGGCAGTTAAGAGTCAACCACATTGCTTGGATCTGGAGTCTCACATAGGTCAGGCCAGGTAAGGATGACAGTTCCCTTCCCTGGAGGACATTAGTAAACCAGATTTTTTTTTCCTGGCAATTAACAATGGATTCATTGTCATCATTAGACTCCAAATTTCAGATTGCTATTGAATTCAATTTTGATTCAAATTCCACCATCTTCTGTGGTGGGATTCAAACCCAAGTCCCCAGAACATTACCTGAGTTTTTGAATTAACAGACCAGCTAGAGAGCTGCTAGGCTAACGCCTCCCCAGAATGTATGAGAAATGGGCCAACACAATATTGAAATAACTCCACACAGACCAGTATCCCGTTACAAAGTCATCCTTTATTTACACACGAGCAGTCCCTGACATGAGTACTGCCTCTTCATAGTCAGCTATCAGAGTGCCAGAATATCTGACACTCCCCATTTTATCTGTCAACCAGGGCTCCCTGATTGGACCAGATTAACAGCCCCAATCAGGGGACTCATATTCTAAGAAGTGCAGCTGGCTGATCTCATTACAATCTCTACAAATATCTGTTCAAATTTCTTTCAAATTTTGGAAAGCAAGGCATCTGTCCCTAAAACTGGTGTCACTGCACCTGTTTTACAGCTACAAACAGATCTAATTTTTACATTTGAGTGTATGGGCAAAACTAAACTTTCTTTTGGTGAATGGTTAAATGCATGATGCAACGTGGTATGAAACCTTACCAATCAGGAATATCTTGGGTTGGATGACAAATTTAAATTGTTAGCTGATCTGAAATAAGTCCGAAGGTGGAGTTGTGGAGGAGAGAAAGAAACAAGCATTATGGATTCTTGCTCCTAATCACTGTTTGTATATCTCTTCTGTTTGACCATATAGATTGTGGATCAGAATGGGACTTATGGAAAATAACTTGCCAACAATCGATGTGAAAAGCTCATATTATAAATGTCTATGTACTTGTGGCGTAAGAGATTTCACATATCTGCTTCAATTATTGACTTCAGATGCAGGCACAAAAATCAAGGGCAGAAGTAATGGAAACAAGAATCAGGTATTCCATGTGTTCAATCATATTTCTGTTACAGATAATTAAGATCTAACTGATATCCAGTGGACTCTACAATGCAAAATTGTGCAATATAACTGTACAAAAGTATTTGGAAAAGCTAATAATTTATTGACATAAGGGCTTTGTTTATTTTAATCCTTATATGAAAGTTAAAAATAAATTCAAGAGAATTAACTATCCATCAAAAGCAAGGCTGGGAAGAAAATCTTCCAGGGCTAAGAACTTTCAGAGATCAGCAACACTTCTGAGGATTTTGGTGAATTTTAATCAAATGTCCATGTTTTAGATGACGTCTGTAATTTTATGTGCAGTGCATGTAATCTAGAATGAAAATACTGTAGGGTGTTTACATTCTGTGTCAAAACCTACGGAATGCCACTAGGTGGAAGAAAGGTTTTGGAATTACAACAATGTTTCAAGCAAGCCATTAAATCTTTTTGAATAGCTTAATTTTGTTCTGACTCAAAGTGCAATCTAAAATTTATAAATTCTGAATTTTGTTGTGTTGTGTAATTTCAAAGTGACAGCATCCCTTTATTTTCCATTAGTCAAGGCTGCAGTTGTTCACTTCCACTCATATGCAGGGAGGTCTTGAAAGATATGTTGATGCAAAAATGCTCTGTGCTATTTCTTTCATTTGTGACACTGAATAAATTGTCTTCCTGCCTTTGTAAGCTCTGCAAAGGCCCCTTATTATCAAACCTAATTTGCAATGCAACAAATGCTCCGACTACCGGGTAGGATCACAAGAGAAAGAGTAATGGAAACAGAATTAAAAATCAGATATAATGAAAGGTGTTGATAGAGTAGCAGGGACTGTTTCCATAAGCAGGAAGGTCATTAACCACAGATTTACAATAATGGGCATAAAACCCAAGGGGCAGTTGAGAAGTATTCTTTCACCCAGTGATTTCTTTTAATTTAAAATGCATGACTGATAGGATGGTGTAAGTAGATTCAACGTTTATTTCCAAATAGAAATTTCCTGAAAAGAGACACTTCTCAAGGTGCAGGGGAAACAAAAATAGGGAGCAGAACTAATTGGGAGTGGCTACCTAGTACGATAAGGCTATATCAACAGTATAATAAAACGAAACCATTGTATTACAAAATAACATCACTGGTGTGTTTCTTTTGGTGCTTGTTGATGGGTAGTGGGGGTGAAATATGATGAAATATTATAAAACACAACAAATGGAGCAAAGGTCTAACATGAAGGGCACAGCAATTTGCATGCTGATGTTTTCATATTGCTATTTATAAAGTTAGTTTTCTACCTAATCTTGATACTGCAAAGGTTTCTTTTCACATTTATTTTAATTTCAAGCTAATTTGAAATAGTTGGGGAGAGTCTGTCTTCAGAGGGAAAACTATATTTACACTAAGCAGGTTAAATTATAAAATGCAGTGGAACAAATTATCCAAGGATGCATACAAAGCATCAGGCACTTGAAATCTTATGACAATTGGATATACAACAAGGCAAGGAAAAATGGGTTTGACTGCAAGGCATGGGCTTCTGCTACGTGATGTGCAAAAAGGATTTCTGCAAATGTTTAATTCTGTTTCTGGACTGAAACTACAGAAATTTCAACAAAAAAAATCCTTTCACACATACTCTTAACCATTACAAAAATCACCTCATCATCACTGAAGGCTGTAGTGTCAATTTTAAAAGTTACCAGGGAAGAAATTGATCCTTGAAGCGCTCATAATTGAGGTAAAAATGGTGCTGGGTGTCAGGTTGATGCTGATCTTATAGAAACATATAAAATAATGAAGGGAATAGATAAGATAGAAGCAGGGAGGTTGTTTCCACTGGCGGGTGAAACTAGAATTAGGGGGCATAGCCTCAAAATAAGGGGGAGCAGATTTAGGGCTGAGTTGAGGAGGAACTTCTTCACCCAAAGGGTTGTGAATCTGTGGATTTCCCTGCCCAGTGAAGCAGTCGAGTCTACCTCGTTGAATGTTTTCAAGGCAAAGAAAGATAGATTTTTGAACGGTAAAGGAATTAAGGGTTATGGTGAGTGGGTGGGTAAGTGGAGCTGAGTTCACAAAAAGATCAGCCATGATCTTATTAAATGGCGGAGCAGGCTTGATGGGCCAGATGGCCTACTCCTGCTCCTATGATCCTATCTAACATTCTTATGATATGGGTTTTTGCCTTTGTCAGGGTATTTGTACATAATGAGGTAATCCTTACGTTACCTGTCATGTCATAAGCACTAGATGTGGCTAACAGTATTGAAAGATTTATTAAAGATTTATTGCAGCTCCCAATATATACATATTTTATAGTTACAGGCATTTCAGGGTCTGTTCTAATACTAAGCTATTCGGCTACAAACAGCGGCACTCTTTGACAGTGTGTCATTCTTCAAGTGACCCCAGTTAGGATGGAGTCTGAAATCTTTATAACCTCTGGTCATGTGCTATGATATGGTGATGATATCATAAGTATGTCTCTTAAAGATATACTGCTATAAAGACAAAATACAATTAGCTATAGGATACAATATGATATTCCCTAGCTTCCAATGAAAGAAACAAAAAAATTCTAATCAGATGTATAAGTTTGTACATCAGTGTGTGTTGCTAATTCGATAAAACAGAGCTGACACAATTGAACATCGAAACGTCAATGTAATATTTTGGAATTTTGACAACTTGTCCTAATCTGGTGATTATATACTTACCTTGAGAGGTACATATTGTTCTTGGTAGTTCTTGGTTGACAACTTGGTTGTCCTTCTTGTGGTTGCTGTCAGTCAACATCATTGCACAATTATTACTATAACTCTCTTCTTCACGCACTTTGTGCATGATTGACGTGTCTTATATTTCTCTGAGTTGGCTTCTATTTCCTCATTAATGGTTTTCCATGATCAGCGCTAGCTGTATGTTTTAGAAAACTATGCTGGTATCTATGTATTTGTTACTGTATTTCTGATTTGAAATCTGTGCTCACTGAACAGTTTTGGTAGTTCTTTATCTGCTCACAGGTTATGTATCTTTTTTACACTCCTCTGTGTTGAAAAAGATTGCCTTGTGTCTCAGAATGGTTAAACAGTTGGTTGCTGGTCAATGACATTTACAGTTGGCTTTTGAGTGAAGTTGTGCTGGGTGTAGGGGGTGCGGGGTCAATGGAGCCTTCTCAATTGGTGTTGCACAAAAATGTAGCAATGCACTTTAGAAGACTTGTTTGTTTGCTCAGGACTTGATCACCATCGATTGGATGGTACATCAATATGTTCTGCTGGACTGGTTGAGCAAGGATAGTGGGATGATGATGTGATATGGGTCACTGGTTCATTTTGAGAAATGTCCTGAAACAATCCATCAATAAACTGTAGACTGTGGTCAGACACTGTTCTAGTCAACTGAATAAACTGAAATTAGCAGTGATCATGTCAGCGATTGTTACACTCATTACGTTGCCGTGTCATTGAACAACTGAAAGTTTGGAGATATAATTCATGATCAGGATGTTTTCTTACCTGTGATATGTGAAGGGGTGTATAGCTATTTTCATCCTAGAAGTGGATGGAATATTGAGTGGATACTGAGGCACCCTGCTCTGCTGCATTTGGTACGTTTGGCATACTTCACATCCCTTTGAGTCGTTGTTTGTCCTGATTCAGTCCTGGCCAGTACATAGATTCACGTGATAGCCTTCTTGTGTGTAGAGATAGTTTTGTTCAGGGCAAAGAAGGCTGAGGGGGTCCTGATTGAGCTGTTTAATATTATGAGGGGTTCAGACTGGGTGGATAGGGAATAACTGTTCCCCTTAGTTGATGGATCAATACCAAAAGGGACATAATTTTGGTCCTTCCCCAATCCCAACTCTATGTCTTCTATTAGTGAGCCAATCTTTTACACATACTAATATTACTACCTCCACAACATGGGTTCTTGTGAAGTAGTCTTATGTGTGATACCTTTTTGAACTCCTTTTACAAATGCAAATATATTATATCTACTGTTTCCCATTTATACATCCTGCTTGTTAACTCCTGAAAGAATGCAAATAGATTCATCAGGCTTGATTTCCCCTCTTGACACCATGCTGACTTTGCTTACTTATACTGTGCATGTCTAAATGCTCTGCTATTGCTTTCTTTATAATAGACACCAACGTTTTCCCAAATGACAAGTGTTAAGATAACTGTCCGAAAGTGAATTACTTTCTCATCTCCCTCTTTTGAATAAGGAATTACATTTGTAGTTTTTCAATCCTCTGAGGCTTTTCTCAAAACTAAGGATGCTTGGAATTTACTGTCAGTGCATCCATTATTTCAACATATGCTTCCTTTAAAATCCTTGCATGCAGCCTATCAGGGTCAAGGGATTTATCGGCCTCTAGCATCATTAAGTTCCTTAGTCCTTGTTCCCAAGTTATAGTTATTATACTTGTTTCATATATTGTCCCCTTGACTATTTAGTATATTTGGAATGCTAGTACTGTCTTCTACCATGAAAACTAAAAAAGTATTCATTCAAATCCTCTGCCAATTCTCATTTCTCCACTATTAATTCTTCAGCCTTATTCTCTAAGGTGCCTCTGTTCAGTTTGGCCTCCTGTTTACTTTTCATATATTTAAAAAAGCTCTTGGTGTCCATTTTGATATTAATTACTTGTTTACTCTCAAAAATATATTCTCTGTCTTTATTTTTTGGGCATCTTTTATTGGTTTCTAAAATTTTCCCAACCCTCTGGCTTGCTACTAGTCTTTTCTGCATTTTATGGATTTTCTTTCAGTTTGATGGACAGTTTGGACTTGTTTCTACTGGAGTTAAGAAAAGTGCAAGATATATGTACGATTCTGAAAGTTCTTGACAAGATGGACATGGGAAGATGACTGAATGAATGATTTATTGTCGCACATTTCTAGGGAGATACAATGGATAGTGCTCTGTCGCCATAATCGAAGGTACAAAAGAATCAAAAGAAAGTCCTTAAATAGAGTCCATTTTCATCAGCTGGGGTCTGAAATACAGCTTAAGGACAGCTGCAAGGTTGCCACTCCAGGTCTACTGCAGCCAAGAGACCCTGCTACAGGCAATAACACTACCTCAGTTGACGACCCGCTACTGATGAAAGAGTCCACCCACCGGGCCTCGTGAAGCCAGGAGTCCCTGCTCCGCACCTACGAACCAGGAGTCACCTCCAACTCATCTCAGGCCTCCCCATGACGTCAAGAAGATGAGGAAAAGAAAGGGCAAAAGAAAAATGATGAAAAGGAGAGAGAGATAAAGGACGCAGCCGGCCTGGAGCAGGCGCACTCAGCCTGAACACTACCTGCCGTGTGGGCATGCCATCTTGAGGATGTTGCCTCTTGTGGATTAGTACAGAATTGCATGGGAGGTAATGTTCACCATTATAAAAATTAAGGGTTTCCCTTTCTGGACAGAGATGAGGAGTGTTTTTCCCTTTTAGAAAATCATGCAACTTTAGAAGTTACTGCCTCAGAA
Organism: Ginglymostoma cirratum; assembly: GCA_024137785.1. NCBI lineage: Eukaryota > Metazoa > Chordata > Chondrichthyes > Orectolobiformes > Ginglymostomatidae > Ginglymostoma > Ginglymostoma cirratum. The sequence goes on from JAHRHZ010000217.1 coordinate 5,847,119, forward strand.
GACAATTAAGACAGGTTCATTGTATATTTTTAGGGCAAATGTAGATAGATTCTTATTCTGAAGAAAAATCAAAATGTTAATTTTGTTTCTCTCTCGACAGATGCCAGACCTGCTGAGTTTCTCCAGTGCAATCTGTTTTAGTTTTGGACAGGTTCTTGTTCAGCAGGAGAATTGAGAGTTACATGGGGCATATAAGAATTCAAAATGCAAACAGATCAGTCCTGATCTTATTGAATGTCAGAGCAAACTCAAGGGGGCAAATTGTTTACTTCTCCTTCTACTTTGTATGTTCGTAGCAATCACACACTAGACTGCAAAGCTAACCATCAAACTGCAGCATCATTAATTAAAATTCAGTTCTAATCATCAATAACTGCCTTGTGTTTTGAAGAAGACACTTAAAATTTCTAAGCTTCATGCTTCTGCACAAGATTAGAGTGCATTGGACCACAATCTGAATTCACTTGATCATGTCAGCATATGAACTGATGCATCAGTTAATTAATCCTTTTTTTGACAAGGAAAAAAATCTAGTATATTGGAACAAAACTTACTCAAGCAAAGATGCAAGAATTATTTGCAACAGGCTTAGAATGTCTAACTACGCTTCTTGGAAAAACAATACACACAACCTCTAAGCTCGGGGTAAAAGAAAAATGCTGTGGAGCATTATTTTTTAAGTATTTTGGGCAAGAAACAGTTGCGTTTGGAAAAAATAAAATGATTTATTCACAGATTGTCCAAATGCTGGTCAAAAAACAGTACAGCACAAAAATGGGCCCTTCAGCCTCACCAAGCCTGCACTGATATGAAACAATAAACCTTTTGCCTCTACACAAGAGAGAATCCCTCTATTCCCTGCCTAATCATGTTCTTGTCAAGATGCCTCTTAACTTGATACTATATCTGTTTCCACCACCCCTTATGGCAGTGTATTCCAGACAGTTACAACCCTTTGTGCAAAAAGCTTACCTCTCACATTTACCTGAAACTTATCTCATAAAGTCATAACGCCCGACAGCATGGAAACAGGCTCTCTTACTATCCAACTTGTCTGTTTCGACTGAACATCCCAGTCTGACCTTATCCCATTTACCAGCAATTTTCCCATATCCCTCTAAACCCTTCTTGTTCATATACATATCCAGATGCCATTTAAATGATGTAATTGTATGTGCCTCTACAACTTCTTCTGGCAGCTCGTTTCATACACACACCACCCTCTGCATGAAAATGTTACCCTTCATGTCCTTTTTAAATCTTTCCACGTTCATCTTAAAACTATATCCTCTAGTTCTAGATTCCTCTACCCTGGGAAAAAGACCTTGGATATTCATCCTATCTATGCCCCTCATGATTTTATAAACTTCTGCAAAATCACTGCTCCAGGGAAAAATACCCCAGCCTATTCAGTCTCTCCCTGTAACTCAAACTCTCAACATCCAAACTCTCCAGTCCTGGCAACATTCTTGTAAATCTTTTTTGCACCCTGTCATTTTATCTTAAACCTACTTCCCCTAATAATTGACATTTCTACCCTGGGAAAAAAAATCCAACTATACATTCCATCCATCACTGTCATAATTTTGGAACGTGGGTTCTTGTTCAACAAGAAGGTGCCATTGAAGCTTTCTGACAAAAAAGTATGTTTTCTTCTAAAGAATGTAATTACCTTAATGAGACTAAGACAAACAGATGTGCCCCACAATTGTTTCAAAGACTATAACCTGCTCTTGCTTTACCCTCTCTCAATAACTCCATCGCAATCACTCCCTTATTTCAGGCCCAGTACCCAGCCCAGACTTCAGATCTGCATTTTCAGTGAGTTGCCCCGTACTCTCAAGAGAAAGTCCAAAATGAAACAGTTTGATTTTTAATAAGTTCTGGCAGCACTAGTACTGAGGTATGAGGAATTATATTTCAGGTCCCCTCTATATCTTACTATATTGAATGGGATGTGATGCTTCAACTACACAGTAAACTCATTATGTCCTTCCATTTGCTCAAAGCCTTCTGCAACCAATGAATCCAACTGCATGGAAATGCAGGGATTAATTCGACTTGGGTAGAACCACAAAACAAGTGAGACTGCATCAACAGAGATAATAGGTACTGCAGATGCTGGAGAATCTGAGATAACAAGGTGTGGAGCTGGATGAACACAGCAGGCCAAGCAACATCAGAGGAGCAGGGAAGCTTGACGTTTCTAGGCCCGAAACGTCAAGCTTTCCTTCTCCTATGATGCTGCTTGGCCTGCTGTGTTCATCTGACTCCACAGACTGCATCAACAGCCTGTTTTATATCCTGAATGAGAAAGAAAATAGAAAATAGAATAGAATATAATGTAAAATAAGCTGTGGATCTGCAATTGTCCTACTTACCACATTTTGCCAGAGACCTACTTCATCCCATCACATTTTATTGACTTTGAAAGCTATGATATATTTTATTTCTTAGCATGTAGATTGAGTCTCAAAATAGGTGATTGTCTCTTAGAAAGCAAGAATACTTTTTAATGATAATTCAAGTGACATTGGGCTTACTCCTGGTACCAGTATATTATGCTAAACAATGAACGTTTCCCTGCTAATTTGAGGAGACTCTACAAAATCATAAATATCTTTAGATTGATTAAGTGCTATGTAGAGATCCAGGCAACACTTTAACACATTTTGTTAACTTTAAAATTCAGGCTGAAGTTTCTACATTCCCCTCCACATTCTGAACCAATGCATCTTGACATTAATAATCTCTAAATGTAAAAGGAAAATGAACATAATGCAGTATGTTATGTGTGCTCAAGGCTGTGGAGCAGGAAAAAGAAATGGTACTATAACGTCAGAACTATTGAAGATCCAATACCAGTGCTGCAGAATTAGCACAAATAGAAATAGATTGTTAGGATATATTGTTAGGAAACAAAATCTCACAAAACAAAGAATAAAGTATGCTTACAAATTCGAGCAAGACTTCTTCACTATGCAGGACTTCTGAACAATGATATACACCAGACACATCAACAACATTTTGTTCCTTTGGACTGATGGTGAGGAATCACTGAAACGACTACATAGTGATATCAACAAGTTTCATCCCACCATCAGAGTTACCATGGACTACTCTAAAGAATCAGTCTCATTCTTGGACACACGTAGCTCCATTAGGGATGACACCTCAGTACCTCACTGTACTGCAAGCCCAAAGATAACCTCATGATGCTGCACTTCTCTGGCTTCCACCCTAAACATATTAAAGAAACTATCCCCTAAGGGCAAGTCCTGCGAATTTACAGGATCTGCTCAGATGAGTTGGAATGTGATGGACATTTAAAGATTTTGAAGGACGCCTTCAAAAGAACAGGACACAATGTTCAACTCATTGGTCATCAGTTCTGACATGCCACAGTGAAAGACTGCAATGACCTCCTCAGAAGACAGATACAGGATATAACCGATAGAACACCCTTTGTTGTCAAGTACTTCCCTGGAGTGGAGAGACAATGCTATGTTCTTTGCAACCTTCAACATGTCATTGATGCGCATCCTGCCAAGATCATCCCTACACCTCCAATTCTTGCCTTCAAACAATCACCAAACCCACCGCCCATCCTTCAGGAGAACTCTGACCACAACATCGCACACCCTGCCGTGGCAACCTCCACAAGACATGTCAGATCTTCGACATGGGCACTGCCATCACACATGGGAACACCACCCACCACGTGCACGGCAGATACCCATGTGATTCAACCAATGTTGTCAATCTCATACACTGCAGGCAAGGATGCCCCAAGGCATGGTATATTGGTGAGACCATGCAGATGCTATGACAATGGACGAACGGACACTGCACAATAATCACCAGACAGGAATATTCCTTCCCAGTCAGGGGACACTTTACGGTCAAGGACATTCAGCCTCCAATTTTTGGATAAGTGTCCTCCAAAGCTGCCTTCAAGATACACAACAATGTAGAATCACTGAGCAGAAACTGATAGCCAAGTTCCATACCCAGGAAGATGGCCTCTAGGGCTCATATCATGCTACATGTGACCCCACCGCACTGTATCTGTATCTGTATCTGTATCTGTAAAATCTGCCTTACTGTCTTGTTTTGTCACCATCTCCTGGATAAGTAGGTATGATCTTTCTAGCTTAATTAGTTTGTACAGTTTTGGCTCACTTATGACTTTAGTTAGATCCTCGGCATGTGACTCCTATACCTATCATGTTATTTCTGTCATTTGGTTTGTCTGCAGCACCACCTTATTTTTAATTTTTTGTAATTATCTCTCTGCCTCATTTAATCAGATTATAGGTCACCCCTTCACTTGTTATTCAGCTGTTGACACTTACACCATCTAACGCTTTGGATAACCTGCAGGGACTTATTATTCAGCAATCCACTCACACCATTTGTGTGGTCCTTTGATCTCTCTGCCCTTGATTTCTCCCATCCCATGAATTCTTTGTTTTGGGTGCTTCCATCTCACTTCACCTGCTGAAGGGGTTACACTCTGAAAGCTTGTGATTTCAAATAAACTTGCTGGACTATTACCTGGTGTTGTGTGACTTCTACTTTTGTGCAGATCTTGGTTAATCTAATGTGTACATATAGCCCAGCTTCCTGCCATATTTGGTAGAAATTCTGACTTATTCAACCATTGGCAGCCAATGTTGAAATCAGGTTCCTGTGTCCATTTTTGTGTCCATATTGAAACCAGTCAAAAATAACTTTAAAAGTCTGTTAAAGCATAGGCTTCATCTACATTTCTGAGCAGAATAATCAGCAATCCTTAAAGTACTATTGTACAGCCTGTCTGTGCTCAACCACCTGCTCCACCTGAATCCAAAACACCACTGCCACTGGGTTGGCCCATGAGCATCAGCTAATTGGGAGGGATCAGCTGTCGAGGAACATTAGGAGCATCACAATAGGTGCCCACAATTCTGATGGTGAGGCTTAGGTACCAGTTTAGAAGTTCCTCAGACGTTCACTTGTCTTTCCACCACATGGTACACTTCCAGTTCTGGACAGTAAATCATTTGGCCCTCTTATCTGGTCTAAATCTTCTAGAATGAGCTAGCAATCCAGGAACTGTTGACATATACATGTGTGAATATTCTATTGAATAAACATCTCAAATGTGACTCCAAATTCTGATTCAAAATAGACTTACAGATTATTTTCAAGGACCACACGAGTGCTAACTGGTTTAATCACTCCTAATTACCAGGGTAGGTTTCATTTTAGCTGACAAAAGGATAGCATTTGAGATGGTTTGACTGAAGCCTTTAGAACTTATGAAGAAAAGGATCCTACGTAGATAGGTGAGATGATTTGGCTAAGGGAAGAGTGGAAGACATGATATAATTTACACAAAAAATAGATTTCAGTTAAATAAAAGGAAACAGCTGAGTTATGAAACATGTTATTGGTATATCCAGCCTGCAGATTCACAGCAAATATTTAAAAGGGAGTTAGTGAGTTCCTGAGTGTGGTTAAGATAATTATATTGTATTATACATAACATATTATGTACAGAATGAGATGGGATATGCGTTTCCAAATCTTCATTGTCTCCTGAATTGTCTTCAAGGGCTGGAGGGGATGATCCCAGAGTTTATCATTAAGTTTGCTTTAGGTTTTATTTTTCCTGTATAAAGCTAAAAAAAAAATATGCATTTCAATGATTTTTCACAATTATGCAATATACCAAAGTGCTTTGTCATTAAATGCTTATGATGACTGATTATTGTTGGAATGCATTAAATGCTGTAACCAATTTGCACAGCAGGGTCCCATACAGAATAGTGAAATAAATGACAAGATTATCTCTTTTAGGAATCAGTTCAGGACAAATCTTTGCCAGAATACTAGGGATACTAGTGACCTGTGTTTTGTGTCATGATCATGTGTCAGTATAATGTTGAGAGATATGCTCATTATGTCATCAGTACATCAATACATGTGGTCTGAGGGTATAACTGCCTCATAATCTGTCATATCCCAGGAACACTGAAAATATGACATACTATTGCAAGTGCTCAACTCTGTTGCAATCTAATAGTTTACTGTTAACCCAGGCACTTATGTGCCTGATGAATATATTGTTTGTCCAGAATAATTCACTGTAGTAAATTGCTGTTAGAGTCTTTAGTATTATGGCATCTACATTCAGTTTATGTTATGACAGATAACATAAGAATTATCACATCAGGTAAAATGCACTTCTGAAGAATGCGCACCTCATGATATCAGCAGTGGCCATCTGAAAAAAAACTGACATTTCAATGGCAGATGTTTGGAAAGCTAATTGAAGATAGACTGGACAGCAGCTAAGTACAATAGAGCATTTGTACAAAGAGACATTCCCTTACCTTTTAGCAACATAATTGTCTGTGAGTACAGATAGCCATAAAGATCTGTAAATAGGGTATCAACCACTGAGAAAACATAGCTAAGTCCTTTCTAATTATGCTGTAAATTCAAGAATTAACAATTTTCTAAGAGTTCTTCACTTAAAAGTAAAGAGGCTGAGTTACCAAATTCAGTTAAATCTAAAGACCTGTATTGAAGTATGATAGTGCTCTAAGTCTGCTTGAGATCAATGAAACCTTTGAGCTCTTGCTGTTTGATTTATTTTTAAAAGGAAATTAAATTATCTGAAAGCAAGGACAAATTTATGGCTTTCAAGCAGTAAAGAAACATCTTTTTCCCTTTTAAGAAGGCTTATCTGTATCCAAATTTTGATTCTTTTTGCCATTTTCTTTTTCCAATTTGGTGCCAAAAAGGTGTACTTTACATCATTTCTTCCTTTTTGATGAAAGCACCACTTTGAGGTGGAAAGTAACTACTACGAGCCATATTTCTTAAACCAAACGTTTTAAAGGGACCGGTGCCAGTGGAGCAGCAATATTAATTTTCACATTGTGAAAGGCGATACACTACAAAGGTTGAGGCAGAATCATTGGCGGCAGGAACCTCAGTATGGATTGGACCTCAAGCTTCATCTTTAATAAATGACAATTTTTCAAACATCATACGTAGCTCCATTTTTGATCAAGCAATAGTTGATATCAAGAAAAGTACTCTAAGAATCTTGCTTACCATTGGCAAGAAACTGCTTTGAAGAATTAACACATTTGATTTCCTGGGGACAATCAGAAAAATCCAGACAATATCTTTCTTTTTAGGTGGGAAATGGGCCAGCACTTATTGCCCATCCATAACTGACTTTGAGGTGGTGGTGGTGAGTTGTCTTTTGAACTCCTACATTCCGAGTGCAGCAGGTAGACCTAAAAAACCATTAGGGATGAAATTCCAGGAGTTTGATCCAATGACACTGAAGTTTCTCAAAGATGAGCGTAGAATAAGAATTAACTTCAACATTAACAGAGTCCAATTCAAGTTATACAGACAGCATCCTGAAGAGTCTATTAACCAAGTTGTCAGAAGATGTCAAAGCAAAAATCATTTGTGTTACTTTTCAGAAGAACAACAGTCACAGAGACTTATAGATTAGTCTTTGTCTCTATATCAATTAAAGACTCTCGGAAAGAACTTTTGAGCATGGCAACAGTCATAACATCAATACATTACTTGAGGATGGATGCTAGTCTGAAAACATTATGACAGACCAACAGCAATTAAAAGACCTTATGTACAGCATATGTTTTTGTTACACTTCGCAATGCATCACAATCCAACCTCGGTAACTGATGTGGTTTGTTGCAAATAACCAAAAGCAGTCCAGCTTTTCTTAATTTCTGTAAAGCCTGTGCTATCAAGAATCACTGGCCACATGAAGGAAATTTGGTTCTAAAGCCCATGCTAGATCCTAGAACAAAACACAGGTGACAAACAAGGCAATATGATACCACAAAATTCATGTTAAGAACATTCATAAATGCAAATACATCAATGAATTCAGAGTCAATCAAACAGAATAAAAACTTCAAAAGAAGACCAAAGTTTCCATATTGTTAACCTTACACACTATGTAGACAGTTTAAGGCAATAGGACACTGTTTCAACTGTCAGTATCAGATGTTCGGAAAAGATAGGATGGCACACCTTAAAAGCTAAAATTGACACAGGGACTAGTGCCAAAATATTACCAGTACACATCCTGAAAGACGTGTACTTCAGCAAATCGTTCTCCACAGTACAGTCTACGTGAGACCATCTCACAGTGTATAACAGATTGCAAATTCCATCCATTTGCAGAATCACACTACAGTGCAAAAATACAAGTTCATCTTTGCTTCCAAATATTTCTATCTGGTCAATATCTACAGTTCAGCAGGCTGGTACATTAGCACGCATTAATCTCAATTTCATGGTAATTGATAAAATTCATCCACACCCACTGTGACAGAACAGACCACACACAAAGCAAACAAATCAGTCAATGGCTACAAAAGCCTGACTCAGATGGATTTGGTGTAATCAGCAATTGTAAGGATGATCCAGTATTGCATTTGATGATATAAGCAACTTATTGATTCTCTGAGAAAATGCAGCATACTCATTTAGGAGGAACTTTGAGTGGTACTGAATGAAATACCACAAAATGGTAAATTTCCAACAGATTGGCTCAGCTCCATCATATGCGTTTTGGAGAAAGCCAGCATAAGAGTGCCTAGATTCAAAAAGCATCAAATTTTCAGTTAGCAGGTCCCCACACGAAATATCAACATAGGAAAATATTCCACGCACATCTATTTGGCAAGAAATGGATCATGAACCATTGACAATTTTCTGCTGTAAATTTCTAATGTGTGCATCATTTTGTTTGCAATGTCTATTTTTCATGATGCAACAACATAATTTTGAAATGAGATAAGGCAGGTACTTGGATGATTGCATATGACATGCTGCCAGATTATCCAATGCCTTCACGTACACCAAGAAATTCCTCTCGATTCTGTAGACAATGAAATTTAAGATGTCTCAAGGTTGATCTTTTATGCATTGGCCAGAACCAATGTGAAAAGTTGTAATCAGCAACTGTCAATGATATGCAATTGAAAAGGTTACAAAGTATCATTAACTAGGGATGGCTTGACAGTATTAAAGGAGTGCCTGAGAAGATGTGTTCATTTTGGTCAGACAGAGACAAGCTTGTCATATCACACATATAATTGTCAAGGACAAACAATCCCAAATAACAAAATCATAAAGCCAAGATATCATGTCCATGTTACACTAGGGACACATGGATATTACACACTGAAAACTGCTTGCTAGTGAATGTATGTACTGGCCAGAGATGAGACAAGATATTTAATGACTTGTGAATGAACGTGAAGCATGTCAAACACATCAACATCAGCAGCAGAGGGAGTCCCAGATCCAAATGATATTCCATTCGCTCCTTGGATAGAAGTAGCAAACGATCTGATCATAAAGCACAGGAAAGATTGCATCTTTCTGGTAGATTACAACAAGAACAACTGTCTTTGACAAAGGAACACTATTTTCAGTTTATTTGTTATCCATGATCAAGAAATATCTAACGATGTCCTGTAACACACTGGCAAACTACATCAAGGCATGTGTATACTAAGTGGAAAGTGACCCATATCACATGGCCACCCAAATATCCAGGTTCACATTCTATCATATCAATGAACATTCAGTGTCAAGCAACAATACAAGGTTTTTGCAGTGAGTTGCTGTATTTTTATGCAGAAGGGATTACCATCATGGTTCAGAAGGTAAGTCAAACCAACTTTGCCCTGCAACAATTATCTAATCATTATGAGACACAAGACATTCTTCTTCAAAAAGATGGACAAACAAGGGATAGAGGCTAAGCAAGCAGATAAAGAATAACTAAAACCACTCACTGAACAGAGAATGTGGGCTGGAAACTGTAATAAAATTACTTGGATCTGAGCAATGATTTTTAAAATATGCAACCAGATCAATCACATGAAGTCATTCATGATCATGGTGCTATTATGCAATGGAACATAAACCAGCTCAAACCGATGTACAGCACACCAATCATGCATGAAGACAGTGGCAGCAACCAACAGCAAGAACAACCAAGTTGTCTATCAACTGTAACACAGTATCTCTCCAGCTGATTATATGATTACTAGATCAGGATAAATTGTCAAACATCCAAAGCATGACATTGAAATTTTAAATGTTAGTCTTGTAAACTGTTTCACCTGTTTGCATTATTATTGAATTATTAATATATGCCTGTTCACAATCATGTCTATCTGTTTGGGATAAGTTTTATCTTTAGGGAAAAAAGGGCATGTTGTATTATTTCTTACAATCAATATGTCGGTGTGCCTTTAAGAGACAAGTTCATTATACCGAATGTATCATGACATGTGATCTGAGGGTATAAAAGTCTCATACTCCATCTTACCAAGGATCACGTAAAGCATGAGATGCTTCTGAAATGTTGCGGCTTGATTGCAATCTAATAGCCTGATGGCAGCTTAGAAACTTCAGTATTTGTATAACACATTGCATATAATAGTTAGCTGCAATAAATGTGCATTGGATACTTCAATACCAAGACTGTCGTGCCCATTTTCTTATGGTACAGTTGATAACAAACATTGGCATTTCAAGTAAAGCGCTCGGCTGGAAGTGAACTCAAATACATATACCTGGTATTGTGCTATTAATGGGCTTGGGAGTCTGTGGGCAAGTCAGGGATGAACTGATTGTGATGCAATGGGCGAAGCTTTTGGGTGTTTGTACACAAATTGCACCATGAGCATGAAACTCTCTTATGGACCAGCTGGTCTTTTCCTTCTATTTCTGTATCTCTATTATCTAATTCGATCTGCAAGAAACCAGCAGAAATTCATAACGTTAGTGTAAAACAGTGCTCCATGGAAACTGTTTGAACAAGACCTGATTGATAAAGGTGAAAGTCATTGTTCCTGTGCAATCTTAGTGGATGCTTCTTATTACAGCAGTGCACTCTGTTGACCCGGTCTTTTGTCATTATGTGAAGGAAATGGGATTAGATTTCAAGATTTTGATGAGTTTAATAGCTTCCTTCTATGGTGCCGATTGAATGTTTATAAAACTTCTGCATTATTTCAGTGTAACACTGCGGAATTTACCTACAGCACGTATATTTGTTGTATTCTATCTATTCAGTTTTGCTAAGAATATGACTCATTCCAATGTCATGCAGCTGCAACCCTCAGTCGATTGATGGTTGACGTGCTTCAATTATATTTCTAATGCCAGCAGCACTTTATCCTTCAGTTGTTAAACACCTTTACTACAATTATTATATTTTATTATAGTTTGCTACAATATTAAATAGTTTCAGTTCTCATTACGTCTGTTTGAAACATCTTGACAGTATTCGTTATAACATGTCTAAACATCTATTAAAATATTTTTTGAATATGATAAATACATTTTAACTGTTCTTTGCTGATAGACTAAGAAAGCCCCCTGAGGAATATTGCCTTCTCCTTCATGCATTATCACTGGAATGAAGAATCTGCATTACATTTATGTAGGCGGCTAATATTGAAATATCTCTTCAATGGTGACTGAACAGGAAGATAGTTAGGCTACACAGACCACTGAGATTGTGATCTCCTTAATAGTGTTAGGATGCTTATTCTATCAGTGACGCCTGGAATTGTTGCTCAGAAGTGATTATGAAGACGATATGATTGTATCAGCGTGACAACTAGGTAATAAATTGTTTCCACATTGCATCACTGCAGAAATTCTGATATTCCCAGAGAAATTTGCTAATGCTGATGTTACTTTTGGTATAAATGTTATATATAACAAGCAAAAATGGGTTGGCCACCCATTAAATACCTCCTGTCATTTCTCGTTTATTATCTCATTTATTGTTTTTGGTTTCTACAGATTCCACAAAACCAGGTTGAGCTATTGCACCTCTGGCTTCTCCCCATCACAGGTCCTCCAGAGTTTGGGGCTTGAAACAAGGAGCTCACTGCTTCTATTTCATAGACCAGTCAGGAAACTTGATATCTACCCTATGGTTTCATATTAATTTTAGCCACCACAGTTCCAGTGGATTATAGGGCTGAACTCTCATCAGAAAGAGATGACTATTGACGGTCTAACCCGAGGGTCATCATATCTCAAGTGAGGGGCAAGGTTCAGAAGGAGAGTCTTTTATGGTAACCTCAGCCAGTGCATTCATTGAACATATGCTGTTGGCATCACTAACAAAAACAGAAGTTGCTGGAAAAGCTCATCAGGTCTGGCAGCATCTGTCAAGAGAAATCAGAGTTAACATTTCAGGTCCAGTGGCCATTCACTATTTGGTTGTCCAGCCAACTGAGCTAACCGACCCCCTATAATAACATGGCAATGTGTTTCACATTTTACCATTCTTGCGTTGAGCACATCATTGAAATTTCAGCACTTGCAAAACGCTTCTGTACTAAAGTTTGAGAATGACTATGTAGGAGTAGTAATGCAAAGTTAAAAGTAGTGAAAGAGTGAATTCTGCATTGTTAGTGTTTATTGATGGCATGAGTATTAATGACAAGTCAAAAAGAAAAGCTTTTTCTTTCTGCCAGGGCAATTTTTTACCTCATACAAAAGACAGGTTATATCATATAGTATTATGTTATATTACGGTATATGTTACAGACCAGGTAGGCCTGTACCTTTAAGAGAGTTGCATGACATTACAACATGAGACATTCTTTATACAGGCTGTCTTTCATCACTCCCTCCGTGTAATGAAGCCAATGTATTTTCTTCAGCCAGTCTGTTATGTACATTTAAGGCACAGTAAGAACAGTAAGCACATGTTCTTTGTGTAAGTCTGTGATAATGTCACTGTATAAAGGGCTGGGAGGGGGGTGGGTGCGGGCTGAGGCAATGGTGTAAAGATAATCTCACTAGAATAGCAATTGAAAACTTCAGGCTAATCATTTTGGACTATTTTAATGCTTGTTTGAATTCAATAAAAATATGGAAGAAAAAATTGACCTAATGGTGACCATATAACCATTGTCAATTGGCATTGAAAAATTAGCTCTCTAATGACTTTTACAGAGGGAACATAAGAACATAAGAACATAAGAACTCGGAGCAGGAGTAGGCCACCTGGCCCCTCGAGCCTGCCCCGCCATTTAATAAGATCATGGTGGATGTTTTTGAGACTCAGCTCCAATTACCCGCCCACTCACCATAACCCTTAATTCCTTTACTGTTCAAAAATTTATCTAGCCTTGCCTTAAAAACATTCAGTGAGGTAGCTTCAACCGCTTCACTGGGCAGGGAATTCCACAGATTCACAACACTTTGGGTGAAGAAATTCCTCCTGACCTCAGTCCTACTGCTCATACAAAATCTGCTCCTCTTATATGTGCTGGCCTCCAAGTGACTGCAGACATAAAGCAAGTAATTTGACTCTTAACTGTCCTCTGGGTAAGTAAGGATGGGCAACAAATACAGGTCGAGCTATTTATGTCCTCATCCCATGAACAAATAATAAAAAAAAATTAACTTCAAGACACCTGTGTTGTAGGTAAAATATTACCAAGTACAATTCTGTAGTGAGTCAGACACAGTTTTATTAACAAAAGCTTTTGGGAGAAGCAGGGACTTCAAAGGGGCCTCACCAAACTTCTCAGCTATTACAGACGATTTCAAAGGTTATACACATTTGCTGTCACACACCAACCCAACACCCACCCCCACCCCCCCACCCTAGTAAAGTCATGTACACAGTTCTTTAATCTGTTCCCGGCGTCTTGCAAAGCGGGTGACGGTTAGCGCTTCTATTGTTGCCAGGACAGGATTTGTTGTTTCAGCGGATGTTTCATTTTGATTGTGTAAAGTTCGATCTAGAGGTCCTTTGTGTTGTTGATCTCTTTACTTCCTCCTTCAGTAAGTTAATGTCTTTAAAAGTTAATGTCTTTACTTCCTCCTTCAGTAAATCACTTATTCCTTCAGTAAGTTAATGTCTTTAAAAGTTAATGTCTTTACTTCCTCCTTCAGTAAATCACTTTAGTTATTCCTTCAGTAAGTTAATCACTTTACTTACTCCTTCACCTGACTCAACAAGAATCTAACTGTCTGTGGTATTTGTTATGTGGACTAATATGTAGAAAATTGCAAAGTGTATCAAAGACGATAAAAGTGAGTAGCAAATATTAGTTGTAACAGCTGGTTGTTAGCAGTATGTTGGCACTACAAGTTGAAAATGAGAAGCAGTGCCTATAGTTGTACAAAGCCTTTTTCTAACAGGCAACAATCATCTGGCTGAGTTCAGAGCCGACATTACAACTACCACCATAACTAGAGTGCAATAACCAAAACTAAATGGTACAAATCTGGACTCGAAACATAGTGAGTATGCTACCTCTCCCTCTTTTATTAGATAAAAAATATCATTTTAAAGCTGCTGAAAGACAACTGTGGTTCAGGAATGTGATCTTGGAGAAAAGTACAGAAAAAAATACTTTAAAAAGTACACAAAACTGGCCATATACTTGTCTTGCTGTCAGCTGATTGCATTTTTTTTAGCTCTGAAATGATGACTAATTTTCGACAAATGTCTGAAACTATCATTACTTAGTTTTCACTGAGTATACCATCTACAGGCGCAAATCAGCAATTTTTAAATGAACATCAACTGTTAAAGCTGAACAAATTAAAAAAAAGGAGTAGAGAAGCCAAAATAAATGTTGAAAAGCTTAACCATGCAAAGTGCTGACAAAGACTGACAGGACTTCTTGGTTTGGGCACTGAAGGATTAAGAAGAATAAAATCCTCCAGTGTCATCCAATACTTTCCATGTGTCTGCGTGGGTTTCCTCCGGGTGCTTCAGTTTCCTCCCACAGTCCAAAGATGTGCAGGTTAGGTGGACTTGCCATGCTAAATTATCCATTGTGGTCTAGGGATGCGCAGACTAGGTGGACTAGCCATGCGAAATGCAGGGTTACAGGGTTGGGCTAGGGGAGTGGGGCTGGGAGGGATGCTCTTTTGAGCACTGGTGTGGGCTCAATGGACTGAATGGCCTGCTTTCACACTGTAAGGATTCTTTGATTCTAACATCTCTGACAATGCTCAAAGGCCCTGATTTAAAGATCAACATACAGTTTGAGATTATTTCAGAATAGATAGGCTTGAGCACACTCACTAAGGAGTGATCAAATAATTCCTAAGAAAATGTCAATGCAAAGATACAGAATGTGTTTTCACAGAACGTAACTTACCTGAAAGGCTTAAGAAACCGATCATTACATCGTCACTCAAATCCTTCCGAGAAATGCTTCCGGAAAATCTAAGGACAGCATCAGTAATAGTCTACTAGAAGGAGGGCACAAACTTACAGCAATTGTAACAGGCCAGGAGTTTCTGCAAGCATTTGACTCTAGACGATTTATATGTCACCAATCAACAGAAGTCGGTGAAATATACAAATCTTGAATGAGGTGTGGCTTGCCTCATTCACCAATACAGTGCCCAGCATTTTATGTCGTATGGGAGATATGTTCCATAAAATGGGTGTGGGCTAAATGAGTGTAAGTCTAATCATCAAGAGGAACCCAAACACCACCCCAGACTTTAAAGAAGAGCCAAAAAAAAACAACAATGTCAAAGAACGTTCAAAATTTTGTCCTTGCTTTACAAGCATGTTAACAAAGTCCAGGAGGTAACTGCTATGTTACAGCTTGGAAACCCCAGTCAGACAGTACATATGATAGACCTGGACATTACATGGATGCTATCAGTACAACTGAAGCCTTTACCTTCATCCAAGTGACTTAACCTATCAGGAAAGGACAACATACATTTTTGTCAAAATTGACTTAGAACCGTTTCAAATATCATCGCTTTATGGAATTTATATGTGCTGTCCCCAAGAAATTGACATGATGATTTCAAGTTCACACAAGATAATGGTTTTTGTTCCCTCCAGCTATGACCATTTTAATGTACTTCTGGCTGGTGTGCCACATCCTGCTTTCTATAAAGTTGAGGTCTACCAAAACTCTGATCCTTCTGCTCTTGCTTGGGCTAAGTTGTATCCAACCCTTACCTTGTGCAGTTTGACTTCTATCCTCATGGTCAGCAATGCCTTGGTTTTTAACACTCTCAATCTTGTTCCCAAGTCTCGCTCCAGAGCCTCAGCTTTCTCTTTCTCTATAAACCCCTTCAGCCATGTAGCACTCCAAGATAGCTGTGTTCCTCCATATGAACGCATGAATTATGAACAAGAGTAAACCATTCAGCCTCTTGAGCCTGATCCTCCATTTATTAAGATCATGGTTGTTCTGACTATGTCCTCAAATCCATATTGTCACTGATTATAATTCTTTCTTCTTGTCTTTCTCTGTCAATTGCTCCAGAATTGGCATTGTCCCTCGAGATGCCTTAACACAAAGCTCTGAGTTTCCATCTCCAACCATTTTATTCTCCTTTAAGAGAGTCCTTAAAACTCCCCATTTACTCCATACTTTAGACCATTTGTCCTAATATCACCTCATGTAGCCTAATAACAAGCTTTGTGTTATACTGCTGCTGTGAAGAACCTTGGGACTCTTTTATTGCGTTGAAAGCACGACATAAATCTTCTTGATGACTTCATGTGGGAATTTGTTCCTGCTGCAATGCTGGACCGGAAATGAACATGCTGCTGCAGTTTGGGACAACCTGAAGCGACATAAAGTGCGAAAAAAGTTTCCTGGAAGCAGTAACAATATAGCAGCCTTCACTCATAAACTGACATTAGACCAATAAAGCAAATAATATTTCACCTCTCCTTCCCTCTGTCTCTGCTAATCTTCAGTTTTGAGCTACCTTTTGTCATTCCTGTTTGATGTGGTAGGCATACCTGAATTACGGCAAGCATCACTATAATGAAAATTCTGGGAAATATGACAAATGGATGTTACGGAAGCTTTATCACCTCATTTAAATATACCTATCCACATTTGCACTGTTATTTCTGATGACATTAAACATAATGCTAGAAAATGTAATAGAAAGTTGGATCAAAATCTAATGTATAACCTGGAATGCTCCAAAAAAATGAAATATTTAATGAGCCCTTAGCAAATAAATAAATGGTTTGTTTTAGATCAGATTGCTTGAGGAATGACTATAGACCTATTTTTGAAAGGTTAGTTATGCTTCAATTGAGGCAAAACATGGATGAAGAGGCTTGTAGCCCTTACATAAATAAGAGGCCACCTTTAAACCTCACCTACTTCTTTGGTGAGGGTATGAAATGGGGGAAATATTGCTTCTAAAGTATTAATTTCTTACCACTAATCCATATTCATAAATATGTAAAATAGTCCATTTAAGAATTACAATGTACTGAAGCTGAAATATGTACCAATTATACGGGTTTTAAAATATGTATTTTCTAATGAATCTTTGTCACTTAATTACTTGTTGAGTAATAAGTTACAACAAATCACAAAAAAGTGTGAGAATCCAAGTATAATCAAACTGGTTTTCTGTCCTTTCCTGAGCCAAGTTTTTTTTAACAGTTTGGAGTATTTGCTCTGATGATCTAATCGTGAAATGAAGACTTAGTCTGTTCCAGCCGGTGTGATCAGCCTATCATAAAATTAGGATTGATCCTCATTGATCAGATAAATGGAAGATTGCATGAAGGTTTAATTAGTGGTGGTGATGTACATGAACCATGTGGACCAGGAAGTTCCTGATCAATTACTGTTCTGCACTAATATATTTATTCAGGATAAGAGTTAGAAAACCATAGGTAGTACATTTATCTTTCATTTTCAGAACACTGGAATTTCATTGACTAGGCTAGAGCTTGCATTTCATACATTGATGAAATCTATTGGATATGACCAGAAAAGTTCATTACATAGGAGTGTGTGTGAATAATGGATGTGGCTGTTTTCAATGCATATCAGTTGTGGGGACATTGATGTGAAGCACCTCTAGAATGGTGAACACGGCTAAAACAAGGATAAAGTTGTTATCTAGCAGCCTGACTCTAGGCTTTTCCCTAATATTCGATACAGTTGATATTAAAAACGATATACATATATTCACTACAAGCCAAAATATTGACACACATCACTCCTGTAAAAGACAAAACAATATTCTATAATCCCCATATCTGAAGCAAAAATTCTGACTTTTGTATATAACATAAGAGGGCCAAGAATGATCAAAACATTTGCTTCAAGATTCGTTTGTCCTGAAACTATCATTGCAGGCTGCATCGACAAACAGACTACAGTCAACAAGGTAAGTTTTAGAAATATAGTCACCTGAATGTGTTACTATGAGGAACTGGAGTGTAACCCTCAACTCCACTTTCAAAGAGGACAAGCATTGCTATCCCTTGTCACTGACACCCATCCCTCCAATGTCTACCAATAATTACCCATCACGGCAGCCACCACTCTCATTTCCCAATGCCATCACCCTGCTGACAACAACTTCTGCATAGTCCAGCCTTCCCTTCCTTTCTTAGATAACAAGGCGTGGGGCTGGATGAACACAGCAGGCCAAGCAGCATCATAGGAGCAGGAAAGCTTGACGTTTCGGGCGTAGACCCTTCACCTTCCCTTCCTTTCTTGTTTGCTTGGTTGAAACAGACATGAGCACCTTGAATTTGGATCATGCTTCACCAGCTCAATGATATTGTGGCCACGTATTGGACATCGCCAGAAGAGCTCACTACTCAGGAGACATAGTAAACTGTAAATTTGACTGATTTCAGGGAGCATCAGTTGAGGCGGCATTAGAAACTCTAGAGAATCTTCACAAAAAATCTGGCAACGGGATGGTGAAGCCTGGCACTGGAGGTTATCAGGCTTCACCATCCCATTGCTGGGACAAATCTAGTGCATATCCCACTGACCCAAAATAGACATATTTGAATTTCTAGGCCTGTGAATTTTGCCAAGACTCATAAACATTGCATTTTTTACATCATTTGTCCTGCAAAAAAAAAATCACCAATAAAGAAAAGAGAAAATGATACCCAAACCTTTGGTGTGCCACGTGTAATAGGGTCACATCATTCAAATAGCCAGCTAATGCATTTTTTTTAAAGAAGAAACACTTTTATACAAGTCATTTCATGTGTTCAGAGCATTTTAATTTTATTCACATTGAATGAATTCAGTTCTAAATTAGTCACATTTTGAAGTAGGCTTTGCACATAGTAAAATAGTATAAATGAGATAAATGACTGATGAATGTGCATTTTATTATAAAAATATTGGCCAGGATACAAGTAGTTTTCTTTTGTTCTTCAATAAGTATATCACGGAACCTTTCACATTTACATTAGCAAGCAGCTTTCCTGTAATGTTTAATTTGAAAGGTGGCGTTTTTGACAATGCAGCTGTCCCCTCACTTTAGCTGACTGGTGGGTCAGCCTAGGTTAAACACTCAAATCCTGCTGACTCAGAGATAAACAACTGTATCAACTTGACAATTATATTGTAGCCCATGGCCACTTTGCCAGAGTGGAGTCCCTCCATGCTCTCCACCTCTCTTTCCCTGTGTCACTCACTCCAAAGAGTGCCCTTGACCTGAAATGGTAACTTTGTTTCTCTCTCTACAGATGCTGCAGATTTGCTGAGTATTTTCAATATTTTCTCTGTTCATGTTAGGTAATCAGAGTGTTACTAGTTCACCATCATAATTGACAAAAGGTTCATGTGTCAGCATGTTCTAAATGTTAAGCAAATCCTAATCTGGGAATAAAAGGTGAGACTTTTATAATTACTGTTGAAGTTTGAGCAATGGGTGTAAGAGCAGAATTTTCGCCTCCCAGCTGTAGGAGTAGTGTCAAAGGAAGTACTAGACGGGACTCCAATTAACCTACCTCTGGTGGCATTTTCTAGAATTGGCCGTGCCTGCCACAGCATGGGGAGACTATCAGGTACTTTCTGTAGCTTTCAGGTGGTTTTAATATAGCAGCTTTTTGTGCAGTGTTTGCTCCAGAAGCTATGGCCACCACTGTAACAATGTCACCCTATATTCGCAACACAACCGCCCACAGCGAATAAAAAGGTCTGTCCAGCTAACTTTGGCACCTCCAGATTCCAATTCACTGAATTTGAGGATGAGTGGTCATCAATATGGTCTCATTTTCTAGATGACCCCCCCACCCCCCAGTCGTTGGATGGCATCAGTTTCCAAGGTAGGTCGCCATCCTTAATAGGATAACAATGCCAGTAACATGTTTTGCCTGCTCCTGCCAGCGAAATGCAACCTCTCTCTTCTGCCGTCTGTTAAAGTAGAATCACTCTCCCACTCTCAGCTCTGTCTGTGGGACTCCTATGGATAATGCTATATTCTTCCACTGTTGTCTGTTGTGCCACACATATTGGTGAGTATTGACAGCATTGTGTAGAAGAACATTCTAGGACAGAATCTTTTCACAGGGAAGATGTTGTCTTTAGAAATTAGAAAATTAACTACTTCAATTCTTTTTGATTTTAACAGTGATAAAAGAAATGTGATTTATTTTTCAAGTTGCAACAGGTCATTTTGTTTCGTTTAATTTTGTCAGACCTATTGCCATGTTTTCTGTCAGTCAGGTTTATAATAAAGTTCATATCTCTATAAGAATTCAATCAGTTCAGTAAAAGTCACTTACACCAATCTAGTTCTGGAGAATGGAAAATGAAGCAGTTAAGCAGAACAATTATTCTGTGCACCATAATTCACTGTTACAGCCTTTTTTGAATACAAATGGAACAATTATAGGGCTACTTCAAGACTAGGGGGCACATTTTTAAGGTGCAAGGAGAAAGATTTAAAAAAAGACATGAGAAGCAAATTTTTTAGACAAAGGGTTGTTTCTGGAATGAACATTCTGAGGAAGTGATGGATGTGGGTACAATTACAACATTTAAAAGACATATTGATAGGTACATGGATAGGAAATGTTTGGAAGGCATGTGCCAGGAGCAGGCAGGTGGGGCTATTTTAGTTTGGGATTAAGGTTAGCTTGGACTGGAGGGTCTGTTTCCGTGCTCTATGACTCCATAAGATGTTATTCAGTAGACTTTTCTTTAAAAAGCTGATTGTAGCTGATAGGTTGAAACTACAATTTTAGAATTTTCATTCTTGTTTTCAAATGTCTCCTTGGACTTACCTCACCTTATCTCTGTAACCTCCTGAGCTTTGCATTCCTCCAAATCTGGTGTGTTGCACAACCCTGAATTTCACTGCTCCATCTTGAGACTTTTTCTACCCAAACTCTAGACTCCAAGATTCTCTCACTGAACATCTCCTTGAATTGCCATCTCTTTTTATGAACTCTTTAAGTCTTATCATCTCTTTGACTAAACTTTAGGTTATCTCTAATATCATCCCTTCAGCATTCATACTTGCCAGATAACACTCTTTTGGAACATTTACATGACTGTAACAGCTGTTTATTGATACCATTTCTTGGTGATGTGTTATTTATGACCTCACCTACCAGCAATAACATTGAATCAAAGTATTTGCATTTAAGCCTATAATCTTGAATTTTAAAATCACAGGCAAAAATAAATAAGTCTACAATTCAAATTTTAATGGTCTACATCTGCAGATTATACTGAAATTTATATTTACGTTCTCACTAGTTACATAGGAATCCATCTTGAAACATATGCTATGAAGAATTTAATTCTTTCAACATTGAATTAACTTGGGCAAAGTTCCTAGAGCTAATTACTTTAGGTTCCCCAGTCAAACCTTCCACATCCTCCCATTATTTCTATGACAGTATCAAAGGTGACTGCTGTGATATGGTTCGTACTGATGTTGGTTTGTGCATTTGAGGTACCTTTATGCTAATTTTGACACCACACAAGCAGATTCATACTGTTTCTTTGTCCCTGATGTCATTTTTGAACAATTAAACTTGATAAAACATTGTGGTAACTGAGAAAAAAAACTTGCATTTCTCACTCAAGCCATCCAAATAATAGTTAGCTAACTTCGCTGTTATTACTCTAAAACTTCAAATTCTAAAAATGAATCTATTTTCTTTTTTTTTCAATTGATTAATGTGCCTTAATCTTCTTACTGAAGAATTTTCTTAATTTGCTTGTTCATAAAATTTCTGTTGAATAATGGTATAAGGTTGCTAAATAACTGCCAGATGTCTTAACTCTGCCAATCTTTTCTTCCTTCTAAGTGAATAACAAATAATAACTTCTGAGTATAGGAGTTGGGTCATTATGTTGAGTTTGTACAGGTCGTTGGTGAGACCTCTTCTGGAGTACTGTGTCCAGTTCTGGACACCCTGTTGTAGGAAGAATGTTATTAACTTGGAGACGGTTCAGAAGAGATTTACCAGGATGTTGCCACGAATGGAGGAATTGAGTTATGTGGACTGGCTGGGACTTTTTTCACTGAAGCATAGGTGGTTGAAGGGTGACCTTATAGAGATTTTTAAAATCATGAGGGCATGAATAAGGAGAATGACAGATGTCTTTTCCCTAGGTTGGGGAATTTCAAGACTAGGAAACACATCTTTAATGAGAGAAGAGAAAGACTTAAAAAAGACATGGGGGCATTTTTTTTTTTCACACAGACAGTGGTTCATGTGTGGAATAAACTTCCAGAGGAAGTGGTGGATGCGGGTGCGGTTGTAATGTATAACAAATATTTCGATAAGACATGGATAGTAAATTTTTGGAGGGATATGGGCCAAGTGCAGGCAAGTGAGACCAGTTTATTTTGGGATTATGGTTGGCAAAGACTGATTGGACCAAAGGGTTTGTTTCTGTGATGTATGACTCTATGATCAAATTTGCTCTTACGCGTCCAATAATCAGCCTTTTTTCATGTTTGTTCAGGCTTTTACTGCTCTTGCTACCTTTGCTTTCCCCTCAAAAGTTTATTCTCTCCCTTACTATCTGCAGTTGTCTCTGTGATTTCTCTGAAAACGATTTTTGTTCAGAAATGTTTCCTTCACAGCAACTGTACAGGTCTGTGATTCTTCTGGCTGGGAGCTGACCTTGAAGCAAATATTTATTTCCTTAGTGATGGCAGGCAAATTCATATTCAGTGCTCCAAAGCACTATCTAATTGTGGCAAGATTTCTTTAATCTCGTACTTCAAATCTCTTGGAATACAGATACGGAGATATCAGTGTTAGACTGGGGTGGGCAAAATCAGAAGCCACACAACAGCAGGTTATAGTCCAACAGGTTTATGAAAGTCTGTTGGACTATCACCTGGTGTCATGTGACTTCTGACCTAACTATTTATCTGCCTAATTGTTTGCTGTCCTTTCATATTAATTTCTGCTTTCCTTGTATGAGTATACCCAAGCTGCCTAATTTTCTTCCATGATTAAATTAGATCATCACTGATGTATCCTGACTCCATCTTTCTACTGTAAATCTTAATATCCTTGTCTGACCAAAAATCCATCAGTTTCAGTTTTAAAATTTACAGGTGACCTTTCTCCATGACGTGGTAGAAGACAGGGTAAAATCTGTAACTATTTGTGAATGACTGCTCACTTATTATTTATAAATGATGCCTCATTATTGGTTACCCTAACATGTTCTCGACATCCACACGAAAGGAAAGCTCTTGTTTCCTGAGCTACTGTATCAATACCATACCTTTTTAGGTTTAAGCTCGTGTATTCTGGTGTTTGAATCCTTTGCCGTACTAAGTAATCTACCTGGACCAGCTTTGTTAATTCTCATGATCTTGCCAATATTTCTTCAAGCTAAACTTCTTCTTTCATTCTAACGTAAATTCCTGGTAGCCAAAATAATTCCACTCACCTCAACAGAAGTTGCTCAGCAAGTCTGGCAGCACCTGTGAGGAGAAAATCAGAGTTAACATTTTGGGTCCGGTGACCCTTCCTCAGATGCTCAGACCCGAAATGTTAACTCTGATTTTCTCTTCACAGATGCTGCCAGACCTCCTGAGCTATTCCAGCAATTTCTGTTTTTGTTCCCGATTTACGGCATCCGCAGCTCTTTTGGTTTTTACGCTCACATCAATACAATCTCCAAAGTAATTTTATCATTCCTATAATTAGGTGACATAACTTAATATTTGCACTGACTTCAGGGTCCACCCACCTCAGTCACTGCTGTTACAATACAGGTCCTAGTAAGGATGATAACTAGAAAAAAATACAGGATCCTATTCCTGAGGTTAACATCTAATTCCAAGAAATAATTTAGCTCAATTGATGATCAGAATCTTTTCCTAACTTTTGAGTGTTTGCCATAACCTCAGTCCATGTCAAAACATGTACTCTTAGTAATGTTTTTGGAAAAATTCTATCAAAAGGAATAAATCAATCATGATAACATCTGTCCTGCTATAATTAATATCATTTGAACATCCTTACCTTTCTGCAAAGTGTTGATTCTCAACATTATTACAGCAAATGTAAAAGAAAAATGCATGTACATTAATACATGGACAGCAAGTTTAGTTCTGCTTCACATATAAGAGTCTTCAATATTCCATGTTGAGTTATTTTCTTCAGCGATATTTGAAATCAATTATGCTGTTATGTATGATAATTTATATAACGTAATCCTGCAGGGAACAAAATTAGAATCAAACCATGTGAAAAAAAGAGAAGAGAAATAATTCTAAATGGATTTGGCTGCAGGAATGTCTCAATACATTCTTTTCCTTCACCATTTTCACTGTTACTATGGAGATTCAGGTACATCTTTTTTGAGCACGTCTTTGTATCTAATGCCAATAGCTGTCAGTGATCAAATCGGTTTCAAAATGGAATACAGTGCTGTTATAATTCTTGATTCCCCAATAACTGAAAACTGATGTTTGTTGAATTCTGGTCGCACCTCAGTTCAATTAATTATTCTTTCTGCGCTGCTTCGGTGTTCTTTACGAGACTTGTTTTTTTGGAGCTGCCGATGAACTCCAGGCCATGGCGCAACAATATGAATTATAGAAGACGGACTGCAAAAGAGTAGAGATTGACAGAGAATTGTATTTTCAAATCTAACTGTGTCAGGACGTAATGCGGGTGGGATTTGAAAATTCTGATCATGGAAAACTTCTAAGGATCCTGATGCTTTCACATAAGTTTGGAATTTTCAAGGTACTGGCAGTGGATAGGGTGGTAATATACTGCAAACCTGCTCATGTCTGATCAATGGCCCATTAGTCTCCTTTAGTCACTTGTTCGAGACTGGCAGTCAGGCCTGCAATTTTTGGTGCTGAGTTCTCTAAACCTGAAAGCCCTTTGCATATTTATGAACAAATTGTCAGGTTCATCCCAAGGCCAACAATAAATTCTTCTTTTGATTTTGAAACTTATGATATCCTCTACAATGCTGCTGCAGGAGGAGAAATTCTCCCTTTGTTCAAATTCTGATATCCAAAGCTATTGTCTGGTCAGCCTTCAATCGGTTTTCCAAACGTCCACCACCATAATATTACAATCATTTCTGGATGGCCATATCTGCTAGTATAGTATGAGTTTGCCTTCAACAGAATATTCTACCTAATGTATTAATACTTATGCTATAACCTGTAACAGAAACAGCAGATTGTGGATACTTCGGCTTTGAAGCATCCAGTAGAAATTTATTTTGACTAAATATTACGTACATTCCTTAGAAGCATACATGTCCGAACTATTATTAAGCTGTTGACTTACAACAGAGGGAGTTGATTCCAGTCAAGTGCCATGCTTCAAGTGATCAAGATAAAATAATGTCTGAGATCTTTTTATCCTCAGGTCACATGCTATGATATCATGAACATGTTTATTAAAGGTATATTGGTATAACATATCAATGGAACATTAGTAACATTATCTTAGTTTGGTCTTATCGTCCTCACTCTCAAGGATTTATCATACTGACACACATTAAATGCCATTTTAGAATATTCTCGCTGTGCACTCCTGCTGCAAGAGTTAAAGATATTGTGGGCATCATACTCCCATTTGGAAGTGTGCCGATGCTGCCTGCTTTCTATTTTGGGGATTAGTCTTCCGCTTATCATCTGATAACTGGACATTGTGGCTAAGTCATCATCATTCAGTTCAGACCTTAAAGTAAAAGTCCTTCTGCTTGCTGAAGGGAATGTTAAATCTTCTGTGTCTTCTGGAACATCCTGATTTTAATAAAATGCATGACATTGACAGAAGGACAGTAGGTTCCCATAAAATCAGAGTGAAGCTTAGGCTAAGCAGCATCATGGGAGCAGGAAAGCTTGACGTTTCGGGCCGAGACCCTTCATCAGAAATGGGGGAGGGGAAGAGGGTTCTGAAATAAATAGGGAGAGAGGGGGAGGCGGATAGAAGATGGATAGAGGAGAAGATAGGTGGAGAGGAGACAGACAAGTCAAAGAGGCGGGGATGGAGCCAGTAAAGGTGAGTGTAGGTGAGGAGGTAGGGAGGAGATAGTTCAGTTCAGGGAGGACGGACAGGTCAAGGGGGTGGGATGAGGTTAGTAGGTAGGAAATGGGGGTGCGGCTTGAGGTGGGAGGAGGGGATCGGTGGGAGGAAGGACAGGTTAGGGAGGCGGATGGGGGATGGGAGATTTTGAAGCTTGTGAAATCCACATTTCTACCCTGGGGCTACAGGGTTCCCAGGCTGAATATGAGTTGCTGTTCCTGCAGCCTTCGGGTGGCATTGTTGTGACACTGTAGGAGGCCCAGGATGGACATGTTGTCTGAGGAATGGGAGGGGGAGTTGAAATGATTCGCGACTGGGAGGTGCAGTTGTTTGTTGCGAACCGAGCGCAGGTGTTCTGCAAAGTGGTCCCTAAGCCTCCGTTTGGTTTCCCCGAAGTAGAGGAGGCCACAACGGGTACAGCGGATGCAGTATACCACATTAGCAGATGTGCAGGTGAACATCTGCTTGATGTGGAAAGTCTTCTTGGGGCCTGGGATAGGGGTGAGGGAGGAGGTGTGGGGGCAAGTGTAGCACTTCCTGCGGTTGCAGGGAAAAAAGTTCCGGGTGTGGTGGGACTGGAGGGGAGTGTGGAGCGGACAAGGGAGTCACGGAGAGAGTGGTCCCTCCGGAAAGCAGACAAGGGTGGGGAGGGAAAAATGTCTTTGGTGGTGGGGTCGGATTGCAGATGTCGGAAGTGTCAGAGGATAATACGTTGGATCCGGAGGTTGGTGGGGTGGTACGTGAGGACGAGGGGGATTCTTTTTTGGTTGTTATTGCGGGGACGGGGTGTGAGGGATGAGTTGCGGGAAATGTGGGAGACACGGTCGAGGGCATTCTCGACCACTGTGGGGGGGATGTTGCGGTCCTTGAAGAACGAGGACATCTGAGATGTCCGGGAGTGGAATGCCTCATCCTGGGAGCAGATGCGGCAGAGGCGAAGGAATTGGGAATAGGGGATGGCATTTTTGCAGGATGTTGGGTGGGAGGAGGTGTATTCTAGGTAGCTGTGGGAGTCGGTGGGCTTGAAATGGATATCGGTTTCTAGTTGGTTACCCGAGATGGAGACAGAGAGGTCCAGGAAGGAGAAAGAGGTGTTAGAGATGGTCCAGGTGAACTTAAGGTTGGGGTGGAAGGTGTTGGTGAAGTGGATGAACTGTTTGAGCTCCTCATGGGAGCATGAAGCGGCGCCGATCTCTCCCTATTTATTTCAGAACCCTCTTCCCCTCCCCCATTTCTGAAGAAGGATCTCGGACCAAAACGTCAAGCTTTCCTGCTCCTCTGATGCTGCTTGGTCTGCTGTGTTCATCCAGCTCTCCACCTTGTTATCTCGGATTCTCCAGCATCTGCAGTTCCTGATATCTCTGAAGCTTAGGCTATTTTGTTTAAATTTCCAAGGCAAGTCTCCCTCTTGATCCTGGTTGAAATTATTAGCCTTTCAGCTGGGTGAGTGTGTAGAATTGCAGGCAGAAGGAGACTGATACCTTAGGAGTGGGGAATTTGTTTTATTGTCTGATCATCTGGGCAGTTGATTAGGGAGATGGGTGATCCATCGTTTCAATGAGGAACCTGGAAGGGCAATCCTGTTCCTTCTGGCCCACTTATTCGTTTTGTGTATGGCATCTTGCAGCTTTACTGGTTTAGGTCCACGTTGAACAGCCAATTCGTAACATTGTGTGTCCTTGAAGGCATTGCTGTCAATCCTAAAAATGTTCCTAAACGTGTTCATTCAAGATATGGTGAATAGAGTCAGACATTGAGTTGTCCTTAAAATTTCAATTATTGTGAACGTGTACTGCTCTCTCCTGATCTTGATGAGGGTTGGCTTGGAGGGAGGGCAAACCCTAGATATTCTGTGTCAAATCACTCACCAGATCCTCTTTGATGGTATTGATATCAGGCTAAAGATTGAGCCATTTGTCCTTCTTTGTCCAAATCTACATTGTTGATAATATTTACAGAGCTCCAGAAAGATGTGAGAGATTTGAAACACTCAAGTCTCAATTTCTCATTAAACTTGTCTCACTTCCTCCACCAAAAAAGGCCTCTACTTATGCCTGCATTTTTGGAGAGTTTGTGGAGCATTCCTTATTCCAGTCCCTTTCCCACAGCTGGTTCTGTTATATCAATGACTGTATCAATGCTGTTTCCAGTTCCAGTTATCAGCTTCTCTCATCTTCACCCAGTGCATCCCTGTATTTTCCATTCTTTGCTTTCTCTGTAACCATTTCTGGAGATAGGCCGTTGACTGATATCCATAACAAACCTATGGGCTCCCACAGTTTCCGTGACTATATTTTCTGACACTTTGCTTCCTTTAAGGACTCTATTCTATCATCCCAGTTTCTCCATCTGTGTCACATCTGTTCTCGGATGCTGCCTTCCACAACAGTGCTTCCAACATGGCTTTGATTTCCCTCAACTGAGATATTCCCCCAGTGTAGTGGACATTAACCATTTCCTGTAATTCTGCTTTGAGCCTTTCCCATCTCTCCTAGAATTGCAATTGAGTTCCCTTGTCCTCACGTCCCACTCCACCTACCTCTGTATTTGAAGGGTCACCTTCTGTCATTTGTCACATCCAGCACAATGCTGGACATCTTCCCATCACCACCTCTGTAAGCATTCTGAGGGGATCATTCCCTCCATGACATCATGGTCCATTACTCGATTATTCCCAATACCTCAGCACTCTCCCAAACATCTTACCATATAATGACAGGATATTAAACACTTACCTTTTTACCTTGTCCTTCCTCACTGTCCAAAGCATCCAAACACTCCTTTCAGGAGAGGCAGTGGTTTATTTTTATTTCTTGTAATCTGTTTGACTATATTCATGAGCATTGCATTCTCCTCTACATTCGGGAGACCAAAACCCAGCTGGGTCACCAATTTTCAGAACGTGTCCTCTCAGTTTGCAAACATGATCCCAACTTTCTGGTTGCTTGCAATTTCAAAACAATATTGTGTTCTCATGCTCACAGTCTTTTCCTCAGCCTGCTGCACTGTTCTACTGAAGGTCAATGCAAGATAGATGAAAGGCATCACACTTTCCAATTACACACAATGCAAAATTTCAAACCATAAACTCTATTCTCCATTTTGCTTCCTCCACCTTCTGGTGTCTTTTTCTTTTGGTGTTCCTTTGAGCAGAGCAGACTTGGTGGCACAATGTTTAATACTGCTGCTTCACAGCTCCAGGGACCAGGATTCAATTCCAGCTTTGCGCAACTGTCTGTGTGGAGTTTGCACATTCTCCACATGTTCCCATGTGTTTCCTCCCATAGTCTAAACACATGCAGGTTAGGTGGATTGGCCATGCTAGAATTGCCCATAGTGTTCAGGGATGTGTAGGTTGGGTGACTTAGCTGTGGAAGTATGAGGAGGGGTGAGGGTCAGTATTGGCTGAATAGCCTGTTTCTGCACTGTATGGATTCTATATTGCTATGGATAGCCACTAACATCTGCACTGGTCCTATCATCCTTCTCTACGACCTCTATCTCTCACTTCGCATCTTCTTATATAAAACTGGTGATCTCCATTTTCTCCCGCCCTTTAACCTTCCCTTGACATTCTTTTCTGTTTCATTTGTTCCTACTAACATTTTACTACAGCATGAAATCCATCAATTTTCCATTACCCTCTTTGGTTCTGAAGAAGAGTCAGATCAACTTTAAACATTAACTGCGTTCCTCGCTTCAACGGTTCTGCCAGACCAATTGAGTTTGTCCAGCATTCCCTGTTTATATTTAGAGTTGCATATTTCATTGGCTTCAATCTGGTCAAACTATTACAATATTTTTGCCTTCCAGCCATTGTACCACTTTTGATTTCAGTGCCCTCAAAAGAAAATCATGAGAAGCCTTGAAAAATAAAATCTCAGTCCTGTTCCTGCCTTACACTGGCTTTCCCTCAAGCTTGGCATGGATAATGAGTTGCTTGACTGCATATTAAAATGGTGAGAGAGAGCTACTTCCTCTCAGGTAATTGTACACTTACATCTTCATGTGTAAGAGTCTCATACTTTGCCTATAAGAGGTAACCCAATGGCAGGCCAAGTACTAATTTGTAGTGGAGGATACCACTCTAGTTTTAATTCACTATATGACCCATTGCCATATTTGGATAAAACGTGGGGTTAGGAGAAGTGTTATGATTGATCTTTTTCTTTCCACTTTGCATTATTAAACAGAACTGAACAATGTAGAGCCAAAAAGATAAAATATGTGTGTCTGGTAGCAAAATTTCATTTGATCCAATTTTGTTTTAACAGATAAGTAGAAGGAATGTGTCTTCCAGCTAAATCCCTGTTAAACAATTGAAAAAGAAGTTATTAAATGAACAAAAGATTTGTCTAGATCTTGATATGCAGATGCACAAGGGAGTTTGAGATTATGCAGGAATCTCAGAAATGTATTGAGTGCATCTGTCAGTTGGTTTTATTAACACAACTAATTTATTAGCATTTTATTTTCAGTTTAATCAGTTGTACATTTTATATCCCTCAAAGCAAGGGGTACAGAAGGAGATTCGGGGGTCGACAGTAGAGTTCATTTAGCTCGTTGGCTGGAAAATGAGCGCGTGATGCAGAATAAAGCCATGAATATTGTTTAATCCCTGTTCTGGTTGTGTTAGTTCATGGATGCCTACCTTCCCATCTGGAGAGAGATGCCCATCATCATTGATGCCCATGAACACGACCACGTCCAAGTTCCCCTCCAAGTCACTCACCATCCTAACTTGGAAATATATCGCCATTCCTTCGCTGTCGCTGTGTCAAAATCCTGGAACTCCCTACCTAATAGCATTGTGGGTCAACCCACAGCAGGAGGACCGTAGCAGTTCAAGAAGGCAGCTCACCACCAACTTCTCAAGGGTAACTAGGGACAGGCAAGAAATGCTGGCCAGCCAGCAACGCCCACCTCCCACAAAAATGAATAGGAAGAAAAAAAATTATGGACTATAACTCCTTACAATATGATACAATGCTATCCAACATCTCAGAACAATGCAGAAATGTTGCTGGTTTCTAAGCAAGATGTTTACAAGATGTTTAATCATAGCAATTTTAAAATAAATCTGAAATCTCGACATGACTGCATCAATATTGTTGCAGCTGTAGCTTATAGTAGATGTTATGCTTTCTGTTTACCTTACTATGAGTCCATGCCCATGCTTAAACAAGCAAGTACAGGGAGCATTGATTGATTACCACTTTCACATAATCAAACACGTAACAATTGAACACGATTCCATTCCAATAGTGAAAATGGGCATTCTGGTGCCCCAAATTGGACAATCTCAAACCTAGTGTTTAAAAGGACAATTCAAACATGTAACTTCAAGGAGTTGGATTTGACTGTCAGTGAATTGTAGTATGTTGTTTGATTAGTTGTAATTTAGTACATCATGCTGGTGCTATCTGATCCAGAAATGGGTTTTCTGTTATCCATGATTCTACCATCAAAAAAACCTTGCACTGTCCACTTTAACTTGTATATCATTGACTTTCTACCAATGTAGGTTACAACTATTGTTCCCTTGGACTTGTTCCCTTTCAGACTGTTCCTGATCTTGATCCCTTTAAAACTGCTGCTCCTTTCCTGACTAAGACTTTACAGTTTCAATACAACAGGCTTTGCCTAAAGGTGGTATTGTGTCAAATAAGAAGTGATGACATCATACATTATTTTCTTCTATTTGTGCGACAGTTTGGTTAATGAAAATGGTGTAATTGACCGTCATCTGGATACAGGTAAGCCTTCTTAATGTAGAAAACTGCTATATTATTGAGATTAAACTGCATTTTTGTCTAGGGGCATTTCGAGTTATACTTTTATGACTATTTAACAGTCTATCTAAAAATAAACTGATTTTTAAATATAGGAAAGAATGGTAGAGTACTAATTACACTTCAGTACAGGTCAGTAATCCTTAAGAGATAGTAGAACTGCCGATGCTGGAGTCTAAGATAACAAGGTGTGGACCTGGAGGAACACAGCAGCCCAGGCAGCATCAGAAGAGCAAGAAAGCTGACATTTCAGGTCTGGACCCTTCTTCAGAAATGGGAGAGGGGAAGGGGGCTCTGAAATAAATAGAGGGGGGAGAGGTGATAGAAGGTGGATAGTGGAGCAGATAGGTGGAGAGAAGATGGACAGGTCAAGGAGGTGGGGTTGAAACTCGTAAAGGTGAGTGCAGGTAGGAAGTTGGGGTGGGGGTTTGTCAGTGAGATGGGAGGAGCAGATAGGTAGGAGAGAAGATGGACAGGTCAAGGTGGCAGGGATGGGGGTGCTGGTCTTGGGATGAGGTCAGGGAGTGGGGAGATTTTGAAGCTCATAAAGTCCACATTAAGACCATTGAGTTGTAAGGTTCCAAGGCGGAACCTCATATTCTGCTTGGAACCTTACAACCTAATGGCCTCAATGCGGACTTCACGAGCTTCAAAATCTCTCCACCCCTGACCTCATCCCAAGACCAGCCCCCCACCCCCAGTTGTCCCCACCTCCTTGACCTGTCTGTCATCTCTCCCACCTATCCACCCCTCCCTCCTCACTGACCAACCCCCGCCCCAATTTCCTACGTACACTTATCTGTACTGGATTCATCCCCACCTCCTTGACCTGTCCGTCTTCTCTCCATCTATCCGCTCAACTATCCATCTTCTATCAGCAACCTCCACCCCCCCCAATCCCCACCTCTCAGTAATCCTTAATTTGGGCTGTATTTATAAGATTGGCCTGCATATTTTAAAATAAGGCAACATTTGAAATTTCTTATATCTTGAATGAAGGTATATTCAAATCAGAAGGAAATTAGTTTGACTTCATTGTGGCCAATGTCTAATCTACAGTTCTGTGCAGCTGCCTGTACTCACAGAAACTAATGCTGCTAATTGTCTGAAACCTCTGATGATTGAAACTGTTGTCTGGTTGGTCTTCACCAAGTTTTCCAAATACCTACCACTGAGATCTTTGAAATTTTTGCAGTAGCCGCTGCCCCTAGCCATGATGTGAGTTTATTTCTTTCACAACAAGAGAAGCTGTACTTGAATGCTATTACAGCTAAACATTATATACAAACATTACATTTCTCATCTGCTTAAATGCCTGGGCTAAGGATAAGTATTAACATTGGTATTACAAAGAGGAAAACACTTTTATTAGCATGTCATGTTTCATGTGATCTGGCGTAAAGACATAATATGTGAGCTTTATGACTTCAGGTCATGTACTATGACCTGGTGATAATATCATGAGTATGTCTCAATGATATGCTAACATATTGACTGTAAGACATAGCAACAGTCAGCTCTCAGTGGACCCTCCTATTCCTAATGCCAAGTCTCTTGATCAGGCATTAAGTGGCTGACAGCAATAGACACTCTTGGAAGCCTGCAAGTAATCATAAAATGGTTTGTTTTTCAGGCTCCCTACATGGGAACTTCCCTGCCAGTAGATGAACACCAGTAGTGATGGAATTAGGCCCTTGAATTATTTGTAGAAGCTCTCCATTCTGCGCTTTGCAGCTCCTATAGTCCTCCCATCAATGGTGGGAAATTTTGCGCAGGAGCGGCTTATAATGGCCATCATCTTTTTGCATTCTTTCATGGCTGTGGACATCATTGGAAAGGCTAGCATTTACGGCCCATCTTTAATTGCGCTTTAACTAAATGGCTTGCTAGTGGCAAGTTAAATAGCAGCAATGCAGATGTGGTTTTTGGAACTGCACATACACCAAACCAAGTAAAGGTGGCAGATTTCCTTCTAGAAAGGACTTTAGTGAACCAGATGTCTTTTTTTTTTAACAAGAACCAAGAAAATATCTGTTTTGAGGTACAACATCATCTAAGACACTGGACTGACACAGGATGATACGTTATGGTATATCCTTTGAACTGCCAAACCTCAAAATCATCCAAGTGACCATCAAAATGTTGTCACGTAACATGTTAGCAAAGGAACTGTGAGAACTCCTTATCCCACAAGTAGATTTAAAAAAAAAAGCTATAAACATCAGTACATCGTGGCATCCGTCACTAGGGTAGTTTCAATGCCTTCCATTACCAGTGTGTACTCAATTTACTTTCATTAGCTTGTTCCAGTAAGCTTTAGAACCACACAGATCTGAAATTAAAGTTAAAAAAAATGTCAACAATGCTCCATCTGAGTGGTTAACATATTAATTGGTAACCCGTTTCACCCAAGATAATTACTTACA
The DNA here is from genome assembly GCA_024137785.1 of Ginglymostoma cirratum. Taxonomy (NCBI): domain Eukaryota; kingdom Metazoa; phylum Chordata; class Chondrichthyes; order Orectolobiformes; family Ginglymostomatidae; genus Ginglymostoma; species Ginglymostoma cirratum. The sequence continues at coordinate 5,881,702 of JAHRHZ010000217.1, forward strand.
TGCAGCTTAATGACTGGAGTGAAAATTGTAAATTGGTGATCAACGTCCCCAGTTTTAGCAAACCACCTCACACCATTGCCAAATTGACATATTTAAGTATGTTAACAAACTCTTAGTCATGTTATATCAAACTCTTAGTCATTGTTATTTATTAATACCCGCACAGATTTCTTTTAAAACACTTGTGGCAATAGGGAATTAAACATCAAATCTAATGATAATTCATTTTAAATGTTTGAATTTTTAGTGCAACAATGATTGTTGCCTCTTCCAAATCAGTGAGAGCACACAGGGAGAAATATGCAAAAACCAAAGTAGTGTTTGTAGTGATTGCAACAATGTCAGTCAGGTGGGCCTCATAGAATAAGAGCTCCATGGTTGGACCAGACTAGCAGCCCTAAAATCAGGGAGCCCTGGCTGACAGATAAGAACAGGAGTATCAGAAATCCTGCTCACTCAGAGCTGGATCAATGTCAAGGACTCTCCATGTGTAAATAAAGGGTGACTTGATGATGGGAGACCAGCCTCTGTTGCGTTAATTCAGTGTTGGTTGAAATAAATTCTGGAATGAAGTTAATTAACGATTATGAACTTCAGTTCTTGTTATTACTGGATAAGTCAGCTCTCAGACTGAAATCGGGCTTGGGAGAACAGTTTTGTTTTTCATGAGTTGATCTCTCACTGAATTATAAGCATTCAATGAGATAGATTTCATTTCAAAAATAAAACAGAAGGCTACTGCACATAATGATTGAATATGAAACAGAATAAACAAAACTATTTACATATACAAAGCTAACGATTTTGAAACACACAGTAAAGTATAATCCTAGTATTCTTTTACAGTACTCATGTCAGAAGGAATTCCCTTGTCCTGTAGGGATTCTGGTTTGCGATCAGTAATTTGCTGATTTTTTAGGTGGTTCGAATCACCCCCAGATCCCTGGTTCTGACACTGGGCTTAATTTAGGAATGTGAAGTGAAGAAGGTAGTAGACAGGTGTTTCAGGGCAAACAATCTCTGCGTGTATTAAATGGAAAGGTGAGGGTATCACAAGAAATAAAAAAGAAAAAAGTAATAATCAGGGAAATAAAACAAAGATGAATAAAAATACAAGAAAGGCAAATTCAAAACAGTGAAACTGACACTATCAGTTATTAGTTTAACACAGGCTAATTACTATTAGAAACTAAACAGTAGTTTCATACACAGACATTTTAATCAGACTTCTTGAACTTGGGGTTCCCTGTATTGTCACCAACGCACCTTCTACACCTTGCTAGCTAGGTTGGATACTTTGGGTCTCGAGGAAATAGGCTCACCACTGGGGATAAACACAATTTTGAAAAAACAGCTGGCCATACCCACTTGCTGTAGCTGGTGTTTCACTGAAGACTTCAGACGGTGTTCAGTCTGGGTTGAGAACTTGGGTTTTCTTACTTTGTAGTGGTTTGAGCAGGCCGGCTTTCACCTCAGGCTGCGTTTGAGGCCTTGTCAGTTGCGTCAGTGGTTTTCGGAGGTTGTTGGTCGTCCGATCTGCTGGTCATGGTCACTTGCCATTGGTTCCCCTGGTAGGGAACAGCCCTGTGTCGATGGGTTTCAGGGAGATATCTGTGCAGATAATTCTCGGGGAGAGTTGTTGCCTGGGGGATCCCTCTTCTGTTGGTAGCTGCAGGGATGGCTCTCTCTCTCTCCCAGATTAGGGCCAGCAGTTATACAGAGATAGTAAGAACTGCCGATGCTGGAGTCAGAGATAACACATTGTGGAGCTGGAGGAGCACAGCAGGCTAGGCAGCGTCAGAGGAGCAGGAAAGCTGATGTTTCAGGTCAGGGCCTTTCTTCAGAAATTCCGAAATGTCAACGTTCCTGCTCCTCTGATGCTGCCTGGCCTGCTGTGTTCCTCCAGCTCCACACTGTGTCATAGCAGTTATTCAGACTGTACTCCATTATCACCTCACAAATCTGTCTTATCCATAGTGTTTCTGTCGTCCCCTTTGTGCTGAATTGGCTTCCTGATAGTTTAGAGCAGGTGTAAATGTGTTTTGATTAAGTGGAATGTCCAGTATTTCTGCAAATGAATATTAATTGAAGATGAATGCCTTGGTACCTCCAAGATTTCTGAAGTTGTTGTCTTAGGTCTGGTTCATTGTTCCTTTAGGGCTAAGGTGTGAATAGGATTTCTAACTAAACCATGGGCCCAGACAATTACCCCTGTGATTGCTTATTCCAAAGCATAGCCCAGCTGCCTTTCTTTTTGTTTTAAAAGTTATATTAAAAATCCAAAGATTTTGGTCCATATTCTGAATGACAGGGATTTTTGCTCACTCTTACACTCCAAAACATCTAAACTTTGCCCAAATGAAAACACCATTCCACACGAGGGACTTTCTTTTCCTCCCTGTTTTTAAAAGAAATCGCCATGCTTATAAAAGTGCCGACAACATATTCATTAAATCTTTTAAGGCACACAGACAAAAACCTATATGCTGCTATTTTAAATCAAAGCTCTAGCATAAAAGATATTAAAATGTACACTGTAGAATCTTAGAATTAGCTTTATTGTACTCAAATAAGTAGTGAAATGTTTGCAAATCACCATTTCTAGCACCATCTTAGGTACAAAGGTACCTAGGTACACATTCTTAAGTACAAATTCATAGGGATAAAGAAAATTGGATAAGGAAATAAAATAAATTAGAAAAATAAAGAAATCAAAGGTTCAGAATAACAGATAAATCCCATACCTTGAATGACACTACCTTTAAACATCATTCATGGACCTAAAGCTTGTGTTTCTTTTAATGCAGCATTATCTTTAATATAGAAGTAATAGTCATGTTTCAACATTTTGTTTTTAAGCTTAATCATTATTACTGCCTGAATTATATTGGAGTTCATACAGCAAGTACACAATGCAAATTTCAACATGAGGATTTGTACTTAAAGGTGATATCCAAACTCAGTTGTCATTTGAAACATCACACTAGTAGACTGCAGTTTCTCATTTTCTGATTCATTACTTCACTCAGTCATTTTTGTCAATACAGCTTCCAAGTAAAACATTAAAAAAAGAACGCTGACAGCTTGGATATATTAAAACTCTTCTTTGCATTGCAATGATGGCAGGATTGCAGGAGAAATGATGTCAGGTTCATATTTACCTGCCAGTCCATACCTCTGCTTTCCTTGAATGGAAATTCTTTAAGGGTTATTGCTCACTAGATGACAAGTACATCACCTAAATGATCATTTTTAATGTATGAAGAATGAGTGCATGCCAGCAATGTAAGTACTGAAATCAGTGCACAGGCACAATAGGACAATTTGATGCGTGCATACATATCACAACACCTGGGAAGCAATAAGCTTCCTGCTATGTCTTGGAACAACCCAATTGAAATTTGCTTACCATTATTCAACTATGATTAGCCAATGCAGGACGAACCATGAATTGCACCTAGGGCTTTCCCAGCTACGCATCTTAGCTATAGAATGATAGTCATAGAGTCATACAGCATGGAAACAGACCCTTCAGTCCAACCAGTTCTTGTTAAATATAATCATAAGCTAAACTAATCCCACCTGCTTGCTCCTGGTCCATATCCCTCCAAACCTTTTCTCGTCATGTACCTATCCAAGAGTCTTTTAAATGTTTTAACTGTGCCCACATCCACCACTTCCTCATGAAGTTCATCCCACATGCGAACCATCCACTGTGTAAAACAATTTGTCCCTCGTATCTTTTTAAAATCTCTCTCCTCTCACATTAAAAATGTGCCCCATAATCTTGAAATCCCCCATCCTGGTGAAGAGACACCTACCATCAACACGATCTATACCCCTCATCATTTTATAAACCTCGATAAGGTCATCCCTCAATCTCCTATGGTCCAGTGAAAAAAGTCCCAGCCTATACAGGCTTTCTGTATTGAAGGGGAGCAAACACTCAAAATCAAATTATTCCTGCTTTTGAGATGAGTTTCTATGTTCAATGTGCAACTGGATATGTTGTTCTATTTTCCTCATCAGAGTGGAGCAGTTAATATGGAAAATGTTTTATCTGACCCTTTAGCAAACAAGGTCTATTAGGTCAGAATTGTGTAAGTGTGCTATTGTTGTTTGTGATCACTCAGAAATTAAACAGATGTGCTCTGGGAGCCTACATAACCTGGTATGCAAAACGTCTGTGTTCGATGTTGCTTTGGAGGTGAAAGGTCATGGGCGTGATTTCTCTGGAATACTTTACGGTATATGATGTAGGCTTCACCTACAGCACTATTTTGTTCCCTGTTCAGCTGAGGACTAAAGAATTGAAGCCAGTACTGGTATAGGAGCAGGGGTAACTTGTGGAATTTGTACAGTTGTTTGGTGAGAGCACACTTGGACTACTGTGTACAATTCTGGTCTCCTTATCTGAGAAAGGGTGACCTGGCAAGAGAGGGAATGCAACAAAAATTTACCATACTGCTTTCGGGACTGATGTAAGAAGAGGGACAGGTTCAGTTAGGTCTATACTCATTGGAGTTTAGAAAAGTGGTAGTTGGGAGAGGGACTATCATAAAAACTTGTAAAATTCTATACGCATTTGGAAGCAAGTTGACCTATTAGCAATAGAGAGCATGATTTTGTACAGGGGAAGTTGTGTCTCATTCACTCGATAGAGCTTTTTGAGGAGGTGACAAAGATGATTGATATGGGGAAAGCCATGGTTGTTGACTACATGGACTTCAGTAAAGCCTTTGACAATGTCCATCATGGCAGACCAGTACAAAAGGCAAAGTCATATGGTACAGGAGTGAGCTGGCAGAATGGATACAGAACTGGCTTATTCACAGGAGACAGACGGTAGCAGTGGAAGGATGCTTTTCAGAATGGAGGGTTGTAGCTAGAGGTGTTCCACAGGGATCAGTGCTGGGACCTCTGCTGATCGTGATCTACACAAATGATTTGAAAGAAAATGTAGCTGGCCAAATTAGTAAGTTTGCAGACAGTACAAAGGTTGGCGGAGTTGTGGATAGTGAGGTGGATTGTCAGAGGATACAGCAGGATACATAACAGTTGGAGGACTGGGCAGAAAAATGGCAGATGGAGTTTAATCCAGACAAATGTGAGATGACGTACTTTGGAAGATCAAGTGCAGGTGGAAATTATACAGTCAATGGCAGAACCCTTAGGAACATTCATATGCAGAGGGATCTGAGTGTGCAGGTCGACAGATCACTGAAGGTGCGCAGGTAGATAAGGTAGTGAGAAAGGCCTACAGCATGCTTGCCTTCATTGGAGGGGGCATTCAGTACAAGGATAGGCAAGTTATACTGCAGCTTTATAGAACTTTAGTTAGGCCACACTTGGAATATTGTGTAATGTTCTGGTCACCACACTACCAGAAGGATGTAATTGCTTTGAAGGAGGTATAGAAAAGATTTACAAGGATGTTGCCTGGTATGGGGGATTTTAGCTATGAAGAAAGGTTGAATAGACTGCATTTGTTTTCACTGGAACACAGGAAGTTGAGGAGTGACCTAACAGAAGTTTATAAGATTGTAAATGACATGGATAGAGTGGAAAGTATGAGGCTTTTTTCCCCAGGGTGGAAGAATCAATTACTAGGGGACACAGGTTCAAGGTGTGAGGGGTGGGGTGTTGTTTAAATGAGATGTGCGAGGAAAGTTTTTCACAAAAAAGGTGATGAGCGCCTATAACCCAATGCCAGAGGTGGTGAAGGCAAACACTACAGCAGCATTCAAGAAGCACCTGGACGAATACATGAATAGAAGAGAATAGCGGGAAACATATCCTACAAGTGAAGACAGTTTTAGTATGGAAAGGCAAAATGTGGCAGCACAAGCTTGGAGGGCTGAAGGGCCTATTCCTGTACTGTATTGTTCTTTGTTCTTCTTTTAATAGGACTACACAGGGTAACATAGAAAGCGTTTCTTCATCCACAGAGTGGTGAGCTGATGGAATTCTTTACAAGAGAAAGTGTCTGAGGTAAAAACATTGAATGTTTTAAAGAAGGAGTTGGATATAGTTTTCTCAAGCTAAAGGAATCAAAGGGTATTGTGTGAAAGAAGGAATAGAACACTGAGTAGGAGTCTTAGCCATTATTATATTGAATGGCTTTCTTTTGTTCCTATTTTGTGTTTTGATGATCATCTGCACAACGGGTTGTTAAATAGCTGATTACTCCTAAACTTGTGTGTGTCATTATTAAGGAAGCAACTTGACAATTTTGTGTCTATGGTACTTGACTTAACACCCTCTGCCAACAGCGACCACTGCTTAATAGCAAAATCATTGTTGAAGATTTTGAGCATCACTTAACAGATCACTTACCAACAGTCAGCAAATATGTCATACCTAACACACAGGAAGATGGCTGTGGATCTTCTTGTTAGAGGCCAATTATGCCAGGCACCAGAACTTTACCATTGCGGTTCCTCAATGTGGTGTCCTAGGGTGAACTACCTTCAATCACTTCCACTTGCCTGGATGAGTGCAGCCCCAACAACATTCAAGAAGCTTGATACCATACAGGACAAAGCAGCCTGCTTGATTGGCACTACACTCACAATCACCCACTCCCTCCACCAACGACACTCAGTAGCAGCAGTGTGTACTATCTACAGGATGCGCTGCAGAAATTCATCAAAGATCCTGAGACAGCACCTTCCAAACCCATGGCCACTTCCATCTAGAAGACCCAAGGGCAGCAGATATATGGGAGCACCACCAGGTTCAAACTCCCTTCCAAGGCACTCACCATCCTGACTTGGAATACATGTCACCATTCCTTCACTATCACTGGGTCAAAATCCCGGAATTCCCTCCCTTATGGCATTATGAGTCAACTCACAGCAAGTGGACTGCAGCCGTTCAGATGGTAGCTCACTAACACCTTGTCAATGGCAACTAGGGATGAGCCCGAAACATCAAGTTTTCCTGCTCCTATGATGCTGCTTGGCCTGCTGTGTTCATCCAGCCCCATGCTTGTTATCTCGGATTCTCCAGCATCTACAGTACCTTTTATCTCATGAGCAATAAATGTTGGCCAGCCAGTGACACAAATGAATCTTAAAAAATGTCCATGCCAATGTGCAGCAAAGCCTGGACAACATTCAGACTTTGGTTCAGAAGTGGTGAGTACCACTTACACCATATAACTATATGGAAATTTTGGCTATCCATGAGAGAGAATCTAACCATCTTCTTTTAAAGTTCAATGCAATTATCACTATCCTCTACTATCAATATTGTAATGGTTAACATTCACCAGAAATTTAATTGGATAAACCTCAGAGAATTCTGAGATATTTTTTGATAGGCAACTCACCTGTTGACTGCCAAAAGCTATCTAACATTTGAAAAGTAGAAGTCATGAATGTGATGAAACACTCTCCATCTGCTTGGAAGAGTTCATTGAGTTTTAGAATTTCACAGACAGAAGGAAGCCATTTCACCCATCATGCCTGTCCTGGCTCCCGAATGAGCCATCTAGCCAGTTCCATTCTCCAGCCTTATCTCCACAGACGTCTAAATTTTTATTCTCAAATATATCCAGCTCCCTTTTGAACATCTTACGGAATCCATGTCCACCACTTTCTCAGGTAGTGCATTCCAAATACTAACAACTCTCGGACGAAAGAAGGTTCTTCTCATCTCATTCCTAGCTCTCTTGGTGACAATTAAGACATGCCAACTACTGGAAACAGAATATACTTCTTCCCTGTTAATTTTAAAAAAAAAATAATTTTGAACATCTCAGCAAGATCACCATTTAATCTTCCCTGCTCCGAGGAGAATAAATCTAATTTCTCTAATATTTCCTTGTACCTAAAATTCCTCATTCTTGCATAATTCTACTAAACCTCCTTTGCACTTTCTCCAGGAATTCAACTCCTTTCCCAAATAAAATGTCATGAACTGAATGCAATACTTTAAATGTGATCTGACTGATGAATTGCAGAGGTGACACATCACTACATTGCTTTTATACTCTATTCTTCTTTTTATAAATCCAATGATAAGCCTTCTTAACAACTGTTTCAACTTGCCTGACTACCTTCAGAGAATTATATACTTGAACCTTGAAGTCCCTCTGCTTTTGTAATTCTTTCAAAGTTATACCATTGAGCTTGTACTGCCCCTCCATGTTTCTTCTACCAAAATGCATCACCTCACATTTCTCTGATTGAATACCGTCTGCTCATTCGGTCAACTTGTCAATGTCCCTCTGAAGTCACTCAGCATCATCCTTACAATTCCCAATTGTCCCTAGTTTAGTATTCTTATAAAGCAGAGGTGGAACTCCGCACCGCCCCCCTCCACACACACACCTGAGAACAAAAACCAAAAGACCTAAAGAGGGGCGCCTCACCTTATGATCTTTAAAAGGAGTGTGAAAAGTGGTGTAACTTCTAGTGGTCAAATAAAATAAATCCTTGACACTCACTTTATCATCAACAAGTAATAATTTATTTATCTAATAGTGAGCAAATTATCTAAACTATTAACAAACCAAATAAATCCCTTCTAACTACTAAATATTCCTGAATAAAACAAGATCCTAACTGTACGCTGTTCTAATAAATACAAGTCCCACTTGTTCCAATAAATACAAGTCCCACTTTTATGTGTGTGTTTAGGTAAAAAGAACTTAGTCTCTTCAAATTACAGGTTATGTATCTTCTGGAATGCATATGTACCTTCTCTATCTGTTCTTCTGTTAAGAATGCCTTCTCTGTTGGCTCTTCTGTCTGGAATATTAACTAGTTGTGCCTTTGGTACCATTTTTACTGAGATGGTGCTTTCTGCAAGGCATAGAGGAGGCTGTGAGAACCAACGATTCTCTCTTGAGATCTGAGGGCTGTTAGCTCGGGTGGATGGCAGTTAGCTCTGGGGCTTTGTCTAGCTGCCCCCTTCTTTTATATCCTTGATGACATATCAATATTTCTCACAATAAGATTGGTCCTATGTTGTCAAAACCATCAGATTTAAATTTAATTGGTTTTGGTATCTGAGTGCCTGGTTCAAATTGATTGGCTAAATTCAAAAACTTGTTGTCTTGGTGAAACTGCTGTTTTGCTTGCTAACTGTATGGCCTTTTGATACAAATGTTTTAATTCAGGTGCTCCCTGTGTGCTTGTAAACTTTCAAGCTGCTGCTCACAGACATCCATTCGAAATCTATAAGAGCAAAAAAAAAATCATCTTTTAAAGGGACCATGCAATGCTTCCCCAACCCTTCTGGCATTTTACAAACACCAAATTCCAACTTCCTGCCTTGCAGTCCACAAGTACTCTAACCAACTTTGTAACAGTATCAGCTGTAAAATTTAGAAATGTTGCCCTCCACATCCACTGAATTGTTCTTATAAATCAGGAAAAGCAAGGATTCCAACACTGATTGCTGGGGAACACTGCTTTCAACTTGTCTCCAGTCTGGAAAATGCCCATCTATACCTTCCTTTCATTCCTACTTCCTATCTTTTAGCCACTTCTGAACCGTGCTGCCAAACACCCATCAATTCCAAACATTTCTAATTGTGTAACCAACCTGTCATGTGGCACCATATCAAACGCTTTCTGAAAGTCTAAATATGAAACATCTACAGCACTATCCTTCTCCACTGCTGGTGTCACCTCATCAAAGAAGTCAATTAAATTTGCCAGACATGCCCTGCCCTTGACAAAGCCATGTTGACTGTCAGTATTAATTTATTTGTCTCCAAATATATATTTATCTTTTCCTGTATTATGACGTCTAGTTTTCCGACAATTGATGTCAATCTGGTAGATCTGTAGTTTCCTGGATTATCCTTTGATGCTTTGTCACATGCGTAATCCTCCAGTCCCTTGGAACTAATACCGTGTTCAGAGATGGTTGGAAAATTTCTGTCAACGGCTCCACAATTTGCTCCTCACTCACTTTCTGAAGATCAGACAGGTATTTCATTCCGGTGCTTATCATATTTTTCTTCATTATTATAGATTTATAGTCCTGGAACACTCTTCTCTCACATTGCTGCAGGTGTGCTGACTTCATACAGACTGCAACAATACAAAATGGTGACTCACTTTCTGAAGATCAAACAGGTATTTCACTACAGTACTTAATCTCTGCTAAGAAAACAAACATGTATAATCCATAAATGCTGGGAGCTGTGCATTAAACTGCTCACTTGACGGACAGTACAATATGAAAATGATAGATTGGCAAGTCAGTCATGCAACATAAATCCTATGATGGATTACATTAACATACCTATTGAAATGCCTGACACCATTTCTAATACCAATTTTTGACAGTTCTTTGCCAGTTTTGGCATTTTGTTTCGAATTTTTCTATAGTTCTTTTGGTACATGCACTTTTTAAAACACATTTGTTGATACATTTAACATTCCCAAGTAGTACTCGACATCTCCACATCAAACTAAGGGCATCCCAACCCCACTAAGATTGCCTGACACCCAAGCTCAAGGCCACTTGTTACTCCACTCTAGGTGTCATGACAGTACGATTACCATATCTCTTTGAAGGGTTGAATTCACTATCCAAACAAATCCATAAAGTTCATGCTCTTAACAGGTCTACTGTGCACACTCCAGGTGCCATTCTACAAGGATATCAAAATATATGTATCGGTTTAGAGGATGTTGGTGATTTAAATGGATAGCCCCCTCCACAAAACACGCATGTACAGGATGTGTCTTGACTCCATTCCTGCTAAAATGGAAGGTGTCACGCTTGTGATTTGGGACCACCTCTGCCAGTTAAGCAGAGCAGGTCGTGTAGGGTGGGATGAGAGGTAGGGATAGGTGTCACTGCCTAATATTGTGTAACAGATGACAATTCAATTGTCTATGGGATTCTGATGAAAATTCAGAGTTTCACGGTGGAGCAGTAGCAGCATAGATTTATGCAATCTGTTGAGGAGTGCGTTAACCAAGTGTGACAATAGATAACAGTAAGTGTGTGCTCAACTCCATGTCATCAAATTGCAACATGTGTTGCTTTTATGGTTTAGTTTTAATATTCTTTACAACTTTTGAGCACTGTAGCGATGAATTTAGAGCTTTAGCAGATATATCTCAAACCCAATTACACCTGAGCACTCATCTGTTCATGTCGACACAATAACTGAATGGAATTGTCCTTGGAGTTCAATTAGAATGTTATACAAATGCATCAATACATTGATCTTGTATTTGAAATAAAACCATCAGCATTTTCCTGGTCATATTCACACTCTGAAGCAATCTAATTTCAAGCTTAATTGTTTAAGTGGGTGCCTGTCAAAAATATTTGACTTTCAACAACATAAGAATCCACAACAACAGTACACTTAAGAAGTTATAGTAAAATGGAAAGCTTGTGGGTTTGAAGCAATGTTTGAAAGAAATGCTGAAATCACCCAAAGGCGCAGTTGCTGAAAAACCTCACAGTATTGTACTGCCAAAATGAAAACATTCATTCTGGATAAACAATGATCTTGAAACAAAAACAGAGACTCAGCAGGTGCAGCAACATCGGAGGAGACAAAGCAGAGTTAATGTTTTGAGTCCAGTGACCCTTCTTCAGAGGTGATTCAGTGTTATTGAGTTTCCCCCAAAAATTCTGTTTTTGTTTCAGACATCCAGCCTCTATAGATCTTTGTTTTATTTAAATAATGATACTGAATGTGTAGAGGGAAAGAAAGTGGAATGAAAGGTACAAAATGGTCGTCTGGCACTGTTACGAATGTTCTTAAAACTTACAGCACACATAGACGTCAAAATTAGACAGTTTAGCAGTGATTTTCTGGTGCTAGACTGCCTACTGTTCTAAGGTCCTCAAGTAGATTTGAAGTAACCAATCCTAACGCACCCCAGAGTTTAAATACCAGGCAGGAAAACACAACAATGCTTCATTGGAGGCTGTACAGATGATGTTACTCAGCAGGATAATGAAACGTCTGTGAACTAATGAACCAGCTCAGTGAGCGAACCAATCACAACATCCACAACCCGAGCTACAAATCTACTCAAAAACCTTAGACACCTTCAGGCGCAGGATGCTCAAATTGGCCAGGAAATGGGAAACCTACGCCAAATGACAGAGCACTACCTGCAAGCAACTCTACTTGCTGCATGGATGCCTCAGGAACCAGGTATTACCACACAGTGTTAGATACAAACCTCCCATCAACAACCCATATGCACATAGGACAGCAGAACACAATGACCACAGAAAGGTAATGATTAGCGATGAACACAACTGGCTCCACAGATATGACAAGGGAATTACATGCCAAAAAACCCTATTCTTGGACTTAACCAATCTAGAGTGGACGACAGACTTAGAAAGAGCCATTAACATCAGTCAACAAATAACAAGAACCAAGAAAAGACGGATCCTACAGGAAAAACTGGCCAAACTAACACACCAAAATGACAACCAATGATAAGACAGTTGGGTAAGTAACCTTTCAGACAAGACACGAATAAACACAGAGAAAGCTGTTCTAAAAAGTGGACTCAACTACCATCACAGAGGTGCTAACTGGACAGAGTTCCTAGCCACACTGGAATCCACACTGAAGACCAATGACATCAATGAGGAAACACAACTGGCCATAAGGCAGACAATGCTCCTGACACTGACCAGAAGGAACAAACTTAACATTCTTAACACATCAGAAAAGAAGGCCCTGGGAGGACTGAAAAAAGACAAAAACATCATTATCCCACCAGCGGAAGAAGGGTGCATGGCAGTAATAATAAACAAACGGCACTACCTCACTAAAGCACAGACGCTACTCGCAGACACGAATACGTGCTAGCAAATGCAAATAGACCCAACACCACAACTGGGTAATAAAATAATCAACACACTAAGGAGACTCAAAATAGATCAGACATAGCAACAAAGCCAACTACCTAAAAATGGAACCTGAAGGGACAAACACCCCCACTCTACAGCCTCCCAAAAGTACACAAACCGGAAATACTCCTCAGACCATAGTCTCCCTCCCAGGCACACCAATACACAGGTTAACCAAGCAGTTACAATGAAGCCCAAAGCTCCTCGCCCCATGCAATCCACTCAGCCCAGGATTTCCTCAAATCCCTCAAAGACATAAGAATAGACCAAGATGAGACCATGGTGTCCTTTGACGTTATTGCCCTATTCACATCAATTGACATACCACTAGCAAGAGAAACACAAGCAACAGAACGAGACCTGATGACACCATCTCCACAGACAACATGCTGAAGTTACAGGACCGATGTCTCACGGCCGATTTTACCTTTAATGGGCAAATCTATGAACAAATCAACAGAATACACATGGGGTCACCTACCTCCGGACTAATAGCAGAAGCCGTGATGCAGAGACTTGAAAGCATAACCCTTCTGCAGATCCAACCTAAACTATGGATCCAATATGTGGACGACACTTTCGTCATCATCAAACAGACTAAACTAGAGGATGCAGATCAACCAATAAACAACAGTCTCACCGGCATCAAATTCACCAGGGAAGAAGAAAAGAACAAACAGCTCCCACTTCTGGATGTCATGGTAGAATGCAGGGCCAACGGGGAATTTCTGACAAAGGTACACAGAAAGGCCACACACACTGACCAAGTCCTGAATTTCAACAACAACTCACCCCGACACCCACAGAGTTGTGTAAAAACACTATTTAAATGAGCAACAACACACTGCAGCAACCCAGAGCGACACCGAAATGGACAAGAATACCACTACCAAGTATTTAAGGACAACGGATACTCGAACTGCTGGGTCCGACGATGCCTATCACACAAGCAACAACAAGAAGATACAGTGTGCCCTGACACACTCGTCACATTACCATACATCAAGAACATATCCGAACCGACCACAAGACTCGTATGACGATTGGGCATCACAGTGTTACACAACCCTCCGTCAAGCCTACGCCAACTGCTGACTTGAACCAAAGACCCCTTACCCACTATGCTCAGAACCAATGTGATATAAGAGATCCCATGCAAAGATTGTGACAAACATTACATTGGACACTGGCCACAAGAATACATGAGCACCAACTAGCAACAAAAAGACATGACCAGTACTCACTCATCTCCATTCACACAGATATGAAGAACCACCAATTTGATTGGGACAACATCAGGATCTTAGGTCAGGCCAAACAGAGGCAAGCACGGGAATTTCTGGAGGCTTGGTTCTGCACCAAGAAGGCCATCAATAAACACGTAGAATTAGACCCTATATATACACCATTGCGAAGAATAACCAGAAATAAGGTAACCAACTCCAACGGACCCCAGAGTTTAAATACCAGGTGGGAAAACACAACAGCGCTTTGTCGGAGGCTGCACTGATGATGTTACCCAGCAGGGTAATGAAATGTCTGCAAACTAATGAACCAGCTCGGCGAGCCGACCATCCACAGTGCCTACTGTTCTCTCCAGAATAATGGTTAGGAAATACACAAACCTGTGATGTACCAACTTAGTGATGCAGGAGACAGCACTCACTTCAGGAACACTTTTCAATCAAAAAATTATTTATGGAATGCAGGCATTCCTGGCTAGGCCAGTGTTTACTGCCCATCCCTAATTGACAAGGGGGCAGTCAAATGTCAACCACATTGCTGTGGGTCTGGAGTCACATGTAGACCAGACCAGGTAAGGATGATAGATTTTATTCCATAAAGCGCATTGATGAACATTTTTTTGTCTTATTACTGTGCCTATCACCCCACAACCTCACTCTGCCTTCTCAAGCTTAGTCCATCAAATCACTTTACTTTAGCATGTCCAAAATCCACTTCCTTCACATTTTATGACCTCTCCAGCCATCCAACACCACTCCCGTAAACCGACAACCTTGTGGTCATCATTAAATGGTCATCATTAGATTAGTTTTTCTCCCCAGGAATTTCCTTTTTGTTTAATAAACTGAATTCAGATTTCACCAATTCTCATGGTGAGATTCAAACCCATGATCTCAGATTAGGCTCTGGATTACAACTCACTAATACAATCACTACTGCCTGATTATAAATGCCAGCAGTATTCTAAGTAGGAGTTAATTCTTGCTGATGAAGGTTCTCTGTATCATATAAGACCTATTTTCTATTTTGGATTGCCCAAACAATTCATGAGTTTTGTGCTGACCTTGCTGGCAGGCTCGTAAACTTCAACTGAGTGCACAAAACAGTTCCATGTGTGATTCTGAGAACACAAGAACATTCGTGATAGGCTGGAAGCTTTGCAATTACCCATACCTTCTTGCCTCCCTACATGTCTAAGCTCCAATAAAGTGTTCCATAAAACCTGCGTCTCTGGCCAAGCTTTGAGTCAACCTCCTTCATGGTGTTAGAGATAAAAGGTACTGCAGATTCTGGAGAATCCGAGATAACAAGCATGGGGCTGGATGAACACAGCAGGCCAAGCAGCATCATAGGAGCAGGAAAACCCGA
>JAHRHZ010000217.1:5902175-5913148 GCA_024137785.1 Ginglymostoma cirratum
TTTCTGAAGAAGGGTCCAGACCCGAAACGTCAGCTTTCCTGCTCCTTTGATGCTGCTTGGCCTGCTGTGTTCATCCAGCTCTACACCTTGTTATCTCTGTTTACTGAGGTCATTGGCTGCCATCTAGCAGTTGATCGCTTACAAGTTGAGTTTCTTAAAGGGTCATTACTCTAAAGGCAATACCATAACAACATAGGACATAAGCAACGTCCAATAAGGCAGATTGTAGATTGTGGGAAGAGGAAATTCTAAGGTGATTAGAGCCTATAACTGAGAAGAAGATAGGGAGACCATGTGATGAATACACATGTTTCTCTTGGCCACCTGTTCAACAAATATAAGCCTTTCAATTTGTACTGACTTACGCTAACTTTCTAAAGACAATCTAATGCAGCAGCAGCCTTGTTGCTCCTAGGAAATCACACATGTAAGCCAGACTCATTACTGCAAGGCTTTCAGTGATTTTTTTATGCCAGAAGTGGGTGCTGAGCAATCTCATTTGTCAGCTAATATTTGCGCAACAGGGTCCTGGTTAAGAAAAATGACTAGTTTACTAGTTTTAAAATAACAACATGTATTCAAAAAGTACCTTAAACGAAGAAGAATGTCCAAGTTGCTTAAGTGAAGGGTAATCAGACACCAACTGACACTGAACAAAAGAAGGAGAGTACATTCATCCTTTTGTCACTGCATTGGCAGAGGATTGGTGGTGATGAAGACATGCAGGAAGATATCACATTCAGGGAAGTTAACAATTATTTGTTTGCCTGTTAACAATACATAAATCCAGAACAGCATCTGTAAAACTGTGCAGTAGAAAATACATTCTGAATATACATTAAAGACAAGACACCTTTTGTTAGCTAGTATGTAGCTTGAGAATTAAGTATGTTACTTAAATAATAACCATACTTGGAGTTTAAATTTAGCATTAATTGCTCTGGTTTCAAAACTAGCAATTACTAATGAGTATATGTTGTGATATAGTTCACTTTTGTCAGATGTTAATACACCTGTTTGAAGACATTATTATTGTACCAACCAGTTGTGTTCAAACAAAAATCCACATCCACATAGCTGTTAGATATCAGAAGGATTGAAAAGCGCTGATCAAGGAATTCTTTGGAGAGCTGCTGTGACAAAATCCTGGCAGTCCCTCATTAAAAGAATTGTGGGTATATCTACACCACACATGGACTGCAGTAGTTCAAGATGAGCAACTCATCATCACCTTCTCAACAGCAATTACAAGTCAACAGGAAATGCTGACTGAATAAGTGACATCCATGCCCGACAAATGAATACGAAAAGAAAGGCTAAGTAAAATGCAGTTAGTTGTATAGACTGATACTTTAGTGCAAAATGTTGTTTGGTTTACAAGACAGTACATGTGGAACAGAGGTTTAAGACAAACAATATCTAAGTGACAATTACCCATCAAATCCATTGGAATTGTTATGCACTCACAAATTGAGAATTCAGCATAATTATGATGTTCGAAATATTTTGATCATATTGCTCTTCATGATAAATATACAATTTAAGATTGTGCTCTTTGTGTGTAACTAACAATGCTTGCCAGCTTACTGTATTTTAATCCATTTTAAAGAAGGTGTGAATTTCAATATCTTGCTTCTTTGGAGGCAATTTCAAGTGATTTGCACTGCATAGCATTCAGGTTATTCAGAGTTCCTATTTATAAGTGTGAATAGGATAATTAGTGAGTACAAAACATTAAGTTATTGAATGCGGAACATATCTCGTGAGAGTTGTGAAGGCAAAACTTAAAAGACTGTTGAGAAAGTGAGTTGTGTGGGTTATTCTCTCAACAGTGATGCATTTCATATTTAATTACTTGAGCTCTTCTGCTACAAATTTATAGTCTAAAATATAGTAGATAAGTTGGGAGAAGTAACAATAAGAGGTGCCAAAAATGTGTAGCGTTTTCTCGATCAGATAAACATGTACTTTTAAAAATGTTAAATGGCAATATAATGTTCCAATTTAAAATTATTTTTCCTTGCCTACAGTTACTTTCTCTGTATCATGGAGTCAGTTATTCAGTCAGCTATGTATATAAAATGTATAGAAAAATGACTGAGTATACATCTGTAAAATACAGACTTGTTAGTAAAAATTTGTATTATACGGACTGCAATCCTATAGTTAGGGTAGTTATAGTGTCATAGTCAAAGACTCATACAGCACTGAAAACAGACCCTTTAATCCAAATCTTTAATCCAATCTATGCTGACCAAGTTTCCCAAACTAAACTAGTCCCACTTGCCTGCATTTAACTCATCCCCCTTTAAATCCATTGGAATTGTTATGCACTCACAAATTGAGAATTCAGCATAATTATGATGTTCGAAATATTTTGATCATATTGCTCTTCATGATAAATATACAATTTAAGATTGTGCTCTTCTGATCATATGATCAGATCATATTTCCTGATCATATTTCTGTCCAAATGTCTTTTAAATGTTTTAACTCTACCCGCATCTACTTCCTCTGATAGCTCATTTCACATATGATCCACCCTCTGTATGGAAAAGTTACCCCTTAGGTCCCTGTGAAATCTTTCTCCTCTCACCTTAAAAATAAGCTCCCTATTTTTGAACTCACTCACCCTGGTGAAATGGTCTTCGCTATTTGCCTTATCTATACCTCTTATGATTTTCTAAGCCTCTATAAGGTCATGCCTCAATCTCCTCTGCTCCATTGAAAGAAGTCCCAGCCTATCCAGCCTCTCCTTATAACTCAAACCCTCCAGTCCTGGCAACATCCTATTAAATCTTTTCTGAACCTTCTCCAATTTAATAATATCCTTCCTATAGCAGGGTGACCAGAACTGTACCCAATACTCCAAAACTGGCCTCACTAACGTGCGGTACAACCTTAACATGATGTCCCAACTCCTACACTCAATGGTCTGAGCAACGAAAACAAGTATGTAATTCAGTCTCAGTATAAGCTTGACTCTCTGCACGATATTTTATGTGGGCTAACATGTATTTGGAGATTGTGCCTTCTGTTTTTTTTCAACTGTCTTGTTGTGGCAAAGCAGAAAATAAAGGATTTGCAACAGTTGTAGAATGAAAGTCCATACAATGGCAGCCAGTATCAGAAATTGTAGACAGATCTTTTGGACTTCTGAATGGCAATTTTAACACTGGAGAAAGGCAATGATATCAGAAGCAGTTGAGTGAAGGAATCTTTGCATTTTTCTGGAAAATAGAGTTTCCACTTTGGACATAATTATCAGTTTTGATGCAAATGATGACTAAGAATCTGGTCACTACACTATAGGAGGCATGTGGTTGCATGCAAGCTGCCAAGGATGCTATTGGCTGGAGCATTGAAGCTATGAAGAGAGACTAGACAGTATGGGGTTGCATTCCTTATAGCAGAGAAAGTTGAGACTGGATCTGATTGAAACCTACAATATGTTGAGAGGCATTGATAGAGTAGCTAGAAAGGAACTTTTCCGCTTAGAAGGGGGATGGATAATCAGGAGGCATAGATTTAAATTAAGGGGCCAGAGGCTTAGATGAGATTTAAGAAAGATATTTTTTACCCAGAGGGTGCTGGCTATCTACATTTCACTGCTTGAAAGAATAGTAGAAAGTATTTCTACATATAAGAAATACATAGACGATCTCCTGAAGCATCGTAACAGACAAGACAAAGGGCCAAGTTGTTGGGAAATGAGACTAGACCGGTCAAGTGCTTGATGACTGCATGGACAAGATGGGCTGAAGGCCCTAGTTCCATGCTTTAAAATTCTATGACTCTATAATTCAGCCACACTCTAAGTGCATTTTCACTTGTACCTGCCAAGCACAAGATCTCCTGTTATGAACATTGAATAAAACAGAGTGGATAAGTTAGGAGAAGTATGTATATCAAGAAAAGAATACCTGGTGTTGTTGCATTATGGTATACATTCTACATCACATACACAAGTATCTTTAAAAAAAACAGTTACACGACATTACAGTGTGTGATTTTCCAGTATAACATTACCCACCATGTCTACAGTCACTTAAGTGTCATAGTGTCAGCCCAATTGAACAAAATTTCAACATTTTTGTAGGCTTGGTTTCAAAAATATTCTAAAAATATGTATTTATATACCTGAGTGACAGCTTGCTTAATACAACAAAGAAAGGACTTAATACAAAAATAAACATTTTAATTCAATGTCAGATTACCACTTTTGAGGAATATGATTTTAAATTACTGAAACTGACTTTTAGAAAATCTACATAACTATTTGTTTTGCTAGATTGAAGTCAATTCTATAATAAATTTAAGTAAATTCATAACCGTTCCAAATGTACCTAACTTCTTTATGCTCAAAATTGCAGTTTAGTTGACAGCCTTATTCAATGTCACCAAACTCTTAGTCGTACATGACTCTGGAGCCAGGATAAAAACCATGGGCCCTGATTCTTTGCCGGTCTCTGGCCCCTTATTCCAGCCTCCCCGCCCCATTTTACCATTCTCCCTCAACACTTAGGCACCCAAAACTGGAAATCACAGTCACAGTGAGGTCAAAATGTTTAATATAGGTTTACTAAAACTCCTTAAATCTTATAACCTATTCCTCTATTTCTAACATACATAAGCCCAGATTCAAATATGATGCACTTTCAACTCTCGTTTTCTTTGGAGAATTATACACAGAGCTTGGCCATTGATATTCTGGAACCTTCTTTGGAGCTATGCAATATCCAGACAGCAGGATCTAAACAACATAGTTGGTAAAATAGCTGCCTCTCAGCCGGCATTCTTCCTCATCTCGCTCAAAGTTTGGGAGATGTAGGAGAATAGGGAAGGTGGGGCTGTATCCACAGTGAACAGCTTCCACCTATATAGGGGTATGCCCAGCTCATTCCTAGTCCAATTGTTCATTCTCCCATCAACACTCCTGGATCACTCTCCCTATTTCTTTCCTACCATCTCTCTTGATTTGTCATTCTCTCTGTCTCACAATCTCTCTCACTATATCTCACAAAACTCTATCTTTCACTCTATTCTCTCCCACTGTTACTCAGTCTGAAACACTCAATCTCATTCCCATTCTTTTACCATCACTCACCCTTCTACACTCAGACTTTCACTTTCTTTCTCGTTCTCTCACCTTCTCAATCTCTCTCTCATTCTTACTATCAAATACTTTTTTTTTCTCTTTCACCCTTCGCGCCATCAAGGAGGAATATTTTGAATGAGGACATGTGGCCAGATGGTGGGGTGAGGGGAGAAGATGTGGAGTTATAAGGTCAGAGGCCTACAGAACTAAGAAGGTCCTTCGGCCCATCGTGTCTGTGCTGGTCACCAGCAACCGACTATGTATTCTAAACTCACGTTCTAGCAGGTGGGACGATTCCCCATCAGTCACACATATGAAACAGAGATGAAAAGAAGGGAAGAGGTGGTGTTGGGAAACAGGACTCAGCAGTGGGTGTGAGGAGTGGGAAAGAAGGTGAATGAAGAAGTCATCAGCCAGATGGAACACCATGGAGAGTTTGGGTTGACAACTGGGAGGAGGAAGGATTCATCAGCTTTGGGACACCATTGAAAGGGAAAGAATTGAGTTGGAAGTGGGTATCCAGTCAAGAAAAAGGCAAGGCCGGCATTGTTGAAGATGAAGGAACCATCAGCCATCATAGGATGTCTTCGAGAAGGAAGAGTGGAGCAGGTCAGGTGTCAGGTTGAAACTGACAATTAAGGTCAACAAGGGTTTTCCTGGATAGGAGTGAGTCACTAGGCACTTCAGTTTACCTCACCTTTTGCTCTTCCAGCTTTTCTGCCCAGACTTGAGCATTGAAAGACTACAGCAGAGATAAGCCCCCACCTTATGGATTAAACTAAACTCCATCTCAGAGGTGGTGGCATCCTATTCTAACCCTCTCTCACTTAGTGCTAATCACAGCATCCATCCCTTGCATTACCATGTCACTTATGTTAGTAATTTGGTACTTCAGTCCCAGCTAAAAGCTATCAGTACTGTTGTGTCCAGGGGCTCCTACCCACAGACAGACTGATAAGCAGCTTGTCAGCGGGGACCAGACCAGGGACTGGGGTCATCTTGAGACCTGTGTACTGAGAAGTCAATGTCACACTACAGCATGTGCCAGCTCCCTGTGCGATAAATGCACTTACAGGCTGTTGTTCCCATTTACATTGTCCATTGGGTTCACTCTGGATGTCAATTACCCAAGGCAGTTCTAGCAATGGAATACACCAACTGTCCTTTATTAATGCAAAGCGCACTACAAAAAGTACTGGAAAAATCTTACCCATATAATGCTTATAATCACAATGGAACCCTTTTCCATGAACTTGTCTGAAGATCAGTTGGTCAACTTGCGCCATCTCAATTTCTAATCGTTGATCAATCCACCTGTGATAGCTAAATTGTTTTATACTCTTTCCATACAAAACTACTGCGCATTTTAAATCTTGACACTATCCAGTCTCCAGAAAATGATCAGTTTGGCAACTGGCAAACATCACAATGGGGTGTTATGTTTTCTACATTGGTTTGATTAATTAACTTATTAAGATTTGCTTGTCTCCCCTTGGAAAGACACTTAGCTCTTGCCTTTAATCAACTTGGAAATGAAATTTAGCTTGCACTTCGCTGTTCACTACTTTTAAGTCATGATATTTGCACAGCATAGTTTCAGAACAATCACAAATTCAGCTGGTAAAATAGTCCACAGTATCGCAGCTAATTCACTGCGTCTGGTTTAAACAAAACTACTTCCAGAATTAAGGTGTAGAGCTGGATAAACACAGCAGGCCAAGCAGCATCATAGGAGGAGGAAGGCTGACGTTTCGGGCCTAAACCCTTCATCAGAACTCTCCAGCGTCTGCAGTACCTATTATCTCTGATACAATTTTAACCCAACTGCGAAGCCTCTTCTAAGGATGCCTACCCTGAAGAAGTTACCCTCCTCCCTCCGGACAAACCTCAGGGGATCTCTCTCCCACTGCAACTCTCTCATAATCTCTTCGGCCTTGAAACTGCTCGACCATGTCCTGAAGCAAACCAGGTACGACAGCCACATCACCTTTCTTAGTACCTGCCTACGGAACCAGATCATCCCTGATGGACTACAGTCCACATTCAAGCCTTCCCAATTTGGCCCCAACCGTGACAATATAGCATTTCTGATGAAGGGTCTAGGCCCGAAATGTCAGCCTTCCTGCTCCTGTGATGCTGTTTGGCCTGCTGTGTTCATTCAGCTCCACACCTTGTTATCTCGGATTCTCCAGCATCTACAGTTCCTATTATCACTTCCAGAATTACTTTGGCAGTCGGTCTATTACTGCTGCATTACAAGGCTTTTTTTGAATTGAATCATTTCTTGTAACGTGTATTCAATTTAAGAACACAATGAAAGTTGTGTACCTTCACCGTACAGAAATGGCACTATTCACATTAACTGAGAATAAGATAAGAAAAAAAAAATAACTCCAGAATATCAATGACCAAGCTCTGTGTATAATTCTCCAAAGAAAACGAGAGTTGAAAGTGCATCATATTTGAATCTGGGCTTATGTATGTTATAAATAGAGGAATAGGTTATAAAATTTACGGAGTTTTAGTAAACCTATATTAAACATTTTGACCTCACTGTGACTGTGATTTCCAGTTTTGGGTGCCTAAGTGTTGAGGGAGAATGGTAAAATCGGGCGGGGAGGCTGGAATAAGGGGCCAGAGACCGGCAAAGAATCAGGGCCTATGGTTTCTATCCTGGCTCCAGAGTCATGTACGACTAAGAGTTTGGTGACATCCAACTTTCCTTTCCACTGCCGCAGACCCCCTCAGGGCTTTCCAGCCCTTGCCATGCCTCCAACAGAGTCCTGCTCCGGGCTGCCTCACCGGCTTGCTGTCTCTGCCGCTGCCTCACCAGCCCGCTCTTGCTGGCTCACTTTTGATCAGCTTTCATCGCTCTGGTCCATGCTCGATCCACCTTCGTTGCAGAACACAGCCTGCATCTTCAGCTCCCACTATGTGGTTCCCAGTCATGACCCGGTTCCTTTCTAATTCCTTAGGTCGGCAGTTAAAAGGTGTGGGGTGGGTGGGGGGGGATACTGCAGAGAGGAGAGAAGAAGGGAGGGAATAAAGGAGGAAGGGCAAAGAAAGAAATAGAAAGAGAACTGGTATGGAGCTCCGAATGGAGTGACTTACCCTGCCACCATCTAAATAACTGGAAGAGTTGGTGAGCCTGTAATAGATGTTGTTGGACAGCCTCTCCCCAGAAAGGGACACAGAGATGTCAAGGAATGAAAGGGAGGAGTCACAGATGGATCAATTGAAAGAGACAAAAGGATGGAAATTGAAAACAAGATAGATAATATTTTTCCAATTCCAGATGAGCGAGGAAAGCAGCACCAATGATGTACTGGAGAGAAAGTTGTGAAGAGGGATTGGAATAGGACTGAAACATGGAATTTTCCATGTATCCTATAACGAAAAAGTCGTAACTGGGGTCCATGAGAGCATTCATGGCCCCATCTTTGATCTGAAGGAATTAAGAGGAGTTAAAGGAGAAGTTGTTCAAAGTGAGGATGAGCTTGGCCAGGCAGAGGAGGGTAGAAGAAGGCCGCATATTGCCCTCCCATCCCTTGTCAGCCTTCTGCAAGGATCGGTCCCTCTGAGATACCCTGGTCCATTTCTTATCCACTTCCAACAGCTCCCCACACCTCCATGGCACCTTCCCATTCAATCACAGAAGGTGAAGCACTTGCCCATTTACTTCCTTCCTCCTCTCTATCCAGTGCCCCAGAAGCACCTTCTTGATGTAGCAGTGATTTACCTGCACTTCACTCAATCTAGTCTACTGTATTCACTGCTCACAGTGTGGAGTCATCTATACAAAGGAGACTCAATGCAGACTGGGTGACTGCTTTATGGAAAACCTCCACTGTGTCTGTAAAAATGCCGAGGTGTTCCCAATTGCCTGTTACTTCACTACACCATCAGGTTGCTATGCCAACATTTCTGCCAGAGGCCTGCTGCAGGGCTTCAATGACATTCAATGCAAGCCGGAGGAACAGTACCTCAGTTTGGTACCTTGGAACCCTTAGGACTCAACATCGAATTGAACAATTAAAGAGTGTGAACACCTTCCTCCATGTTTGTTATCCACCCCTACTCCCCCAGGCCCTGCTTTATATGGATTGCTCGCAGCACAGACAAACCCATTTTCAACTAGTCACACTTGGCATTATCACCCATTCAGCATTTCTGTCTCACCTGGCCTGTCATAAGCAATCTCTGATTGCTTTTCTCTTTCTCTCTCCCTCTCTTTCTCTCTTTCTCTCTGGGAATCATCTCCATCTATTCAAATCATTACTGAATACGCAACGCCCAACCCAATCTTCAGAATAAATTGTATCAGAGATAAAAGGTACTGCAGATGCTGGAGAATCCGAGATAACAAGCATGGGGCTGGATGAACACAGCAGGTCAAGCAGGATCATAGGAGCAGGAAAACTTGACGTTTCGGGCCTAAATCCTTCATCAGAATGGTTCCGTAGGCAGGTACTAAGAAAGGTGATGTGGCTGTAGTACTTGGTTTGCTTCAGGACGTGGTCGAGCAGTTTCAAGGCCGAAGAGATTATGAGAGAGTTGCAGTGGGAGAAAGATTCCCTGAGGTTTGTTCGGACGGAGGAGGGTGACTTCTTCAGGGTAGGCATCCTTAGAAGAGGCTTCGCAGTGGGGTTAAAATTGTATCAGAGATAAAAGGTACTGCAGATGCTGGAGAATCCAAGATAACAAGCATGGGGCTGGATGAACACAACAGGTCAAGCAGCATCATAGGAGCAGGAAAACTTGACGTTTCAGGTCTAGACCCTTCATCAGAAATGGAGTCCTTCAGAATAAATACCACCATTTCCTACCAATGATCATTAAATTTGAAACATTAACTCTGTTTACCTCGCCACAGATGCTGCCAGACTTGCTGAGTTCCTCCAGCAATTTTAGTTTTTGTTATTGATTTTGAGGTTAGACATGCTAATTTTCTGCCTTGCCCCCTAAATTGACTGTGTGATCACAACCCACGTCTGACCTGGATCATTGGTACCAACATGGAGCATGACTTATAGCTGATCACACTCCCTTAGAACAATGTCTTGCAGCTGTTCGGTGACATCTTTGACCATGGCACTAGAGACCCTTAGCCTTGGTTCATGCTGTACTCTTCAGAGGCACAGTTGCTCTCACCAGTAATCAGAATGGAAAATCAACTCGTGGTCAAAATCTTACTGTGCTGCCTACTTGGTTCTCACTGATAAATGAGTTTCCTACATCCTGCTGTCTTGTAGCGTGACCACCTCTCTAAAGGCATTTTCCACATTGTCCTCTGCCTCACAAATGCACCACACACCCCCACATGACAGAGGATGAGTATTTAACATGACTAACCTGTCCTATCAAAGCTTAAACTTACTGTTCAGTTCTTTAAAATAAACTGGAGATTAGAATAGAAACTAGAAATACTAACTCTGGTCACCAGTCTGTTCCTTCTTGATGCTTTTAAATTGAATACTCATTGATAAGAGTAATAACCAATTCTTAGAGGATAGAAAAATTTAAGAAAATAAAGGAGCCCCTCGTTCCTGTAACTCCATTCAAACTGCACTCGAGTCACACTGGAATGATAAATTAAAGCTCTTGAAACTAGAGAGTTAAGTGAGTCCTAGTTACAGAAAAAAACAGTTCAAACAATTCTCCTTAATTAACTAATTACAGCTGTTTCACAGTGGAACATTTTCACACTTCACTAAGATCCTTGAATTTTAAAAGTAACTTTCACAGTTAAATGGCAAATATGAACAAATTTAGATTTTTAGGATAACAAGGTGTAGAGCTGGATGAACACAGCAGGCCAAGCAGCAACAGAGGAGCAGGAAAGCTGACGTTTCAGGTCTGGACCATTCTTCAGAAA
>JAHRHZ010000217.1:5913548-5939252 GCA_024137785.1 Ginglymostoma cirratum
GTGTTCATCCAGCTCTACACCTTGTTATTTCAGATTCTCCAGCATTGACAGTTCCTACTATCTCTGAATAGATTTTCAGGAAATGGATCACATACCCTCAACTCAACATACTTCCAACACTCAATTCAAGCTTTACTCCAACTGTAAGAAATGTTTGAGAAATGCAGACACTATGAGGACACTGCCTTGTCTTACTCTTCGGAGTGGACACCCTGTAAGGTGTGGCAAAAATCCCCATCAGTTTATGGACATACCCTAAACTGAATACCTCTGAAGATAGAAGTTTATGGAATTTTTTTTTCTTTATTTGTTCATGGGATGTGGTCATCGCTGGCGAGGCCAGCACTTATTGCCCATCCCTAATTGCCCAGAGGGCTGTTAAGAGTCAACCACATTGCTGTGGGTCTGGAGTCACATGTAGGGCCAGACCAGGTAAGGATGGCAGTTTCCTTCCCTGAAGGACATTAGTGAACCAGATGGGTTTCCCGACAATCGACAATGGATTCATGATCATCATTAGATTCTTAATTCCAGATATTTATTGAATTCAAAATCCACCATCTGCCATGGCGGGATTCAAACCCAGGTCCCCAGAAAATTGTCTGGGTCTCTGGATTAACTGTCCAGTGATAGTACCACAAGGCTATCACCTTCCGTTGAACATTACATTGGGTTAAAATTCACTGAACCTCTGGACTCAAGAAACCATGGGTTGCAACTGAATCAGGAAAAGGCTGGTTGGGACTGATCGGGTAATGTGCAAACCCGGGGCAGATGTCCGGAACAGGGGTTAGCTTGTAAATCTAAAAAGAAGACCCCCATTCATGCCCCAGCTTAAAACAACGGAAGCCAGACTGCTGGAAACAAACAACTTCAACAACTTCAGACTTTCTGGAGCCTACAGAGGTACAAAGCCATTTCAATTCCCAACCAGTGCTCAGGCACAGAAATACTGAACATTTGACACCATTGTGCAACTTGTAAACCTAGTTCACCTTTGGATGTAAAAACATTCACACTACTATTCAAATTTAATGAATACCCATCCAAGGGAAATGCTGGACCTTCCAAACCATTGAAAACTATTCTTTTTAATCGAAAAGCCATTCACGTCCACTCCAGTGATCAAGAAGCTCATTCAGCCCCAGAGGAGGAATAATAGCTCAGCAGCCAAATCCAGGTTTGGCAGGGGTAAAGGGGTCCTGCAGTTGGGTACAACTAGAGACCCCAAGCCCACCATTGTGCACTGTGATACCAGCAACACACCCCGATTCCAACCAGGTGTGTGCTCTGAGGTGGGCCCTGTGCACTCCTGGTGTGAGCGGTTCATGAGAGGAGTTTGAGAGTCCGAACATGCAGCAGGTTGCGCACCCAAAGGAGTCCTTGAGCCAAAGCCAGTGGTAAGGGAAAGGAGATTGGTCCAAATTACCGACTCAGAGAAAAGTTCCCACAGGTGCCTCCTAGCCAAGGACTCCATGAACCCTGCCCACCGAGAGCAGCCCTTGCAATCACTGAACACTTTCAACCAACCACAAACCTCCACCTGACGTTTGGAGGCTACCGAGAGCGTCCGGAGACACAAGACACCAACTGGGGCAACATCAGCAACATCCACCATCATATGAGACAACAACCCGCTTGCAAGGACCACCAAGAGAAGAAAAGAAACCCAGGTACTCATCTATCAGGTCCAATGTGCCTAACCGCATCAGCAGACACCCCGGGATTGACTGTTAGGAGCATTTGTGGCCCTTCACAGAGTCCTAGCAGACAAGAGCCAGTCGAAATCGTGTTTTCACTCCAGGGTGAGTCGAAGGTCGTTGAGACCCTCTAACCCATCGTGGCTAGTCTTAGATCGGGGAATGTAGGGTTCAAGAAGGCTAATGGTGTCGGGCACCCTGAAGATGGGAAGCGAGATGTGACTTCAGGTCAGCAGGTAATCTCTCTCTCTCTCTCTGTCTTTTCCCTCTTAGCATAGGTCACAGCCACCCACTGTATCTATTTACCGTATCAAGTCTTGACTATAAAGCTTAACTGGGGAGTTAACTGGGAGACAGGTCTCAGTCAGTGCTAGTTGTGTTTGATATTCACTTTCTTGTTTTCCTGTAAATACATTCAATTTGCTTGTTTTTCAATTAAATCAGAGTTTTCCTTGCCTCTGAAGCTTCTACCTCCTGTGTTTTCCACCGCACTATATTCTACATAAGGCCAGTGACAGAACCAGGGAGCTGGTGAACAATAAACCTGGCAGCACTCCCTGCAACCCATCTGCGTGAATTCTCATTGCTTGTGAGTTGACTATGACCTAGTCATCTCTCTTCCTTTATGATCCTTCATAGTGACTCCAGTTGCCCTGCAAGTTCAGAAATCTTATGTTCAAACCACTGAACATACTTCCGAAGTACATGCTCCTCAAGTCATATGAAGTGTTCTGAAGTTCCCACAAGGAGCAGAAATCGCAAGCACCAGGTTTCAGCTGCCCATTCATGATCTACCTAATTTCTTTTCACCCCCTACAGAATCTGCTTAATGCCTTGTTAAAATTTCAAATTTTAATTAATGCCTCTGGACTTGCTTTGCGCTAATGCTTTCATTAATTCACTTATTCCGATTAAAATTTATGATTGCCCAACTCCTGCTTTAAATGAATTCCCGAGTTTAGAGAGAGAAAAAAAACTCATCAACCAATTGGTTACCTGCTCTCCTATGGCATTATGCTTTAATTCTATATTTTCCATTTTCTGAACGTGCACAGTGTGACTCCTCTGGTTCTCTGTTTGTCATGTTTAATTATGAATCCCCACCACCTTTCTCTCTCAGGTTACATAAGATTTCTGAACTTGCAGGGCAACTGGAGTCACTATCAATGATATTTTGATATTCCAAAGTTAATTTGAGAAGACTTTTTCTCTGCATTTTGTGTAGCAAAAAATGTCAATTTCTCTGATGAACAGATAAACCATTCCATTGTACCTAATAGAAAAGGGAAGATTCCCCCTATATCTCACTTGTCCCAGCATTGATTTTGACTTGTTACAATGTCCTTAGTTCTGGTGAAAATATAATCAGGCATAGTAAAGCTTTTTGGCTGACAACAAGTTAGTTGTTGAGCTGAAGGAGTTTCGGCTCTTTTTGGATTTTTTACCATGGTGCCCTTCAGTATTTCTCAGTCGGAAGTACCATGTGAACTTATAGAAGCGCACAGTCCCGTTCCTTTTAGCATTTTAAAATAGCAGGATCATGTTCTTGCTCATGTGTCTGTTGGATTATGATTTGTTCACATCTGAGCCTCTAACTGTGTTGTGAACAGTGCACTGTGAAAAATGCCAGAATTAGAGAATCACAGAAATTTTGTGGTGCAAAATGAGGGAATGTAGGGCGGCATGGTAGCTCAGTGACTAGCACTGCTGCCTCACAGCATCAGGGGCCCAGGTTTGATTCCAGCCTCAGGTGATTGTTTGTGTGGAGTTTGTACATTCTCCCCATGTCTGCTTGGGGTTCCTCCCACAGTCCAAAGATGTGCAGGTTAGATGGATTGGCCACGCTAAATTGCCCATAGTGTCTTGGGTAAGAAATGCAGGGATAGGGCAGGGGGTGGGTCTAGATGGGATGCTCTTCAGAGGCTTGGTGTGGATATGATGGGCCAAATGACCTGCTTCCATGCTGTAGGGATTCTATGATTCAGCCTACATATCTGTTCTGGCTGTCCAATGAACATTATGACATTACAATTGCTGAGAAAAGACATATTTTGTCAAATAACTTGCACTCATAGAATCTTTATAGGGCCTTTATAGAGTCATAGACGTTTACAGCACAGAAAAAGGTCTTTAGGCCCATTGAGTCTGTGCCAGTCAAAAACAATTACCTAAATATTATAATCCCATTTTCCAGCACTTGACCCTTGCCTTGGCATCACAAGTGTACATATAAATACTTCTTAAATGTTACAAGGGTTTTTGTGCCTTTACCACCTTTAAGGTAGTTTTATTTTCTTCATATTTATTCAAATTTTGCAAAAATATAAATTTAAGTTAACAAAAACTTTTAAACTGCATAAGTAGAGGGTGCTGATTTGTTGGCAAGTGAATTCTGATTGGATTAGAAATGCACCAAACAATGAATTAGTAAATGACTGTTACACAATTTTGTTGAGTTGAAACCGGTGCAGTGCGTTTGTATATTCTGTTGGTTCATATACACAGCTTCCAGTATGCACAGCACTGCAAGGCTGTAAATTGTAAATTGGTAGTCACCATAATTATCAGAAACAAATGCAGGACAATCCTGATTCGCCATAGCAACACCTCTACCAATCAGGGTCAATTTGCCAACCAATCAGCACTCTCCTGTTACGCAGTATAGATATTGGCTTTCCACTTGAATTGACATCCTTAAGAATAGTCTTGATGAGTTCAAGGTGAAAAATGTCAGCAAAATGTGTAGTTTTTGCAGCAAAATTCAATGACTGTATTATCAAATGGCATGATGAAATGATGCAATTTACCCTCTTTTCCTTGTTCCTTTGCATATTGTTTCTATTTAAATTATTATCCTATGCCCTCTTGAATGCCTCAATTGGTTCTCCTCCACAACATCCCAACGTGGTGTATTCCAGACCTGAACCACATGTTGTGTGAGAAAGGGTTTTCTCACATCACATTTGTTTTAAAATCTGACTCCTAGCATTCTTGATTCTTTTAAGAACAGGGACAGTTTCTGCCAATTTACTCTGTTCAATCCCCTCATGATTTTGAAAACTCACATCTTCTCTTAGCCTTCTCTTCTCCAAGGAGAATCATTCCAATTTCTTCCATCTATCCTCAGAACTGAAATCTTTTTTGTCAGTCTGTTTTGCACAATCTCTATGTCCACATCCTTCTGATAGTGTGGCACCCAAGAATGTACACAGTACTCCCACTGAACTGTAACAATTATCTTGTATAAATTCAGCAAAACCTCCTTCCTCTTGTACTCTATGCCCCTATTAATAAAGCCCGATGTACCATCTGCTTTATTAACCATTATCTCCATGTGTCCTGCCAGCCTCAGAGATTTATTGACATATACACTGAGGTCCTCATACTCCTGTACCATCTTCAGTATTGTAACCACTATTTTATATTTCCTGTCTAAATTTTCCCAACCAAAATTACATCACCCCTCACTTCTTAATATAGCAGTTCTAAGATAAGTGACAATATTAATGATTTAATTTTAATTTTAATTCAGTTCATTTTGAACTGTTTTGAATGAAATTTTAATGAAAGTGTGGTTCTTGCATAAACTATATTCAGAGAAATTTTGTTTGTGCACAAAATACAAACCACATTGGCCACAATATATAGGCTTATCCCATTCAGTAAGCATTTTGCTGTGAATTAAATGTAAGATTATTCTGTGCCAAAAGAAAGCACAGTGAATCTGCAGTAAATTAGTTAATTAGAATTCTGCCTGACTGCTTCTACACATCTCTTTGTGATCCTTTATGTCAAGTGTAAATGTTATAATGGCTGTAGAACGAAGAGTTCCATTCTATTGTAATTTTGTCTGCTCAGAATGCAAGTTCATCTTTTGGTAAGCATTCATTACAAAATACTAATCAGGTGGATCCTTGTTTGAACAAATCGTTTGAAACTGTCAATTTGATAATTCCAGTCAAGTCCAAACATGGTCAGTTTGCAGGATGACAAAAGAAGTAACCAAGTAAGGGAACATATGATGCATTGCCTTGCAGTTGTAATGTTAATTCTGAGAAAGAACAGAAAAGCATGATAAAGACAAGAAATTTAACAGCTGGTTCATATGCGTAATAATTTACAGATAAAGCAACTAGGCTAACCTGCTCTGAATTTCTAATTTAATGTGGCTGTGCATTCTCAGGTTTGTTAATTGATATTTATACCCTTTATATTCATAGCAGATCCTGGTAAGCCATTCATTATCATCTTTTATTAATACACAGCCATTGATATCTTTGGTTCTCGAGTGAATTTTGTACAATACTGTTCTGTAGTGTCATTCAATAATAATGGATCCCATGTGAATTACATCATACATGTGTAACAGAGAATTAACAGAATACTATCTGACATTATTTGTGCTTATCAATGTAGATGTCGCTTACTTGGATGAGAAACTGTTTATAATGTATTGAGTTGGTTGGGATGCGTTCTAGGAGATACAATTTAAAAAAGCACTTAGCAAGCTTCAGAGAAACAAAATGCTGACTTGGTTGTGTATCCATTGACTTTAATGGCTGAATAGCGTGACTTTTGAAAAAAAACAGCTCAATGTTTCATTTAATTCTGCCGTGCCTAATAATGTTTATATACCTGGTGGTAACATTTGCTCTTGTATAAATAAATATGTTTCATTATAGAAGCACCAATTAGGACTCCAAAATGTAATATTTCCACTGAATTTTCTGTCTTCTATTAACATGTACTTAAATACAGTTACATGAGATTTGGCCAAAAAACTTCAGTGTGCTGGATAGTGAAGTTGATCACTAGAAATCGCAACCAGGTCCCACTCAATGTCCAGCTTCTCCCAATGGTCACAAGACTTTACTTAGAGCGAGAGCTTTGTCTGATTTAATTTTTCATCGATAGACCAAAGACATTGAACTGTTTGGGATCAGCTGACTTGGCACAGATCATACATTACATTTGGGATCCACATAGCAGCGGTGCATTTGCCAACTAAACTGCTGGAGAAGCAATACTCTCTTAGAAACACAGAAACATAGTATTATAGAAAACAAAAGTAGGTATAGGCTATTCAGACCTTCACACATGCTCCATCATTAATTATGATCATGGCTGATCATCCAACACAATGTGGATAAATGTGGACAGCTGTTCCTGCTTTTCCCCAATATCCTTTGATCCCTTTAGCCCCATGTGCCATATCCCATCGTTCTTGAAATTATAAAATGCTTTGACCTTGACTGCTTTCTATGGTAGTGAATTCCACAGGCTCACCACTCTCGAGGTGAAGAAATTTCCCTTCATCTCAATCATTAACCCCATTTTCTTAGACTCTGACCTCTAGTTCTGGGCTCTTCTGCCTTCGGGAACATCCTTGCTACGCCTACTCGGTTTAGTCCTGTTAGAGTCTTGTAGGTTTCTATGAGATTCCCCATCATTTTTCTGAATTCCATTGAATATATCCCTAACTGATTCAAGCTCGTACATCAGTCCTGCCATCCCAGGGAACTTTCACGGCATTCCCTCTATAGCAGGATCTTCCTTCCTCAGATAAGAAGATCAAAACAGTACACCATATTTTTGTACAGGAGTTAGAATGTCACATTACAGCCGTACAAGACATTGGTGAGGTACCATTTGGAGTATTACATACAATTCTGGTTGCCCTGCTAAGAGAAGATGTTGTTAAGCTGGAAAGGGTGCAAAAAAGGTTGTTACTGAGACTGGATGGTTTCAGTTATAAGGAGAGGCTGGAATGTTTTTCCCTGGAGCATAGGAGGCTTAGGGGTGACTTTACAGAAGTTTATAAAATCATGAGGAGCATAAATAAAGTGAATAAGCAAGGTTTTTTCCCCAGGATATGGAAGTCCGAAACTAGAGGGCATAGGTTTATGGCAAAAGGGGAAAGATTTAAAAGAGACCTGCAGGGCAATTCTTTTCACACAGAGGATGGTGCGTATATGGAATGAGCTCACAGAGGAAGTGAACATATGGACAGGTACATGAATAGAAATGTTTGGATAGATATGGGCCAAATGCAGGAAAATGGGACCAGTTCAGTTTGAGAAACTTGGTCAGCATGGACGAATTGGATCACAGTGCCTGTTTCCCTGCTCTATGATTCTGTGACTCTGTATGGTCTCATCAAGGTCCTGCCTAACTGAAGCAAGACATTCCTGCTCCTGTACACAAATCCTCTAGCTAACGTACCATTTACTTTCTTTATTCCCTGCTGTGTGGCTGAAGTAAGAGGATACCCAGTTCTCGCTGCGCACTTCCCTCTCTCAATTTATAGCCATTCAGATAATAATTTGCCTGTTTTTTGCTACAAAAGTGGATAAACTTGCATTTATTTATATTGTATTGCATCTGCAATGCATTTGCCCACTCATTCAGCTTGTCTAAATCACACCGAAGCATCCCTATATCCTCTTCACAGCTCAACCTCTAAACAAAGCTTTGTGTCATCTGCAAATTTGAAGATATTACGTTTAATTCCCTCATCCAAATCATTAACGTATAATGTGAACAGCTGGAGTCCTAGCACCGATCTTTGTGTATCCCACTAGTGACTGCCTGCCATTCAACAAAAGATAATTTATTCTTATTCTATGTTTCCTATCAGCCAAACAGTTTTCTAACCACTTCAATACATTACTCCTACTTCTTCTTTCTGGACAAAGTTACATTGAGTAGTACAATGTAAGATGACATGACATCCCTTGGCCCATTTGTGTGACAATGACATGTGTACAATGGCTGTGTGTACTGTTAAATATATTGATTCTCTTTTCTGGAGGTCCTGTGCAATGAAAGGACTTGAACTGGAGCTTATTGTGTTGGCTGCAAATTAATCTAACATTTGCAACCTTTGTAGGCTATGTTTGGCATTAATATTTACTATGAAGCAATAGAACCTCAGAATTTTACAACAAGAAGGAGCTAATTTGTACTTTTATTCCTGTACTGGCAGTCTGAAAATGTCATTTCATTTGTCTGCCCTTTCCCATATTTTGCTGAAGTCTTCCTTTTCAAAATTAACCACTTCCTTTTTAAGATCCATTATGTATTCTGCTCCCGTCAGTGCTCCCACGGGTTGGGGTGAAATGTTATCGATCCAGGCAGTAGTGTGGAGTATTCAGGTCAGCTTTGACCTTACTGAATGGCAGAGCAGAATTGAGGTGGTTACTGCTGCTTCTAATTGGTAATTTTGTTATGTTCTGCTTGGGCATTTTCATGTGTTAGCAAACCTTTGCCTAAAACGCTGTATTTTAAATCTTCTGTGAAGAATAAAATTGATACCTTCCAGTCACTAATTCATCAATAACCCAAAGTATAATTCTCTATTTACTTTATTAAAACCACACAATAAAAACCTTCATTAATTTCTTAACAACTTCCTTAAATCTGATGAAATGAGGTCCAATTTATCTACTCCTTCTCATAATTGAAGCAGTTTAAAATGCCTTTCTGATAGTAGGAGGGTGAGGAGTACTCCTAACTGTTTCATTTGGGAGATTGCCCTTCCCTAGTTTCAAAAATCTATGGACCACAGCCCCAACCCCATCTCTGTTACAAATCACAAGTACTTATTTCTGTGTTTATACAATTGTTTAGCAATAAAATTAAACATATTTATTTATTCCCGTTGTGAGCCTATAATTGGACTGCCATCCCTCTGTAATCTGTAATTTCCCATTCTGGGCTGTAATTCTCTCTATTCTGTACAGCTTGACTGACCATTAATGTTTCAGGTAATTATTCCTCAAACTTAAATACCATCAGCAAGCATCTCTTTAAAACAAAATGAATATTATCTGTACGAATGGTAGTGGACACAATTCTAACTGAAAAAGTTATTATCAACTGTGAATCCATTGACATTTTATGTCTGTCTGTCCGTCCATCCATCCTTCCATCCATCATTCATTGTTTCATTTCATACAATTCCCTTGTACAGCATCTGTGATAACCCTGCTTTTGTCAAGCATTTCTCATTCAATGTGAGGCAATTACATTGACGCAAATCCTTTTTTTTTTCCATATTTTGGAATTCTCAGCAATGGCAGTAGCCATTCTGCGCAGGTTTACCCTGGTCTGCCGTAACTTTATGGACAAAAATTTGTCTTTCCTATCATGTATTCTGTGTGATTTTTAATAATGAATTCACCATAATTTGTTGTCTGTTTCCCACAAAATCCTAAATATGTTATTTTCTTCCTTATTTGTTATTTGATAGTTCAGTGCAAACTGTAGACTGTGATTTTAGGTTTGGTGCAGTTTTTAGGTGCATGTTAATCCAATGCCTTTGGACTTTACCCCTTTCAGGGATACCCATTATTTTCTTGAACATATTCAAATCATCCTGTCCATTGTAACAAGGCTTCTGATGCAAGCATTTAAAGTTGGCCCTCTGAATGTTTTGTTTGGACTTTAGTAACCTCACCAATGCTTTTGCAATAAGTATCAGCGCGCCATGATCACTGTTGTTTACCTTATTTTGGAAATCCAATCATCCAATGTTGTTCATAATCAAATCCAGGGTGTTCCATTTGATCCTTTATGAAACCACAATTATATTTTTAAGAAGAGGCTTGAAGAAGAACCTTATGAGCCTTAAACAAAATGTTTCTGCTGATGTCGCACATAACACAGCTTCAAAATTACTTTGTAGTCAATAATTTAACATTGAAATATAGTTGCTGTCGTTTTGTGTCCAAATAACACCTGTGCAAGGCAAAGTTCCTTGTTTAGCACTATGAAGAATGATTGATTAATTTCTAATGGTATTGGTTGAATTTAATTTCCATTAAGAAAAGTCCTCACTCCTCTCCAAAAAATGTGATGGCGTCTTTTACACCAAAAGAACAAGGAGTCTAGACTTTGCTTAATATCTAAACTGAAAGATGTTATAACAAACAATGTAGCATTATCTTAAATTATGTGCTTAGTTCGAAAGTGGGATTTGAAGTGAATGGCATTCTCATACAAAGGCAAGAGTGATACAACTAAGCAAAATGAATCTAAAAAGGGTGAATGTTGTGGTCAGCAGCAAACACCATTGCTCACTATTGGGTTTGAATAATTCAGTCCAAAAAGACCCAGTAATCTCCTAGGTGTGGATTTTCCTTTTCCTAAAGCAATTTAAATTCAGTTCAGAGTGATTTACAAGCATCCAGCTGCAGCAATGTTGACAAGTAGGGTTGGCGACCAACCACATTGAAGAATTTTCACAGATGGCAAACCAATATGTCAAAAACATGGATTATTCCAGATTTTTAATGTAAATTTACTTTTGGAATAAATAATGTTTATGATTGGATTAAGTCAAAATCCAAAATATCTTTTTTTTTAATATGTGAGATTTTTAGCACAATGGAGAAATTTGATGTTCCACAAAATAAAGCTGGTTGCTCAGGGCCATTGAAGCTGTTGGGCAGAGTTGATGAATTTAGTTCACTACTAAAAACACAACTACAGTTCACTCAACAAAGTTGAACAGTTTAATTTTGTTTAAACAGTTAAACCAATAACATAAAGGTGAAAGTTTAACAATTCTCTAATTGTTTCTGGATTCCAGTCTGGGAGAACTTTAACAGCACAGTTAATAGGAAAATACAGAATCATTGACAGCAACTTCTGGATAGCTAATGTGCAGATTATTGAAATTTCTGAGATTGTCGGCAGCATGACAACAGCATACACCGTCACTTTTAACGACATTACCAAAGTAAAATTGGTCTTACTAAATAATTCACACCTATTTTCCATGAATGCTTATATTTGTGAGGTTTTACTATTTTTCAATAATCATACACATGTACTGTAAATTGGTAATGACATGTTAAATAATGTAAACCCCATACTAAAGCGGAGAATATTTTTGAAAAAATATATTTGGTAGGGGGAATGTCAATCTGAATAAAATTCAGATAGATCTTCTCAAGGTGACCAGGGAAAGTTTAATAAAAGTTGGAAAGCAGATAGATGAGTTTTTATTTAATATATGCTGAGGTGATCATTCTCCATGCATGAAGTCAGACTGTGCATACAATTAGACTGGAGATGTCATCACACATCATTCTGTTATTCAGCATTCTTCACAAATGTTCTTGCTACCAAAAACCACTGAACAGGATTGGAGTCTTGAGCTGAGTTTTCTTATTTTCCACTCTTTAGTCAAGTTAAATTGATGTCATTGTTTGCTGCCTCAGCTGGGTATGTTCAGCTCAATGACTGAATCTATAATGTTCCCGTCTGAATATCTCAGCACCAGACTGGGGGTTGCTTCTGGTCTTTGAGACAATCAGGAGAATCTTTAACATTCAACAATTAATAAAATGTCAACCATTCCATGTGATTCTGCATTTCCTTTTTGTACATCTGTCAGGCAAAATAACAAATGTACAGACAGAAATCCTTGAGAGTATGGATCTCTCCAATATACTATATTTAGATGCAGTTCCTGGTCACATACCCTTGTCTCAGACAAACATAACATAAGCAGAACACAATCTGTTGATGGCTGCTTTTAATATCTGGACAGACATGATATCGTTTGGATGTTTGTTGAAATATGTGTACAGTCGTGTAAGATGGAAACAAGAATGGAAAAAAGACCTGGAAATTGCATACTGTTAAAAAACGTGATGGGAGTTGTATCAGTGGAATACAAAGCAATTAGTCATGATTGTTAACCTTCAGAGAGAAAGTTTAGGTGAAGTACAGAATAGTAAATGCAAAACACAGAGTTGTTTCTTTTTGATTTATTGTTGGTATGTGAGCATCACTGACAGGCCAACATTTATTGTCTATTGTAATAGTTAGGCCAAGGTGGCAGTGCTCTGTTACTTTAATCACTGCAGGCTATAAGAAGTAAGCACATTCTTGCTGGGGTGAGAATTCTAAGGTTTTGACCCAACAACAGTGAAGGAATAGCTTTGAATGTCAAAATCGCATGTGAACTGAATGGAAATTTGCAGCTGGTAGGATGAGATACATAGAATACACAGTGTAGAAACAGGAGATGTGAGGGGTAGGTTTTTTACGCAGAGTGTTAGGAGCCTGGAACGCACGGCTGGGGTGGTGATGGAGGCAGATACGATAGGGGCATTTAAGGGACTTTTTGATAAGTACATGAATATGCAAGGAATGGAGGGATATGGACCAATGGCAGGCTGATGAAATTAGTTTAATTTGGTGTCATGTTCGACACAATAACATGGGCTGAAGGGTCAGTTCCTGTGCTGTACAATTCTATGTCCTAAGTTCTGTATTCTTTGTTCTATGAAGTGTCTAGGGTTTGTGACAGCTTGCTTCCATTTATTTTCATCTTAGGGAAAGTAATGGCCTAGGTATTTTTGGTAGACTAATAACCTAAGTATTGTGCTGGGGACCTGAGTTTGAATCCCAGCATGGCAGCTGATGAAATTGAAATTCAAAAAATCTGGGAATTACAGGTCCAATGATGACCACGAACAACTATTGATTGCCATAAAAAGCTGTCTGAAAAAGAAATTGACATCCTTTACCCAGCCTGGTATACACTTGACTCCAAACCACAGTGATGTGGTTGACTCTTAACTGGCCTCTGAAATTAGTTTTGTCAATCACCGGAAAATCTCAGCAAAAGAATGAAACTGGACGGACCATCTGGCATCAACTTAGAAATCAAAATGGAGAATGACAGACTGAAAGGTGGGAGAGGCCAGAATATTGGTGCAAAAGACAAGACTCAAACATTCACAATGATTTTGGGCCAGAAATGCTGAAAGGATCTTGGCGTCCTCCAGAGGTCCCAAGCATCATAGCTGCCAGTCCTCAGAATTTCCTTGTTTTCAGCTGAACAAAATAATTTTAAAGCTCCATTTGTGGTGAATGGAAATGAATTAAATTTTCATTATATTATGGAGGTTCCCTGTCCAAACTAGACTGACTGAACTACAAATGTCAACCCAGGTTGTTGAATCAGCATCAAAATCACCCTTTATTTAGAGATAGCTTCGAATGTGGGAAAAAAATCACTTGGTGAAGTAGTCAAATTTCTTAGTCTGCTTAAAATTTCAGCGAAGTACTGTTTATGGCATCAGTTAGTTCATCTGTTTAGAGTCTGCATATTCAGAAAAAAGCAACTATCCATCGGGCAGCCAAACTATGTAACTTGAGCCAGTTAAAATTCACCTGAGAAGAAACCTCCTAGGAATTTACATCTAAGAAACCCCATAGCCTGCTGGGAACCATTTGCTATACAAGAATCTCATCCAAACTTCAAAGTGTCTACTTCATTCAAGAAACTAGGCCCAACCACCAGAGACTGACTTACCAAGCTGTGTGTGTGTGTGTGTGTGTAAGTGAATGAGAATAAATAAACTTGTTTGTCTCAGAGAAGCAAAATATTTAATTAGGATTCTCAGACTATGAGAAAACACATACATCTTGCCATACAAAAGCATACTGATCATGACAAGTAAGAGGGCATGTGCATTTTGTCTACTACAACGGTTGGAACCCATATGGGTTCTTATGAGCAATCAGTGGAGCCATGACTGTTTATAAAACTGGGAGGTACAGACTAATTAAGATGGCGTCAAATGGAATTGTGGCTGGAAATGTTTCAAATCTCGAAGAAGTGAGACCTAACATCTGGTCCTCCTCAAAATCACTGTTACAAAATCTACCATATCGATATAACCTGTAAAAAGTGACTAACGTGG
This sequence comes from Ginglymostoma cirratum, assembly GCA_024137785.1. Classification (NCBI taxonomy): domain Eukaryota; kingdom Metazoa; phylum Chordata; class Chondrichthyes; order Orectolobiformes; family Ginglymostomatidae; genus Ginglymostoma; species Ginglymostoma cirratum. The sequence goes on from JAHRHZ010000217.1 coordinate 5,927,974, forward strand.
AAATAAACTATATTTTGTTAACTACTAGAGACTTCTAATTAAAGCAGGAAGTGATTTTCCTCTACCACACTAGATCAAGCAGGACCCTATCATTTCTACTCTTTTTTGAAATAAACTTTAAACAACTTAGACAACAGTTGGTGGGGCACTGAAACTAAAGCAAAAATCAAATGGTCAACTGTGATGAAAACTTAGCAAAGATAAACTAAAATATCACCTTGGGATCATGATGCAACCCAGTCACTGCAAAGATCTCTGGCCCCTGAAGGTACCTACTGTGACAGTGGACTCTGCATGCTCCATCTCCACGGACACCTGAGCACAGATAGGCATTTCCACAGACACCTGAGCGCAGATAGGCATTTCCACAGACACCTGAGCACAGATAGGCATTTCCATGGACACCTGAGCACGCAAAGACGAGGGACAGACAGTCAGGTGTTGTGACTCTGCCCATGATAGATTCCTTGGATGGGTTGGAGAAGGTTATCCTCTGATCTGCCCTCCCTCGCTTCCCCTCCTCGGCTCAAAGAGAATGGTATCAGCAACCTTCATCACAAGCAGCAGCTCAGACAATGTTGTGAGCTAGCATGACCATACAGCAGCATACCTTATCCAGAGACTAGCTTCTTCTTTCAGATTTGATAATTAATTGAATTTGAATTTCCCTAGCTGCTGAGGTGGGAGTTCAATTCGCATCTCAGGCATTGGTCTGGGCTTTTGGATCGCTAATCCAATTACATTGTCACTGCACGACCATTGGCCTTAGGGATGAAAGGGAATTTTGGCAGGTCAAACTAAAACCTGATGGAATTGTCGTGCAACTAACCATTGCAGAGTTAGCAGACCATAGGAGCAGTGCTCCTGGTCAAAAATCTTTCTCAACTTTTCAGCATACTTTGACAGAAATTGTTTTACTCTGTTGGCATGCTGTAAACTGGACAGAAGAACTCTTAAATTGGAGAGTAAGTTATTCCCTTTCCATTCCAAATCAGTTCCAACTGTGTTTTTAAATTGTGCGCACCAAGAACATAAGCCTGAGGCCGAGTGCTATTTTTCGTTAAACATGTAGATATGCAGATTGAATCCCTGTGGTGTAGATCTAGAAGGCTACATTACAGATTAAGGAAACAACAGCAGCTTTCTCTGCAGCCTGAAATAGGCCAAAGCCTGATCACCAGAAGAGATGGCTCGGAAAAAGTGTCTACTTCTCACGTCTTGGACTCTTCACAAATCACTCACTACCCAGTAACCTGCTGGTCCTGCATTTTGCTCAATTCTGGCCTGTGGCCTATAAGTGTCTGAAATTAATAATGGAGAAGCTAATGTTCTGCTGACTAGTATCCTTTGGATCATTAATTCAGTTAGTGGCATAGTTATTCTACATTGTAATGAGACCAATAGCTGGAGAAACTGGTATTGAATTCCTTACAGTTGATTACCTAATGAAAGCAATTCATTCTCACTTAAGGACCACATCCTATTGTTGCTGATGTTAACCCAGCAGTGGGCAAGGAGCTCACCATGTGAGAACACAACAAGAAAGTCCTGGTGTGTTTGCTTGTGAGCTCCCATAAGGGTTTCCTTATCCAGGGGTACTCAGTGCCTGATATAGGGACCTAGAACTGGGAAGGGAAAAGTCACTGAAAACAAATACCTTGCTCATGCATACTGAGCACTCCCTATGACCACTCCATCCCACTATCTGCACTGTGTCTCTTGTTGTTCCAAAGCCTTGGGTGGATCCTATACCAGCACCAACTCCTGGGGATGATGCTGCACAGAGAAGAGCTGCTAGCTTGGATTGCCCAGCAGTTCTTAGCTGGCAAGACATCTGCCCCCGCCAGGGTCCTTGATAGGAAATTTTCACTACTTGTCTATGGTGCATCAGACTTTCCAGAAAAGAAGTGATTCAAAACCCCCATCACCTGCTCATGATTCCCTTTGAGTTCAAATAGTGAGCCTCTTCTGAGATTGAAGCTGAGGGCATCAGGTGATTACTCGGACAAAAATAGTGCCCAAAGATATGGGGAGAAAAGCAGTAAATTGACACTTGGTAATGATGCTCATTTGATGAGTTGGTGCAGGCATGATGGGCCGAATGCCCTTCTTTGGCACTTTAACAATTCTGTGATTCTGTGATTGTGAGTTACATTCTTGGGCTAGTTTAGAAAGAACCTCACCCTAATGGAGCTATTAGATGCTGACAATAATGGTCCTCACACTAAAGTGCCAGTCTTCCAATCCTGAGCAACTTCTGTATAATTCTTCTCTCCTGAAAAAACAATTGAATGAAACTTTCTTTGTTTGTTGATTCATCCTAATGCAATTTGTAAAAGCTACCAAATCTTCTCCTAATAAATTTGTGGTGTAGTGTTGAACAAGAACCATGAAGTGATGCTTACACAAAGTTAGAATAGAGTTGGAATGAAGCTACTTAAGTAGTCATACAGTTATAGAGTTTAACGACATGGAAAGAGCCCAGTTGGGCTAATTGTCAAGCACCCATCTACTCTCATCTCATTTTCCAGCACTTCACTCTTAACCTCCTATGCTACTGCTTTAAGTGTTGTGGTGGTTCCCACTGCTACCACCCTTTCAAACAATACCTTCCAGATAGACCCCTTCGTCTGGTGAAAATATTTTCCCACAAATTTCCTCTAGACTTCTTGTTCCAAACAGTTCTGATGAACAGTCACTGCACCCAACATGTTAACTCTGTATTCTTCCCACAGATGCGCATGATTTGCTAAGTTTGGCCAGCAATTTCTGCTTCTTTTCCCTTCATAACCTCCTGTTCCTGTATTGAATGTCTTGATTAATATATGAAAGTATCCCGTAGGCTTTATTAAGCACCATCCCTTTCCTGCTACCTTCAAGGATCTATGATCATGTACATCAAGGTGCCTCTGATCCTCGATACCTCCAAGGTTCTAGCATCCTTTGTGTACTGCCTTGTCTTATCTGTCCTCCTAAAATGCATAATCTCATACTGTTAATGATTAAATTCCTTTTGTCACAGTTCTGTCTGTCTGACCAGTGAATCTGTGTCATCCTACATCCTAAGGCTTTCCTCCTCGCTATTTATCTCTCCACCAATTGTCATATCATCTATGGACTTATTGATCATACATTCCACATTCACATCCAGATCACTATCATACCCTTCAAAACCAAAAGGCCCAGAGCCCTGTTGTACACCACAGTTTTCTGTAACAAAAATAACTTTCAACCATAACACACTGCTTCCTGCTGAGAAGCTAATTGAAATATGGTGCCAGAGACATGAAAGCTGCCCAGCCCTGACAGTGGCAAGCATTTCCATCCCTCTGGCATTGCGATTCTCTGAGAAAGCTACCCAACAGCTCAGTCACATAACTAATAAGATGGAGAGTAAAAGATCATGTGAGAAAAGTCATTTGAGCTACAGCTGACCGGGTGCCATCAATCTCACTTGCCAAAACGCTTCTACTGAAAATGAGAAAACTCTGTCCACTGACTTGAATCATGTTTAATGTTATCAATTGAAATACTAAACGGGTCAAAATGAATAAAATGTAATTACCTCACAATCCATGGTGGCATTTGTACTATTTTAATATAATCAACTGTAAAAGTCATAGGGTATTAAAGGACGGACTATTGAGAATATCACCAAGTAAGCTGCAATAAATGACCTTTTGTTATATGGTTGTTATGGCAACAGGGAATAAACCATGATAACATCCTTTGCTCAGCAACCATGTAGACCTCACTAGAATGAAATTAAATCTATTTACTTAGATGACACGTGATTCTAACAATTGTATACCAGAACCAAATTATGACAGATTGATAGGTTTGAATTGCCTTGCATTCCCCAGTGCAGTTGAGATTTTATCTCCTCAACTTTGTACATACTTTCTTCTTTTGGAAGCTCTGAAGAATTCTTTTTTCGTCTCGTCCAGAGCACCAATGCTAGTTCCAGCTTAATTGGCAGGATGAATGCGAGTTAGTAGCTTAAAAAAAAATCTAATATTATCATCTGCAGCATAGATTTTAACTCATGACCTCTGTGGGTTTATCTCAGCCCAGGCTGAGATTTTCTGTCTGAAGATTTGTGTCATGTTGTTAAATGTCTTGACAATTTATTACCACATGTACCTCCTGAATTTTTAAAGAACTGAATACAGCCCATGAAAGGAAAGTAAGATGTCCACAAAATAGAACCAGAATAATGATTCCCTTTTCTCTTGTTTCACTAATGATAATTATGTTCTTACTGCCCTATTGAGACATATTAAGTTATTCAGCCACTAATGAATCTGTAGAAAGCTTTCTGACCACATACCTACTCTTCCCACACCATTTAATGTGCTGGATTGATCATAAAAAGATATTGGCATATTTGACTGTTGAGAACTGTCCAGCAGTTGTTTTGTTTAAATATGAACTAATGCAGATATACCGTAACTGAATATAAGAGTTGGGAGGTCATGTTGCAACTGTATTGGACATTGGTTAGGCGACTTTTGGAGTATTGTGTGCAATTCTGGTCTCTCTGCTATAGGAAGGATGTTGTGCAACCAGAAGAGGTTCAGAAAAGTTTTTCAAGGGCGTTGCCAGGTTTGGAGGGTTTGAGCTATAGGGAGAGGCTGAATAGGCTGGGACTCTTTTCCCTGGAGCGTCAGCGGCTGATGGGTGACCTAACAGACTTTTATTAAGTCATGATGGGCATGGATAGGGTAAATAGGCAAGATCTTTTCCCCGGGGTGGTAGAGTCCAAAACAAGGGGGCATAGGTTTAAGGTGAGAGGAGAAAGATATAAAAAAGGACCTGAGGGGCAAATTTTTCATGCAGAGGGTGCAGTGTGTATGAAATGAGCTGCCAGAGGAAGTGGTGGACCGTGGTATGATTACAACATTTAAAAGGCATCTGGATGGGTACATGAATAGGAAGGGTTTGGAGGGATATGGGCCAGATGCTGGTAAATGGGACCATATTTAAACAGGATATCTGGTCGGCATGAACGAATTGGACCTAAGGGTCTGTTTCCATGTTGTATATCTCTATGAATCTATTATTAGACATGTTTAAGTGAGTTGTAAATGAATGTTTTAGGTTAATAACTGGGGATCTTAAAACACATTAATAATAAGAAGTGCATTTTACTTACTGGAATCAAACAAAATATGTCTCCGAATTTGGTGCGGCTTAATCTTTTCAAAATCTTCAGATCCCACTGCACAGTCAGTTGAAAGTGGCACTTAAAGGTACACAGAGTCTGTTACCTATGGTGATGATTCATTTGTCATTGTATGCTGTAGGAAAGGAATATCTCGCAACATTAAGGATAGCATTTAATGATTGACTTCGCTTTGTTGAGTTGAGGAGGAGCTTCTTTACCCAAAGGATTGTGAATCTGTGAAATTCCCTGCTCAGTGAAGCAGCTGAGGCTACCTCGTTAAATGTTTTTAAGGCAATGGTAGGTAGATTTTGAACAGTAAAGGAATTAAGGATTATGGTGAGCGGGTGTGTCAGTGGAGCTGAGTCCATGAAAATATCAGCTGTGATCTTATTGAATGGCGGAGCAGGCTAGATGGGCCAGATGGCCTACTCATGCTCCTATTTCCGATGTTCTAATGTTCTTTCTTCTGGAATGTATGGCTCAGAAAATTTTCACCCAACGACAAACAAAGTTAATTCAATATTTTTGTGGGAGAATATTTAGAAGAGGGAATAATCTGCTTTGTAAATCATTAGACGAGGCCGGTTAATTTCATTTCAGCAGTTTGACTACTATTAATTGGCTGATGGAAAGGCTGTGCTGTAATTAATAAATACACCCCAGCACCCTCTTCCCATTTAACAAGGGATTTGCACTGTCGAACCTCCAATAGATTTTTAACTGAGCTAACACTACGAATCACAGTATTATTGACAGTGTAGAGGGTCAACAGGCATAAGTTATACCTTAAAAGTGAAATTTTGATTCCCTTTTGTTGCTTCTTCTAAACTATACATTGTGAAATGATCAAGCAATTCATTTTATTTGCAACATTTCATTCTCTATGTTGAAAACCATGAGGTAGATATTCCTCCAGCCTCATTTTCAGGCTTGTAAAAGATGTCGCACTCACCAGAAGCTGGAGACATGAGGCTTCTCTGAGTTTGATGTGTGATAGATTGGCTTCTTAAAGCCTATTGTTCTGCTAGCACACTGGAAAAAACAAACTCATTTGCTCCTGAGATTCACCTAACAATACTATTTTTGTCATGAAGGCATCTCAGTATAATTTCTTACAGTCACGACATTAACTTTACAGTAAGCTGTCATGAATCTTATTTTCATTTTCATCGAGATCAAAATATGTATTATTTAAAGAGAAAAGAACAAAGGGAGATCATTCAAAATGTGTAATTTCATTTCAGAATTCACATAACATTTAAATTGCATTTTGCTTTTTTGATCTACAATGTCAAACTAACTCTTGAACTAAAATGTGATTATTCAGTCCAAACCATTAATTATTAATATTAATTATAAGAACAGAAAATCTTAAGAAAATCAAGACTTTTCCTGCAGTAAAATCCTGATGAGTTGAATCCTAGGGGACCCAGTCACAAACTTGTGTTAAGTGGAGTATCGAGGTAGCCAGGGACGCTCCTATGTAACACAATTTGTCTACTTTTTCCATTTGCCGGATTCACTTGACGTCAACAAAATCCCAAGTGAACACATTGTACAGCAGTACATGTGTGAGAATGTCTTCATTCTTATTGTTCACACCTTACAATGTCCTGATCTTGTAAAAGGTTTTGAAAAATGTTATGAGTTAACTCTGGAAGAACACAACATGGCATATGACACGCTTACAAAAGTTGGACTAATACAGAGTCACCGGTGCAGAAGTTCAGCTTGTCACTGGCATCAGTCTATTTGATTTGTTATTCTGCTTTCAGGAATGGCTGACAACATTGACATAAATTTTCATGCCTTCTGAAATTGACTCAGCGATTTTGCTGTATGTTTGTATGCTTTAATAATGAATTCTGCTCTGTGGAATGGACTGAGGGGTGGAGGATGCTAGGTAATATTGTTCCCAACTGTGCTCCTTTCTCAGGAAGAAAATGTGGACAATAAAACTCAGTACTGGAGGCCATACCAAAGAACACTTTAACTATATCTAATGTCATAACAGTCTTGGATGTCTAACCACAGATCCCATCTGTCTCCAGAAGGCATTGGCTCTCTGCATGTAGAGAAGCCTAGTAGTGGTTGAAAGAGTATTTCCAGGAATTGAGCGGTGCTGACAGAGCAGTCACCAGACATGCTCCATTTGAGTTTACCAGTTTTTGGTGTGAACGAACCAGCGAACATCACTAAAGAGGGTTAGCGTTTGACAAAAATGCTATCTTGACCTTGAGCCAGGTGGGGCCGAAAAGTTCCACAACATGCCTGATGGTTGATTCTGACTTATGTTGGCCTCTCTTCTCCAGACTTGTTCAATCTGAGACCCATTACCAACATGGTAGCCAACACAAATTAGATGAGGACACTTGTTCAGAAAGCCCTTGAAGTGCAATAGAACAAGCAAACTGCTGGAGCAAGATGTTATTAAACTGAAATTCGACAGAAAAAAAGGAAACTGAAAATGCTGTATATACTCTATTCTAATCGACTTGTTCAGAGATGTTATTGCACACGTCTGGAGCAGGTAGGAGTTGAATCAGGGCCTCCTGGTTCAGGAGTAGGAGCACCACCGCCATGCCACCGGCCCATGAAAAAGGAATTAAATGTTACATTTGAGTTCTGTGGAAGATTACAGTTCTGAAGAAGATGTTTGACACAATGTGTTAACACTGTTTAGGTTTCCAAAAACAATGACAGGCTTGAGAGTTTACCCACTGTGTTTTTATTTACACCATTTTCTGTATTTTGCTTTTATTATAGCAATGAATCTGAACTGAGGCTCCATATTATCAAGAGTTATTTTGAAGTTATTTTAATTGGAGAACATTTTGCAAGACAAGTTCCAGGCCTTAAATAAAAGGCTTGTAAAGCTAATGAGATTGCATAACTTGAGGTTCACTTGAAAATTAAAGTGATCAAGAACCAAAAGCGAACAAGGTTAAGAGAGATAGTGGACTAGAAAAAAAAACCAACCTTACCAAAAGACACGATAAATAACTTTTTGCCAACAAACATTAAATTAATTCTATGTCCTAAGTTTCTTTCTGGATTAAAAGAATAGAATGGTTAAAGGAAGGGCGATGCTTTGAGGTATAAGTCACACCTAGAATTCTGGAGCTGGAAACTGAATCCAGCCATGTCTAATGAGATTAAAATTTCTACTTCTTGCTGTCTGTGAAAGAATCCAAAGTTCAATGATTTTGACAGTCTGAAAACAGTTCTAAATGGATGGTCATGCAGCTTACAAATTGGACACAAATTGCTGATGTCTGCTTTTGAATCAGGTCTCCATTTCCACACTGACTGCAGGTCAGGCTGAGCACTGTGTTATAAGTAATGTATGTTTAATGGCTGCTACAGTCTGCTCACAAAAATACTTATAGCATAGGTGGATTCTGCATGACAATGACAACTTGGCAGTATACTTGCTATAATTGTATTTCTCTAAATCTTTTCATCAAAGAAAAATCATGTGCCACCATTTATCATTGCAAAAGGTGCAAGTTACTCAACATGTACGGTCACAAAGGAAATTATTATTCATTAAGAAAATAATATGTTAACTTTTGTCTGTTCTATTTTCATCAGTCTCTACACTTGCATTACATGCACAAGGCTGAGACGAAAATAGAAATTTTTGGAAAAGCTCAGCAGGTCTAGCAGCATCTGTGGAGAGAGTCGGAGTTAACGTTTCAGGGTAATTTGACAGGCCTGCTAAGCTTTTCCAGAAATATCTATTTTTGTCTCTAATTTAAAGCATCCACTGTTCATTCAGCTTTTATTATACACCAGGTTGAATTTCTTTGATTGTTTTCTTGAGTAAGCTTCATGGCAGCCAGTCATCCAGCTCTACACCTTGTTATCTCGGACACTTCAGCATCTGCAGTTCTTATTATCTCTGCTATAGCCCATGTTGACTTTTTCTCTTAAAACTTCAGCCCTGCAGCTCATTAATAATGCAATTGACCTCTTTGGTCTCTGTCTCATGGAGTCAGGTTATTGGAGAGGTGAACATGCTCACCGCAGCTGGAATTTGCAACTTTCATGCCACTAGAGCCATATTTAAACCCCAGGTCCACTGCACCTCAGATACTGCAAGCCAGGAACATGTCTTCACACACTGGTGTGTTATTTTAATTAATGGGATTTGGCCCAGAAACGAAAACTTCCACCCAGCTTTGTTGACATGGGCCTGGAGGTACTGGTGGATGGGGCGGTGGAGAGGAAGGCTATCCTTTATCCTGTTGATTGGCAAAGCAGGCCACATAAACAGACCTAGCCAGCCAGGATAAGTGATAGTAGACTGGATTAGTGCAGTGTCCCAGGTGAAGTGGATCGCACAACACAGCAGGAAGAAGGTGAATTCTGCACACCACAAGAGTAAACATTCTTATTGTCTTTCTGCTACTTCCCATTTACAAGGTCACACCACTCTCTTAACTCTGGTACTGCCTCTCATCCAGGCACATGGAATTACAACTCACAATGTAGCATGCAGCATGATCACTCAATGGCTCTCACCTACTTCATCCTCACAACTATTAATCCTTTCTGCCCTTTATGCTTCCTACTGGGATTACCTCATCACCTCTGCAGCTTTTGCATTACCACCAACATTTTATCCATTTCTATCACATTCAATCGTACATTGTAGGGAAAAAAAATCCTCATAGCTAAGCCAAAAGCTGTCAGACATAAGGCTTTTCATCCCCAATGAGTTGAAAGTTCCTGGTGTGTCCAATGAAGAGTGTGACTACTGATGTAGAAACATGAAGACCATCATGGGAAAACAGGCAATGATTTTCATTGCAATGTGCTGCACTGCTCTCCCTTTAACTTCAATGCTAATTCATTCTTATTCTGCCCAGAACCAATTTCCCTCTCTTCTCTATTGCAGGCACTAGCTGGGCTCTGCAAAACTCCACCAAGAAAAGCTTGGTGACTTTCAGCTCTTCCTTCACCTCTGAAGAGGAAGCCACTCAACCTTTAGAGGATGAGCACAGTTTCCAGCTGCACCCTCTACCAGCTCAGTCTGTATTCTTTCTACATTAGACTGGTCAGCACCATTTAGTGTGCACATCATCAGCTGGCCAAGAAAGAAACTTCCTACCTCTCTGCCAATCAGAAAACTATATCTGAATATTTACATTCACCATGCACAATCAAAGTGACAACTGCTTAACATGGGTCCGAGATTATCTGCAGGCATGACCCTAGCTGTGTTAATTGAATGTTAGTACTCTGACTGGCATTCTACTGCTCAGCTCTGGCGATAGGTGGCAGGTTTATCAAAGTTAAATTTGACTTTCTGTCATTTCACTTTGATTTTTTTCTCTAAAATATGTCTCAACTTCTGGCTTCAATCATTATTTTTCACCATTGGAAGAGTAGTTTAGGGGCAGCTTGATATTGGTTTTTGGTCTGGACTACTTTCCATGCTTTTAAGATGTATATTTCCTCACCATTGCTTTGTATAAGTCTGAATTTTTTTCAATTTCTTTGTGATCTCCTTTCCATTTGACTGGATAGATGATGTATGGTGTTAATCTTTCCAATCCTTTTTGAAGTGTCTGAATTCTTCACTTGTGAATTGTGGCCCATTGTCGCTCATCACCATACCTGGAAATTCATATCAACTGAATTGTGCCTTCAGACAAACTACAGTCTCACAAGTAGTTATTGATGTCAACTGGACTAGCACCCAATAGTGGAAGCCAATGCATTATTTATCTTTGTACTGCATCAATCATCTTGAATATAACTGTTCTTTTATTTCCTTTGTATTAATTAAAGTAAACTGGTCATAGTGGAGGCCTGTATGCAGAGATTGCTTCATGGTAGTGGAGTGGAACATTGAAGATTCGCACCCTGACTGAAGAACTGCATTGTGGCTTTGAGTGCAAGAATGTGGAACAGTAAATTATTCCAAAATGCAGACTTGCTAGGATCAGTGCTCTGCTAATTGATTTAAACTTTAGATGGTGCAGCAGATTGGGAAGCCTCCTGTGTGCTCATTAAGACTGTAAAAATTCTTCCTTTGTTCAAGCATTAGGTTGATAAGTGTGTTTGAAATAACCTCACAGACAACTGCCTGTGTTTGTTCCAG
>JAHRHZ010000217.1:5944252-6042156 GCA_024137785.1 Ginglymostoma cirratum
TCTGAAGAAGGGTCTAGGCCCGAAACGTCAGCTTTCCTGCTCCTCTGATGCTGCTTGGCCTGCTGTGTTCATCCAGCTCTACACCTTGTTATCTCTGCCAATTATGTTTGGGAAACCCAACTCACGTAAAAGGTTGTGTGGTAAATGTTTAACGTGGATTTGTGTACTGCCTCAGTAGTGCTCCTACATCTGGACCAGAAGCCCCAGGTTCAAGTCCCACTTACTCCAGATGTGCATGATAACATTTCTGAACAGTTGATTAGAAAAGAACAGGTTACATTAAATGTTTAATGTGGGTCCTCATGGTGCAGTGCTAGTGCCCCTACCTCTGGACCTGAAGCACCAGACTCTAGTCCCACATGCTCTAATGGTGTGAACTCTGAACAGGTTGAGTAGAAAATATCTAAATGTTTAATGTGCGATCGGGAAGCAGAAATTTTATCTCTCATGACATTAGGATCCGCTGTCAGCTTTCCAAAATCTCCAGGCCAGTCTGGAAAATTCTACCCACAATACAAGTGATGTATCTTTCATTGCTACCCTAACTTGCACCCAAAGTCACTTACAGCAGAGGTAGAAGTTACAGGACAATTGCAAACCAGCTAGTACATTAAGTGCAATTGCATCTCTCCAAGCACACTGCTTCTTAGAGTTAAACTTTAAGTGGCAGTTTCCCTTTAGGAAAAGTAGGCTCTCAGATTAAGTTGTTCACTGTCATTAAAATAAAAATTGAATCTTGAAACAGTTCAGCTGGTACTCTACTGCCTTTATTTTAACCTTCTAAAATTCAGCTATGAGCAGTTATGTGTTAAAAAATTTTTGCAGTAGAAAAAAGCTGCCAGCTTTGAATTTCCTCAGAGTTGCTTAAAGCACATAGCCTTGATTTTCCCATCAGTTCAACAGACATACAATTTACACCTGTAAACAGGGATCTACCGCACTTGTGGCAAAATAACAAAATGGTATTCAAAGCGGCTCCAAACGTATTTCCAGCCTTTTAGGCAAATGAGTTTAAACAATATTATACTTGCCACCTTCTCCCCTGTATACTTTGTACATCAAAATAATAAACCTGTTTTATAAAGAAGTTTCTGATTTTGTTATATGTAACAGAGAAGTAATCTGATAGGTTTCTATCAATTTAAAAATGCAAATATATTTTGAATTAATGTCCAACATGCAGTTTAACCACACATTCTTTTCTTTTCATGGGCATTAAAGATAATAAATATTCCCAAAATATCTTAGATTTAAAGGTCTAATTGTCCTGTTAGTGATAATGGTCAGACAATAAATCACTCACCCGGGATTGATTATTTCCCTGGGTTAGTTTATTTTTAAAAGAACAAAACATGCTGATGAAGTAGATATTACAGCAACCAATACATTTCTGGAAATCACAACAGGTTATGCAGCATCCATGGAGATGGCTCTTCATCTAGACTTGGAAAGTTTACTTGCTCTCTCCATGGATGCTGCCTGATCCATTATGACTTCCAGCATTTTTTTGTTTTCAACACAGATTCCAGCATCTGCAACACTTTGCGCCAATAATTTCTGTGTGTGCAGCTTATAAACCCACAGTGGAGAAACTGGTAGGCAGAGTCATATCATTGTATATACATAACACATAGAGTTCTTAATGATGAACGTTCTTAAAGGCAAGGTACACATACAACATATAATTTAAAGCACACAAAAATTACATTAAAATTCCACATGATATTGTTGTTACTGATAAGGTCAGCATTTTGTGCCCATCCCTAATTGTAATTTAACTGGTAAATTTGAGTACGTTCTTGATTACTACAGTGCATTTGGCCTATCAAATAGTTTCTTGTAGCTACGCCATTATCAAACAACACAGTCCGAGTTTTATCAATTTGTAAGTCGTTGTGATACAGTAGATTTTTCTTGTTCCAATTCTCTGCAGTTCAAATCTGGTGAAGACTCTGCAAGCAGAATTGTGAAAATGTTCCCTTAATTACTTGAAGAAAAGTTGTCATTAACATTATAAATCCATTTTGCATTTTAATGATTTCAAACGCATAAGTCCTGGAAATGTATTTGCACTTTAATAGGCAGAATCTTCTTAGCCAATGAACAACATGGGTATTGGTGAGAAAGTTGGGAAAATAAATTGAGATTGGCGTTGTTAAGGACATTTGAGGTTGAGAACAAAAAATCCCATTCTCTAACCAAGTGTTGATTGACAAGACAGGACCTCACTGACAATCAACAAGAGGCTGATTTGCATATATTTGTATGGATCAACATCTCATTTCTAGGTAATCTCTCCTTGTTGAAAGGTGGCTTCCCCTTTTTCCACCTATCAAATAAAACCTAGCTGGTGCCAATCCCCAACATGAAGTCAGCAGTTACAGAATGACTTCATCTTGCATTCACCAATGTTTCAGAGCACACTCTATCGATAGCAAATTCAGATAACTCCACCTTCTCCAGACACTGGCATTGGACACATACCAGCCTCAGTGCATCCTCATGACACATATCTCATTCACTTAAACTGTAGTTCTGCACTTCAATTGCGCACTTTGGTACATACCAGTTACCTTTTATTGGAATGCTGATGCTTGGACACTTTGCACACAGACACAGGCACCCATCATAACTTGGACCAGCAGCACCTTAGGGCTTCTCGCTTGCTCTTAACACTAACTCATTTGACATTTACTGGGATACGCACAACTTCTCTGCCTTGTCTTGTTTCTCATTGCCTCGCCTCTTTAGCCAGAGCTTAAAGATTGTGTTACTTCTACTATGCCTTACCTTCTATTACAGACACAAACCTTGGTTGTCGAGAATTATCAATCGAAGGGTGAGAACGTTGTTGTCTGGAACTGTGCTACTTCAGTATCACACCAAGTGATAGAAGCATATGAGGCAAAGGCACTACATATACATCAAGCAACTAGCCATCTCTCAGAGCTTCAGGGGGCTAGTCCTCAGTCAGGTCAAGAGAAAGAGGCCTTTCAGTCAGAGTATCCCAGCACAGAAAAATAGGGTATTGTTCACTATCAGTTCAAGGGCTTCGACATGGTCAGTCAGATGGGTGTCCAGGATCGGGGTGACACAACATTGCAGCCCAGGGCATGGGCCACGATCAACAGTGAAGGTCCAGTGTAACCAGTCATGGGAGCCATGAATTGTCAGTTGGGGAGCTGCATATATATCAGTCAGGAGTCTGATCAATCATCAATCAGGACTGTCCATTCAAGTCAATTAGGGAGGTGGGTCACAGTCAGTCCTGGATCAGCTCAATGAAAGCCAAGGAGGAGAAGATGTCGCACATTGGGATGGAGAAGAATATATTGCTGGGGACATGGGAAGTGGGAGCAGGTGAAACAACAGTGTACTGGAGGACATCAGTTATTGCAGACGAAGCTGTCATTGGCGGTCACCATCACCTTGGCCTTAATGGTGGGGGAGGAGCAGTGTAATTTGATTTTGTCATGACTAAGCTGAAGGGAGCCAGGGGTCAGCATGTAATACTGGGAGATGAAATCTTAATTTAAAGTTGAATGTGGGAATTCTTGGAGTGACTAGGCTGAACGTGTGACTTACTGTGACAAACCCTCCATGCGAAACGTAAACACACAATAGAAATGGAAAATAACTGCAACCACAACTGGAGTGAGTGGAGTGAGTCTTTTTCCTTCTCTCTGAGTACACAGGCTCTAGCTGTGAGCAATAGGAGGCCCATCAAGGGACAATTAATCAGACACTTCCACAGTACAGGTTGAAGTAATCTGTAATCATAATAATCAATACATCCAGCATGTGAAATGCATGCGCTGTTCAAGTGAGTAGAGTAGAAATCTTGATCACAAGCAATTTTAACTATGTCTTTGGTTATTACAGATTGAAGATAGTCATCTCTGTGAGTAGAACTAATCCCTGGTGACCTTTAAAAGTGGTACGTCTGGGTCACAAAGTTACTACAAGATCTCAAAGGCTGGACAGCGGCACGGAACTGATTCCCTTTCTCCTAAAATTATTTGCCAACTTATGGTAACCAAGTATGCAAAGTTGATTTTCATGAGTGACACGGGGCTGTGAAGACAAGTTATCAAGAACAGTACAGCACCTCAATCACCTACTGTATTTGTGCAAAATGGCTTGTACTGCATCCATTAGAATATGTTCCAAATGTCAAAGTTCCATGTAGAAGTATTTCATGGATCTCCTTGCCGAAGTCCTCTATGCGAAATTGTCTGAGGATTACCTGAAACAATCTTTCATGAGTGATGAAAATGCTGCCTGCTCTCATTAGTAAGGACCTGTCCTATTTCTGAGGCTCCCCACACAAATGTGTACAATCAGAGCAGAGGTTATTGTTTCTTTTACGGTGATGCAATGAAAGCACAGAGAAATTGAGGGAAGATAGAAGAACCGACATGCCCAAGACCAGGAGTAACATCCAACAGCTACAAAAAAGCCTCCATATGAGGAGGTCACATAGATGTACAAATGTACACTGGTATGTACAATGAAGTATTAGCCATGTCTGCCATGTCACCCAAGCTGACAATGCTTGATTGGGAGCAAAGCTGGACTTTAAAGATGACACTGATGCTGGGAATCCTGGAAGATCCTATCTGTGCTGAAGGAGAGGATACAATAAGTGAGGCATGATAGAAAGTGTGGTACATAGATAATGAGGCAAAGAGCATGTGAAATCTCGTTATGCCTCATGGAAATAAGCCACCCATGAAATTCAACATCACAGTAATTTGTACTACAGAAGGATAGAGTGCTGATTGGATGACAATTTGACAATGCTTGGCTGGGGTGATGTTATTTGATTTGATTTATTGTAGTCACATGTATTTAAGTACAGTGAAAAGCTTTGTGAGAAGTATAGGCAGATCATTGCAAGCAAGGACATACAGATCATAGGGTGCTTAGACAGAGTGAGGCATGTAGATTACACTGCACAGGAGGTATGCAAATCAAGATCAATATTAACAAAATCAATATTATTTAAAGTTAGAAAGTCCATTCATCAATATAATAACAGCAGGGAAGAAGCTGTTCTCGAACCTGTTGGTGTGTGTATTCAGGCTTCTGAACCTTCTGCCTGATGGAAGAGGTTGAGGGAGGGCATTACCAGAGTGGGAGGGGTCTTTGATGATGTTGGCAGTTTTTGTGCAGCAACGAGAAGTGTAAGTGGAGTCCATAGATGGGAGATTGGCTGCCCCGATGGTCTGGGCTTTGCACACCATCTTCTGTAGTTTCTTACAGTCCTGGGCAGAGCAGTTGCCGTACCAGGCTGTTCTACAACCAGACAGTATGCTTTAAATGGTGCGTCTGTAAAAGTTGGTGAGGGTCCATATGGACTTGCCAGATTTCCTAAGGTCCCAAGGAAGAAGAGGCATTGTTGTGCCTTTTTGACCATTGCATTTACGTGGGAAGTCCAGGACAGATTTTTGAACAAAATCAACGAGGAACTGTAACCTCTCCAACTTGAGGCTCATTTATACTTGCTAGAAGCTATGCACATTCATGTACAGTGACTTGTTTTCCATTCTCAATAATTTGGCTTTTCCACCTCCTTGAATTGTCTGTGGATTTAGGGAGCTTAGAGTTCCCAATGGCCAAGGTGTTGCTACGGCGAAAGCAATCAGAGCCACTGTGTCAACAATTGCTTATTCTCTTCTTGTATATGTTATCATGACCATTTGAACCTTGGCATTCTTACATTTGGCCTGATAGGTGAAGATGAAATGCTTCAGCATATCATTCTCTCATCAACAATATTCAAGCTCTGTACTACCAAGTGACTATGTAATATTCCATAAACTTTGCTATTTTTCCAACACTAATTGCATTGATTAAATGCTGTAATAAAATAACACTTCTTATTAATAAAAATGAAGCCATGGTCCCTCTGATATAGACGTTTAATTTATTTTAATGCATTTATGTGAATACAGCAGTGGCTTATTTTATTATCCTGCTAAGAATAAAATTTTCTTAGTGTAATAACAAACGCATTTTGCAAAGCTTATGTAATTGAATTGTTTAATGTATTAATATTCACAGTACAGTGTTTTTAATGGGTTATATTGTATGACGTTCATGAATGTCTGAAGGTTCAACAAGATAATGCCAGATCTCGCACTGTAAATGCTTCAATGAAAGGACAGCCAGTCGCCTGTACTATAATACATTGTCGTAACCCTTCCACATGTATTCTGCTCAACAACCATTAACATCCCGACCTTTAGCTGCCTAATGCTCTACTTCTGCCACATGCCTCAACGAAAAGCATACTCCAATCCTGGCCAATCAACCTTAAGTATTAAGTTAGTTCTTCAGCTTTTAGAGGCTTGGATTGTTTGGCTCAATGTTGTGAAATGATTTAAAAGAGACCATCAGTTTAAAACCTAGTTAGCAATGGAACATGATTATCATGCCTGCAATACAAATCAACCCCATTCTAATGTTACACCTTGTAACAGATGAAGAAAATATTCACTTTTTGAAGCACAATTTAATCGCAGCACATACATTCAGTGTGTCTATGTTTGTTATTCTTGATTGATTCCAGAGGTAAGAGATTGAGCTCTTTAAGCCTACACTTACCACAGGTTAGAAGAATGAGAGGAGATCAAATTCAGGTATGTAAGTTGGTAAAAGGATCAACCAAGTTCTTTTTTAAAAAGATATTCACTTGTGGGACACGGGCATCGCTTGGGCATTTATTGCCCATGCTTTGAGAAGACGGTAATGAGCTGCCTTCTTGAACCACTGCAGTCCACATGTGGTAGGTGGACCACAATACACCTGGGGGGGAATTCCAAGATTTTGACCAAGAAACACCAAAGGAATGACAATATATTTCCAAGTCAGGGTGACGAGTTGTTTGGTGGGGAGCTTGCAGGTGGTGGTGTTCACATTTCCTAGAACTCCTACAGGAAGGAAGCTGGCCATTTGGCCCATCGAGTCCACATCAACCCTCTGAAGAGCATCACACCCAGACCCACCCCCTACCCTATCCCTGCATTTCCTGCCCTAGACACTATGGGCAATTTAGCATAGCCAATCCACCTAACCTGCACATCTTTGGAGTGTGGGAGGAAACCGGAGGAAATTCATGCAGGCACAGGGAGAATGTGCAAACTCCACACAGACAGTCGTCCAAGGCTGGAATCAAAGCCAGTTCCTTGGTGCTGTGAGGCAGCAGTGCTAATCACCGAGCCACCATGCTGCCCATCTGCTTACACTGTCCTTCTGGATGGAATGATTGCAAGGTGCTGTTCTGAGGTTCTTTATGAATTCTAACTTGTAAACAGTGCATGTACACTACTGCTGCCTGGACCCTCAAAGTCTTATTTAAAGCTGGGATCTAGATGAGGGAATTGAAGACGCAATGGCTAAATTTTCAGTTGAAACAAAAATAGATGCAAAAGCTTGTTGTGAAGGCGTCATAACAAGGATGCAGACTGATATAGGTCTAATCATAGAATCATAGAATTTTACAGCTCAGAAGGAGGCCATTTGACCCACTGTGTCTGCATTAGCCCCCGATAGAGCTACCCAGCTAGTCCCATTCTCTAGTCCTATCTCCATAACACTCTAAATTCAGCAATTTCAAATATGTATCCAGCTCTCTTTTGAAACCTACTATGGAATCCAGCTCCACCACTCTCCCAGACAATGCACTCCAAATCCTAACAACTCTCTGATTATAAACGTTTCTCCACTTCTCATTCTTAGCTCTTATATCTTTAAATTGTGACCCCTAGTTAATGACATAATCATAAAATGAAGTGAGTGGGTAAAAATCTGCCAGCTGGTGTACAACGGGGAAAGATACAAAGTTGTTCACCTTGCCAAGAAGCAAAAAAGCAGATTATTATTTAAATGACAAATGCTTACAGAATTCCAAAGTGCAGATGGATGTCAATGTTCCAGAACATAAGTCAGAAATTATTATGCAGGTACAACAAAGTGATTATGAAGACTGGTGGAATGTTATTCTTAATTTCAAAATGATTTGACATAAAATGCAAGGATATCATCTTCATTTATACATGCAATTAGTGAGACCATATCTTGAGTATAGTGTGTAGGTTGGCCTCCTAATTTAGTGAAATATGTAAATGCATTGCAGGCAGTTGTGAGGACGAAGCTCACTTGATAATTGTCTTGAATGAGTAAATGGTCTTGAATGGTCTTGACTAGGCAAAAGTGGAGATGATATTTCATTTGTGAGTGAGCTCAGATCTAGATGACATGGTTTTAAGATTACTGGTTGCCCTTTTAGCATAGATTGTGATTTTCTGTCTGAGACTGTCTGCCTCAGAGATTGTGGAGGTGGGGTCATTGTATGTTTTTAAGATGGAGGTAGATATTTTCTTTATCGACAATAGTTATCAGGAATGTGGAACTTGAAACATTAGATCAGCCCTGATCTCAATGAATGACAGAGCAAATGTGAAGGGCTAATTGACCTACTTCTGCTTCTAATTTCTACATAAAACACAAGATTAAGGAATGGAGTAGGCTACATAGCCCAACAATCTACTTCGCAATGCAAGGAAATTGTCACTAATCTTCAATATCCACTCCATTTCCCTATCCGATCCCCTTATCCTTTTTATGCACCATTAGAAATAAAATCTACTCATCTTACCCTTTAGCATTCTCAAGAACTGAGCAGTCACAGCCCCCGGAGCCAAGAATTTGAATGATTCACAACCGACTGAGTGGAGAAATTCCTCAACTCGCTCTTATGTACAACTACTTAGCCTGAGATATACCGTGGGCAATTAATGATTAAATTCAGCATCTTCCAAAAAACACCAAGGAGATTAAAGTTGAGATGGTGTCTATGCAAAACAAATGGCTGAGCTAAATCCATAGCCCACCAATTTCTGGGGATTATGAAGTCACAGAGTACACATTAATCCCCTGAGTTACCTGTCTGATATGCAAATAAATCTCGGCATGAGTCATCAATATGCTATTCTGCTATCAGCAAGTTCTGGCCCAGTATATTCCACAGTAATTTTCTCTACAGGCACATTTACTTCTAAAAGTTTGCAGATTAAAAAAATCATTTCTTCAGGCAGTGAGTAGTTAAATCTCAGGCCATCCCACGCAAGATGATCTAATGTCCTTTTTATTCCACAGTTAAAGGAGGAACTATGGCAGATGCTATAATTTCTAAAGTTTGCATTTAGTTCATCAGAGTTGTGATTTGGCAAAATAATCATGTACTTAAAATCAAGATGATTTAGGAAATTTTCTACTCAGTACCTCTTGTGAGGCTCCCTGCTGGAAGCATGCAATCAGAAGCTCAAAAGTAAAATTCTAAGGAAAGTGAAGCAAAGAATTTGAATCTAACGATAAGAACAGAACATTTTAAGTTTTCGATAATAATTTTTAAAATAAAATTGTAAAGGATCAAAGCCTTAGAGCACAATTTCACAATTCATGCTGAGAAGTATATTGCCATCGATTTACCCTGTTGTGTTTCTAGGTTATAGATTAAGTTTAGTGTCACAGTATTTGTCTAATGTTACTCAGACTAATTCAGCATGTATCAAATTTCAAAACAAGCCTGCAAGGTTTCCACAATAGAACTAGAGCTAATATATTTGTTCAGCCCCAGTAGTTTGCAAATCATTGGAAATCGGACGTATACCCTCAACTGTGGTTGAGGATCCCAACATGCTGGATTCTGGGGAATTGCCTGGGATACTTGACCTATCAACAGGTAGGCAATTCCTCCACACCCAGGAAATGTTGTTGAAAATGTCTGACTCTGATTTAGAGATGGAGCCTTCAGACAATTTTGATGTACTTAACTGGGTAATTATGCAGGAGATGACTGAAAGATCTAGCTTAACACTAGGGTAATGAATTGAGCCCCTCAGATTTGTTCACACTGATGCCTGACTCCCCCTTCCACAGTCTGCTACCCAGAGGGATTAATGCACCAAATATACTCTACAGCTCTCGAAAATCTGACCAACATACTGTGACTGTTCTCCTGGCTACACTCTATTACCCCCATACCTCACCATCATCCACAACCAAATTGGGCAACCATACCCCCTGCTGACTAAGCCTCCACTACCCAATGACTCAACCACTCAATGCCTTGCCCAACATGACTAGCCACCATCACCTGACAAGCAGCCTTGATCCAGCCTGATTAGACCCAACTGGATAAGACTACTCCCCCTTCCCAAATACACACCTCTGTTCTCTTATAACACCTTTCCTATTTGCCATTCTAGCCAACTGATACTCCAAACCCCTGACAACCTACTAGATCTGCTTATCACAACCTTCCTGCTATTGTACCACACTGCCCATCCTCTGACCTAACCGCCCACTATATGCCCAACCTGTCATGTTACCCACTTATTAGCCATTTCAAGCAGCCCCTTATCTAACCCCTCTATCTACCAACCTACTCACCTGTCGTCCTGCCATCTTAAGAATATAAGAATGAGGATCAGGAGTAGACATTTCAGCCCCTTGCGCCTACTCTGCCATTTAATACAATCATACAATTGCTTCTCAGCCTTCTACCCATTCTCCATAACTCTTCAAGCTATTATTAAATTAAAACCCTATCTCATCATTAAATTTACTCAATGTCCCAGATTCTACCACACTCTGGGGTAGTGAATTTGACAAAATCATGATCCTTTGAGAGAAATAATTCTCCTTATCTCTGTTTTAAATCTGCTGGCCGTCATCCTAAAACTATGACCTCCTGTTCTGTATTGGTCTACATGAGGAAACATTCTTTCTATATTTACTTAGACCCTTACATATCCCCTTGGATTTTTTTCTTTATGTGCTTATTCTACATATTCTGAAATATCGCTGTAACTTCCACTGCTTCTCTACTGATGTATCTCCTAACCTAATATCCCAGTTCATTAAGCTGGCTCAGCTTTCATGCCCACATTGTTTCTCTTATTATGTTGGGAATATTAGTCTTAGATTTACTCTTCTCACTTTCAAACTGATGTAAAACTCGATCACATTATGAGTGGTGCTGTGTAGAGTTGCCTTTACTCTGTGGTAATTAATTAATCCTGTCTATCAAGTCTAGTGTGGCCTGCTCTCTGGTCAGTTGCAGAACATGTTGGTGTAAGAAACAATTTTGTTAGTATCTTATGAACTCTCGATGGAGGTTGCTATCAACAATCTGATTTTTTCAGTTTTTTCTATAAATTAAAATTGATATAATTATTGTAGACTCTTTATCACTAAGTACTGATATTTCTTGTTATCTTTTTCATACCTCATGTTACTGTAAATCACTATGATTAGTGACTTCTTTCTCATAATATTCCTCATCTCTGCCCAAATCCATTCACTATTCCGATCAATTGAATGAAGGTCATTTTTAACAATTGCGTCTTTGATCAGGAGTACCACTCCTCTGCCTTTACCTAGTTTGTTCTTCTTTAATGTCACATATCCCTTAATATTCAGATCTCAAGCCATGTCATTCTGCAGCCACATTTCCAATGACCATCAAATCATGTATATTTACTTCAATGTGAACTATCAATTAATTAACTCTGTTATGAATGTTCCATGCATTCCAATAGAGAGCCATTAGATTTGAATTTTTTTTGTTATCTTTTAGCATCTAGTCTCAACTGCTGGTATATTCTCAGGTATTTTCTGCTTGTTCCCTGTCCCTTCCTACTATTTTTCTAATATTCATTTTCCACATTAGTATTTGGCTGTCTTGCCTCAATGCCATCCCTTGACTTGTTATGGTTACTCAAGCTTGAACTCCCACTATCTCATTTCCCCTGAACCCCACCTGTCTTTGTTTAGCTTAAAGGCCTCTGTACTTCCCTCGTTGGATTTCACAAGAGTTCCGGTAATGACTAGCTCAACTGTACAGATTTCAGTATTCACTGTTCTTTTGCTAATGCTCAACAAACCAGAGTTGATTTTGAGTCTACTGATACAGAACATGACTATTGAATCCATCTCTTCCCATTGCAAGTCTTTTTTTCCCAGCCTAGAGCAGATTTCCCAAACCCTGATGCAAGGCGACAACACAGCTACTTGGAGTCATGCCTTTAACTGCAGAGAACAGGGTCAATCTCCCTCACTGTACTCCTGCTCATACCACTACATACCTTCCACCTTAACCACCCGCAGCCCATATCCAACACTTAAATGGCATCCTATTCCTCAGTAAAAAGGCCAATTAGCTCACCTACTCTGCAGATGTTTCTTTCATCCAAAACAGCTGAGGAAAGCTGTTGGGCAGTTACTGTCAGACAGCCTCCTGTGTTCCTTCCTACCTTCTGGATACCTTCACCATAACGTTGTCACACCTCTCCTATCCTGGGTTGTTGACCAATTAATGAGACACAATTTTAAGGGATGTGACTGCCTACAGGAATAAAAAATCCAGGTGACTTTCTGTCCTCCTGAAGTGCTGCTGCGTCTGCATCTTGGCCTCGATCTCAAAACAAAATTCTAACCAGCCTGTTAAGAGATGTTATTCTACACTTCTGCGACAGGTGGGATTTGAACCCAGGTCCCCATGCTCAGAGGTAAGGACACTATCTGTGCACCACCAGAACATTATAGCTGTATGCTCCAACCGAGTTTTCTTAATCAACATGTTCAGGAGATGTTATTCTACACTTCTAGAGCATGTGGGACTTAAACGTGGCCTCCAGGGTCAGTGGTAGGGAAACTGAGAGCCCCACAGCCTTGAGCTCAGTAACTCTGAGCTGGAGTTGTTGCAGCTCCAAACACTGATGGCTGATGTGTTTGCCCTTCTATCTTGCTGATATCAGAAGGTGCCAATTCTGTAATCACAGCCCTTCACATGCCCTGCAATCTCTATTAGGTGTTAATTAAGTAATAATTGAGAATTAATTAACTTCTATTTAATACATGCTACACCTCACAATATTGTTTTTAATGCTGCCGGTAAAATTTGTAATATTGGTAAGGCAATACAGTTTTTACAATATGTTTAAAATTTAGAGTGTCTCATAATATTCATTATTGTATTTAGCTGCTCCTACTCCTGCACAAAGTCAGGAATCAGGAGGCTAAAAGACTACAAGGAAGAAAGCAGCTCCTCCCCACCCTTCACCGAACTCACAGTCACAGAATTGTTACGGTGCAGGAGAAGGCCATTTGACCTATTGAGCTTCTGTTACTTTGTGCCAATATTCTGCTTTTTCCCCATTGCTTCCAACTCACTGCACTTTCATCTTGCAGGAAGCTTTGCTTAATACACCTATGCACTGAAATCCTACTTTGAATCAAATTCCTATACAATCACTCGGTCTCACTCTCACTCAGGTGATGTCTCCTTTATACTGACTATTTGCCCTGACTGACATTGAGCTCTTTTATTAAATTCATCACCGAAAGTTAAGACAACATTAAAGGAGAACATTGAAATACTGTCGGAATTAGACAGCATAGAAACAGAAATATTGTGATAATTGCCAAAAAGACTTCAGGTCAAAAACAGGACCTACAGACTTTCAGGCTTTTCTTAGAAAACTGCTTTTTCTCTAGTCCCCTGCCTGAAGGCAGGTCCAACTCACACTGCCTTGATTTGGACCATTGGTAGGACTTGGAGTCAGAGACTGACTGCATCCAGCCAGAACTGGAATCAAACTCCATGCTATTGGTAACAATCTGATTCATACATTCTGCCCAGTCAACTGAACTAACCTAGAGATTTTTAAAGCATCAAGTTTTAGCTTTTAGCTCTCATTTTTCCTTTTTCTTTGATTTCTGCCTCTACTTTTGCTGGTAAGGCAAAAGGCACTTGGTAGGCCTTGCAGAGTTGTAGAAATGCTTCCTGGTAAACATGCAAGGTGGCCTTGTCTCCTTTGATAGTCCCTACTTTCCTAAAAACAAAAATGTTGACCCAACCTAAGTGAATTTTCCTCAGCCAATTTTGCCCCATCAAGCTTGGGCCTGAGACTTTTACTATAGTCACTGGTTACTGAACCAGCTGCTTCTCATAAGAGACCGGAACCGAAGTTGTACCCTTAATTTGTAGAGGTTCCCCGATATAGGTTCTCAGTCTAGCCGAGGTCTTGCACAAACTTAAGGGTTGGAGTCCAGAGTGAATTTGGTTAAAGACTGGTTCTGCAATCTCTGAAATGGCTGTGCCAGTATCAAACTGCATTAGCACTGTTGACCACTTAACCAGACATTAATTTCGATTGGTTCTGATTTGGATGTTGCTAAGCAATTTATCTACTCCAAGCCAGATGTAAGTAGACTTCCCAGGGTGTGCACTCTCCCGGATACTGGCCTATGCATTCTCTTACTCAATTTCGGTCAGGTGGGACTCTTTTGCTGCCTTGAGTCCGCATAACGGCAGTAAATATAATGGCCTGCCAGCCCGGATCCTGAAGAAAATGTTAACCATTTGGCCAAGGCTTGGCTTTGATTTGGGTTTTGCTATGGGCTGACCCTCTGTTCAGGATATGTCCTGAGTCAGGCTATACAATTGCCTTCACTCAAAGTGATGTTCCCCACGCTCAGCCAGACTGGCAAGTGTGTCCACTTCCATCGGAATACCCTGCAACTCATATGTTCCACTTGTTGCATTTTCCAATGACAAAGCCCGTTGGAGCGCCTGTTTGAAGCCCAATTGAGCTTCAACTAGTAGGCACTTTTGCATGATTACATCAATATTTCCACATATCAAATGGTCTCTCAGCATCTCATTAAGTGTTAATCCAAAGTCACGTGCCTCTGCCAGTTGTCTTAATCTAGTCAAAAATCCTGATATGGATTCCTCTGGTTCTCGAATTGCTGACTGAAACCAATAACATCTCAGAAGTAGAGGAGGCTTGTAATATTCCCTAACTAAATCCATCAATTCTTGAAAGGTTTTAATATCTGCTGCCTCAGGGAATGTTAGTTTCCAAAGATCCGAGAAAAATCCACAAGCTGTCAGGAAAATTACTCATTGCTTTTCATCTGCCCCATTGTCATTTGCCCTGAAAAAATAACACATTCGTTCCACATAGCAGGCCCAATCTTCGACAGCAGGATTGAATGAGTCAGCTTCCCAAATAACGGCACGATGCCAGAAATGTTCAGCTTCAACTAAAAAGATGACTGTGATGAGTGAGTGAATGTTTTTCAGAAGTGTTCTTTTTTCTCTCATCAACACTGAAATAACTCCACAGAGGCTGGTATCCCATTACCTAGTTACCCTTTATTTACATGTCCTTGTCATTGATCCAGTTTCCACAGAGCCAGCTCTCGGTGTGAACAGAACCTCTGACACTCCTGTTTATGTCTGTCAGCCAGGACTACTAAATAGACCAGGTTAACAGCCCCAGTCAGGGAACTCATATTCTATGAGGTGCAGCCGGCTGACCACGTTACAATCACGACAAGCACTGTTGATCAGCCAGGTGTCAGGGATGGCTGAGTGCCATCATTATTTATTGGGATCAGTATCTACTGATGATCCATTGAAAGTTGTTCTCATGATTGTGACAGTGAAGTACAGCTAATAAAATGTCAAATTTTACACAAATGTAACAGAGGAATCAGGCAGCTGCAGTAGCAGGGCTGTATTGTCTCAAATTGTTGTCACAGATATTCCTCAACCTTCTTAATCATTCTCTATAACCATTTGAAAGAATACTTCAAGTATGCTCCATTTTCATAAAATTTTGATTGTAAAAAACCCTCAGTTTGGAGAGGCAAATGATGTACTCCTTTCCCAGTTTTCTGCACTTCAATCATTTCAAAATTGTTCGATTTTTGCTTCACAAAGCAATCCTGTACTTGGCACTACTCCAAGTGCACTACAGTATTAGCTAATGCAGTGCTAAGAAATTGACACAAAGAAAATTCCTTTTAATCAAGGGATTATGGTAGCTAAGTTCTCATTGGACTAATTAATGTAGGAAATAATGGTAATCAGTACAGTGCGTCATACTCTCCTTTGAAAAGCCCCAGTAAAGTCCTATAATCCTGCACCATTTTTTTGTTTTTGCTGTCCCTTTAAGATTATGCTAGCTGAATTTTAATTGGCAATCATTTTGGTGTATCACACTGCACTTCGGAGAACTCCGGTAGGATTTCATAAAGAATCATGGCTCTCTCACAAAGACATGCACACATACACACCAACACATGAACACATGCACACCCACTCTTCATCCATTCATAGTAGATTACTTAGGGAGATGGGCAGTTGGTCCAACCATTTGTGGATGTAAAAGGTGCCTTCTTGCCCTCTCCTAGTTATGATTAGCTCAAACATCAAGCAATTCAGACAGCAAAATTGTTTTGAGCTGAAGAGCACAGGAAGAAGTCTAACTAACTGTACAATGAGATGCCCCATTCCAGTGAGTTCTAGGACATTGTTTTCAGTTAGACAACGAGGGGATAATCTTAAAATAAATGCATCCTTTCAACTGTTTAGCTTTTCTCTGTTGATGGTAAGCCATCTTATTTCATTTCACTCCAGAGAAACTCAGTCCTTTCACCAGTGCAGCAATCAGTAGAATTCTGAAGTTCACTTTTAGAATCAGCTTAAACCTAGCAGTAACCTGCAGAGAATGTTGAAAGCAGACAGAATTTAGTTTAAAGATCATTGCTATGATCATTACCATTGTCGCCATGAGGCAAATCCAACAATTCAAGAGAGACAAGTGCTCAATCTCAAGGGTTTGTCAGGCATCTGCCAATCAATGAAATCTTGCCACTGGCTGAATTTCAGTCCTGCTTCAACCTAGCTGTAACGGTTGGGGTGATTCTGTCTTTATTTTTTGTTCTGCTGATCTAATACTTGTTCAAATTCTGCATCTTGTCAATGTTTGAGGGCAATGTTCTGCACTGCTATTCCTAGTTAAATCCTGTAATTAAGAATAGTAGCACAAGAGGAGCCCTTGAACCGCATAACTTTCAAAATAGCTCACATTTTCATTAAATATTTTCTAATTACAAAACAAATCAACTTGTTACAAGATAGTGTCAGTGTTTTGATTATTAAAAGTAATGTGTAATGAGCAGCTATAATAGAGTTACAAACTTATAAATTAAGTAAAACTCAATAGTGATAGCAGATTAGGTAATGTGTTTCTGTTGAAGCATGTGGGAACTGCTGGGAACTAAGGTCATCCAAGGTGAGCACGTAAGTGTTTGCAGCTTGAGGAACTTTGTATCTGAGTTGAGGAACTGGAGTCTGAGCTGCAGGCGTCAGAGAAGGGGAAAGTTACCTGGATAATTTGCTTCTGAAGCAGACAAACCCTTTAAATTAGGTAGCTCAAATTTGGTCTGTGATCGGGGACAGGGGAGTGCAACATCAAGTGAAGCAGTTATGAGAACCCAGGGTAATATGTGAGAAGCCTTTGTCCCTAAAATTGTTCTTGCAAGCGGTGTGGAGCAGCATGGGACATCAGGAAGGATGGATAACTGACCATATGATGCTGAGAGCCAGCGACGTGGTGACGAGGAAATAGGAATTTGATTGTGACGGGATCAGTTCTAAAGACCACAACTTTTTTATTTCCTTATTTTTGCACTGGAATAAAATATGGAAAATACTAGCTTAAACCAACTAAAAATGTGCAAAGAGATGGCTGCAGTTTTGAAAATTTTGTTTACTGGAGCACATTGTGAGTTGCATACAATGTTGTATTTTCGTGGAACAGCGAGAGCAAAAGCAAACACCATGGAGGCATTGGGTTCTGAACTAAGGCAGATAAATGCAAGCTGGATTAGTGTAGCAAAGGACAACCAAGCTTGCACAGAGTAAGCATCAGAAAGTCTCTCCCCACATCCCTCTCCCACTTCTTTGTGGATCTACCAGAAAGTCTACAGTAACATCTAACATTTTTTCACTCGCTTTTCACTGTAATTCACTGAGTTAATGTGAAATAAAATGCTTTTAACGACAGTGAAAGAACAATGTCTCAACTAATAGATGGAAGAAAGTATCCATTTGTAAACAACTTTCTTTCAATAGCAAAGAACGAAAAAGGAATTGAATGATAGTGAAAGTAAACAACTCATGCAATCCTGTGGTCCAGTCAGGTGAAAGCAGACAGTTTCCCTGTTAACACAGTGTGAAGCTGGATGAACACAGCAGGCCAGGCAGCATCAGAGGAGCAGGAAAGCTGACGTTTTGGGTCAGGACCCTTCTTCAGAAATGAGGAGGGGGAAGGGAGCTGGGAAATAAACAGAGAGATGATGGGTGGTCTGGGGAATGTAGGTGGGATGGTGATCATCATCCCACCTACCTTCCCCAGCCCCACCCCTCCTCGCTCTATTTATTTCAGAGCCTCCTTCCCCTCCCCCAAGTCTGAAGAAAGGTCCTGACACAAAACGGCAGCTTTTCTGCTCCTCTGATGCTGCTTGGCCTGCTGTGTTCATCCAGCTTCACACTGTGTTATCTCTGACTCCAGCATCGGCAGTTCTTACTATCTCTGAGTTTCCATGTTACTTGTTTTTATCCTTTCTGTCCATATCTTTTTCTGTCTTTATGTGTCTGCTAAAATGTGAGGTAGAAATTTTTAAAAAGTTGTGTTGTGGAGTTATAAATTAGCAATTCACATTTCCTAATTACTGTTGATTAAAAAAATATATATATACATGGTAACAATTTCCAGTTTGTTCTGTAGAGAGCCCTTATGAATGTTTTCATTTCACCGGCATTTGTCAGTCAGGCAAATCAGGGACTTTGAAAATTGTGACTAAATCTTTTCACATTTGTGACAACTCCAGTAGGACAGGGGGTTGGTTTCCATCATAATACCCCAACGAGTCAGGACAAGGTTTGAGAGCTTGTGGCTGGGATTTTGGAACACAAAAAATGTACGTTTGGATGCAGACCTGGTAAGCATAATTGGGATAAAAGGAAATATCAGGTTTGGTACCATCAAAAATAATATGGCATTAGAAATTGAAAATATTGCAGGTGGCGAGAGAGAAGGAACAAGAATGTAAATAAAATCTTCAGCTTGAAGAGAGAACAAGAAAGAAAAATAATATAAGCTTAGAGTGATGAAGTTTCTGAGAAGGCAATCAAATGTTCAAGCAGCTTCTGATGGGGAAAATCCTAATTATAATCTAAAGTCTAGGATGAATATGTTTAAGTTTGTAGGTGCTCCAAAATTTAAGGAAAAGGATGGAAAGACATTGTTTTGCTAATTTCTCATATGACATGAACAGATGAGTAGACAGAAGGAAAACCGGATATTAAGCTACACTGGGACCAGTGTTCTGGCGCATCATATTACCAGGGAAGTAGCGAGGGCATTAACCTAAATAGAGAGAGTGCTGCGGTTGTTGACTTGCTCGTCGAGCTGTTAAATTTGTTTGCAAACGTTTCGATACCATGCGAGGTAACATCATCAGTGCGCCTCTGGTGTAAGGTTAGTGTTCTGTCCTGTTTGCTATTTCTGATAAATAGCAAGTAGAACAGAACACTAATTCCTCACCGGAGGCGCGTTGATGGTGTTACCAAACACGGTGATAAAACATTTGAGAGCAAGCGTACCAGCTCAGCAAGCAAGTCAACAACTGCATCAACGACCAAAGCTACAAATCTTCTCAAAAACTTTGAGGGAGAATGCTCTTGACAGGGGATTCTTAGATTTACAGAGCTAACATATATTTCAGTATTAGAGGATGGCTATAATGTTAATGATACCTAAAGTGAGACAGGAAGGAATAAAAGGTGAAAATATAACAAGAGCAGCAAACAAGTCAAAGGGGCAAAAATGGCTAGGCAAATTTGGCAGCTCTTCACCTGAATACATGTAGTATTCAGAACAAAATAAATGAACTGATAGCACAACTACAAGGTAATGGGTATGATATTGTCACCAAATCACCGTAAGGGGACAAAGCTGAGAAATAAATCATCAGTGTAGGTGAATTTTCAAAAGGACAGGTAGGAAGGGAAGGGTTGTGGAGTAGTTTTATTTGTACTAGATAGAATAAGTGTGATAACAAGGAATGATCTTGGATTCAAAGGTATAGAATCCAGATTGGTACGGGTAAAAAATAACAAAAGAAAGGATACATTGGTGAGAATAATCTATAGATCCCCTAAGAGGAACAATGCTATAGGACACTGAATAAGATAGGAGATAAGAGATGATAAGGGCATGTAAAAATGACAAAGCATTAATCAACAATAGATTATTTTAATCTACTTGTAAATTAGGAAAATCAATTCACTTCAGGTTTGGCCACGATGGAGAAGAATATGTTAGGGATTCAATCAGGGATCAGACTAATGTTGATCTGTCAATGTGCAATAAGGCAGATATAATGAATAAACTTGACTATCTCTTGAAGAAACAGTGACCATAACATGATAACATTTTAGTTATTATAACATGATAACTCAGTGTGGGAGTGAGGAACTTGGATCTGAAACAAGGTGTGAAGCTGGATGAACACAGCAGGCCAGGCAGCATCAGAGGAGCAGGAAAGCTGACGTTTCAGATCTAGACCCTTCTTCAGAAAATGAAGAGGGGTCCAGATCCAAAACGTCATCTTTCCTGCTATTCTGATGCTGCCTGGCCTGCTGTATTCATCCAGATTCACACCTTGTTATCTCAGACTCCAGCATCGGCAGTTCCTACTATCTCTTTGGGACTGAAACAACTGTTCTAAACTTAAATAGAGGTAAATGCAGAGGGCTGATGACAGGGTTGGTTAAAGTGGGTAAAGAAAGGAGTTCAGCAGCAAATATGGCTGATGAACAATGGCAGACATTTAAGAAAATGTTTCATTAATCATGACAAAATTATATATTGCATTCAGGAAGAAGGATCCTTGAAAGATGATAAACCAAACACAGTTAACCAAAGAAGCTGAGGACTGCAGCAAATTGAAAGGAAAAAAAAGCAATTTAACAAATATTAGTGGTAAATCAGAGGCTTAGGAAAGTTTTACAAAGCAACCATAGATGACCAAAATTACATCAAGAAGAGATAAAATAAACATAGCAAGTAATATAAAAAAGAGTATTGAGAGCTACTTTGAATATACAAAAATGGATAAAATAACTAAAGTGAACATTTTCCCTTGGAGAATGAGGCTTGGAAAATACGAAGAGGAAATCAAGAAATAAATTGAATAAATAATTTGCATCAATCTTCATGATATTATTAACATTTCAGAAATGCTAAGTAACCAAGGGTCAAAAGAGAAGGAAGGAAATAAATGCAATTTCTATCATAAGGGGAACAGTATCTGGGAAACCAATGGGGCTATTGTAAAAGTAACATACTGCAGATTCTTGTAAGCTGAAACAAACACAGTAAATGTTGTAGAAACTCAGCAGGTCTGGCAGTGTCCATGGAAATAGAAATAGAGTGAAAGGTTTGAGTCTGACTCTTCTTCAGAACTGAAAAGACTTGGAAAATATTAATTGTTACACTTCTAACAGAAGAGAAGGAGCAACAGAGAAACAGGTGGTGTGGATAATCAGTGCAAATTACAATTGGGTTGCTAATTATGGTGAAAGGGAAACAGAGGTAGAATGTGCGTAAATTAAAGGCATGAAAGGGAGAAATTAGGTCCTCTCTGGTGACAGGAAAGTAAATAAGACACAACACAATGAGGTGGGGTTTGGGGGAAGGAATGTAAGAAAAATGAAGAACAGACATCATACAGTCATGCAGCATGTAACCAGACCCTTCGGTCAACTCATCCATGGCAAACTGGTTTCCTAAACCTAACTACCCCTATTTGCCTGCACTTGGCCCAAATCGCTCTAAACATTTCTATTTATGTACCAAATGTCTACTTCCTCTGTCAATTCATTCCATATAAACACCAACCTCAGTGTGAGAAAGTTGTCCCCTAGGTCTTTTTTAAATCTTTACCTTCTCACCTAAAACACATGCCCTCTAGTTTTGGACTTCTCTACCCTGGGGAAAATTACCTTTGTTAGTCACATTACCTATGCTCCTCATGATTTTATAAACCTCTATACGGTCATCCCTCAGCCTCCTATGCTCCAGGGAAAAAAGTCCCAGCCTATCCAACCCCTTCTTATAACTCAAATCCTCCAGTCTCAGTAGCATTCTTGTAAATCTTTTCTGCACCCTTTACAGTTTAATAAGATCCTTCTTTTAGCAGTGCACCCAGTGTGGCCACACTAATGTCATGTACACCAATAGCATGACATCCCAACTCCTGTATTCAATGCTCTGATTGAAGTCTTTTTCACCATCCTGTCTACCTGCAATGCTACTTTCAAGGAACTATGTATCGGCACCACTAGGTGTCTCTATTCGACAACACTCCCCAAGGCTCCATCATTATCTGAGTAAATCCTGACCTAAATTAAACTCCGTCTGCCATTCCTTGCTCCACCCTCCCAGTTGGTCAAGATTCCATTGTAGTCTTAAATAACTTTCTTCACTGTCCACTATACCACCAATTTTGGTGCAACTTACTAACCATGCCTTCTATATTCTCATTCAAATCATTTATACAAATTATGAACAACGGCGGACTTAGCACTGAACCTTACAGGCATGTAAATTTCTTCAGTCCAGAGAGGAGATGTATGCATAGATAATACATTAATAACCTGTGAGCATAGTTCAGTGAGACTACTCAACAGTGGACAATTTGGACTATGTTTTGCAAATGAAAAACTACTAATGGTGAGGATGGGAGGCAGTGGCAGTTTCCAGTTTTCAGGCCAAACCAAACAATGCCAGACAGCATCTGAGGACATGTATGGAAGATAAAGTACCCAGTGTATGACCCAGATTCATTTTTAGGAGCTGGTTCGCAATTTGGTGATTGTCGCAAACCACTGGGACATTGAGGTAATGAAGCAGAAGTCCAACGTTCACTGAGTAGAACAATCTCAACAGGTCTAAGTTTACGTGATGCATGACAGTCCTCCCTGTGCAATGAGCTGTCAAGGCAAGTAGATATTTCATTACTGCATGCAAATGAAACATCCATTGATGAGAACAGTGTCTTATGATCCCTTTCTCTATTGCCTCACACAAGATGAGCTGTAGACAATGCCATTGGAGTCAGAGGATGAAGACACCTCACAGCCTGTGCTGGTACCTCTTTGATTAGCAGCAATCATGCAGAAACCTGAACCATAATGCATCCTCAACTGTTGTTAGCGAGAGCAGCACATGGTGAAGCATACAGTGGAATTCACAACAGGAGTTATCAAGGAAAGCAAAATTGATGGAGGTTAGTTAACCCTTGGAAGTTGGCGGGGGGTGGTGAGCGGCAAGCACATCCAAATTTGGCAGGGTAGAAATGCAGAGCTTGGAGAGTCATAAAGCAAACATTCTGCTTCAAGAATCAACATGATCCATGTGCCCAAATATTGGAGTTATCTGAAGAGGAGAAAGAGTGATTGAATGAGAAAAGAGGGATCCATTCATTTCCTATTCTCCACAGTACTGCATTGCTTGGACCATGACTGTGCAATTTGAAGTAAACAGGAACAGATCCAGGAAATAATGGCCTACCACATCGTCTGGGAGGTGTGTGTTTGTGTGTGTTTGTGTGTGTGTGTTTCTGTGTGTTTGTGTGTGTGTGCATGTGTGTGTGTGTTTGTGTGTGTGTGTGTTTGTGTGTGTGTGGGTGTGTGTGTGTGCACCAAGCTCTTAAGTGGGATCGTTCAAAGCCAAATAGCAAAATGTGTGCCAAGCCAGCGAATTTTTATGCTACAGATTTTTACTGCACTGAATGAGGCCCATCAATGCATTTTGGTTTTCTGAAAGGACTGTGCTCTTCATCCATTTCCTCTGCTGCTGGAGAGAATATTCTTTCGTCCTCTATGAATATGTTAATGCTTTATTTTTTTTGAGTTGCACTCGATGTTTTTCAATAAAAAATAGTATCCTCTTGGATCTACTTTGCTCTGTACACATATATAAATCATCTTTGATATCCTTGTCATCCATACTTATTTTTCAATACAGGAAAAATATAATTTCATGCAGGTGTACTTTGTCAGATGGTGAAGCAAAAAGAAACAGGAAGGAGACAAAAAGGAAAGCAGATTCTCTAAAGAAAAGGGAAACCAGCTCAAAACATTTGAATTGTTTTAAATAGAGCACAATCTTTGTTAGTATAGTTTGGAAATATTGCTTAGATTGATTATATCAGCATTTTTGTAAGTTGCTTCGCTGTAATGATCAGTACATCCTTTTTTTTACGTTTTGCTCAAATGCGTTGTCTCCTGTTTGCAAAATGAACTTTGCTGCTATTTTCTGTTGTCTTACCCTCTGCTACTTCCTTCAACATAGTTGCAAATTTTAAAACCTGTTTAAATGCCCAATAACAGAATGAGAAAAAAGTCACCCTGAGTCATTGGTTCAGAAAAAAAAAGCATTGCAGCAAAGCGAAGCTCAAGTGTTATGGGATGTATACTGACAGTATGAGGAGGTGACATATGAGAAATAATAATGCAAAAGTCAAAGGGGAATTAAACGCTCAAGCAATAACACTTAAAGCTTGACACAGTACCTTGTAATTCATTGTTTTTCAAAAGTAGGTACAAGTACCAAAACAGCTTATTAAATAAAGGGCATAATATTTAACCATATAGGTGAGTCTCTAACTAAATAACTTCGCAATGGCAAGCTATTGCTTGAGTCTGAAGTCTTAAATTAATTCGACACTGATGAATTCTTAGTGAGAGTTTTGTTTATCAGTAAATCAATCCTTTTAAGTGCTTAAAATTTTTTATGACTAGAAAAGGCCATTAGACCAATACTCCTATCCTTTTCAGGCTCCTTTGATTGGTATTCTCATCATATCTGCTAATTCATTTGTTCTCCAGGGGTCTAATTACATCTTGATCTTATTTATGGTCCTAGAAATTGCTATCCTGCTAAGTTTTACAGTGGCCAGCAAAGTGGAGAAGATAATATTGTGTTTATTTAATGTCAAGCATCTACTAGTTGTTAAAATTACTGTGAAGGTGTTGAGGATATAATTTATTCTCTTTCAGGATCTGGGTATCACTGGCAGTCAGGTATAATTCCTCATTTCTGCACAACGGATTGCCTTGCGCAGTCATTATAGTAGGCAATTAACAATCAGCCTTGTTGATGTGGGATGAGAGTTTGATATGGCCCAGGCTAGGTAAGGATGATCATTTCCTTCCTAATTTTCATAATAATTTCACAGTTTTGTGATTATTTGTATTCATTTTATTTCTGAAATTTTAAAAATTAATTTAAATTCTCCTTGTAAAGCTTGTACATTTTTGAAAAAAAAATTACTTGTGGGATGTGGACTCTATTGGCAAGTCCAGTATTTATTGCCTATCTCTAATTTCTTTCAACGGTGGCAGTAAGCTGCTTTCTAGTCCTGTTGCAGACCTTGTCATTTGGGTATGCCCACAGTGCTCCTAGGGATGGTATTCCATGATTTTGACCCAGTGACATTGAAGGACATCAGTATTTTTTCCAGTCAGGATGGTATGTGACATTAAGGAAAACTTGTTGGTCATGATGTTAGTATGCAATTGCATTCTTGCATCATTTAGGTGCCAGCAGTCATGAATTTGGAGATTCTGTTGGAGGCATCTCGAGAGAATTCTGGCAGCAAGTCCATTCACATAAACATTAAACTACCACATTCGGTCTTCTTACATTGTACATGAGATCCACCCTTAATCTCGAAATCAATCTGAGACAGATTCTTGCTTGTTGGGATTCAGGTTATTCCAGCACGTTTATGCTGTCAGAAAATTCATTGAATCAGTCATTGAATGTGGACATCACTGAATTAGGCTAGCATTTATTCTCCTTAATTGTCCTCAAAAAAGTGGTAGCGAGCAGGTATCTTGACACCCACAGTGCTATACAGAAGGGAGGTCCAAGATTTTGACCCAGCGACAGAGTGAATCACAAGGAAGCAGTGTTGTTCCCATGGACCTGCTGTCCTTTTCCTGCTAAGTAGGGACAGTTTGGAAGATGCTATCAAAGGGGATGGGATTACTGATGCTGCCGTTCAGGTGCTTAGTAAAGAATGGTGAGCAAGAGCAGAGAAGGGATGTTAGAAAAGTCAGCTGACATCACTGAGAAAACCATTCCCCATTAATTAACACATTGCAAATCACTCAGGTTCTTTCATGGCTTTCCATGTGACTTGTCTTGAGAAGTTCACTGTGACAGTTAAGGTACAGGCATACCACAAGCCTTCTCTTAGGTCTTCTAAAAATGTACTCTCCCATGCTTTTGCAAAACACAAAGATCATACCTGACAAAAAGACCAGGCTGAGTTCCTAGTGCAACAACAACCTTTAAGGTGCCTTTAATAAAATGAAAATTTCCAATGTGCTTCACAGGTGCATTAAAATTAAAAAAAAAATTGACATCAAGCTACATAGAAACACTCAAAAGCTAGCGCGCAGAGGCAAAACATAATCAGGAAGGCTAATGGAATGTTGGCCTTTGTTTGAAATTGTTGGATTATAAGAGTAGGGAAGTCTTACTGCAACTGTGCAAAGTGCTGGTCAGACCACATCTGGAGTACTGTGTGCAGTTCTGGTGCCCTAATTTTTGTTGCTCCCCATTATGGAGGGATTATCTTACGAGTGAAGGTGAAACAGGTTGGGAGTGTACTCATTGCAGTTTAGAAGAATGAGAG
Source organism: Ginglymostoma cirratum (assembly GCA_024137785.1). Taxonomy (NCBI): domain Eukaryota; kingdom Metazoa; phylum Chordata; class Chondrichthyes; order Orectolobiformes; family Ginglymostomatidae; genus Ginglymostoma; species Ginglymostoma cirratum. The sequence continues at coordinate 5,970,896 of JAHRHZ010000217.1, forward strand.
GTGGTCTCATTGAAACACATGGGGTTCTTAAGTGGCTTGACAGGGTAAATGCTGAGAAGATATTTCCCCTCATGGGACAGTCCAGTACCAGAGGGCAGAGTCTCAAGTTAAAGGCGTGCCAATTTAACAGTGAGATGAGGAGGAATTTATTTTCTCAGAGGGTTGTGAGTCTTTAGAATTCCTTATCACATAGAGCTGTGGGGAAGGAGTCTTTGTGCAAATTTAACGCTGAGATCAGTAGATTCTGGATCAGTCGGGGAATCAATGGTTAGGTGGAAAGAGCAGAAAAGCGTACATGAAGAGTGTCTGATCAGCTATGACCCTATTGAATGGTGGAGCAGTCTTGAGGGGCCAAACACCTACTTTTGTTCTAATTTTTCCCGGTTTTACGGTAAGAAGATATTAGACCAAATGACCAAAAGCTTGTACAAAAAGACAGGTTTTAAATGAAGAAAACAAAGTAAATTCCAGAGCACACCGGCTGGACAACTGAAGACCTAGTCAGCAATGATAGAATGATTAAAATTGGGAAAGCACAAGAAATAGTGCTGATATCTGAAGGTTCATGGTTTTGGGACAGATTAGAAAGATGGTGTGTGATTTGGCTGTGAAAGAATCTCCAAGCCAGGATGAAAATTGCCTAATTAAGATCCAATGTAGGTCAGTGAATATAGGCACTGCAAGCAACAGGTCTTACTGCGAGTTCAGACAGTCTAGTGCAATTTGGTTGTAGACAGCCTTTTGAGCAACATTGGTTGCATTAGTACTTACTGAAATATATATTTAAGTTGTTGTGATGCTTTTAAAAACCTCTTATTAATGTTTGTAAATTATTTAGTGCAGCACAATCCAAATAATTATTATTTCTGAGGAAGAGCATTTTGCGATCTGGATGGAGTACAACTAAGAGAGGTTAGAACAAAAGGAAGAATTACTTCTAGCTTTGTTCCAGTGTAAAATGCAACTGAAAATGAGAAACTTTTGGAAAATATTTTTCGTGCTCACTGGCTTAACCTGGTTGCTGATTACAATCATAGAAGAAACCAAGACAACCATATTACACCCCTTTACAAGTTACAACGCAATTTTTTTTTAACTTTTGTTACTGCATGTGCACTTGTTATGTGCTAGTGGCTGAGACTAGAGTCTCAGGTGTTCTTGAGTTGCTGAACCATATCAGAACAAATGTAATAACATAGAATTTTTTGTAGCTTTACATTATAACAGGAGAGGAAATTCACCCACTTACGGCAGGAAAATAAAACATATTTCCAATGCTGGCTTTCTTACCAAAGAATAGGAATATATTTGCTGGCAATGAGGGGAGAAAGTGGCACAGTGATATCGTCGTAGACTCACAATCCAGAGACCCAAACTAATGCTTATAGGGGACACGTCCAAATTCCCTTCACGGACGTTCATAGAATTTAACTTCTGAATTAATAAATTCTGGAATTGAAAGCTAGCGTGAGTAATAGTAAGCATGAAACTATCATTGAATATTTTAATACCATCTGGCTCACTAATGTCCTTTAGTAAAATAAATATCCCATTCATACTTACTTGGTCTGGCCTGCATGTGATTCCAAACCATAACATTGTGGTTGACTCTCAACTGCTCTCAAGGACACTTAGGAGTAGCCGACAATCATTGGCCTTACTATGAAAGCCAACACCCCATGGAAAAAGAAACAAAAATATTTGATTTTCTGGCATTTCTGCCAAGTGCCTAAATCAATGCTTGATTTAGGCACTTGGCAGAAATGCCTGAAATCAAATATTTTTGCATATATTGCTTAGGGATCTAAAGGATTCTTCTGTGAATTTAATTGCAGTTCTTCAACAATTTTAAAATTGGAAGAGCGTATAGTGGGCTATCAATTTGTTGACATGGGTTTTATACTGTTAGACTCTGTCTGAATTCCACCTCAGGAAAACACAATTACAAATGTTTTTATGCATCATAATTGAGTAAATAAGGGCCTGATATTGTCAAACATATCTTGTAACCTTAATTGATTTTTTTTTGGAGTCTTAACCTTGGCACTTCATAATGAATTCATTTGTAACTGTTGCAAAACTTTTTGGGAGAAGTTTATGTTTATGAAAGAATAGTGCTTCAAGCAACCCAGATAGATGGTCAATTAAAAAATGCATATGATTTTCTGTATTAAGATTTATGTCTACCATACTTCAATCTTCTTATGAGATTATGGGGGCAGGATAATTTTTCATGTTGCTTAAATTATACTCGTCTTACCAAATTACCAAACAATGAGAAGTTGTGCTAAAATTTTGCTTTTTTTTTGATAAGCACCCCTACTGTCAGAAGGATCTGTCATTTCAGCACCCCCCCCAGGACCTGAATGCATATACGCAAATCTGGCTTAAATTTACTAAGTTATAATCACCAGCTTCATCAACGTGAGTAATGTCTCACTTCTTGACTCCACAAAACAAACATAGCTGTTATGATTTGGGAGACTATTAAATCTACCCCAGCATTTCTGGACTATTCTCGGACAAAAATGTAGGAAATATTAGGAGTCACTTTGCTTGTATTAACATTTGATCTTTATTTTGGTACATTATATTTAGTAACAATACCAGCAGTTGGGACTGGAATTTTTGTGCTGTCAAGAAACGTTTAGGATTTGAGAATTTCTGTTACCTCTCTCCAATTTACTAATTTTCCTTGCAAACATTTTTATTTATCAACTCAATGAAAACTGGTGTATAAAGGTCTGAAACAGTTAATACATCATTTCTTGTTCTCAGCACCGCTCATTCTAACAATGTCATGTGGACTTGGTTAGTGTAAAGAAGGTGCTGGTCGGAGATAGATCAGTGACCACTGAGCTCCTACCAGTCTCTTCAGAAATCATCTAATCTGTAAATGGTTACATTCATAGAATAAAATTCCCAGTGTTGATTCATCAAGACTCTTTCAGTTAGACCAAAATGTTGTCTGTCCTCATCCACACTACGCCACATGGGACCTGAAGGAATCCATACACACAAAGAAATGAGCTGCGGTGTGGTGAGCAGTGGTATGATCACAAAAGAGAACATCAGTGACCAGCACTGTTTCTAACTGCTACCAATTAAGAAAAAATTGAACTTCATGTCTTCCAGAAGAGAAAAGGCTAAAACATAATAAGCCATTAGACTTCAAGAAGGAACATACTGACATATGATAGCTAATGTCAGTGAACTCCACAAACCTCATTCAACACAGAAGAATATTACAGAGAATGATGCAGAAAGCATTTCAGACCTGACAAAAGGGATCTGCAACTCTAAGGCAAAGATACACGATGCATTGTGAAGTGTTGATCTGTGAAAGTAGTCCTGAGTCTGGCTTGAGCTGATGGAGGTAAACAGATACCAAGGTTTGTGTTAAATCAAATCAAAAATTTCCTTGTACGAAGAGGAGCCTTAAACACACCACAAGGGTAATCAGTTCAAAAGGAATTGAAGCCCTGATCAAACATTGTAGATTTGGGAGCAGGTACCATAAGGATTGGCTAGAAATATGTAACCAAGAGGGCATCAAGATGAAACCCATATATTCCACGACTGGAGAGTCAGAGAAATCACTAACCAAGCCACTTCAAGGAGATAAGCCTTGGAAAATTAAAAAAAAGTAGTATGTGATTCTCATGTGACAAAACAATTTTTTGGGGAGACAGTAGGATTCAGTGGGAGTCATAATAATGTCGTAGAAAGTTGGAAAACTGCCATTACAGCCACAAGGGTAGGTCACCGTCAATCACAGCACAAAGTATGGGAAAACAATTATTACAGCAGGATAACTATTTTTTAAGATTAAATATCTATTCACATTAGGGAATCATGGCATCAGAAATAATATTGCCAGGAAGATTTAATTTCAGAGGTGGATTAAGTAAAAGAACAAATTTGACATCCTGGAGAAAACAATCCTTAAGGTATAGAACAGCTTCCAAACTGAATGCTAAGACAGAAGCTGAATAAGTAAATGCACTTCTGTATGCAATTGTAAGTACAACAGGTGATATAATTGTTCACCAAATAATAAGTAAAACATCAAAAAATTAAAGAGCTATTGAAATACTTTTATAATTATTTCAACCTTAGAACTAATAAAATTCTTAAAAAGGACACAGTTCAATGGAATAATACAATATTTAAATGAACCTATGTTTCATTTGTTTAAAGATCTCTGCAGGCTAGTGGAGAGTTACAATGGTGACTTAAAAGTCAGAATTCATAAGATGTCAGACTGTTGTAGGCATTACTGTTGAGTCTTTGCCAGATTTTTTTAATAGTTCAAAGGTGACCAAACGCAGAAAGCAGAGGTCCAGGAGCAAAGTAGCTTAATCCTGTCTGGAGAAGATCAGATTTGACACAGATAATCTATGAACTCAATTCTTAAGACACAATATCAAAAAAAAAACAGATAATTGATGCAGTGAGTAGGACAGAGACCAGACAACAAATGGTCATGCTGTTGTGTTGACGAAAACACTTCATATAGCTGTTCAAAGTTCAACTATATAGCAGAAGGAGCATTTCACTTAATATTAAAGGTACACCCTAAGTAACTCTCCACTTCAGGCAAAATCAAATACATGCTAAACCTTACGTACTTCACAAACAAGAATTCTTTCTCTTGAATAGATCTCAAACTCATTCAAAAAATGCAAGCAGTTAACCAAAATGGTCGATCAAAGCTGGAAGAATTTTTTTTCGGCTGTGCAATATCATGCTGGACAAAAAGCAAAACCTCCTAAGATTAGTTAAATGATATCACACCAGGAAAGAACGAAACACCTGATAATTCAATTAAGAAATAAATCAATGTTTCACCAATAATTCAATCATTATGAGAAATGAAAAGAGCGAAGCATACTCAAGATAAAGTAATAGCCTACTTACTTCAACACAGATCTACATGCAGAATTAGAACCAAATTCTGTTGACACACATTGAAGTACAACATACAGAACCATGGAAGATTCCATGAAGAAGAGACAAAAGAAAACTTGCACGACCCCAAGATACTGCACAGAAGATGGTTAGTAAGTTTATGGATGACACCAAAATTGTTGTTAGAGTGGACTGTGAAGAAGGTTTCTAGGACAACAACGAGATCTTGACCAGATAGGCCAATGGACTGAGGAGTGGCAGATGAGTTTAGATAAATATGAGCTGTTGCTTTTTGATAAAGCAAATCAGGCAGGACATAAACAGTTAATGGTAGGGCCCTGGAGAGTTTGTTGAAAAGAAGGACCTAGGGGTTCCTTGAAAGTGACATTGTATGTCGACTTGATGGTAAAAAGAAGTGCTTGATATGCTTGCTTTCATTGATCAGAGCAGTGAGCATAGGAGTTGGGATGTCATTTTGCGACACTACAGGACAGTGGTGAGGCCATTTTTAGAGTACTGCATACAACACTGGTCACCCTGCTATAGGAAAAACACTATTAAGCTAGAAAGGGTATGGAAAAATAATTTACAAGCATGAGTTCTAAGGAGAGGCTGGATCAGTAGGGACACATTTCCTTTGTAGCATTAGAGCCTGAGGGTGATCTTATAGAGGTTATAAAATCATGAAGGGCATAGATAAGGTGAATAGCCAGTTTTTTTTCCCCAGGGTAGGGGATTCCAAAAGTAGAGGGGATAGGTTTAGGGTGAGAGGACAAATATTAAAAGAAACCCGAGGGGCAACTTTTTCATGCAGAGGGTATGTGTGTACCAGAGGAAGTGGTAGAGGTGGGTACAATTACAACATTGAAAAGACATTTGGGCAGGTACATGAATAGGAAGGGTTTAGAAGGATATGGCCAAATGTAAGTAAACAAGTTTGGGAACATTTTTGGCATGGACAGATTGGACCACAGGTTCTGTGTTAGTATTGTATGACTTGATGACAGTATGACAAGACCTATAGCAATAAAGAACAGATATATGTCAACAAATTTCATCTAACAAAGTCACAAAAGAATATAAAGACCTTCCAGTTCAAGATGGAATCATAGACCTTACACCATTGGGAATACAGTCCAAGTGAACTAAACAATAAACTGCCATTCTTCAATATCCAAAAGAAAACTTATTTAAGGGGAATAGTGTAATCCAGATCACCTGAATTTGTAAGGTAAAATATATAATGGAGGATTGAGGTTGGTGGGGGTGGATTTGGTGGTGGTTGATAGGATAGTAGTAAATGTAATGATATAAATATGAAATGTGTATAATCTATGTGTCATATCTTTGGTTCTGGTTTTTAAATTAGAGGCAAATAGGTGTGATGCAGTGCTGCAAAAATTTTTTTTGAAAGGTCAGAATATCTTTCTGGAACAGTATCCTAAATGAATTATTTCCAGGAAGATATATGACTGCAGTCAAGTGCCTGCAGTGTTAATAGAAGAAAATGTTCATACTTTTGAGCTCATGATAGGCAGAGGAAACAAAAAAATGCTATTAGTTTTATTCTGACTTCAGTTCAGAAGAAAACAAGAGTTTAGTTCAAAAAGAGAAAAGTTTTCTTCTTAGTGGAACTGGTCACCACAGCAGATATGTTTTTCTAGCTGCCCACACTTCCCAAACAAGAAAATTGCAGACAGAAATCTACGAGTTGTTAAAGCTGAATAAGTTTAAGTCATCAGAATTGTGAAAGGTATCAGACTCTGAAAAGAAATGTAAAATGCGTTTATAATTCAAGAAAAATAAACTGGAAGGAGTTGTTTAAGTAGAAACTTAAAGAATTAAGAAAGAAGTATAATTTCTATGGATTCCAGTCTCTGTGACTTTCTCAACTGTCTTCTATATTTTTATTGCTTGGCTTGTTCTAAATCTAATTTCTTTCTTTTGTTTAGTAAACTGCTCTGTTATTAAAAGGACATCTGTAATCATGTGCAAAATGCTTTGGTGACTACAAAAGATTAATCAGTCAAGCCATTTTTCATTCTGGTATCTGACTTGTCTAGTATTTACATTAGTTGAGATCATAAGAACGGTATGAGAAAAAGGATACTGAATGGGGTTTGGGGCAATTTTGCATATGGCTTTGAAAGGGTTAACATGTGATTGAATGCCGTAAACTCTATCCGCTGTAATGAAGTCATGGGGATTTGGTCAGAATAAAGAAGGAGTTGATAGGGGACAGACTGGATGCTATTTACTCCTAACAGTCCCTGAAGTGATGTATGTCATATTCATGTAATCTGTAAATAGTTTAATTAGTGCAATAAACTTGCTATTGCTCACCTAATAAGATAGCTTTCATTAGTCCTGAAATTAAGGAATAGTAGCTCTGTCCATTGTCCTGCCTCTTATTTAACATTGGAGTTTCATTGGAACTGGCCATCAAAATTGTATGGAGATTGTGCTGAACCCACCCAATTAAGGCATACACCAAAAATTGCTACCTATAAATGATTTTAATACTTGACCACGTCAAGATTAGTAGATCCTATGTCAATTGAAGTGAAATGTGCAAAGATTAAACTAATATTTATTTCATTTACAGTGAAAATTTCAAGTGTTCTTGTCACTGTGGAAACATACAGTTAGATAAATTGCACAGAGATCATATTTTAACATTATAAACCAGATGGCAAAAATGAGCAGAAACTGTGAACTTTATTGGGTTTGAGCAAATTACTTGATGGATAAAATCATATTAGTCTTTAGCTGAAAGACAACGGCAACAAAAAAATGAAAAGCAAGGTTTACACTCATGTAACATTTTTCACAACCTCTGGACATCCCAAAGGACTTTATAGTCAATGCAGAATTTTAGAAATGCAGTCACTATCATACAGGTAACACAGCAGTCAGTTTGCACACATCAATCTCCCATCAACAACGAGACAATAAGCAAACAGTCTGCAGTTGGGTTATTGTTTGAGAGAGAAGTTTCGACAGAGCACCTAGGAAACTCCTGTGCTTTTCCTCAGTATAGCAGCATAGAATTTTGACATCAAATGGGTTCACAGTTTGGTGTTTCATTTGAAAGACAGCGCCAGCTGACAGTGCAGAACTCCCTTGGTACTACACTGAAGCTTCAGTCAAGATTACTGGTGTTTGGTAACCTACTGACTCAGAGGCAAGAGGAAGCAGTATTCACAACTACATCTCACGTCCACTCCCAACAAACTAATATTGTGCCATTTAAGGGATTTTCTTTTGAGGTAAGTGTGCTCACACTACTCACCTAAAGAATAAAAGTCTGGACTTAATTCTGGTTCTTTTAAAACAACATGAGAAATCAATGCTAACGAGCATATTGACTAACAGTTACAAACATCTTTCTACAGGCAGACACTGTCTAATAAAACTTCTAATAAAAGTACGGAGGATGCAAGAAATCTGGAACAAAAACAAGAAATGCTGGAAATACTCAGGAGTCTGCAAGTATCTGTGAAGGGAGAAACAGAGTTTTATATTCAATTTACAAGGCACAGTGATCTCCGTTCACACTAAAAGGAGTCTGCCCACCAAAAACCCACAGCCATCTTATTCTGGGAGCAGCATTAATTTCTTCAGGGTTAGACAGCTGTCCCCTTTTGGAGAGGAGCTCCCACTTTAAACAGCTGGCATCATCAGATTGACCAATAGCTCAGTAGCCCTGCCAGTGCTGGGTTTGAGTCGTGGCTGCTACTGGGACTACCGGTAAGAAGAGATTTCAGTGCCACACTCTGAACTAACTCCAGGGTCTCAGTGTGACCTTGCTGGCATATTCCAGTGGAGGGGTGAGGGATTGAGATTGATAGGCCAGGAGGGATGATCGGAGAGTTAAAGAAGGGATACGAGCTGGGAGGTATGGCTGGAGCTGTTAAATCCTCCAATGTGCCCTTCATCATGCCACCACCAGCCTATGCAATAAAAGCTGCTGTGCCATCCTCTCCACCCCCATCCTTGACTTCCCCTTACCATGGAGCAGATAATGGTGGAGGTCAAATATTGCACCTTTAATTGTCCACTTGAGGGCCTCAATATGTATAAGGGAGGGGGCTTCTTAACATCTCACCTCTCTCCTGCAAAGCGGGAGCCACACTATTGGTAGTGATGGAAAATTCACATGCTGCAAGCCCCTCCACCTTCAAGTTGAAGTGGGACTGCTGAAGCTATCCATATAGCTGTGTGAGGGGTGGTCTTATAATCAAACAGGAACCAGGACAATCTTGTATCGAGTGAATCTGAAGGCTGTTTCTTTAAACCTGCCTTCAAAGTTTGGACTGCTCTTTCCACCAGATCATTGGACAATGGATGGTATGGAGCTGTCCAAACATGCCAAATGCCATTCGACTTCAGGAAGTACTCAAAATCTCTGCTGTTAAATGATGTCCCATTGTCTGTGACCAACACTTCTGGGAATCTGTGTGTCATGAACGATGCTTGCAGCTTTTCAATCATCATCCCTGAATTTGCCGAATGAACTCTATGCATGTCCCACCACTTTGAATGAGTATCCACAATGACTAAGAACATTTCGCCCATGAAAGGACCATCACAGACAACATGTAAGGAAGTCTAGGATTCACTCGGCCATTCCCACAAATGTGGGGCCACTGCTGGCACTAATGTTTGTTCTTGTTGGCATTGTGGGCACTGCTCCACCAACACAGCTATGTTGACGTCCAATCCTGGCCACCAGATATAACGTCTTGACAACATCTTCATTTTGGACACCACTGGACACCCTGGTGGAGTTCAGGTAGTATCTGGCAGTGACCTTAACTCAGGACAATCACTCTTGCTCTCCATAGTAATATACCATCCTCTATGGTGATCTCATCTTGCTTGGTTCAGAAATGTTTCAGTCCTTGTTGCTTTGGCCCTTTTGTTTACCCCATCACCACCAGCTGTTTTAGTTTTGCCAGAATGGGATCTTTTTGTGTCCAAAGTCAGACATTGTCATCCGTGACCGGAAGCGTGTTCCAGAAAGTTTAAAACCAGAACAAACTCTTCGGAGGCGGCACCACTGGTGGAGGATCTGCCAATGGGAAGGCAGCTAAAGGCATCTGCATTTATTACTTAACCTCCTGGATGGTGTTCAAACTTGTAATTGTACACACTGTTTATAAGGGCCCAATGCTGAATTCGACCCGAAGCTATGGGCGGCATGACATTGTTTTCTTTGAGTAGCCTTAGCAGGGGTTTGTGGTCTGTTACTATTACAAATTTTCATCCATAAAGGTATTGGTGTAACTTTCTCACACCAAAGATGGCGGCCAAACCTTCCTTCTCTATCTGTGTGTATTTGCGTTCAGCATCAGACAAAGCCTGGGAAGCATACGCTATCAGGCGTTCCTCTCCATTGGGCCACTGGTGAGCCAACAATATCCCAATACTGTATTGGGCGGCATCACATGTCAGGGCCCACCACTTCTCACTTGGGATCGTAGTGGGCCAACACCTTAGATGACGATAGCCGGATTTTCACTTCTCTAGAGGCTATTTCTTGGCTATGTAACCATTTCCAAGGCTGACCCTTTTCAATAGCAGGAATAAGGGTGCCAAGATAGAGGCCAGGTTGCGTATGGATTTTCCATAATAATTCACTAACCCGTGGAAAGACTTAAGCTCCAGTAAAGACATGGGAGCTGGGGCACCTTTGATTGCCCTCACTTTATCTTCCAATGGGTGTACTCTGGTCTTGTCGACTCTGTAGCCCAAGTAGGTCATCTGGGGAAGTCTGCAACACACATTTTTTCCTTCTAAGGTGTACCTGGGAGAAATATTTAAGCGCTAAGTCGAAGTTCTCCAAGTGTCTTTTTGGTCTTCCCAGTTATTAGCACATCATCCAGATTGATGGTAACTTGGAGTAGACCTTGTAAAAGGTTCTCCATAGTCCACTGAAAAAAGGGACAGGCTGATAACACCCTAGAATGAGGAGTCCCTAGAGTTAGGAAACTGTGTCTCTTGTTTAAATCTTTCAGCCATGGCTCCCTGATAGGCCTAGGTTAACAATCCCCAACAAAGTTCTCATAGTCAATGAGATCTACCTGGTCCTCATTCCAATCACTACAATGATACAGTTCAAAAGCAGAGTTTTATGTGACTTGGAAAAGAACGTGCAGGTGGCAGTGGTCTCATGTATCTGTTGCTCTTGTCCTTCTAGGTGGTAGAGATCATGTGTTTAGAAGGTGTTGTCAAAGGATCCTGGGTGAGTTACTGTGGTACATCAGATACATTTTGTTGACCCTGTGTTTCGGTTGTGGTTGGACTGAACGTTGGAGGTGATGGATAGGTTACCACTGAAGCAGGTCACTTTGCTCTGGATGGTGTCTGGCTGCTTTAGTGTTGTTGCAACAACATTCATTGAGGCAAGTGGGGTGTATTCCATCACACTCCTGACTAGAGCCTCTGGGTGGTAGCTAGGCACTGGAGAGACAGAAAGTGAGTTACTCATCACAATTTCCCAGCCTCAGACCTGCTTTTTCAGTCATTGTATTTACAAATGAACTGGTCCCACTCGGCTCCTGGTCGATTGCTCACGTGGTTCTCATTGGGCAGCATGTTATAAGAATGTAGAGAAGTATGTTATTATAACATATGCAAGAGAAAGTCTTCTCAAGTTTGACCTTTCTTCTACTATTTAAAAGAACGGTTGTTAATGTCAGTCTATGTGCAATAACTTCCATAACCAGCCAAAGTTTTTGTTTTAAATGGCCAGGGTTTTAATTTCTACTGGTTAAATTTCTTATCATTTTAATGAGCACATTGTTGCATAAGGACTTTTAACAATCTATAGCAATGATGTGGAGCTGCACATCATTGACATAGATGCCACAGTAAGAATAGAGTTAGAACAGTCTAGGGGAAAAGAAAAATAATCTGGGAAAAATACATACTAGGAAGAGACTCTATAGAAGACACTTATGAACACTGGAATAAGATAGATCAGACATTTTCCAATGAAACCATAAATCCACACTTAGCATATCATGATAGTATTATCTGGTATTCCAATATAAAAAAAAAACACTGAAATATAAGCCAGCAGACAACCATCTCTTTCATTAGTCTGCCTTGAACCCAAAACTTGTCATTTTGCTTGGAACATGTAAAAGATTGTAGCAAAATATACTGCATAGAAAACTGTGGCTGTTGCAAAGGTCAAGAAATTAACCTGTTTATAGAAACAAACCTCAAGGATGGTTCGACCCCACAGCCTTTAGGTAAATCCTTCAGTCATCTTGGAAAAGGAAAACCTTTATCTTTTTCATTCATCTTTATAAAAACACTACATTAGTAAAGTAAATTAAAACAGTTTACATTGAAAACCAATAATCTGAATAACAGAAACATCAACGACTACCAGATTTGGTGCTACCACAACAATTAAGCTCCAAAAACAACTTTAATATCCAAAAAATACAACAAGGAACAACATGAATGTTGTGCAAGGAGATCAAAATGCTAATAATAATCTTTCAATTCAAACAAACAATTACCAATGCCCATTGAATGGTCAAAATTCAACTGTGCAAATCTTTGTACTATAAAATTCAATCTATCGATTCCAAGTGATAAATCAACAAATTGGCAAAACTGACCCAATTCCTAATATTTTGAACAGCTCCTAGTCTTAACTAGAAATCAAAATCAGAACAATTCTTCACAGATCTCAAAACTAGGGTAAGCACTTCAGATCATGCATTACAAGGTCAATGGATAGATGAGGAACAAATATTCTTTAACAATCTCCTAACTGTGTCCTTTCAAAATTTTACTTCTAAAACAAACAGAACACTGGCAAGTCCAAGGTTCAAGGGCTGATATCAACTCTCAGCAGATTCAATGGTTAGTTTTATGAATGACCTGTACGTACTGTCCGAACTATGCCACTTGTGATTGGTCTCTTTGATAAATCAGCTACTGAACTTATGCAATCAAAGGAAGATTGCAATCTAGAAAGAGCACACAAAATAGCAAAGTAACAGAGTCTAGAAAACTGTTGAAGAAGTATTATACTGCTGAATTAAATTAAATGCATAATATTCCCCAGGCAGTGTTGACTACTTCAACAAAATGAACCATCTAACCAGAGGAGATGACCTCACATCTGAAAAATGTATCACATCTGACAACACCAATGCAGAATCCTAAGCAGTTTAATGTTATTATATTTTGTCAGATGTGTGATTAAAAAAATCCACATCAGCAAAGCAAAAACTGCTCAGCCTCCTAGCAACAATGTATTCATTATAGGAATAGAAGTCACTTCTTGAAGTTACGGTCTAGCCTAAAGAACAAACAAGCATCTTTATGTAAAGAACCACATTGAATGGATGAACTATTTCATTTCTTCCTTAAAGAACTAACAATGGTATCTGATGGTCATAATGGAAAAAAATTGTACAAAAACCTCACTATTCTCATTTACTTCTCCAGCTGCTTCAGTGCGAAGTCATTCAGCAAATACTGTTAATATGTTCAAAGGCGTCCAAGAGAATAATCACCAACTTTTCTCAAGCATTTTTATACTTTGTCACAGATTCTCCTTACACACCTTCCAACAAAGATTAGTCAAACACTTGAGAATGAGCGATTCAGAAAAGGAAAAAAAGTAATTTTGTGCAAATAAGTAATCTAAGTAACTGATTTAACAATGAACAAACTTTAATCAATGTTTTTGATGCGGGGAGAAAACTTTGGGGGTGGTGTTGTTTAACAGTAATACAATCTTGGAGAAAGCTTGCAATGATGTCAAGGAGTTACGCATCACTGGGTATAAATGCCACAGTGTGGGACAGTTAAACAAACTGGAAAGAGACATGGTACACTCAGGACACGAACACTTGAAGATGATGAATCAATTATTACCTAAAAAGACCACCAGCCATAGGATCAGAAAGAGGCCATTCAGCCCATTGAGTCTGCTTCATAACTCAATAAGATCATGGATGATCCGATAATCCTCAGCTTTACTTTCCTGCCTTTTTCCTGTAGCTTTGATTTTCTTATGGATGAAAAATCTGTCTATTGTTGCCTTGAATATATTTAATAATGTTCGTATAACTACAAATCAGAGCCCAAAATAAGACTACCATGTCTGACAGTGTTTAGTATCAAAATATAATAACTGATGTTATTTTGATATATAAGTCTAAAGACACACCTTGACGTAGCTTAGGTGACCCCTCAACATCCTACACTCCAGAGAAAAAAGTCCCAGTCTATCCAACCTCTCCTTATAATTTAAACGCTCCAGAGCTGGTAACATCCTTGTAAATCTGTTTTGTACCCTTTCCAATTTAATAACATCCTATTGGAGGGGGATCAGAATGGCTGGATGTTCTCTGGTTCCGACAGCGCCCACAGTGGCCGGGGGGCAGTCCCCAGAGACTAAGGTCAGAATCTTATCAGAATTGGCTAAATGTAATTTTTGTCAAGTTTCATGGAGAGTTTCTCTCCATGAGTCAAAGCATATTTTCTCAAGATACCATTCCGAACTTGCTTCATTAACTACTTGCCATGCCGCAGTGGGACTATGCTATCCCAATGTCAGCTGACTTTCCCACTCACTGTAGGCAGAAATCGCTGCTGGGACACCTGAGAATCCCTGGCTCCAATGCTATATTTAAAAGGCTGCTGGGTGGTCAGTCTGTGATATTTGCTCTGGACGTAGATGTTAAAGGGAAGTTGGTGTCCTGATGTTTGGACAGAGAGCTGGATGCCCTAACGGATGTGAGGGTGCAGAGGAGGGCCATCTACATCCCTTAGGCCTGTTAGAGGTGGTCACAGCAGCAGACCCTGCCAACCTGATCAGAGATTACCGCCTGGCCATGTGGTCTCAGCCATTAGGAGGAATGCCAAAAAGTGTAGGAAGAATGTCAATGACCTTAATTGTTCCATCAAGGTAGGTGCCTCCATCTTCTCCCTGCAGCCTCACATTCACTCCATCTCTGTTACTGCCCCCTTCTCTCAGCAAGGCTCATGGTGTACCACTTCCACTGTCAAATGCAACATCTTCCCTCAATCTCTTTCAGCCATCTCCTTCCACCAGACTACTGACCCTGCATGGCCTCTGGCAATACCCTACTCACTCATTCAGGGCACATCACCATCTTCCAGCTGCCTGCACCAACACTAACAGCTGTGCCAGCCACTTTCATCTCAATGTCTCCCTTTCCAGCTGCAAAATAGGGCAGAAAGACCCAAACCAGGCAGTGGGGTGTTGAACATTCAGCTCCTCACCCCCAGTGAGAAGAGGACACTGACTGTAACCATGCTGAGAAGTCTACTAACCATTCTTAAGCCACTGGACTGATATCGGCCTCTGCTCTTGACTTCCTGTGCCCGAAGCCCCTAACTGAAGTGTGATTCCCATGATTT
Source organism: Ginglymostoma cirratum (assembly GCA_024137785.1). Lineage (NCBI taxonomy): Eukaryota > Metazoa > Chordata > Chondrichthyes > Orectolobiformes > Ginglymostomatidae > Ginglymostoma > Ginglymostoma cirratum. The sequence continues at coordinate 5,986,229 of JAHRHZ010000217.1, forward strand.
GACTGAGGAATACCCCGGTAAACTTTGAAACATGGTTGTTTGACTGATACACATGCAGTGCATTTGGAACCGACACAGCTGGGACACAGTACAGGTGGGATATTGATGCACCATTTTGCCATACACTCCATTGACTCATAATCATGACAAGCTTACTGGCTTTGTGTCTGCACTGAAAGGCAAAGCAAGACAGAAGCACAGTGAAGCTGTCAGCTCTGACTTGGAGGCAAAGGGCAAAAAGACAAGGCAAGGCAAAGCAGAGATGCTCTGAACATCCAAGTAGACTCAAAGTGAATGCGTGTCAATTGAGCAAGAGAGGATTCCTGCACCCTGGTCCATTCCATGAGATGGGTGCAACATGTCCTTGCAACAGTGTTGGACTAAGATGGACACATGTAGTCTAAAATGCTGCATTGAAGTAGAGAACTGTAAGTGGATCAGAGGTGTCTTATGATGATATGATGAAGCATGTACCTGTTGACATCAAGGTTAGTGGACATGGGGTGCATGCAGTCATTGGTCATAGAGTGTTCCCTGAGACGGCAGTGCCTGGTGTCCAAGATGAAGGTCCGGATTAGCAAACACCGATTTGGAATGGACAGGTAACTACATTGATTTTTTTTTTTTGATTGGGAATTCTTGGTGTCTCAGTTCCTATCCAGTGAATGACAGAATGAAAAATTGCAAATTAGTGAGCTGAAATTAAATAATAATGACGCTGACTGTGATGATAACCTATGCACATAGATCTGTCACTGCTCACCTACAAGAATTCCAACGTTACATTGAAAATTTGGATTGAAAATGATTCTTTTTGCTCTTGATGTCAAGAAGCTCCTTGCTGAACATCTCGGCCAATTTTTCAAAATTTTCTCGCCACAGCCCACAAGGTTCCAGGATGAGGAAGGTTCTGCCCTTTGTAACTTGAGGACTGGTGGGAAGGGGCTCTTAAGTGGTTATTAATAAATTAAAGGCAATTAAGGGCCTTAAATAAGCCAAGGCAAAGCCAGTTTAGACCTTGTCTATCCCACCCAAAATGGAGAGGAGTTCAGGGCTGAGTAGAAGGCTCATGGAAAGGTTACCCTTACCCACAGTTGCATTCCCCCGGCAGGAGAACTATAATTCTACCCTTAGTTTCTGCTAAAATTTAGAATTTTGCTCTTTAAGTGACCAGCATAATCTCTTTTGGATTGTTTCTGTGTTATTTAGTGCTATATCCTTTCTTAAAAGAAGCTTTCTGAGTTTAGCTTGAATACTGATTGAAGATTTTGTAATGCAATAACAATGTTAATTTACCTACAATGGTGGCGGTAGACCAATTGGCCTATTTCTGGTTTTTTTTTTCTGTTGAACTGTGTTCTGGCCACAACCTGAGTCATAACACATGTTCATGTTTGTAGAAGATGCTGAGGTAGATTAAACAAGATCTTTCATCATACGCTCTGTAAGAACAGTTTCGAGAAGAATGATGAGCTTATTAGAACCTCTATACCAGTCAGTATTGGAGTTCTAATCTTACATCTTCGAAATGTACAGAAACAAGTTGGCTTTCTGTCAAATGTCTCTGATGATTTTATTTGCTCCTTTTAAAGATGAATATCTGCTCCCTCAGTTCTTATGAAAATACTAATTCACTATTTGACACAAGTTTACAGGTATCAAGTGCCCTCTGGTACCTCATCAAAAGTGCCATCCTTCATCTGATTAACAGACTAGTCTTCAGGGGGCACAAAAGAGACATTATCTTCATTTTGGCATGTAAGGCAACTTTTAATGGAAGTAATGTGGATTGCAGCAAAAGCTCCTTCTTTGGGAAAGATCTACCAGACAAAGCATCAATCAGACATTTAGTTGGACAGTGACAGGTCTTTCCTGGGATCAAGAGTCCCCAGGAAGTGAGACCCTACCTACAAAAATGTTCTCACCAATCAGAGGGTGGCAGCCCTTCATTGATCTGCAGTGCCACTGAGGGGGCAGTGGCTCCTTCCAGTCTCCGCTGAACCGTAGGATTACCGTCAACCTCGGCACAGTTTAGTGACCACTAGAAAGGGGAATTGTTGGATGGAGGGTATTGGGGACCTGTGGGCAGGGTGCTGAGCAGCAAAGGTATAGAACTAGCCCTTGTTGGGCCCTGCCCCTTTCAACTCTTCATCTCTCACTCATGAACAAAGGCCTTTCCCGACACCCAGCAAAGCAAACCCAAGTGGCATTAGCGTTGACAAGCAACTTGTTTGCTGTTATTCTAAACAAGAGCAATCATTGGTCAAGTAGGACATGCCATATTCCCATTCCTTCCAACATACTTACTAGTGTTCAGGATTTGTGTGAAGCCTGTTCGATTGGAATGTCCTTCCCTGTAGATCTGGCTAGAAGCTGCTGGAGCACAAGGTAAGGCAAAGCAAGGTGCCTCGTGCCTCATCTCTGTTCCCAAAAGCCCTCCGCATCTTTCTCTCTCTCTCTCAATGGCGTGTTGCCTTTTCCTGGCCTCCCTCTCTTAATGGTATCTGGACCGGCACTGGGCCCTAGTTTACCTGAGCTCCTCCCTCTTGATGGTGTGTTACTCTGCACCAGGAGTTTCCTGAACTAATACCATATCTTGGTGATAGACAATGTGAGAGAAAATGAGTGAGTAATTGATAGATCACATTCACTGTCCACTGAGGTAATTCTTCTGTGCTGTCAACCATCAAGTTCCCTTTTCCCATGCTACACAAAATTATTGAACAAATTATTCCCCAATCAGTTCTGCCAAAAAAAATCATATTCACCATTCCTTCCTTCATACAGTGTTATGAAGTAACATGCTAACTATTGCATGTTCGCTTCTTTCATTTCCATTAAATTCGGGGCATCCATGAGTCAGAAAATCCCACATTTCCTACACAGTGATACTACAATCTATATTCTCCCCATGTTTTCGGACTTTTATCGTAATCCCACAATAGTGCCAGGTATTTTAACGACAGCCATGCTTCAGCAAGTCCATACCTCAACACTTTACAGCTCTGTCAAAGCTCCCCACTATGTAAAATGGAAAAGCTCTATGGTCTTCTCCAGATTTAATAAATAGTCAGATTTTTTAAAATATTAAAATTTCAAAACAAAACAGAACAGGAACTTTCACATTTTTACTGAGTTAACTGTGGGTAACTCTAAGACATAGGAAATCATGTCTTATTAATTTGATTCTGTTTTTTGAAGAGGTGACAAAGAAGACTGATCAAGACGAGTGATAGAAGTTGTCTATATGAACTTCAGCAAAGCATTCAACTAGGATCCACATGGTAGATTGGTTAGTAAAGTTAGATCACATGGAATACAGAGAGAGCTAGACAATTAGATTTAAAATTGCCTTGAATGAAGGAGACAGAGGACAGTGATAAAGGATTGTTTTCAAAATGGAGGCCTGTGACCAGCATTGCGCCACAAGGATTGGTGCTGGGTTTACAGTTATTTTGTCATTTATCTAAAAGATTTGGATGTGAATATAGGAGGAATTATTATTAAGTTTGAAGATGACATCAAAATAGGTGGTGGAGTGAACAGTGAAGAAGGTTATCTCAGAGTACAGATGGGCTGATAGCTCGAGGTGTGGCAGATGGAGTTTAATTTAGATAAATGTGAAGAGTTGCATTTTGGTAAAGCAAGCCAGGGCAGGACTTATACAGTTAACAGTAGAGCCCTGGGGAGCACTGCCAAACAAGGAGACCTAGGGGTGCAGATGCATAGTTCCTTGAAAGTGGAGTCACAGGTAGACAGAGTGATGAAGAAAGTATTTGGTACGCTTGCCTTCGTTGGTCAGAACATCGAGAATAGGAGTTGGGACATCATTTTGCGGCTGTACAGGACATTGGTGAGGGCCCTTTTAGAATAGTGCAAAGAATTCTGGTCTTCCTTCTATCGAAAGGATGTTGTTGAACTTGAAAGAGTGCAGAAAAGACTTACAAGGATGTTGCTAGGACTGGAGGGTTTGAGTTATGGGGGAGGCTGAATAGGTTGGGCTATTTTTCCCTAGAGAATTGGAGGCTGAGAAATGGCTTTATAGAGGTTTATAAAATCATGAGGGTCATGGATAGTGTGAATAGCCAAGGTCTTTTTCCTAGGGTGAGGAAGTCCAAAACTAGAGGACATAGGTTTAAGGTGAGAGGGGAAAGATGTAAAAAGGAGCTGAGGGGTAATATTTTCATGCATAAGATGCTGCGTGTATAGATGGGCCGCCAGAAGAAGTGGTGGAGGTTGGTACAATTACAACACCTAAAAGGCCTCTGGAAGGGTATATGAATGGGAAGACTTTAGAGGGATTTCGGCCAAATGCTGCCAAATGGGTCTAGGTAAGATTGTCGTGCCTGGTCAGCATGGACAAGTTCGATCAAAGAGTCTATTTCCGTGCTGTGTGACTCTATGACTCTACTGAGTCAACAATATGAGTTAGTGATAGCAAATAGTGTATATTGCGCATGTTACAATTGAAACACAACACATGGAAATGTTGTCACTATTTTAATGCTTTTAGCGTTATGCAATGTGTCCTAAATGGACATCATAACTGCATTCCTTGTTTTTATGTATAAGCATTAATAAAGACACTGAACAGGAGAGTAAGGCTAATTGTGAAATGATCAACTCCTTCGCTCACCCCAACATAAATTTCAGAGTGATTTGATGTCATTTTTTACATAGTATATGTATCATACTAGATTTTACATGATACTGGATTACCGATAACACTGGACAAAAGTGTTTAAACACTGTAGCACACTGCAAATTAGAGAAAAAAGAAGACATTCTTTGCTCATCAACTTTCCATGATTCAATTCAATGTGCCTGGCTTTCCTTATTAACATTCTTAAATGTTTTATTAGTCAAGTCAGGCTGAACATGACAAAGCATGATTGATTACAATTTAATTATCCTCAGCCAAAGATTCAAAATAAATGAAAAAAATCCAAAACTAAAACAAAATTATTTGTCTTTGGCTCCATGTTTCTTTGTTTTACATTTTTCTTATTTCTGCCTCTTGTCAAACCATAGAATATGATCTTGACATCACAAATCTATAGTAATAAACAAATTACACGGTTGTAAGTCTAAACAGATATTTGGCCATGCAAAGTCATCTTCAAAAGTTGTACAAACTGTATTTATTATTCAAAGCTAAATCAATTTCTTTCCATCAAACTTAACTTTATCTTCTGATACCCACAAATACAATCCCCTCTTCCTTCTTTTCTTTCTTCCAGTTGTTCAGACAAAAGTTAACATGGCATTTATTATAAATTCACAATGGGGAAGAATGACACAAAATGAAGCTTTTGTAAATTATGATAAGTGTGTTTGTAACTATGTGTGATGTTTTAGAAAATGCTTCCAAAACTATTTTCAAAATAAATGTTAGTGAATAGGATGAGATTCTGCTGAATGGTAATTTAATAGCTGACCAGAGAATAATGCACAGATAATCCTCATGTAAAGTTGTGCTTGGCTGCTTGAAAATTGTGGTTTTAAAGAAACAACTTTAAGTGATTCACAGGTTCCCATAGGGATCAATATAAAGGCCAAGTTAGGTTCCTTTAGACATTTCTCACTCAGAAAAACAACGTACAAGTGAAATACTGTGCAGTATATATGTATGTAATACCATGAATTCCTAGCTGAAATAACTTGCAAACTAAAATGCAGAGCTAGATATAAAAGATATACAGTCTTTAATACAACGTAGATAACAAGCATGGGGCTGGATGAACACAGCAGGTCAAGCAGCATCATAGGAGCAGGAAAACTTGACGTTTCGGGCCAAAACCCTTCATCAGAAATGGGGGAGGGGAAGAGGGTTCTGAAATAAATAGGGAGAGAGGGGGAGGTGGATAGTTGCAGTGGGAGAGAGATTCCCTGCCCGAAACGTCAAGTTTTCCTGCTCCTATGATGCTGCTTGACCTGCTGTGTTCATCCAGCCCCATGCTTGTTATCTCAGATTCTCCAGCATCTGCAGTACCTTTTATCTCTGATATAATACAACGTAGTTCATTTTAAATTACACTTAGTGCAGTTCGTTTAGACTGACCAGGCTCCATCTAGTGGCAAAGGTTAGTTGGTGTCAGAGATAACCAAAGTTCAAGGACTACCAGCACCAGCCAACATCGACTACAAGATCAACCCCAGAAGTGTAAGTTCAGAACAGGAGAAAAACAGCTATCACAGACACTGGGAACTAAGGTAAGAACAGACAGTGAGAGGCAAAGGCAAGAGGCAATGATGAGAGGCAAAGGCAACGCAATGTGGAGGAAAGGATAAGGCTGAGAGCAGAGCCACTGCAGAAAAGTCACGTGTGTAGGCAGACCAAGGGAGATATATGGCAATGATACTCAAGTGAAGCTGGCAGTGTTAAATGGATGCATTAATGCTGATTTATTCATAACATTAAACCCAACCAACTTTAAATGTGTCAATATAAAGCAGGAACTTTCTGTCAACGATGCAAGAACAGCAGCAACTTGCATTTTTATGGTTTCTTTGAAATTGTTAAACATTTCAAGGTACTTCCCTGGAGTGTTATCGGTTAAATACTTCAACACACAGGGAATCATTAGGAGAGATTAACTATTCCACGAAAGGATAGGTCTTAAGGAGCATCTTAAAAGGACAAGAGAAAAGTGAAATGTTTTAATGAGAGAATTCTATGCTTAGGTCCTAGGCAGTTAAATATACAAGTGCAATGATGGTGTGGTTAAAAATCAAGGCTGTGCAACGGGCTAGAACTGCAGCAGTATTGAGATTGGGGAGCGTTGTAGGGTTTCTTTTTGGAACAGAAATAGGACATGTAACCAACAAACCATGCTAGCCTCTAACCCTCTCTCACCTTTTCTTATCTAAACCTAATATTGAACAACTTTATTCCCTCCTTCCAAATATGATTTTTCTAACTTCCAATTAAGTAGATGAATATTATTCACTTCAATCACTTCCTGTGGTTGTGAGCTGATGGAGCTTACAGAGATGGAAAGGTGTGAGGTGGTGAGGGATCTGAAATGAAGGATGAACATTTTTTAAAGTGCTGCTGACTGTGACCAATTTAAAGCAATGAGCACAGGGGTAATGGATGAATGGAACTTAATGCGAGTTAAGGCATTGGCAGTGGTATCTTAGATAAGCTCAGACGTTGTGTTAAAAAGGTGAAAGGGCATAGAAAATGATCAGACATGGAGAAATCAAGAAATAACAAAGTCCTGGATGGGGTTTTGAACAAAAGGTGAGCAGAGATAGCAGCCATATTGGATAATGTTACAGAGGTGGAAATAAATGATCTTAGTGATATGTGTGGAGGTGTTCAGATGTTCACTTCAGGAAAAGTGCAACTCACAATTTGTGAATAAACTGGTTCTCTTAGGGAATTGCAAGGTGGAGTGAAGGAATGAAGTTTTTCAATGGATACTGAAAGACAACTACTTCAGTTTTCTGAATACTTAGACAAAATTTCTCCTCATCTAGTGTTGGATTTTGGACAAGCAGTGTGACAAATCAAAACCAGCGAAGGGTTCAAAAGGGTGTAATTATGAGGTGGAGCTGAAAGTTGTCAGAATACATGTGGATTTCAAAATGTTTCTAGATGATGTCATTGAGGAACAAGATGTATGTGAGAAATCTATAGAAGGAAAATAGGGTGTCTCTCGAGCTGAAGCTGTGAATATAGGAACAGAACCTATAGCTGATGTTTTTTTGAACCAAAATGATAGCTATGAATGGACCAAAGTGATTGTAGCCCTTTCCTTCTGGATGATGGACAAGAGGTGCAGAAGGAAGATGGTTTGATCAAACATGTCAATACCTACAAATTACTTAATAAGGATGAGGAGGGATAACTTTAAAACACAGGAATGTAAGTTGGAACTTTGAAAATGACGGGTCCAATATTGTGACAATGGATGATTGAGGTTAATCAAACAAAGAGCTGTGGGGACAGATGGGCATGGATTTGAGAGGTCATTTTGCGTTCAAGAATATTTTGGAATAAAACAAAAACAGGATGAAGAAACAGGAATATAGTTTACAATGAACGAAGGATGAACTGTGAGAAATTTAAGTAGGGGATAATGTTGGCAGATTTGAAGGAAGAGGACACTACGAACTGAACAAATTCAAAATTAAACAACAATGTGGCCTTAGTTTCTGTTACATTTTATTTTGATGGTTATTAATGCTATTATTTCTGTAACACGTGGGGGATGAAGCCAGTGTCACCCCATTGATACTGTGAGTCTCTTAAGGAATTGTAGGATTTGTACTACCTTCACGTGGATGTCATTATCCATGTGGCTCATGAGTTAAGAATCTGGGAAAGTGTATGCGTAATCACCTTTTATTATTGATTGTTTGAATTTTATAGTCACCAGCGACACCTTTTTTGTTGCTTTAAAGAAATTTAAAAGCTTAATTTATCACACAACCATTCCAGAAAGCCTTTTCACTGAAAAATGGCAAAAGTATCAGCTAAATAACAGAAACAAATGCTTCAAGTAAAGATGAAAACTTACATTTGAAGATGATAATGAGATCCTTCTCTACTACTTGGTTAGAGACACAAAAAAACTGCAGACGTTGGAATCCAGGCAGACAAACAGGAGGCTGGAAGAACACAGCATGCCAGGCATCTTCAGGACTGCCTGAAGAAGGGTAACACACGAAACGTTGGCTGGTCCTTTCCCCCAGATGTTACCAGGCCTGCTTTGTTCCTCCAGCCTCCTGTATGTCTATCCATTCTCTATTACTGTTGCATGCCTGTCTCATTTGAAGATTCTCTTCCTGAAATTAAGGGGTTGAAACTTGGCATCAGATTCTCTTGCTGCAATGGCGTATTTAACCAAATAGTTACTCCGCAAGTGGACCTTTCAGAACAGGTCGTGAGGGAGAGAGAGGACAGAGGCTTCTTTGATTCACCTTTTTGGTATTGAAGGTTGTGGCTCTTGGTAGGCTGGTATATTAAGCAATGATTTAGTTGGTTTGTCTCGGATACCTCTCCCTGTCTCCTTGTTAAGTTGATGTTTCAAGATGTCTCCCTCACCAAGATGGTACTCAATGTTCTTCTCCAAATGGATGTTCTCAGCCATATTTTACTCTTAGTAGGAAAGTGCTTATGAAGGAACACTGATTTATAGATATTTTCCTAATCAAGCTGTTGAGAGATTTAATTACACAGCTCTGGAGGAGGTAAGACTTGAATACAGGCCTCTTGGTTCAAAAATAGGTCTCTACCACTGCGCCACAAGACCCCCTCAGCCAGCTTCTATCACAATCAAATTAAATGGCTGCAGATTTTAACTTTGATGAAGCATTTTTAACAAAGCAAAATAAATTATGTCAGAATTCTATGTGATGACCCTCCTGTCCCCGATTCAGCATTACAGAAACCCTTAATCTGCACACTTTCTGAGGATTCAATAGGCAGTAGTGGAATCCTTGAATTATTTGATGACCTTTTGCATTGGCTGTTCAGATAACTTAGTCTGTTTGGTCATCTTGAATACAATTGAATTCTCAAGAGAAGTCACATGGTTTTCGGGAACCATTTCTGCCGGAGCTAATACTGTGCTTCAATAGTCATTTACAAGTAACTTTAAGGAAACGACTCCCTATTAGTCTTGCATTTTTTTTTACACGCCTTTTCTTTGCAAAACCTAACTTATGGAAAATAAACCAGTTCCAATGACACAAACCACTTTGAATCATAATAGAGGTCATAGAACTAATTATGCCACGTTCACCAATAAAATTATTGACAACACTTTGGTTTATTTTTGAACCAACATTTCATCTATTGTTCCTGTGCACTATCAACAGCTTTTAACATCTCCTTTTGACACTCAGGATTTTGAATTATGAAGCAACTTTGCTCAATACAGAACTGTGAAATGCTGCATTTTTTAAAAAATGGTTATTTTATTTGCCTTAAACTACTCCTCACTGTCAAAATGACACAAAGGAATTACCTTTCATCAACCTTGATCTCTTCCCCATTTTTCAAAATGTCACTCCCCCGCCTGTTTCTGTGCCAACTCTCCTTCCTGCCTGACTGCCTTGTGATCGCAATTCATTTCACTCCTGTCTAGCCACAGACTGCGTTTTTCAGTTTTCGACATACAAAAGTCTCAATTTCTCAACCATACTATGCTGAGATGCAACAAAATCAGCAATGCAAAACTCCTGGAACATACCACCCAGCAAGTGCCCCATAATTAATGAAAAGAATGTGAATAACATATAGATAGGATGCAAGTACTTATGAAAAAAAATTGATGGACTGTTCAGTTGACGATATAGATTATGACAAATTGTCTAATCCTATTTCTCTCATGCACAAGATGTGCACATCACTATTACAGTTCTTGATGTGATTTCTGAAAAATGAATATTGTTCTTTACTTAAATGTTAGAATCCCTACAGTGGGGTAAGAGGCCATTTAGCCCATCGAGTCTGCACTGACCCTCTGAAGACCATTCCACCTCATCCCCACGTTTACCATAGATAAATCATTTATCCTGGACAGCACAGGGCAATTTAGCATGGCCAATCCACCTAACGTACATATCTTTGGACCGTGGTAGGAAAGAAGCACCCGGCAGAAACCCCAAGCAGACATGGGGAGAATACGCAAACACCATGCAGACAGTTGCCCAAGGATGGAATTGAACACAAATATCTGGCATTGTGATGTAGCAATCCTAACCACTGAGCCACCATGCTATCTAATCATCAAATCTAATCAAAATTACATTTAAAACACCATGTGATATTCAATGGTTTCCTAATTTCAGAAGAAGTTAGGGCCAAATTGGGAAGTCCCAAAAATGGACATGAGGGTTATAATCCCACCACTGTAATTTGAAATGCAGGAAGCCAAGGCGAATTGTGTTGATCATTGGCAGCGCACATAAGCAAGGGTTTCAATATCATAACTCCTGAGGCCAAGCCTGATCGGCCCCGCCAAGCTCTCAACCTCACACTTTGAACTTCTTGGTGGCTCATGATCCAATGAATGGCCTCTTGCAGCACCAGCCAGAGTCACTTCTTCCAGGGGTCTAGATAGAATAAGGATCTACCTCTGTCCAATGGTGTTGGAGCTGGGATCTATCTCATTAAAGAAATAGTAGCTCCAATGCATAAGTTAACTGATATATTACATCGAGGCCTCTGAAAAAAAGTTGTGGAGGAGTAACCCTTAGCTTTCTGGAGGGTGAATGCACCAGTGGCATCGTCATTGAAATCAGCCACTTGAGAGCAGAATTTCTTTAATTTTAGGTATGTGAAAGAAGTGACATGCAGTGCCCACGAAGAGATGCTCATGTACTTTATAGCACTCTTTATCATTGGGATCAATGCACTACTGGCAAACATGCATGCTTGCTCTGTTTGCTTGTCCTTCACTAAATAATGAAATATTGCATTGAATACAGAGCCCCAGAGTCCCTAATGCATTATGGGTGGCAAACTGCAAGATGTTGCTGATATCTCTATCTCCAACACTGAAGGAGTCAGAAACATAAAGGGCTCATCACCATGGTCACCTTTACAGCTACTGGCAAGGAAGTACTTGTTCCGTGTTAAGGTTGGTCACTAGATAATGGTTGGCAGATTTCAGTGAAGACATCCTTATTGAGTTCCTAGAATCCCTACAGTGTGGAAACAGGCCCTTTGGCCCAACAAGTCCACCCCGACCCTTGGAGCATCCCACCCAGACCCATCCCTCTATGACCCACCTAATCTACAGACCCCTGAACACTATGGGCAATTTAGCGTGACCAATCCACCTAACCTGCACATCTTTGGACTGTGGGAGGAAACCAGAGTACCTAGAGGAAACCTACGCAGACATGGGGAGAAAGTGCAAACTCCACACAGACAGTCATCCGAGGGTGGAATTGAACCCAGGTCCCTGGCACTGTGAGGCAGCAGTGCTAACCGCTGAGCCACCATGCCACCCTACTGACATTTCACACATTGCTCCCCAATAGGTTCAGGTAAGGGAGTTGTTCCTGGAGCACCCTAAGAAGATAAACTCTTTTGTTAAATCCTTAAGGATTTGTACCTTATTGTGTGGAGCATTCATTTTAAAATGGTTGAATTAGTCACATAAAGAAATCTAACAATTATGATATAGTAGGGACTTCAGAGATATGGTTGCAGGGTGACCAGGAATGGGAACTGATTATCCAGAGGTTTTCAGTTTTTAAAAAGAACATACAAAGAAGGAAAAGGAAGTAGTGTAGTCATACAGATTAAAATGAAAATTAATGCAGAAGGATATTAGCTCTGATTAAGTAGAATCTCTGTGGGTGGATCTTAGAAAGACGAAGAGGCAAAATATGATAGTAGAGGTTATATATAGTCTCCAAACTGTAGTAGTGGTATTGGGGAAGGCATTATAAAGAGAATTAGACATGCAAGCAATAAAGGTATGACTGTAACTATGGATGACTACCATCTGCATATAGATTGGGCAAATCAAATCCATAATAATTCCATAGAGGACAAATTCTTGGAGTGTATATGGGATGATTTTATGGTCAACATTTTGAGGAATCAACAATAGAAAAGATCACCCTTCATTTAATATTGTTTAACGATGAAGGAAAAATTGATAAGTTGAGTATGCGCCCGAGGGAAGAGTGACCACAATAGCTTAGAATTCTTTATTAATGTGTAGGGTGACATAGCTGTTTCTGAGAATAGGGACCTGAATTTAAATAAAGAAAATTACAATGGTATGAGGAATGACTGATTATGATAAATTGTAAATTGCTACTTAAAGAGGTGACGATAGATAGTCAATGGCAAGCATTTAAAGAGCGCATGGACTAACTGCAAAAGTTGTTAGTTCCAGTCTGACACAAAAGTAAAATGCTACACATGTTCAGACCATGGCTAACAGGAGAAATTAAGGATGGTATTAAATCCAAGATAGAGGATACAATTGACCAAAATAAGCATCAGTACGGAGAATTGTGATCAGTTTGGATTCCAGCAAAGGGGAGACTAATTAAGAAAAGGAAAATAGAGCATGAGAGTAAGCTTGCAGGAAACATATTGATAATAAAAGCTTCTGTATGTGAAAAGAGAATAGTTAATAAAAATGAGTACAGGTCTCCTCCAGTCAGAAACAGTCGAATTCAAGGATTTAGGGGAAACAAAGGTTATGGGAACAAAATGAGAACAAGGCACTGAGTGGGATAACCAGCTGGGAACAGTGCAGAATCAAAGGACTGATTGGCCTATTCCTGTTTCTATGGTGTATGCTTCTATAAATGTTGCATATTTTGTGTGGGATGGTATCATGTGAAGGGAATGAGATGATGATGACTGATGAGTGGACTAATGTGCACTAAGGCAAATTGTTCGTTTAGAATACTGAATGTGGAGGGAAGGCAAAGATTTGTTTCGTGGATGGCTTCACGCTGGAAGTGGTAGAAATTGCAAAGGATGACCCATTGAAAAATGAGGCTGGTAAAGTATAATAGAAGGGAAAAGGGAACCTTAACATGGTCCTGCTAGGAAGGATAAGGAACAAGAGTTGACACATGGGAAATGGGCCTGTCACTATTGAGGACTCAAGCAACTGCAATGCATAGAAATCCTCAGCTGAGGCAAAAAAGGAAGATGTATCAGACATTCTGAGGTAGAAGGTAGCATCATCAGGATCAATTCAACAGGTACAATATCAAATGGAATAGAGTCCTTGAGGAAGGAGAGTGGGAGGGAATATAAAGTCAATACAGGAATAGGATTTAGTGGGCTTGGAATGGATATTTGTAGATACTCTTCCCCCAGTAATGTCAAATGATGTCAAGGAGGGTTATTTAGTGCTCTGGACACTTCGACTAGTTTATATGTTAAAAATCCAAGTACTGTTGTAGGTGAGGCAGACAAAGGGGTACAGAATTTGGTTCTGGTTCAACTTGATTTTATTAACGAAACATTTCTTACTAAAAATATTTCCCTGATTCCCACATGTTTACTCCTTACCTAACTCTATTAGTCTGAGAAAGGATATTACCCACAATGATCCAAATATTTGAGCTGGGTAGTTGGGATCTCCTTCCTTTTCGATGTAGGGTGGGCTCCCTACATGAAGGTTGGTCACACAGGTCAGGCTGGATCTTCTCCTGGGCCTTAGGTTGCTGCATGATCTTCAGTCATGAGTCTTCACTGAAAGGGTAGCTTCCAGGTATGTATTTTTATACCCATCGTCCTGGACCTTGCTGAATGTTCTATGAACATTGGCCAATGGAGTCATGAACGGAGTTTAAAGTTTCCACTGAGGCCACGCTAACACCCTTCACAGTTGCCATGCTGGGGAGATGTAAAGTGCATACCCTCAGTTACTGTCTGGAGTCAAGATGCTAAAAAGTTATTTTGAAACTTTCCCAATACACAAACCTCAAACTGTTTGTAACTGGTTCTCCCTGACTCTTTGTGACGTCTTTGACCTCGGTTTCCATTGTTCTCTGTACTGATAACTGCTGGCTGCTGTTCAATTTAGTTTGGCCGGTTTTCTGTCAGACCTGATTTCTCTGGCTGTGGGTCAATTTAGAATGGCCAATTCTGGGTCGCTTGACCACAGGTAGAATCTGAGACAGACCTGGAGAAACTGATATGTCGAAATTGGAGACAAGGAGGCAGAGACTGCATCACCTCCATTAAATATTAGTCATGATTTGATACAGAGATGTTTAGTTTTTACATGTATGGGAATGTGGTTTTGCTGAGGGCAACAATGGAAGCTAACTATTTAGGACTGATAAAGGAGCAAAAATAGAAGACTGGCAATGTTGGTTGAAGATTTCATTATGGCAACAGAATGTCCCACAACAATATAGGATAGTGCAATGAGCTCTTACCAAAGTGCATCACCTCACATTTTCAAACATTAGAGTCCATCTGTCAATTTGTTTTGCCTACTCATTCAACCTATCCATGTTCTCTTGCAAATTCCTCACATTCTCACCACAACATGCCTGCCTCCCACCTATTTTTGTATCATCAGCAAATTTGGATAGAACACATCCCTTTTCAAAATCGTTGTTGTATATAGTAAATATTTGAGGCCCTCTATTATGTGTAAATTTCTAATCTGAAAAAGACCCATTAATCCAGACTGTTTTCTGCACATTAATAGATCTTTAATTCATGCGTATACACTATTTCAATACTGTGATATAACATAATACAATATAACATAACACAGTATCATATAATACAATACAATCTTGTTTTCTCGTGGCACCTTATCAAATGCCTCTGGAAATCCAAATACACTACGTCTATGATTCTTCCTTTACCAACGCTGTTTGTTTTGTCATGAAAGGACTCCAGAAAATTTGTTAAATGGTGTTCTTTTCATAAAACTATGTTGACGCTGATTGCATCCAGCTTTTTTAAATATCCCAATATTTCTACTTTAATACTGGATTCCAGCATTTTCTCAATGACAGATGTTAGGCTAACTGGACTTTAATTTTCTGCTTTCTGTCTTACTCCCTTCTTGAACAGGACTGTCATATTGGTAGTTTTCCAACTTGTTGGAATCCTTGCAAAATCCAGAGAGGTGTGAAATATTTTGACAGATGTTTCCTTTACCTCTATAATGACTTTCTTTAATACCCTTGGATTCAAGCCGTTAGGGTCTGATGACATATCTGCTTTCAGTCTCACTAATTTATCAAAACATTTGTGCCTCATGACAGAAACTGCTACAAAACCTTTCCTCCCAATAGCATCTTGTTGATCTGAAAACTTTGGGCTTTCTTTGTGTCCTTCATATTGAACACAATTGAAAATTATTGGTCTCAACTTTATGCAGTTTCACTATTCCCCATTCAGATCTTCCAGCCATCTCACATTCACTTTAGTTAGTCTTTTCCTTTTTATATATCCATCGCTGTTTGTTTTTATGTTTCTGCCGATTTATTTTCATAATCAGTTTTCTCCCTTTTTAATTAGCTTTCAGTCATCCACTGCTGGTTCCTAAAAAGAAAATCCTAATCTTCTGGCCTTTTAAAAAACTCATTCACAAGATGTGGACATCACTGGCTAGGACAGTATTTATTGCCCATCCTTAATTGCCTATAGGGCAGTAGTCAAGAGTCAACCACATTCTTGCAAGTCTGGAGTAATATGTAAGCCAGACTGAGTAAGGATAACAGTCTCCTTTCCTAAAGAACATTTGAGATTGCGTTTTTTCAACAACTGACAATGATTTCATGGTCATCATTAGACTCTTAATTTCAGATTTTTATTGAATTCAAATTCCACAATCTGTCATGGTGGGATTTGAACACATGCCTCCAGAACATTACCTGAGTTTCCAGACTAACGGTCTAAAAACAATGCCACTTGGCCTACAGCTAGTTTTTACTTGAATTCTCTCCTTGATCATCTTGTTAACCATGACTTATTCATCCTTCTCATCAATTCCTTTTTTTTGACTGAAATAAATGTTTGCTCAGCATTATGAAAATCTGTTTAAATGCATTTA
The DNA here is from genome assembly GCA_024137785.1 of Ginglymostoma cirratum. NCBI lineage: Eukaryota > Metazoa > Chordata > Chondrichthyes > Orectolobiformes > Ginglymostomatidae > Ginglymostoma > Ginglymostoma cirratum. Next base: position 6,002,752 of record JAHRHZ010000217.1, read on the forward strand.
AATTCTCATTGACTGTCCTTCCCTTTAGACGACATTCCCAGTTTGCTTTAGTCAACTGGAACAAATGAAATGGAGCATATCATATGACATGCGATGACTGATAATTTTCATAAGCTTTGAAAAGTTCTATTTCAAACATTATTACTTTTTCGAAATAGTTGCACAAAAGAATTTGTCACAGTAGCCTTTTACTTTTCAGATCTACTCTACTTTACTATACTGGACAATAAATGCTGGCCTAGCAGTGACATATACATCTTGTGAATGAATATAAAGGTATGATGATGAGACTTTTAAAAACAATATAAAGCATTAACATTTCTTGCAATTCAGAAGTCAGATACTCAACATGTATTATTCTATTATCAGAGTCAGGAGCACAAATTTCCTTTTAATGAAGCTAGACATTATGTCTTAACTTATTCTACTGAGGTGCTACAGGGAATCTGAGCACAATGATATATGCAAAGCATTCATCACATTTTGCAAATTAAGCTTCTATTAGATGTTCACAATTCATGAACCTATTCATTATCAATGCAGTAATCAAATCTCACCCTCATGGAAGCCATATATATCGCTGAATATGTGATGAACTTCAAGTCTTTTTTACCCCATTAACAGCGGATGAAAGTTAGACTGAACACAACTTTGTTATTGTCTGTCTTTCAAACTTAGGCAGTAGATTGTAATCTTCAAGTGACTGTGGTAGTGGAAATATAATATAGAAAATACTGAAAATAAGAACAGGAGCAAGTCATTCAGCCTGTCGAGTCTTCTCCACCATTCAATAAGATCATGGCTGATCATCCAATTCAGTCCCCTATTCCCATTTTCTCTTCATATCCTTTAATCCCTTTAGCCCCAAGAACTATATCTAACTCATTCTTGAAAACATTCAGTGTTTTGGCCTCAACCGCTTTCTGTGGCAGAGAATTTCAGAGGTTCACCATTCCTGGGTGAAGAGATTTCTTATCCTTTCAGTCCTAAATGGCCTGTCCTATATTATTAGATCATACCTCCTGGTTATGGACTTCCCTACCATTGAGAAAATTTTTCCTGCAACTAGCCTGCTTTGCTCTGTTAGAATTATATAGGTTTCAGTTGGATCTCCTTCTCATTCTTCTAAACGCCAGTCAACAAAGTCTTAATTAATCCAATCTCTCTTCATATTATCAGTCCCACCATCCCAGTAATCAGCCTGGTAAACCTTAATTGCATTCCATCCATAGCCAGGATGTCCTTTCTCAGATAAGGAGACCAAGGCTACACACTATATTCCAGTTGTAGTCTCACTAAGGCCCTGCACAATTGCAAAGAGACATTCCTATTCTCGTACTCAAATTCACTTGCTATGAAAGCCAGCATAATATTTGCCTTCTTCACAGTCTGCCACCTTCAGTGACTGCTGTATGAGGATACTCAGGTCTTGTTTTACCTCGCCATCAATTGTCATTCATTAATTAGCCTTCCTGCTTTTGCTACCAAAGAAGATAACTTCACAATTATTGGCCTTAATTTTTCTAGTTGATCCCCACTTTTTACATCTGAAATGTCTAAATCTCTGATTCAGTTCCACAATTTTCAAGCAGGCTGCCATAGCACTTGATTTGACCTCCTTATCCTTGAAAAGTCAATGGGAATCCTATGATTTGCAAATCTGTTGATCACATTCTGTGACACTTGCTTCATTTTTCTGTTTAATAAATAATATATCAAAAAGCTAATCAATAAAATGTACTCCTAGTTCAGTGTCAACTGTGTGAGTGCACATATTTACATGGTTAATACTGCATCAGGATTACATGGCAGAAACACACAGGTTGATGAACTGATGTAAAGATCAGGAAAATGTTTTTTTTTCTTATTCTTTCAAGGGGTGTGGGCATTGTCGGCTGGCCTGGCATTTATTGCACATCCGTAATTGCCCTGGGAGAAAATGATGACGAAACACCTTCTTAAAGTCCTGCAGTTGATGTAGTGGAGCACTGTTAGGAAGGATGTTCCTAGACTTTGATCTATCAAACGTAAAAGAATGACATTCTGGTTCCAGGCCAGGAGAATGTATGACTTGAGGAAGGAATTGAACATTGTGATATTTCATATATCTTCTGTCCTTGTCCTTCTAGGTGGTAGAGGTTGCAGATTTGGAAATTGTCCAAGAAGTTTTTTTGAATTGCTGCAATGCTGCGATTGCATGTTGGAGGTAGAGAAAGTGAACTTTTGTGGTGGTTTATTAGATATTGATCAAAGTAAGTAGCTTTTTTCTGGGTGGTGTTGAGCTTCTTGAATGTTGTTTCAGATGTTGTTCCAGGCAATTAGAGAGTTTATCATTCTCCCCTTCTCTGCCTTGTAGACCGTAGATATTATTTAACAAAGTCAGGAGGTGAGTTTAGTTTTGCAGAATTCCCACACCTTGGTCTGCTCTTGTAGCCACAGTATTTAGATGGCTGGTCTAGTTCAGATTTTGTTCCATGGTAACTCCAAACATATGAATAGGTGGTAATTTACCGATAGCAATAGTATTGAATGATAAAGGGAAGCAATTAGATTCTCTTCTGTTGGTGATGGTCATTGCTTGGCACTTGTGTGGTTTTGAATGTTACTTGCCACTTATGAGCCTAAGCCTGAGTATTATCCATGTCTCGCTGCAAAAGGACACAGACTGATTTAGTATATGAAGTACCATGAACAGTACTGAACATCTCCATTTCTAACCTGAAGATGGAGGGAAGGTGCTTGATGAAGCATCTGAAGAAAGTAGGGCCTAGGACACTACATTGAGGAACTTACAATGTGATGTTTTGTTACCTCCATCAATCACAAGCAATTTTATCTGTGCTATGACTCCAAGAAGTAAGAAGTCTCCTCTTGTTGATTCCTATTGACTCCAGTTTTGGCAGGACTCCCTGAAGCCTCAGTTGGTCAAGAGTTGCCTTGATGCCAGGGGAATTAATTGTTAACTTACCTCTAGATTGCCACTCCTCAATATATGTTTGGATATATTGAGATCAGAGGTGAGTGGCCTTGGTGGAACCCAAACTGAATGTCAGTGAGCAGGTTTTTACTGTGTGGTGGAATACAATGGTGGCACTGATGATGGCCCATAGTGTCTCATAGATGACCAGTTTTGAGTTGTTGGATCTGTTTGAAATCTATATTAAGCACAGTGGTCCTGATACACAATATGTTGAAGGATATCCTCAATACAAAGATGTAACTTTGTCTCAATAGGACTGTGTGATGGTTACTCCAATCAGTACTGTCATGGACTGGTACATTGATGATTGATAGATTGGTGAGGTATCAAGTCAAGTAGGTTTTTCCCTCTTGTTGCTTCCCTTAACCACCTGCAAAAGGTACAGTCTAGTAACTATGTCCCTCGGGACTCAGGTAGCTTAGCCTGTAGTGGTACTACAAAGCCACACTTGGGAATGGATTTTAATGTCACCTACCTTAGATTGCAGGAACTTAGGAACAGGACTGAGTTAAAGTAATTTCAGTGCTTCTTTCAATTGAAGTTCAACATGGAGAAGTACTGATTCATAATTTCAGGGAAAGAGGGGACAAGGTGTGTGTTATATGGTAATTAATAGGATGTTACATTGTCCATATTTCACAGAACAAAATCCCTATATTGTGGGCACAGGCCGGTGTGGAATTGGCTAACCACTGAGGAACAAGGCCACCATTTACCTTGAGGCCTTGAGACTTCATGGGATGTCATGTCAGTTTTGAAGGCTCTCAGAGACATGTACTCTTGACTGTACACAACTGTGATGTCAGATAGACACAACATACTTAAGGATGGCAAAGGTGTTTTCTGGAGCTTAGAGGTAAAGTTTGATGCAGTGAGTATGACTATGCTAGGCTGTTTCTTAACTACAATGTGGAACAATCTTCCCAATTTAGCCACAAGACCCCAGCTATTATTCAGGAGGACTTTGCAGGATTAAAAAGCTGGATATGCTGTTGCTATTTCTCATGCCTGGGTTAATTCCAGGTGGTCTATTCAATTTAATTCCTTCTGACTGTAACAGTTTGGTAAACTAAATGAGGTGCTCAGCAATGTCAAAGGTTGTAAATTGTTAATAATGATATTGTAGATCGGAGTCACATGGTCAGACCATGAGGACTGCAGATTAGAGAACCAGATGAATCTTCACAATAATCAACAATAGTCTCATGGTCGCTACTACTGGGACAAGCATTGAATTCCAGAGTTATTAGTAATTTAAATTTAACTTCCATTAGTTGTCATGGGGAGAATACATCTCCAGGCTCAGGTCTCTGGATTACTGGTTCAATAATAACACACAAACACTTAGTCAGCACATGATAAAAATTGCAGACATTATTTAGTTGGTAATTGTTTGATGGAACAGTATCTCTAACAGGATATAATTCGTGATGAAATGGTACAACACGTACACAAAACTGTGTAACCTAGTGTTCTTGTGGTTTGAATATCAGTAGGCTAGGAAACTTTTCTTTAGAATTTAAAAAATCAATTGAATGGTATCACATTATATTAGAACACAATTCGAGCTACTTAATTTCTCTACAGATAGGAGAATTTAGAACAACACTGTTAATCTACAACATTAATTGAATTTAAAGGACCTTAAAGTATTAATATTGACCTATGAAGAAAATAACCTTCTTTCAGGTAGGAATCTAATCTTAAAAATGATTTTACACTGACCACAGCTTTGCTGCCTCATTTCTCCAGGGATAAGAGAATTTTAACATTATAATTAGACGATAAAATCAACTGTATAGAGATGGTAGGAACTGCCGATGCTGGAGAATCTGAGATAACACGTTGTGGAGCTGGATGAACACAGCAGGCCGAGCAGCATCAGAGGAGCAGGAAAGCTGACGTTTCGGGTCGAGACCCTTCTTCAGAAAAGATTTCAAAAATTGTTTTCTGATGAAGGGCCTAGGCCCGAAACGTCAAGCTTTCCTGCTCCTATGATGCTGCTTGGCCCGCTGTGTTCATCCAGCTCTGCACCTTGTTATCTTGAAGTTTCAGTAAGCTTATCCAATATTTGGAAAAATACTACATTTGTGGATTAAAATTATTTTCCTATTACCAATTAGTAATCAATGCATCTAGACAGATACAGTTCATGTAAACCTAATCGGGATGCATCATTTAAACAATAAGTTGACTAGAAAGAGTCATGCAAATGCTCAGATAACTCTGTATCCTATGGATGGTGTATTATACCAAGGTCTTTTCATACTGGCTATTTCTACATGGTTGATAACAATATGCCAACAGCCATCAATGAGGTTGTCCCAATTCAGAAAGTCTCCAGGACATTAGACTGGTAAAGAAGCAATGGCTCGGTAGGTAGGCAATATAGTAATTTCTCAATGCTTCGCTGCTTATCATTTTTCCTTGCAGGTAACAGGAGGAGCAATGTGTAATATTACTGTCATTTAGGTTCGCCTTCCAAGTATATCACCAAGTCTGCAGCAGAATTGTTGTTTCATGGCTCACTGATGTAGTTTGAGCTTTTTATGTGAAACATGAGAATTCAAACCTTTGAAGTCAAACACAAGCTTAAAGTCTGGATTTATCCACATTTTTATGCTACTGACAGGTATATGGTTTAGTCAACCAGGTGTGAAAGATCCGTCACCAGCTCAAGTACTAAAAACTGAGTTGAAATATGAATGGAAAAGTAGAGTATAGCTTCAAAAAAAATCTGCCTAAGCAACTGTAAATCCTTTCAAATGGAAACAGGTGCAATAAACAGAGGGTTTTATTTTTCTTTATTGAGTGTATTTTACTATATCCCTGCCATTTATATGATCCTTTGTATATTTATCACAGTTGAAATTGGTCTCTCCATTTTCAAGTGCAGTAAATAGGATTGATATAGGATGTCCTTAATTTATCTCAGAAAGAATATTTATTTATATTTCATTTTAAAATAATTAATCTCTGGCAGAATTAGATAAATGGGATATCCACACAATGCATCCAACCAGCAACATAAAAGTTTCACCATTAAGAAGGAGTGTTTAAAGAACAAAGAACAAAAAAAAACAGCACAGGAGCAGGACCTTCGGCCCTCCAAGCCTACACCGACATATTTTGCCCTTCCATACTAAAACTGTTTTCACTTACAGGATCCGTATCCCTCTATTCCCTTCCTATTTATGTATTCGTCCAGATGTTTCTTGAAAACTGCTATGATGTCTCCTTCCACCACCGCATCTGGCAACACATTCCAAGCACTCACTACCCTTTGTGTGAAAAATTTGTCTCACAAGTCTCTTTAAATCACCCCTACTCACACTTTAAACCTGTGTCCCCTAGTAACCTAGTCCCCTCTCGATCCTAGGGAAAAAACCTCATACTTTCCATTCTATCTATGCTATTCACAATCTTGTAAACTTTTATCAGGTCGCCACTCAACCTCCTGTTTTCCAGTGAAAACAAGCCCAGTACATTTGACCTTTCTTCATAGCTAAAATCACCCATATCAGATAACATTCTGGCAAACCTTTTCTGTACCCTCTCCAAAGTATCCACATCCTTCTGGTAGTGTAGTGACCAGAACTGTATGCAATATTCCAAGAGTGACCTAACTAAATTTTTATAAAGTTGCAGCATAACTTGTCTATCCTTATACTCAATGCCCCTTCCAATGAAGGCAAGCATGCCGTAAATCATTTTTTAGTGCCTTTTCTACCTGTGCTGCCACCTTCAGTGATCTGAGGACCTGCACACCCAGATCCCTCTGCATATCAATATTCCTCAGGGTTCTGCCATTAACTGTATAATTTCCACCTGTACTTGACCCTCCAAAATGCATCACCTCACTTTTGCCTGGATTAAACTTCATTTGCCGTTTTTTGGCAATGCATCCAATTGATCTATATCCCGCTGTATCCTTTGACAATCCTCCTCACTATCTGAAACTTCACCAATCTTTGTATCACCCACAAACTTACTAATTAGACCAGCTATGTTTTCCTCGATATCATTTATGGAGATCATGAACAGCCGACGTCCCAGCAGTAATTCCTGTGGAACACCACCAGTCACAGCCCTCCATTCCAAAAAGCATTCATCCACCTCTGCCGTCTGTCTCCTATGACTAATCCAGTTCTGTACTCATCTCGCCAGCTCACCCCTGATACCAAGTGACTTCACCTTTTGTACCAGACTGCCATCAGGGAACTTGTTGAAGGGTTTGAGTTCCTAACATATCTTTGGTCATTTAAAATTATATAACTTGTTGATTTACAGGCAAGAGTCATTTATTTTGATTAATTAGAAGCACAGTTATGTGTGAAACTAGTTGTGGGCTTTACTATTTCCTACGGAAACACAGAGAATGCTGGAGAACCTCAGCAGGTCTGGTAACATCTGAGAAGAAAAAAACAGTTAAAGTATCGAGACTGGTATGACTCTTCAGAACCTTTTCTGAAAAAGTTATTCTATATTCAAAACATTAACTTTGTTTCTCTCTCTACAGATGCCGCCAGACCTGCTGACTTTCTCCATCGTGCTTTGTGCTTGTTTCAGATTTCCACCATTTGGCATATTTTGCTTTTATTTTACTGTTTCAAAAATCATTGTGCATCATGTTAGATCCAGACTTCGAATACTGAAAAATGAAAGATATGGAAGCAAATATACAACTGTTTCACATTTAGAAGAATGCAATAGGTGATTTGAAATGATCTAGTAAGCATGTCACATCCTCCATGAACTAAATTTTCTTGACAGCGAATTATAGGCAACTCATGTTTTTCAATCTAGCTTTTTTTTCCCATTGACTTTATACCTTTTAGACTTTATCACGTGTGATTAAGTATAAGTCCTGATTAAAAAAAAGAATTACACAGCTAATTTTGGCTCCTATGTGCAATTCTTGTCAGCTCTAAAGGATTAATTGCTGTATTGGCCATGAGTCAATAAATACAACTGCTGAAGTATTATTACAGAATCAAAGCCATTTTCTGAATTCACAGTGATCTCTTTGACAGCATTTCACTTCTTTGTAATTTAAATAACAGGCGATTCAGGTTCTAAGATTGATTGCCCAAGTTACTTTTCTTTTAATTTTACTGAACTTCTGACCTCATTAATGATAGAGATAACAGCTTTGAGAAATTAAATACTTTTCCATTCAAGTGCCAAATATCAGCATTACGCTCGTGAAAAAAAATGCAGTTAAGTGAAAAGCAAAGCACCTTTCACAAAACTTTAACCAATTGGCTTAAAGGCAAACTCAGACAGAAGCTATTGACTATCAATGCATCTTTATCAGCGCTGGCTGACTGGTATTGCCTCACAGTCACAAAACTAGGGAGCGAGTTCCTCTCCAGAGATTTGTGGACAAACCCTTCGCTGTGTTGTACTTCTCAAGGTGCCCTCTTTCATTTGTTAAAGACAAGCATCATCTTCTCTCTCAGCCAGACATAAATTATCTCATTACAAGATTTTGAAGGAAAGCAGGGTACTCTCTCCAGTGTCCTGGCAAAAATGTATCCAACCACAATTAATACAGTGGATTAAACCTCTATCAAATTATCATTGGAGGGAGCTTGTTGTGCACAATCTGGTTGGGATATTTTCCACTGCACAACTGTGTCCACACTTCAATGGCACTTAATTGAGTGTAACATCTTTTGGGACAACCCAAGGTCATAAAGTAATATTACAGAGATTCTAGTCTTCCTAAATTATATGAGGCGGCAGCACAGATCCTTCTCCTCTGCATTGCTTTTCTGTCCTTATGGACTAATCTGTCACTTCTTGCCTATTCCTGGCAAATTCAGCCTGCATGTGGATCGCTAATCTTTTCCAATGACTCTGAGACTTCAAAATGGCTCACCACATCTTTCTAATTCCAAACACGGTCACAACCTTTCAAGGGACCATGTAACATTAAATTGCAACAGCAATTAATTTTTAGCATTGTATTTTAGAACTGTATGAGCATTTTCCCAAGAAACGCCTGTAGAGTGACATTCACTGTAAATGCTACTAGTTGCATAGGTTGTCTCGTTGAATATGCATCATCAACACTTCACTCACATCAGCATGTAAAGTTCTGTATATTACAGTCACAGTGACAGAAGCCTGGAACATATCTGGTGCTTGCTCTGTTCATTCACTTGGAGCTCCTTGAATTAGTCAATGTTTTCGCATTTCTTTCTTCACATGACTGAACAACAATTGAGCTCTTCCCTGGTACTGAATCAACACTTAACACTATACTTACCATCATAGTCAACCAGTTTATGAGCCATTCTGTATTTTTATCACTTAATCCATGACAGGCAGACACTCAGCTTTCTAGGCCTTGAGCTCTGGAATTCCCTTTCTAAACCTCCAAACATTTATACCTCAGTCTCTTCCTCCAAAACTTCTTAAAACCAACCTATTTGTTCAAGATTCCGCTTAGATATCTAATCTGTTATTATCTGCCTGAGAAAAAACATTGATTGATAAAACTCTGGGCACCATTTTGTGGCATTTTACTAGGTTAGAAGGTGCTATATAAATAGAAAAATTAAGGCTTCACTACTGAGTTAAAAATCAATTTTATATGATCACGGGAGCATAACTTAAGACACAATCCAGTAGAGTTAGTGGGGGAATGTGATTTAAAGATTTCTAGAGTTGAAATTTCCCATTTTTGGCAAAGTGCTTTTCCGAGTGAGATTCATGCTGGAGAGCCCATCTGGCCCATTCTGAACTTTCTCATTAATTATTCCACTGGCCACTTTGTTACCTGACAATTAGAAGCCCTCACTGCTGCCAAGACTTCATGATATGCCCAAGAGTTAAACACGAGCTCCATAACATGTTGCGCACTGTAAGACAGGAAAGCCCTTTAAACTGTGAGGATCAGCATTATTCCCATGAAGATGGTCTAGAAAGGTAAGTTGACAACTTGCTTTGTGGTCAGAGAACTGGAGTTGCTGGTGAACGTGGTGTTGGAGAGAGGGCCATCTTTTTTTCCTGAACGCTGCTAAATGAGGCCAAGTCACCAGACGTAGACAGCCTGGACTGGTATAATGCTCAGGTCAGTGCTCTGTCTCAGATGAAATGCAATGGGTAACAGGGTATGAAGAAAGTTCTGTGTTTACTGACTTTGCATCACATTAAGATAGCTGACCCACTGAACACAATACACTGATTCCATTGCATTGAGCAAGGACTGACAGAAAGTGATGGTCTTTGTACGAGAGCATCACATCTTGTGTAGCTGTCATGGAGGTTCACTGCCTATCTTGTCTGGAATCTATGTAATAATACATGAACTTCCTTAGAGGTGCTCATAAAGGCAGTGTTGGAAAGAGAGGTGTCCAGATCCCAGTGAACTTGACGTGTCAGCTAGCAAACCTCATAATGAAGGTCAGATTGGAGCTGATGGGAGGAAGTAAGCAAAACTGGTGAAGTTCCCATAAAAATTCAATGACTAAGTCAGGTCTTGCAAGGTGAGTGGTGTACATGACAGCAATGTGGCATCCCTGTATGTCGAATATGCTAGCCATAAGTGCAAAGTGACCAATTCATGCATTACCAAGGACTATTGTATACTTTCGAGGAGTCATAGAGTGGTTACACAATAAAGAACCATGGCTAGCCAGACATGCCTGATGCAGTGCCAAGAATGACTGACTGCTTGAAAGAAGCTTCCCAGTGGCACAACTTTGGACATTTGAATTGGTTAAGTGTGAAGAGCACTGCAGGGCTAGACAGTTGTGTAACATACCTGGCTCCTCTTATTGCTAGAGACGCAAAACACATAATGTTCGAAAGTGGAGAAAAAAAAGGAGAGGTTTACTCTTCATTCCTCTAATAACGCGAGTAGAGGAGAACCTGATAGAAGTGGAGGGGTTGCAGGAAGCCAGCCTGTCACAGAGAGCGAGGTATGTGTGGAATCCAGACACGAGAAAAGTGATAGTTGCAGGAAGCAAATTTTCTCACAAGTGTTTGCTGTGGTGAGTCAGTCACCATTCACTTCAAAAGGAACAGCAGATCATGGGGAAATAGGAGGAAGTGAGTGGATATGGATTTGTCAGCTCTGTTCTTCTCTTTCCCCCAAGAAGAGTAGAAGAGTTCTTATAACAACACATTTTGGAACTAAAAGCTAACAATATCCATTGTACTTCAGAGTTCTGATCAGTTGTCATGGCATCAATGATGCTGACATCTATGAGCAAATAAAAACAAATAATTATTCAAATTCTCAAGATGCATTGTATGCCTCCTTCTTTAGGCTCCAGTCAAACAAAACCACAGTTAAACATAAGCTTAAGATGTTACTGTGATTCGACAAAAAATATTTCTCTGATCCTAAAACACTTTCATTGAAACTACATGCAACAATTTACATTTCCTTTCCATGTGCTATACCTTTTGTTGGGAGTGTAGCTTCAGCTTCAGGTGATAGTGTGAAATGGGAATTGAAGTCAAGACAAAGAAAAATTGTAAGGGATGGATAATAATTGGATAAACTGATATTGCCCGCTTCAAATTATTGCCCAAAATCAATATAAACCCCATATAGTGTTTTCTGTAAGTAACTGCTACACGAAGAAAAGATGCCATCTGAACAATTTATACAGAAGTGCTGAGCAATTGCACACAGGCTTTCTAGTCACACTAGAATCATAGATCTATAAATTGTAATTTATTTTTAATTTTGCCTGTTTCTTTCCTTGTAAATGTTTTCTGGATATAGCACTGTTTATGGATTTTTTTTTCAACGGAATTGAAATTGCTTCAATAGTATTAAGCATACAGGGGGTTCCGCAATAACATGATAGTTGCGTTTCAACGCAACATCGTGTTATAGAAAATCATACTGTAGAAATAACAGGCCTATAGGAAAAACGGGTTAAGGGGCAGGCCACCAAAAAAGTGTAACACAAAGGATTGCACCACTGTCAGCAGCTGTTCACACAGATTGGTCCAACTGTGACAGCAGCTTCACAGCTCCTTGCTCGATTAACACAACTGTCCTCACTATTTCCAAAAACTGCAGGACAGTTACCCAAATGTCCTGGTCAATACTTATCCCTCAGTCAGCAACACAATGACAGATTGTCTGGTCATTATGACATTGTTGCTTGAGGGAGAATGTTGTGTGAAAATTAGCTGCTGTATTTTCTACTATGACTGCACTTCAAAAATACTTCAGTGGCTATCAAGCTCTGTATAACATCCTGAGGTTGTGAAAGGTGTAAGCCTTTGTAGGCAAGAAGATCCGGGTCCAAGTCCCACCTCAGAACTAAATGGCCAGGGAAGGTGCGTTCACAATGTGACGAGAAAGATTGAGTGTAACCGACAAATTCGTCCAACATTGCCAATAGCAGATTGTAAGATTGGGAGAGATTCCTGGTCAGCCATATGACTAAAAGAACATTGAAGTGCCTACCACCACTATCCATAGTTCCAGACTGTGATATCTACATAATGTGTATGTTGCCATGGCAACTCAGACTCCTTCAGCGATCTTATCACCACACCATAAGGCTATGGAGGGATATGGAGCAAAGTGGGAAAATCAAATTGAAACATAAGTCAACCAGGATCTGACTAATAACTTAAATAGGCTGCTGGAGCCTCCTGTCATAACCAAGTCCTGTGCCTCACAGTATTTCCTTCCAAGGTAAGTTAGATATACTGTTTTTCACTCTCCCCTACACCCTGATTTTCCTGATAACAGACCTACTGGCTTCTTACTTTTCAGTTTTAATGAAGGCTGATAGGGAGGATTTGTCTCGGACTCTCAGATTCACCTCCTTGTACAAGTACATTTTAAATATCATTAGCAAAGGGCTCCTGAAAGCCAAGTGCCTACTTGATGAAATCGTGTTGTACCCAATACAAGTTCGCATTTTAGAAATAGCATTTCCCTAATCTTCACTTGTGTTACAGCCAATTCACGTTGCTGGAACATATGTAATAGCAGAACCCTCTGTACCTTTGTTTGGATTGGAGCCTGATGTAACATGTCAAATGGATGACCATTTCATATACTTGGTGCCTCATTAGACTCTGCACTTCAGCTCAGTTCCAGGTTGGTGCCAGTTGATACAGGACAATCCATTCAGCAATGGTTGCAACAACCTACAGCTGGAACATGAACCAGTCTTGACTTTAAAAGCATACTCTCAGAGCTGTGACAAAATTCCCAGTGTATGTTTCAGAGTCTAATGCACCAGACCCAGGATATGTGCTCAATTGACATTTCTACTGGCAAAATCTAACTGCCATCACAACACACAGAGTGTTCTCATTAGGGTGATGTAACACAACACTCAACAGAATTCTACACAGCCATCTGGAGAAAAAAAACTATTGTCTACACTCACAGTTCCAAAAGTAACACAGAATAGTTCAAAAATTGTTTAAAAAGCAAAAAGGTATTGGAATCTGATTTAGGATTAGTTTCTGTTCTTACAAATTTTGCAACTATGTTTTGAGGATAGAAAAATAAAAAGCATTGATTTGGGGAGTCGGCCTAGTGATATCCAACACTCAAGTAATGTTCTGGGGACAAAAACAAAATTTACCGATAAAGCTCAGCAGGGTCTGGCAGTATCTGTGGAGAGAAATCAGAGTTAACGTTTCAGGTCCAGTGACCCTTCCTTCGAACACAGATTGTAAATTTGTACTTAATGAAAAATTTGAAAATAAGAGTCTAATGATGATCATGGATCCATTGCCAATTGTTACAAAGCCCATTCGGTTCATTAACATCCTTTAGGGTAGCAAATTTGCCATCCTTACCTAATCTGGCCTACATGTGGATTCAGAACCATAGCAAGGTGCTTGACTCTTAACTGACCTCTAGGCAATTCAGGATAGGCAAGAAGTGTTGGCCAAACCAGCAATGCCCACATACCGTGAATGAATTTTTAAAAAAAAGTTCAGAAAATAGAATTAATCAAATTCTACAGCCTTTTCAACGAGCAGAACATGGAAAGCAGATGGTGAAAGACCCTTGTTCTCATTCAATTTATGCTAACTGTAACAAATAAAGCTCATCGTTCATATGTATTGCAAGGTTCATAACGTCGGCTGTTAATAACTCAACATTCCTATCATAAAGGAAGAGGGTCCTGACCTGAAACATCAGCTTTCCTGTTCCTCCGATGATTCCTGGCCTGCTGTGCTCCTCCAGCTCCACACTGTGTTATCTCTGACTCCAGCATCGGCAGTTCTTACTATATCTTGAGAATATTCATTCTTGGGTCATGACTGTCACTGGCAAGACAAATACCCCTAGTTGTTCTTGAGCAGATGGTAATGAGTTAAACCTTAAATCCCTGTGGTGCAGGGATATGCACTGTGCTGTTAGAGTTGGCATTTCAGGATTTTGATCCGGACACCATGACAACATTGTGGTGCATTTCCAATTTAGGATAATATGTGACTCGGAAGAATATGTGTAAATATATTCATCAGCTGCCCCCTTTGTAGGTGCAAATGTGACAGGTTTTGAAGTTACTGCCAAAGGAGACTTGTCCTTGCAGTCACAGTATACATATTTCTAATCCAGTTAAAACGCTGGCCAATAGCAACTTGCAGAGTATTTATGGTAGATGGTTCAGATGATGGTAAAGTCATGGATTGAAAAAAGGAGCTTGTTAAATTCTCTCTTTTGTTCGAGGTGATCATTCCCTGGTGTTTGTGCAGCAATTCACCACCACATTTTCAAGGAAAATTAAGAATGGTCAAAAAATGCTGGCCTTGATAGCAACATTCATATCCCGTGAACAATTCAATACATGCTCAGTCGATTTAGAGAAGTATGTGTGAGAAGGAAATGTCTTTTCTCAGTGTTAATTTCATAGAATCATTGAATCCCTACAACACAGAAGCAAGCCATTCAGCCCATTGAGTCCACACTGATCATCTGCCATTGGTGACTGTCTCCACCCAGACCCACCCCTCCTTACCCTATCCCTGTAACCCTTCATTTCCTTTGGCCAATCCACCTAACCTGCACATCTCTGGACTGTGGGAGGAAACTAAAGCAACCGAAGGAAACCCATGCAGACATGGGGAGAATGTGCAAACTCCACACAGGCAGTCACCCAAGACTGGAATCAAACCCGGGTGCCTGGCACAGTGTGAGACAGCAGCACTAACCATTGAACTACAGTGCTGCCCACTGTGTCCATTTCCTAAGCAATTTAAATCAAAAGCATTCAAAAACACTGATTTGATAAGCAGGTAAAGTCTAAGCAGTGTAATGAGCTCAACGGGGATTCTGGAGTCCATCTCTGTCAGAACTTGTACTCTGTTATGACACGAAAAGGTCACAGTGTTATTAACCTTTAGTTTTACCCAGTGGATCATTCTGTACACTTGCTGCTGGGAGGGAGATCAGTTTTGGAATTAGCCAAGCAAATGTGACACTGAATGTAATTTAGGTGACTTTCACCTGAACAGCAATTATATTTAAAAAAAGCATCTTTTATTGTAGAAAATAAGTCTTCCAATTCATTTCACAAGTGTGTTATCAGACTAAATTTGGTACCAAGTCATACAAGAATTGGAGGACATAATATCCCTTTGACCAAACATTTCAGTTTTTTTTAAGAAAAAACATCCTCAAGGAGCAGAGCATGGGAGAGTGGTGAAGCATCTTAGAAGAGAATTCCAAAAACTAGGCTCAACAGAATAGAAAGCACAGTCACCAGTGGTAAAACAACAAAAAACGGACAAGCACAAGAA
This sequence comes from Ginglymostoma cirratum, assembly GCA_024137785.1. NCBI lineage: Eukaryota > Metazoa > Chordata > Chondrichthyes > Orectolobiformes > Ginglymostomatidae > Ginglymostoma > Ginglymostoma cirratum. The sequence continues at coordinate 6,018,485 of JAHRHZ010000217.1, forward strand.
AGGCAGAATCAAAAGAGTACAATAATCTGGGCAGTCTTCCATGACTGGTGGCCACAGAGACCTAACGTTTGTATTGCACTCAATTTTCAGGCACGACCCGGCCCAGTGGGCAGATCAAAATGGTGGACGGGGAGCAGGAACTGACTTGAAACATAGAGCATGCAATTTTGGGCAAAAACAAGGAAGAAGAGGTCTAAACCAATGCCTGGGGCATACATATGCAAATAAGGGTCACAAATCCTATTTGGTGTAACACCAGAAGACTGGCTTTGCCTGCAGCACTCGTGCACTTGGGGAAAATCATCTCAATGCACACTTGAGAAAAAAAATTAAATTATTTTCAGGTAAAGTGGAGCGAGGAACAGCAGAAGTGCTCATCCTAACCATAGATTAAACTACTCTCTGATTACCAGCATTGCTGCGTTCAAGATAATAGGTGTTTCTACTCAGCCTGTACTTCTTGATATCCCAGCCCAGAAAACTCTCTTCCCTGGGACCCCAATCCAGCAACCCCAGTCACAAACCCAAATTCTCTCCTGATCCTCCAAATTCAATGTCCTCAAACCAAGGATTGATCCTCGGGGTTCATAGCTGGCTGACCCAAATACCTATTGATTTCCCCCATTATATCCTCTATTATTTAGCAGTGGCTCACCATAATATTCCACCAATTACCTACTTGACATTACTTTGCAGCACTTTCACTTTTGAGAATGAGATCCAAGGCCTAATATCTGGGAACCCTCAGATCCAAATCTTTCATGTAAAAGGTGCTCCCCACTTTCTCGGCCTGAGTATCTGACCAAGAGTGAAAATAACATAACTTCAATTTGGAATTTATTTTCACTTAATCAGATATCAAATTTAGTCATTTTAGTAATGCATTGCTATTTCAAGGTAATACATGCACTTTCAGTTTGTGAAAATGGGTCAAGCCATTTGGCTTTATTTAAAATTGGGAACTACAATATATTGGGCAATATGCAAACAACTATAAGCTGCAGATTTTTTACACCTCTATGACACTTGGCTTCAAGAATGCATGAAAAAATATCTACGGTATGATGATTATGAAAACATAAATTTTCCCATGACTACTTAAAAGCCCAGAGAGATATCTATATAACATATGTCTATTTTCTATTTCCTGTCCTGTGACACATCAGAAGTGGATGAACATGGTTGCTAATCTACAAAGGTCTGCAGAAAAAAAATACCTGATTTGAGGTAATTTAGCCAGAAAGGTGATCTGTGTTTTATTTCAGAAATGCCAATTTACAAAAGTCTATTATTTAGTTCGGGAATAAATGCGTAATCCAATTACATTAATAATCAGGAACAATTAAGGAAAAATTAAATGAGTTATAGAGAGCCATTTCTCTGGCTCACACTTTCTTAGCCCTGAATATCCAAGACCAGGAGTCAGCTAAATATGCGCACGTGCACACACACACACACACGCGCGCGCACACACACACACACAGAGGCACACATACACAAACAATACTTGTTTGCTGAAATTCCTCTCATTAGAATTTGTAACAAAAAGCTGTTTAGAAATAATTCTGATAACTGACATTGGCCTTGCTCATCTAAAATATGAAAGTGGTTTATACAATGCAGAGATAGTGGGAACCACTGATGCTGGAGAATCTGAGATAACAGGGTGTGGAGCTGGATGAACACAGCAGGCCAAGCAGCATCAGAGGAGCAGGAAAGCTGACGTTTTGGGTCTGGACCCTTCTTCATTTTCTTCATGCTCTTCTTCCTGCTCCTCTGATGCTGCTTGGCCTGCTGTGTTCATCCAGCTCTCCACCTTGTTATCTTGATACAATGCAATCTGTCTTGTACCGTCATCACACTGAGGAGGAGATGTGTATTGTATTGTTGATGAGAAAGCTCTGAGACATTGGACGACACTTGATAACACAATGTTATCTTGAGTGTCTTAGTGAGAACATGTGCTCTTATATGTAGGGTTCAGTGTTTGCAAAGATTAGTCGAAGTAGATTAGCTGATCTTTTCTATTATTGTTAGCAAACACTAAAAATGTGCACAAGCTAGCAGCTGCATGACTTGATTTATTTTAACAAAAATCTTACCTTGTTGTGATCTTTTACTGCAACTCTAGTATCATGTGCAGCTCCCATTCTTATTCTTCCACAATTGGCTGTTGCACTTTTAGTCCTTTGTCTTTTTCTTAATCATTTTAACCTGCCATGGAAAAAAAAATCACATAACACAAATGCACTCAAGTAAACTTATTGGAAATCCATCAAAACCATCTGTACTACCCAAATTTAACTGTTGTATCCCACTCACAGTGCAATTTCATTTGTTGAATATTTGTTTGAATGAAAGATTTTTGAACACTTTTAGGACGCATTTACTTAAGTTCGCAGAAAAATTAGGTTTGTAACTTCAGATTAAAGCAAATATCTAAAATATGCCTAACTCATTCAGCATTATATAATGGAGCACCTTAAATAAGAACTTTCAGTAAGGCAAGTATACTATACGAGGAACGCGTTCAAACATTTGCGTTCTAATTTTTCAATTCAATTTTGGATGACACTGCAAAGAAAATACAGGATCTAATCATATGTTTGAATTAATATCTATTACTCATACTCACAAGGTCCATGTGACAAGAAAAATGTGTGCACTGCCATTTAAAATTAAATTGGCTTTCTACAGTATTGGAGGACCCTCGTTTGTGTAGTCTTAATCATGTTAACTGGATAAATGTTCAATATAAGAGCTATTGAACACTTTCACTTACAGATCCTTTTAATTCATTTAAAAAATAAATATGCAGTCTACATCACTGCCACATTAATTTTATAACAAGCCTGTTTTCTGCAAAAGCTACTGAATTTGCATGAGCAGAGAGAAAAGAATACAAATTAAAAGAGGTTTCATTATTGCACTATGAAGACTTGACTGGACCTCATTTATAACTGTTACCTCTGGTTCCATTGTGTAATTTAAGGGGACTTATTATTACCTGTCATAAAGTGGAGAGGTCAGCAACAAAGACATTTCTGTGAAAATAATACTCATTTTCCTCAGAAAAGAAGGGATGTCAAAGGTTTGAAATGATGTTTTGAAGGTAATGATGAAGTTTGACAGCTGATTCATATACTGTCTTTATAGTGACAATGGAGGTTAAAGATTATGAAGTTATAACAAGGGAATTCAGGTTGAACATTTTCCTGAAAAGGGTAACATAATTGAAGAATAAGAATAAACTTTCCAGGTGGATAAGGTTTTGGTTCCCTTGCAAAAGGAAATAAATTCTACCTGTTTATTGCGTTGAAGTCATTTCAAAGTCCACCAACAGGGTAAGATTATCAAAGTAGGAAGTATGAATGGGTTCATAGACAATTAGAAGTTTATCTCGAGAGAGATGGAATTAAGAAGTATAGTGGAAAGGTAAATTGGTAGGCTGATCTATAAAAAAGCATGAACTTCCAGGACTTCTTGTTTCCAAAACTTATGAGAGCCAATTTCATTATACCCAATAACACAAATTGAACCCAGAAGTGACAGCGACATGGGGATCTGAATTCTCATTCTCAGGTCTGGAATGCAGATTCAGGGCAATTCCCAGTTCATCAAACCTGATCAGGAAGCACGTGCTTTGGGATGTTGAGATTTTCACTCTGTGGTGCAGGAGTGGGAGTTTATGAAAGTTATGCTTGACAGCCCCAAAATGAATGCAGAAGCCGCTGGGAAAGGAGGATGGGTGGAAGGCCCGCAAGGCCCAGTTCTGTTTATAAAAGTAACAAAAGCCAGTTCTGAGCTCTCAAACCCTCACATTTCCTATGCCTCATCATGGCAGCGATACCACATCATGCCCTCCACCCAGCCCCTTGGCCCCTTAAAGCTTCTATGCTAAAGGTAAAACATTAATGTAAATCTATATCTGATATTGATTTGAAACCATTTCCAATTCTGGTAAGATCAAAGGAATTTATAATAGAGGGAGGACAGGAAATATAACTGGATGGAGGTATTGTAAGTTTGTTTCCTGCCACATTGCACATGGAGATAGAAAGTCGGAGAAATCAGACACGAGCTAATGATTATGAAAGACTGAGGTAAAAATAATTTCTTTAGACACTCTTCAAAATGAGGACTTTGACAGCAAAGAATGATCTAGCATTATGCATAATTGGGGCCTTGCATATATGTGTAGTACCATTGCTTTCATTCTTGGGATTTGTACTTATCGATGCACAATTCCTTAGCAAGGCCAAATATGCATGCGACAACGTATGTAAGGACACTGGAAAGTGGCCACAGAACTCCTTAAGGTAATGTCATGGGATATTTTATGTTCAACTGAGAGATAAAATGAAGTCCTAGTTTAAACGTTCATCCAAAAGACCGTTGTCCCTCTGTGCTGCACTGATGTATCATTTTGGACTTTTTTCTCATGCCTCTGGACTGTGAATGAATCAGTTGAATCAGATCATTGCTCATCAGTGGGAATGAAGCATACATTTACCGAGGTCCAAACCTACTGATGGATTCAGTTTTTTAAATATGTCTTCACAGTTGACCACCTACCAAAACTCACCATCTGTGACTCATTTTCCCAGGAATGATCCAACCTGCTACTTATATTTTAATCGGGAGTGACTATGACATGTTTACTCATACCTTGACCCACAGTCTTATTAAGTGACACATTGAATTGACTACACTGTATATTATTGGGGGATTTTTACAGACCACCCTCAGATTGGAAAAATAGACAGGTGGACTTGAACATTAGTGTTCCATGCCATTGACAGTATTCTGCTGCCAGTCCACCTGTCAACACCCCTGCCATGATTTTGCAGGCAGCAGGGGTGTGTTGGCTGAGTTGCCCACCTGTGGCAAAATTGAAGACTTCAAATACCTAATTAAGACCCTCATTCCACCATTGTTGCTATGTAATGGGTGGAAAGAGAGACCTCTAAGCCATTTAAGGCCCAGCAGATTTACAATATGGATTGCGAATTGGTGAAATGGGGATTCCCTCTTACACGAGGTTGTTGTGGCAATCAGAGACACGCTGCCCTCCAATTTTGTCTCAGAGTATACATCCTCAATCCCCGGATGGTGCAGATCACCAAAGAGATCACCAAGTGACTTCAATGTCAACATTTATTGCTGAATGTTGCTTGCAGTAGCCACTGTTCCTGCTTGACATACATGATGTACAGACTGCCAGCCTCAGATAGGGTGGTTGCTCTATGGGTGGAACATCATCTGGAGGTTGAAGGCAGTGTTGACTCAATAATTAAGGGATCATCATCCAAAATGTTAGTATGGAATAAGGTGGTTAATTGTGGACAAACTCGTCTGTGACATTTAGGCTCGGTACAGAGAACCTGCCTTCAAGCATTAAGTCCAGTTGTAAGTTTAAGAAAATGTAAGTCGAAAAATCTTCATAATTATTGCCTGCAACACCATGTATTCGTTCTTGTTAAATCTCATTGTCTAATGTCAAAGTTACAGAAGTGGTAGGTTATGAGTGCTTACTATATAAAAGTATTTGCAAACTCATCTTTTACCCCCTTGAAGTCAATTCAAACTGCATTTGGTGTTACCAAAATTATACTACTTTCTAGCAATGTGGAAAAAGAATTGAGTGTTTAATGCATATTAGCAAATTCAATAACTCCATTATTCATTTATTCTGTAAAGAGAACCAAAATAAATCAAAGCTTTCAGTATAGGTTTGTTTATTTTTCATGATGTGCTAAGGGATATTTTCTAAGTGTTGCAAAAAACATGTTGCTGACACAGAACCCAAAGGGATTAAAATGAAACAAATAATATGACATTGAAAGAAATGCAGGCTATATGTCATTGTACACAACTTGTGGCAGTATGCTGTAAAACAACTATTCATAATATAGGTAGTAATTTTTCAGCAGAATTGCTGATAGTTCAAAATATCTCACATCCTAGAACACTAAATTTTGGAATTCAATAGCTTTCCGAACATGATGAAAATAAAATAAACTAAGGGGGAGAAAGTAGTTACTTTGTGAATGAAACTAGAGAACAGTTTGAACCATATAGTAACAACTCAATGACATGGGAGGCTGAAAATACATACATTAAACAGGAGCAAGTAACTGAAAAATTGATAGATTTATTTACAAAATTAGAAATTGTACAATACTTTTTTTTATGACTGTATTGATAGCTCCTTGTGCTCTTTTACACCAGTCTGTAAAACATAACATGACTTGGAAGGATCCAAAGTCTGCAGAGCTTACGGAAAGGTGATTGGTTTGTTTGTATGAGGTGAACATGTGTACAAAAAAGGACCAATCATACTTAAACCAGACATTGTTGTGAGGCTGGATGTTATCCACTATCTGAGAAATGCAAGTTTAAAAGACGGAAAAGGGTCATTTAACTCACATAGCACAATCACGTTGTGCTGTGCTTTAATGAATAATGCATAAACATGGTTATACACTAATTCTTTTCTATTTTACCAAAATAAGGTTCACACAATCACTGAAATAATCCTAACAAGATGTTTTATATGAAAGTGTTATCAGATTCTTTACTGGTGCAACACATGAGAAGTGTGGTTATTGTATTGTTGAATACTGTGCCTTCAATTGATAGGGGTACCAATAACTATGGTTCCAGCTTCTAAGGGAAAGTCTTAATTAATTCATCTCTTCTTCCTAAAGGTAAGCCTGTGAAAAATTTGTAGATGTCACTCCAATCTCACAATGCACAGCATTCAACCATTATTTGCAGCATTCTAGTGGAACCACTCAATGAAAATTCACAGGATCTCAGTAGAATTAGTTTACCTTGTGAATATTTTTGAGTTTCCAATAGCATGTTGATTTACACAATATGCAAATTTTGCACTCGTCTTTTATTTGTTGTGATCCCATCTGATGTTACGACTGGACTATTCAGATTCCTGACTGAAATCTAACTTTTTTGCATTAACTCAGCAAAGGTGGTATTTCACTGAAACACAAACAGCAACACGGAAGGGTTGATTTTAACAATGAAATAGAGCTTCTTGTGCAAAATAAATGAAGATGAAATAGAATAAACCATGTGATTTAAATATCACAGAATTTGAAAGGCTTCAAAACATTGGCAATGTAATATATCCTCTTTTCTGAAAAACATTACTCAACAGCAGAGAGAGTTCCCTTCTCTATCATATCAACATAATTGTTTCTTTCAGTTCATAGTTTAGACAGTCTGACAGCCTTGCCCTTGTTTAGGTACACAAATGAGCTTAAACTTTCTGAGCATCAAATAATGCATTCAGTTTCCAACCAAACACTTCCCATCTAAATTTCAAACTGAAACTGAGGTGATCATGTTCTGAACTAACTCTTTTCTCCAAAACAAAACTGTTCTTACATCTAACCTCAGAAAGGTCTTCTGTGGACTGAAACTAAAAGCTTTAAAATCTATGTTTTTTATCTAGACAAACAAAAAAAATCAATTCCTGATTTTTTGAAACTAAAAGCAAGTTAATCCTTTTCATTGTTTATTTTCTTTATTTGTAAAAGTAACTCTCGCAATACAAGCAAATTCCGATGATCACTCAATGAGCTGCTCTCTCACACATACTCATTCAAAAATCATGGCTCCAGAAAGACTGACAATTTAATTATTAAAGCCTCCAATAGCATTGAATAAAATTGACATGCCACTAGTTCAAAATCTAAATTCTAAAAGACATGACATTGATACATATAAATCTCACACCTGCCAATCCAGTGTCTAATAGTGTTTTGCCCACTGAAGGCCAGATGTCCTTCAAAATCATAACATCATTTCTTCAATATATGAAGAAACAAGGTTAATATTATTTCCGCCTTTAGAATGCAGGTTTCTAAAATCCATGAGGGAAGGCATGGACTACAATAGGTTTACATAGTGTTCAGTGATTACTATATTTTACATTTAATAATTTCACTATGTCTGAGATTTCTCCTTTTTTTTAAAGTCAAACATTGGTCTGACATCTTTTGTAAATAGCTTTTCATCATTCTTGTCAGAAACAGAAGATAAATTTGCATCTCATTTTCCATATTTCTTCAAGCATGTTTTGTAATTTTTAAAATAATTGCTTAGTATGAGTTATGAAATTATATGTGAAATGGTGTCTGCGCTTTTTTACGTCGCCTTCTAAGAGGCATGGAATTCTCACAGTTCAAGTCCTGCAACTTACATCACTTATTAAACGTTAAATATTAATTTTTGAACCCGTCCCTCTGTTGCCCTCCCCAACAGAAAGACTATACGAGAAATTCAGATTTTTCATTATGATTTACGCGCCAGTGAAACTGTGGATACCCACGATTTTGAAACGTATACTTCAAGAATCCAATTTTATCAGTGATGATGAAAACCTGGCAGCTAATCGCAACATGCTTCTTCAATAGTTTCAACTTGCTAATGATTTATTGAACCAGCATAACTTTCAAACTATCTGTTTCTTCAGTTGAACTGTGCAATACTTAGGATTTTCACTCAATGAAAATAAGAGATGATTAACCATTGAGGCCTTGCACAGCATCATTATAGCTGCATTGCAGCTACAAAATAATACTAAGAAGAATGGCTTCCAAAATTGCCTAAGGATGCATTCTAAGCTCCTATTGATGTAAACAAAAAGGGTAGCAAGGATAATCCAGCTAATTACAGGCTGGTGAGCCTTATGTCAGTGGTAGGGAAATTATTGGACAGGATTCTTCGAGACAGGATTTACTTCATTTCTGATGAAGGGTTTAGGCCCGAAACGTCAAGTTTTCCTGCTCCTATGATGCTGCTTGACCTGCTGTGTTCATCCAGCCCCATGCTTGTTATCTAGAAATCAATGGGCGTTTTAGTGAGAGGCAACATGGTTTTGTGAAGGGGAGGTCGTGTCTCACTAACTTGGTTGAGTTTTTTGAGGAAGTGACAAAGATGATCGATGAGGGTAGCGCAGTGGATGTTGTCTAGATGAACTTCAGTAAGGCCTTTGACAAGGTCCCTCATGGCAGGCAGATAGAGAAGGTAAAGTCACATGAGGTCTGAAGTAAGTTTGCAAGATGGATAAAAAAACTGGCTCGGTCATAGAAGACAGTGGGTAGCAGTGGAAGGGTGCATTTCTGAATGGAGGGCTGTGATTAGTGGCGTTCCTCAGGGATCAGTGTTGCGACCCCAACCCTAACCCTAACCTTAACCCTATCAAAGTGTTTGCTGTTTGTAATGTATACAAATGATTTGGAAGAAAATGTAACTGGTCTGATTAGTAAGTTTGCCGATGACACAAAGGTTGGTGGAATTCCGGATAGCGATGAGGACCATCAAAGGATACAGCTGGATATAGATCGGTTGGTGACTTGGGCAGAGAGATAGCAAATGGAGTTTAATCCGGAAAAATGTGAGGTAATGCATTTTAGAATGTCTAATCCAGATGAAAAATATACAGTAAATGGCAGAACCCTTCAGGCTACTGATAGGCAGAGGGATCTGAGTGTACAGGTACATAGGTCACTGAAAGTGGCAACGCAGGTGGAGAAGGTCATCAACAAGGAATATGGCATGCTTGCCTTCATCAGTCGGGGCATTGAGTTTAAAAATTGGCAGGTAATGTTGCAGCATTACAGAACCTTAGTTAGGCCACATTTGGAATATTGTGTTCAATTCTGGTTGCCACACAATCAGAAGGATGTGGTGGCTTTGGAGAGGGTACAGAAAAGACTTACTAGGATGTTGCCTGGTATGGAGGGCATTAGCTATGAGGAGAGTTTGGAGAAACTTGGGCTGTTCTCACTGGAATGCCAGAGGTTGAGGGGCGACCTGATAGAGGTCTACAAGATTATGAAGATCATGGACAGAGTGGATTGTCAGAAGCTTTTTCCCAGGGTAGAAGAGTCAGTTACCAGGGGCTATAGATTTAAGGTGTAAGGGGCAAGGCTTAAAGGTGATGTACAAGGCAAGTTCTTTACACAGAAGGTGGTGGGTGCCTGGAACTTGCTGCTGCAGGAGGTAGTGAAAGCAGATACTATAGTGACTTTTAAAGGGCATCTTGACAAATACATGAATGGGATGGGAATAGAGGGAAACAATCCCTGGAAGGGTGAGGGGTTTAGCTGTAATGGGCAGCATGTTGGTGCAGGCTTGGAGGGCTGAAGGGCCTGTTCCTGTGCTGTAATTTTCTTTGTTCTTTGTTTGTTCTAAAACTCCTAATTGATAACTTAACAATGAAAGTCCGTTAAAATGCCTGCAAAAAGCAACATGGGAAGTAAAATAAAACAATTGCATTTCTCTACCAAAAAGTAGCTTCAGGGCATCTCAAAAGCACAAAGAAAATATAACCTGTATTTACTTTTCATGACCTCATGGTGTCCCACACCACTCTACAGACAGTCTTTGAAGTGCAGTCATTATTATAACATTGGATCAATGCAGACATATAAATACATCTGAAATTAAGATCTGAATCTTACAATTTTTTGAGTAACTTCAGATTGCATCAAGTTTTTTGGATGGCTATTCACAGTCAACATTGTATATTATTAAACTTGACACATTAATTACTTCCCACACCCTATCATGCCCATAACATCCGATTCCAGCCCTATCTTACCACTTGCCATTGCTGGAACAACTCTCCACTTAGTGGGTACCTGCCAAAAGATCAGCGTTGCTTGCGTCTGTGCCATTTTAAACGGCCGCTGTGCGTCGAGAGAAGCACTGGAATTTGGAAAGTGCATCTTCATTGACAGACAGAATTTGAACGTGGTTGAGAAGAAGAAGAAGACACTGTGATTCTCCAACCGGATCCTAAAGTTGTTCTGTCGTTTAAAGACCCTGTCAGGCTGATTGAGCTTATCACCAGGGTCAGTGCAGTTTCCATGCAGAGAAACAACCAGCAGTTTCAAGAAAAGGTCAATGACTTTCTCTGTCACACAGAATAGGTGGCATACCCTTGTCTCAGCTACCAGGCTCTGTCTCAGCCATAGCACCCACCTCCCACCAAAGCTCACACTCTGCCACTATCATTCCTGCATGGATGCAATATCTTCTCTCACACAGTCTCACCACCCTGCCAACATTCCACTCTACTGTATAACTTTTATACTGTCTCCTCAGTCCCTCAGAAAATCTCTCCAATGTTCAACTACCTGCACCAGCATAAACAGCCATGCCACCAACTCTCATCTCATTATTCACTTCCTTTCTGGGACAACTCATAACAGTGAAGACTAAGGTCATTTTGTGGAAATGTCAGACATTAGGACCTTTAAAGTTTTGGCAAAGATCTGTAGCTCGGGTTGTGGGTGAGGTTGTTGGCTTGCTCGCCGAGCTGGCTTGTTCTCATTCAGACGTTTCATCACTATGCTAGGTGACATCATCAATGGAGCCTCAGATGAAGCGATGTTTTCTACTCCGCTTGGAATTTATACTGCCTGGGCTGTTACGGTGAGTACTGTCATTTCCAGTTTTGACCTGTGTGCACTTGTATATAGGCTCCAATTCTATGTGTTTGTTGATTGCATTACAGGTGGAGAACCATGCCTGTAGGAATTCACACGCTATGTTTGGCTTGGGCTACTATTCTGAAATCCTGAAGAAGGGTCCCAACCTGAAATGTTAATTTTCCTGTTCCTCTGATACTACCTGGCCTGCTGTGTTCCTCCAGCTCCACGCTGTGTTATCATCTACACACATGGTCTACGTCAGCCGGATAGCCATTATTACACCATCTGGAATCACTTTGTGGCCATAGATGATGTTCTGTGAGTACATATCTTCAATGAGAGCCTACTGCATCAATAGAAGGAAGATGAACAGTGCATATCCATGGGTACTGAGTCATACTGACACTTTTAAACCACATCTTCCAATATTCCTGTTCTTTCACAGTCCCTGTCCCCAGAAACGTAGTTGTCTCGCAGGGTCTGTGGCAAGGAGGTACAACAGACAGACGGGGACAATGTTTTCAGATGGTCAAAGAATAGGGATTCTGCAGCTCGCTGTGTTGTACAGCACATGGGTCTGTGTGCAATGTCTTTCCCTTTAAAAGTTCTAATGTCAGTGGGTTCTAAATCCCACTTTCCCCACAAGGCTAAGTCACTCACAGCACCCAGCCTGAGTGCACTCACAGCTATTTTGCTCCCAATTGCATAGTTCAACTTCCAGGCAACGGAGAGGGCTTTCAGACTGCCTGAATGTGTCAATGAGCTCTCAAAGACTCACATCCGCTTCTATTAGCCCATCCTATAAGCCCTATAGGCTTCCCAGCTCCCTATGACTCCACCCAACCTGTGTACATGTACCTACACCTCCCTACCTCTTCCTCAATGCTCTTAATTGTGATTATTCACTGCCCCTCCTCCCCACTTGAATACAGCGTTCTCCTGAATATGGGTGACACCCGCCTTCAGAAAATGATTAGATTACATTCCAAGGTTCATTAACTGTCTGGATGTCCGGGGGAATTCTGAGCACCAAAAGTTAGTTGTTCTTCTGGAGACAGTCTCTTTCAAAACTGCACTCAATCGTTTTTATCCCACAGTAGTTGCTGTGTAAATGAAAGTTTATTTATTTGTAAATTCTCCATTTCTGTGACACATTCCAACTTGTGATAGAAGTAGGGTTGAAGCTTTAAAAAAACCTGTTGAGAAAGTGAGGTGCTACGTTTAGTCCATGCTGTAGGCCTTCTTCATAATATTGCCTTTCTGTAACAAACAGTCATGTTTATAAATAATAGATCCTCTGTTGTGGAAGTTCGATCATGTGACAATTGGCTATCAGCACACTATAGAGTTAATCTAAATTACTTGATTTGAGCTTTGATCCTCTATTGTTAGACAAAGTAAGATGGCAATAAAACAGAACAGGAAACTTTAGCATCCATTTTGAAATAGTAGTATTCATTGTGTTTACTTTATCTCTGGTAATTTCTGAAGGTGAAGTGGCTGTTGTTCATTGTCTTTCAGCTTTTTCTGGACAGTGCAAACAATGTCAAGTGAAAAATTCCAGAGGGCAGCTATGTCCAATGTTGATCCCTCTCAGAGATTTTAGAAACTTGGTCTCTCTGATAGGACAAGTGACAGATGCAATCATTTTAAAAGATTACCATAGTTTGGTTAAAAGTCCTCCCTTTTAAGTAAATGTCCATGGATTTAAATCATTTGATGAAATTAAAGATTAATTGTTCATATTTTAGAAATTCACGACCAAGCAATGGCACCATAAAGTTTTGCCAGACCACAGGGCTGTTTGCTCATTAGAGAGAGACAAGAAAAGCTTTACAAAGATGTTGCCAGGGTTGGAAGGTTTGAGCTATAGGGAGATGCTGAATAGGCTGAGGCTATTTTTCGGAGTGTCGGAGGCCGAGTGGTGACCTTTTAGAAGTCTATAAAATCAAGAGGGGCATGGATAGGGTAAATAACCAAGGTTTTTTCTCCAGGATGGGGGAGTCCTAACCTAAAGGACATAGGTTTAAGGTGAAAAGGGAAAAACATAAAAGGGAGCTAAGGGGCAACTTCTTCACACAGCATGTATGGAATGAGCTGCCAGCGGAAGTGGTGGAAGCCAGTATGAACACTACATTTAAAAGGCATCTGGATGGGTACATGAATAGGAAGGGTTTAGAGGGATATGGGCTAAATGCTGGCAAATGGGACTAGATTTACATAGGATAACTGGTCAGCATAGATGAGTTGGACCTAAGGGTCTGTTTCCATGTTATGCATCTTTATGAATCTTTGAATCTATAACGGCTGGTAATTTAACCTGAGGGTCACATGCCTCGGGCAAGGGGGGAGGTGAGAAGGAGAGCCCTTTGTGGTAACCTTAGGTAATGCAGAAATTGAATCCATGCTATTGGCATCACTCTGTATTGCAAACCAGTTATCCAGTCAACTAAGCTATCTGGCCTCCTACTTCAGGACAGCTACTAGCATTGCACTGAAAAAAAAACTGCAAATTAGACTAGGATGCTTATACTCTGGAATTTTGACATGCTTTTTGTGCAAATATTTTCTAATTATGAATTCACATTATGACAATTTATAAGCATCTTTGCTGATTTAAAATTTGTCATGCTTCAATTACACAACTTGTCCACTTAGTTGCGTCAGGGATAAATTGGTAATTATTCTCTTAAAGCTCTGACAATTTTATCATTTGAAAAAGGAATGCACAAAACTCAGCTAAACTTTCACCGGTGCTGTTAACTTCTAGAATTTATTTCACAAATGGATTAAGTTCAAAAATACCTGGTGGAATAAAGCAAAAGAGGACAAGAACACCATGGTGATGAGCAGACTAAAGCTCAAAGAATCTCAAACCTCAAATCAGGGTTAGTAGGAACTGCAGATGCTGGAGAATCTGAGGTAACAAGGTGTAGAGCTGGATGAACACAGCAGGCCAAGCAACATCAGACGAGCAGGAAAACTGACGTCTCGGGCCTAGACCCTTCACACTCTCTATCACAAATCAGCTGTTTAGCTGAGTGAACTGATTTTCTGAAGAAGGGTCTAGGCCCGAAACGTCAGCTTTCCTAACGCTGCTTGGCCAGCTGTGTTCATCCAGCTCTACACCTTGTTGTCTCAAATCAGGGTTGTCAGGCTAAGGTGCCAACTGAACCAAATCTCCAAACAATTAACCCTGTATGTCCTTTCTGCTGCCAACTGACTCACTTGGGATACCTTACCATCTTTCCCTAGCCTGCACTAACACTAACAACTATGCCATTTACTTTAATCTCATTCACTCCTCCCACTATTGTTTCATTCCGAACAAAAAAAAACTGAAGAAACAAAAGGATGATAGAAGTGGCCTAGAAAAGAAAGAAAGAACCTGTTGTAAAGGCATTTCTACCTGAGGTAGAAAATGTAACAATGTGACATTCATATTTTGTAATGCTTATGAATAGTACAATAATTTAAATGGCCTACTTAGCATCATTAATCTACTTAAGTGGAATATAGAAAGCAAATTCACAACAGAAACATGGAGAAGCTAGCAAAATGTTTTGTTTATTTAGATTATATGGACTCGGGAAAATAGGCAGAAGTAAAGGGAAAACTCTATTTCTTGAACTCATACATTTATTGTGTCTGAAACATAGTAGCAATCTCCTCAATCATATTTAAGAAACACAAATAAAAAAGGTAAAGTTGCCTTAGTCTTATCAGACCATAGGGCTGCTCACCCATCAGAGAGTGATGACTGGTGGTGGCTTAACCTAAGGGTCACCGCACCTTAGGCCAGAGGAGAGGTTGAGAGTTGAACACACATTGTTGGTCTCATTCTCCATCACAAATCAGCTGTTTAGCTGACTGAGTGAACTGACACTACAGGAATTCAAATACATTGGTAATTATACAGGCCTTGGTGTAGAGAAATACAGCAGTAGCAGTTCCAGTTGAGCATTCTCCACACCATTTACATCGATGTGGCGGCTTTGGAGTATGATCAGAGGTCCGTGGCATACTTGATGAAATAAAGGGAACGTGGCTCTCTGTCCCTGCGTGCAAAGTGTTCTTGCGGCAGCATTGCAAAGTTAGGTGTCAGTGCACTCCAAGATGCAGTGTTAAAGTGCTGAGGCATATTTAAAGTGGATCAAAGATATGCCTGAGGGTTTGGTGATGTTGACACATGTCAGATACCAATGTCTGTAAACATGGGATGCTTCTGGTCACCATTAAATAGATTAAATATGCCACGTGGGACATTTACATTATTATATTATTCGTAAGCATTACAAAGTATAAATGCCATGATATTATTGAATTGAATGAATAGATTTGAACTGAACTGAATAGAAGCGGATTTATTATCACATGTACTCAGATAAGTACAGTGAAAAATTTATAAGGCACCACTTACAGTGCCATATTAGGTACAAAGGTACCTAGGTACAGCTTCTTCAGTTACCAGATTAGTTACAGTATAACAATGTCACTGATACACGGTGCCATCTTAGGTGCAGAGTACCTAGTTACAATCCTTAGTTATAGAGTAGAGAAATAAAAATATGCTCACATTACAGCTATACACAGTATGACCATAGGCCCCAAGAAGCAATGTTAAAAAAAAACAAACATCAGAGTCTCTGTCCAAGAGCTTTCCACAGCAGACCAGTGCAGGGGGGCCTTCATGTGGTTTGGCCATCGGTTACTGCCATGCTCTGGACTGGGCCGAAGCTGCCACGCTCCGCATCAGAGGATATTTCCTACCTCAGGACGGGACGTTTTTACAACAGGGTAATACTCTTTCTTTTCTGTGCCACTTCCGTTGTCCATTTTCTCCTCTGCTTGTATATCTTTCCCTTTAAATTATTTTACCCTAGTTGTCCATAATCAAAAGCCCTTGCCAGTTGTCTCCCACTTTCTATGCCTGTGTGTCATGTGGCAGGAAACAAACATACAAATCCTCCATCCAGTTACATTTCCTGCTTTTCCTCCATTATAAATTCCTCTGGTCTTACCAGCATTGGAAATGGTTTCAAATCAATGTCAGATGTAGATTTACATTAATGTTCAACCTTTTAATTTTTATCCTTCTGAGATTTCATATGATTACCAAAAGGGCTTCTGTGAACTTTACGTTTATTAAAAGAATTACGACACATACACTGTAAAATGACTAAAGATTAAGCATCATTTACTTTCTTACTGCTGACTTCCATGTAGTGGCTTGAAATCCTGCTTTCTTACATTAAAATCAGAGATCTGACAGACCCTACTTGAGATCAATCTTGGTAAGATTAAACTTTATTTTCCTGTGGTAAAAAGGAAGCTGCATTTTATCAAGGATGTCCTTGCTTCACAGGATATTTGCTCTTCACTCATGAATGATAAAGTGTTGTGTGAAGAAATGAAAAACTGCATTAAAATCCTGCAAAAGTAGCATGATTGTCAGAGAGCTCTCGTACCAATCAAGATTCACAGACCAGACTCCCCTTGATTTATGGAACTTGTGTAGTGTGATAATCTAGCACAAGTATTTTATAGAAGATGAGAAATCACAAGACTGCCATGCTGAAAGTACAGGAAAACAAACTCCCCCAGGCTTTGGAACCTAACACATGCATAGAGAAAGAAACAGAACTGAAACCTTTAAGTGGCTTTCACTCCAACAGCCACCGGCTAACTCTTTCTTACATACATTTTCAATTACTTAACTTACAGAGGATGCAAGAAAAACCCTTTTCTTTTCAAAATCACTGAACAGGAACAAATGTATTTACAACCTAAGATGCGTACTACATGGTGGAAAAGCCCTGAGGACTATCACTTTAGGATTTGGTCCCTTAACACAGCATTGCATGGGCATGAGGCCTTGAGTGAAAAGAGAGGTTTCCAAATAAAACCAGCAGGCATTCTGTCACTTAGTGTGATTGACATTTGAGGAAATAAAATGCAACAGTTCTGAGGAAACAACTTCAATGAAATTGTGAAATGGACTCGCGATGAGCTCCTGCTGTTGTTTGGAAGTAAAAGGTCACACTCCCCATCAGCTAGGTCATTCTGGGGATTGCTGCACTATAGCGAGCCTGTGATTGCACTAGAGATAGTGCAGAAAGGAATCACCTGGATGTTGCCTGGGCCGGGGCAAATCAACTATGGCAAATTTATTTTCCCTAGATCAGAGAAGACTGAGGGGGAACCTGATTGAGATATGCAAAGTTCTGAGGGGTATAGACAGTGCAGATGGGGAAAAAAAGCCCCTAATTTGAAGAGATAATAACCAGGGGCACAGTTTTAAGGTAAAGAGAAGGATGTTTAGAGGGTTGTGGGTATCTGGAGCTCATTCCCCTAAAAGGATGATTGAGGCCAAAACCCTCAGGACTCTCCAAAACTATTTAACTGAGGACGTGAAACACTACAGTATGCAGGGCAGTGGGCTTGAAAATACGATTAGGATAATTGATGGCTGATGCTGACACAATGTGCTGTATGGCCTTTTTCTCTCTGTAAAACTCTATAGCCTTATGATTCCTGTTGATCAGTGCAATAGATACAGTGTTAAAATGGGAATTACAGTGTAACATCAATATAGAGGAATCTTATTACCATTTCAGATAATATTAAAGTGAATCCTCATCAATGTAAGGAAAGAAGCAATGAACAAATTGACAATTTGCATCTATCCGCTCTGACTCCCATTAATCGTACAAATGCTAAGCTAATCCAATGTTACAATATGGGAAGAAGGTCTTGAACAGAAATAGTGGTGGCTCAGAATTATTGAGTTAAATCTGAAAATAAAATAAACAACAATAAGATAATCTTAAAGCAAATTATTCATGTGTGATACAGTTCTAATTCCTAAGATCATTTCTCACTTATTCTTACTTTAATTCTTGATATCAAGGGCAAATTTCAGGATGCGATCCTACAAAACTTTTTCTTGAGAATTTGTTCCCTTGATTTCTAGTTGTTTAAGCCTTATGATTGGCAGACTAAATAGCTGTAAGCAGATCTCAGTGGAGATTGCTGGTTACATGTCTTCATACATAATTTGAAACATCCACTTTTCCTGTAGTACACTGGCTTGCCGTATTCCAATTAAGGAGGCTAATGATGCCAACTGGGCCATTTACATTTTTACATAATTCATATGCAATATGAAAGTCATATTACTGTATCTCCAATGTCAGAAGTTGAAGAAATTGATAGTTTTATTGAAAGTGTTGAAAGTAATGCAAAGGGGTCAATGTGACTGCCTGCACTTTAACATGCAGCTTTAGATGGTATTACACTGATTTGCTCATTCTCCACCAAGCTGTTCAATGAATTTATTTTGTCACCATAGAATAAGTACCTCATTTCTGCCAAATGTTTATCAAATGACAGTGATAAATGGAAGAGGTCTTATTTACAAAAAGATGAAAATAAAATTAAAATGCTGGAGAAGTGGCATACTCAACTGCTAGATTCGACTGTATATCAATAAATTATTTTTCTTTGAATTCAATATTGACTCTACCTTCTACTGAGAGCCTCCATAGAAGAGAAACAATCTATAATATGCTCAAAATGCTTGCCTGCACATATTGCTGTCAACTATGAATTTCAATGGCCATTTGTATAATAGAGGCTGTCAGTGGAAACATTTCACTATTCGTAAATGCTCTCATCCATGCACAATGCCACAGTTGGAATTAGGTTATAGTATGGTTACAATGGCTGTTCCATTTTGCTGTGGACTTGGAAACACATGATTGTAAATATCAGGATTGTAGATATCATTCTTCTAAATTCCAGTGAGTACAGACCAAGGCATTCAACATCTCTTCATAAGACAGTCCCTCCATACCTAGTATCAGTCAAGTGAACCTTGATTGGACTGCTTCCAAAGCCAGTCATGTTTTTCCTTAGATAAGGGGGCCAACAATTGTATCAGTTATTAGTGTTGGCACAGCCCAACAGCTGATTTGTTAATAATAACTTCACTTAGCTGTGGTGGAGAGGAATTATACCCCATACATTTCAACTGCTTAACCTTTTACCATCATCTCATTATAACATTTACGAGATCATTATAACATTCATCATAGCATTACAACATCCACTTCAATGAAATACAGAAGCTGGTAGAAGGTTGTAAGAAATCTAGAAAATCATAATTTTAAATCATATGATGGAAGTTGATTTGGAAGTTGACAATTTCCAAGTGAAGCAATGGGACACCCAGAAAATAAAATTTCAAGTTTGCAATCTGTCGTTGCTGAGTAAAAGCACTTCATTTCAGGAAAACTGTCCCCAGTTGTCACCTTTATCCAATTTGAAACATACATTCTGTAATGAAGGGTTGTTAAACCAAAAGTGCACCTCTTCTCGATTGAAAGGAAGTGATATGAAATGACAATTATGTATAGATTTCAAAACACTGAAATTGTCAAAATAGTAAAATATTAAAGAACAAATTCCCGCACAGCACAGGAAAATGCCATTTGGCCCACCAAGACTGAACTGACGCACAATGCCTTTCTAAATTTAAAACCCTTCTGCCACTGTGTAGTTCATATCCATCTATTCCCTGCTTATTCATATATCAGTCATAATGAATCATAACAATGAATCATTTACCAATATGTTGAGCTTCTAATGTCTTTTTTTAAGAAATAGAACCTACAGCCAAAAAATGATTCATGATGCCTAGCAAGGTCCTGAGAGATAGATGGAGTGTCGCAGCTGAGAAGATACAAAGGAAACTTCAAACACAATCTTTCAAAGGCAAATGTGCAATTCATAACAAACTGGACTGTGATCTCCTGTAACTAGAGAAATATAAAGGGGTTGACTATCTCACTCAACAGAAAGCTCATACATTATCATTAACTTGGTCTCTTTTCATCATCCTGAGCGTTAGAGGATTCCTCTTCAGTACAGCTGAACTGAACTGTTACTAATATGGATCATGTCCAAAACTGCAGACTTGTTTGTGTTTTACCCTTTCAGGAATATACAAACAAAGAATTAAAACAAAACTGTAACTCCTAGTCCATGTGAGATGGTGTACTACTGTAGACTAGAGAAGTGTGATTATCACAGGTTAAGAACAACAGATTGACACACCAGTACTGCACATATGGAAAGACTGCCACTAAATCTGAGTGCTAGAAGACAGGCAAACTGGTTAAATCACCACCTAAAAGGAAAATCTGCTAATTAATGTGGAGAATCAAGAATTTTGACATCATATTCTTCACAATCAGCATTACGATTGCTGGTATCATCCAGCTGCAGTGTTACACTCTTTATGGAATTCACGGGCTGATTTGTATTTATTTTTAGCCATTATCTTTTTACACAATTCACATCTCTAATCTGTATGTATATGTCCTTTTTTTGCATTTATTAATTAAGAATCTCATTCATTCTTTCACTCAAGAAAACCTGGCTAATTTATCTCCTTTTAAAACATAAATACCTTTGGATTAGGAAGAAAAGTTTCCATAAGGGAACATATCATTTTACAACCAACTAAGTAAAGTGTTGAATTAAGAATTGGTGCCATTCCATACTTCTTCATAGGGAGCATCAGCGGTTAGTGGCATCCCATTTGGAATTATAATGTATTGGAGACCATCACCAGGGAATCATTGGTAACAAAATATCTGTTTATGTAAATGGAGAATAGTAGGAATTGGCTTTATTTAAAAAAAAAGTTCCCATCTTCAGAAGATTGAAAGAATCTTTTCTGGATATGACGAGATGTTCCTTTATTAAGGATTTGTTCTGTTCTGTTTATCTTGAAAATTGGTGTTGTAAACTTGGTACCAAGATGTCTGCTCCTTGGAAAACAGAGTGAATGTTATTGAGTATTTTTTTTAAAATTAGATGAAAGAAGCATGAGTGGATGGAGTCAGGCTCACACAGACCCAGGGTTTTAGTTTAACTTTCAGTTGTTGAAGTCGGGATTTTTGGAGTTGAAGCTCTTTCTCTCTCTCCTTGCTGCTGCAAAAGCTCAAGTGCTCTCTTAGCTGCTAGATTCATTCTTTCAAGTGTTCTGTCTGTTGGACTGAAGGAGATCACATGTGAGGGAATTCTGTTTTGCTGAATTTGCCTTTGCCAAGGATGTGTTTATGGGATGCTGCTATATTGGAATAGTTGATGAGTAGTGGTTAATTTATATATTATTTTGTTAAGTATTTCATTAGAGTTAAAGTTATTCCAATTCTTCTTTTTTGTTTGTATTTTAGCTATGGTCCAAGCATAAAGTGTATTTTGCTTAAAGCCTAGTCGTTTTACCAATCGAATCACATCTGAAACTGAGTGTCAAACATTTGCCTTTGAATAAGATAACTGTTTGGGTCTAGACTATCTCTTTGATATGTTTTGAGGGGGATTGATCTGGTCCAAAGAATGGTCCATGCGAGAGGTTTTTGTGTTTCACAAACATAAGATGAATATTTGATATTACACTTGGAAAGGTTCAGACCACGACTGAATCAGATTCCAATCCATTCCTATCAAGAACAAAGCAAAAAATCCCATCAAATCTTCCTAATGATCTAAATACCCATAAGCATTTAAAATAATCTTACCAAAACTAACTTCTTGCAGAAACTGGAACAGAATTTCCCTTTTATTTGTAAAGTACCAAAACAGTTTCACATGTGTTTACTTTATAAACAATTGTCTATAAAATCACATTATCATTTTTTTCTGTGGAGATTTTAAATCACACCCCATTTCTTTTCAGAATGAGAACTGCAACCGTTGGCAGGACTGGTATATCAATTATTGTCAACTCACAATGTGCAAAACACAAACGTGCCCCAGCAGCATTTTATGTCACCTCAGCTCATGCATTATCATTAATTTGGTTTCTTTTTCACCATTCTGAACCTTACAGTATTCCTCTTCAGTGCACCGAGACAAGCTATTTATTAACACAGGCCCTCAAAAATGGGTTACTATAAGGTAATGGATAAATGAAGATATTAAATCATTGACTGTTCACCAGCCTCTCTTATGTTCCCCTTCCAGCTTTCAGACCTTAGTACATTTATGTGGAGAATGGGAATACATGAGATGGAATCTAGCAATGTGACATTGAATGTCCAACCCTGACATGCACTACTTCCTTGAACAAAGCTGACACCTCTAATCTGTTCATTTTAAGATGTATTGAATTATATTCTATTTGTATAACCCCATATATGCCCCTTGCACTCCGTAATTGGTAACAGTTTCCTTGTGTACTGTGATGTAGCTTATAGTCCATTTACTCATTCATCTCCAGAGTTCATGTACCTTGGGGCTGTTTGCTCCACATCAAAGCCCCATTGTTGGTTTGTGAAAAGTGCATGTAGCTCGTACCATGTGGGCACATCATGGGTGAGGAGATCACAGCAAACAGGCACAAGCTATGCTGGTTGCAGAACACAGGGGTATTCACATTCTACAAATCTAATCCTGCGGTGATTAAGCTTGACAGCTTTAATGTTGGCAGCTACAGAGAAAGAATAATGGAGCAGTTAAAGTAAATCTTGGGATGAACACCCACAACACTTACACGAAACAGCTAGTGATCTGGAAGGGACAAGGGAACAGCTGACAAATTTGTATTGTGTTAACAAATTTAAACTCCGATTTCTGAAATATATGCTCTTAAGAACTAGATTGCAATAATAATGCATTTTTAGATCATTTCACATTTGTCAAAACTAACATTGAACATTTCAAAGAAATGGTTCACTGTTTGAATGTGTAGACCTTTTCATCATGCATTGAAAGTCAGATAAGTCAGTCTAAATCCTGCAAATCACCGTCACGCACAGTTTGGAGATGCATAATTAGGGAAAGTGAAGAACTGCCGAAAGCTACACTTGATAAGCACTGGAATAAAATAAAGCTTTTATTGCAACAATGTACCTTTCCATAAGAGATAAAAGGTACTGCAGATCCTGGAGAATCCGAGATAACAAGCGATGGGGTTGGATGAACACAGCAGGTCAAGCAGCATCATAGGAGCAGGAAAACTTGACGTTTCGGGCCTAGACCCTTCATCAGAAATGGGGGAGGGGAAGAGGGTTCTGAAATAAATAGGGAGAGAGGGGGAGGCGGATAGAGGATGGACAGAGGAGAGGATAGGTGGAGAGGAGGCAGACAAGTCGAAGAGGCGGGGATGGAGCCAGTAAAGGTGAGTGTAGGTAG
>JAHRHZ010000217.1:6052156-6093422 GCA_024137785.1 Ginglymostoma cirratum
TTGACCTGCTGTGTTCATCCAGCCCCATGCTTGTTATCTCAGAGGGTTTTGTTGTTTGTCGTGTACAGATCACATATGTTCTACAAAATGTTCTCCGAGTCTACACTTAATCTCACCGATGTAGAGGAGGCCACATCGGGAACAGTGGGTACAGTAGACCAAGTTGACGGATGTGCAGGTGAGCTCCTGTCTTATGTGGAAGGTTTGTTTGTGCCTTGAATGGAGGTGAGGGGGGAGGTGAAGGGACAGGTCTAGCATTTCCTGCGGTTGCAGGGAGAGGTGCCGGGGGCAGTAGGCCTAGTGGGGAGTGGATGAGGGAGTCACGGAGAGACCGATCCCTATGAAAGGCAGATAAGTGTGGGAAGGGAAATATCTCTTCAGTTGTGGGGTCGGATTGTAGGTGGCGGAAGTAGTGGAGAATAATACGTTGGATGGGGTAATATGTAAGGACAAGGGGATTCTGTCTTTATTTTTGTTGGGGGGAGCGGATGTGAGGGCAGAAGTGTGGGAAATGCAAGAGATATGGTTGAGGGCATTTTCAATCACCGGAGAGGAGAAGTTACAGTTCTTGAAATAGGAGGACATCTGGGATGTTTGGGAGTGGAACGCCCCATTTTGGAGCAGACGCAGCAGAGGCAGAGGAATTGGGAGTAGGGGATTGCATTCTTGCAGGAAGGTGGGTGAGAGCAGGCCTAGTGTGTACTCCACACTGTGTTATCTTTGATTCCAGCATCTGCAGTTCTTTCTCTCTCCAGGTAAGGATGATAGTTTCCTTGCCTGAAGGACATTCATGAACCAGATAGGTTTTTCCGACAATCGACAATGGATTCATGGTCTTCATTAGATTCTTAATTCCAGATTTTTTATTGAGTTCAAATTCCACCATCTGCAGGATTCAAACACGGGACCACAGAACATTATCTGGGTTTCTGGATTAACAATCCAGTGATAATACTGCTAGGATATCCCCTTGGAGCATTTGAGAAAGGAAGAAATTTCCCATATCTGGGGGAAAAAAGTGTGAGTGCAGCTGAGCTAACAGTAACTAGACTTGTTTGTCCTAAGTTTTTGGGCAGAATAAAAGGACAATTAGTCTGCTCAGTGAGTGTAAGGAAGAGGCTGCAGGATCTTTGTGAGCTTCTCAAGCTAAAAGTAGACCAGAGGCAGTTCTCTAATCTGATCTTAACTTAGTTACTCTCTCTAAATCTCTGTAATACTGTAAACTCTTTATCCCAAGAAACATGTCAGTGAATCTCTTATCAGAGGATCAAAACTGTATATGGTATTCGAAGTGCACCCTCATTAACATCCTGTGCAAATGTAACAAGGCTTTCCTGTTTTTAAACTCCAACCCACAAATAATGAGGGACAAAAATCCATTGGTGTTTTTAATTACTTGTTGCAATTGCATGCTAACACTTTTGATGTATATTTCTTCCTTTATGCAGCATTCTATTTGATATTACTTATTAATATCCATTGATGTTACTACTATGCCATCATCTCCCTCACACAACATCTTGTGTCACGATATAGTAAATGTTTCTAAAAATCTAAATACACTTCAATGTTCATTGTTGGGGGTCAGCAGAAATATGGAGTTAAAACCACAATTAAAAGAGCGTGATATTTTTGAATGGCCAAACAGGCTTGAGGGGTCAATTGCTTAATGCTGTTCCTATTTCATCTGCATGAACTTTTCACCCTTACCCACTTCATCAGTTGCACTCAAGAAATTCTAAGAGATCTGAAAAATACAATTTCCTTTTCATAGGAAATCATAATGCAATAAGATCAAGTCAGAATGGTTCTCAGTGCCCTGTTCATAAAAATAACATTTTGCATTTTCTCTCCCATTGACTAACATTTGCTCTGTTCCTGTCTTAAACAATAAAGTTACTTTTGTTCCATTTCATTTGATCCATTAGGAATGTTTCATAATAAAGGAAAATCATGACAATAAAGACCAATGTACACTTTGTTCCTGCAGCTACCCTTTTTAAAGCCCTAAAATTTGGCCACCAGGTTCAAAGGATGACTTTTTCAAATGTGAAAATATATACTCAAACGGTATATAATAGTACTTCTCGGTGACCATTATACTAAACATCTATTCCAATCTCTTGATTAAATCCAACTTTGCCTAAAACAGGGTCTGGAATCTGAAAATCAAAAGCATCACATTAGTGGGAAGAGGTCTGTCCAGTATGATAATCGTTACCAAGAAGCACTTGTTAGACCTGCTCCCGTCTGTTCAGATGTTATTGTCAATTAATTACCCCGACAGATGCTGTAACTGATATTAACAATAACAATATTGACATGGAAATTGATCCACCCTGCAGCTCCAGTCAATTTCCACAAGCTGTCATTAGTCTTCACACATAAACAAGGCACTGGAGACATTTGTGGAAGAAATTGCTTCACTGTATCAGGCTACCTGGCTTTCAGAACTCAACCAATAGTTTGAACAATGGGTTTGATTCAGCACTTTGACAGCGAAAAAAAAACACACCTCACTACTTCAAGTGCTCATTTGGGGATTTTCTGGAAAGCCAGTGAGAATCACCAGAGGAAGGTTTGGCACCACAATAACTATTTATCACAGCTGCAGAACATATTTACATCTTTTTTGGAAATACATTTGTCAATGTTCTGTGCATCAGATTGCCTCTGCTCTCATCTGCCTAGTTATCAATTCATCTCTGATTTCACTATCTTACTCTCAGCAAGCCCTGTCGTAAATGCAGACCAGCTGCTTCCTCGTTCTTATGTGTTGCAAAACACAGCAAACTTGGTCGAGATGTAACTTCAAAACTTGTATAGCTTAGTTCCCTTAGGCTGAACCTTACATTTATTGGGCTGAGTGTGAATGTTGCTGTGTCTTTTGGATGGATCCCCACTGCAAAGCTGAGTAAGATTTCTTACAGTATGTTCCCAAATGTGCCTCTTGAGTCCCTACCCTACTCCTTAGGCATGTTCAGTCACATCTGATGATGTGATATTCCCGGAACAACTCAGCACACAACAATGGGACTTGTAGTAGATCTGGGCCCAACAGATTGAGACATTACCCATACCCAATCTGTGTGTGGTTGCAGTTTTTTTTTCCATTGATTGAGCCTCCATCTGCCCACTTTCACCTCTTAGCCTCTAGCACACGAGGTAACCTTGTCAGGTGTGGTCTAACATTGTTCACACCCCTTGAAGCCAGGGTGCTCTTGACAATGGAAGAACCCACCCCCCACCTCCAAAATAACCCCTTGCCATCCATGTTGTACTGCATCCCCCCCTACAGACACTGACTCCCCTCTTCACAATCGTCATGTACCCTTCCCCCCAACTTTCAGCTCTCAATCCTGAAACATTTCTTGCCAAGTCTCCTTCCAACATCATCAGCTATTTTTAATCACCATGCACCTCTTTCCTCTTAGTTTCTATGAAAGAACCCTATAAACTGACTGTGGTCCAAATAAGCAATCTAGCTACACAGTCCCAGAGAAGAAGTGCCCAGACATTTGATTGATACCTGACAGCATTAGCCTTACCCTACCAGATTAGATGGTTTAGAGAAACAGTGACACACTCTCTAGAATGCAAAGGCAAGAATTCCCTTACCAAGAACATCCTGAGTGAGGCCTGACAGTGGCCAAACCCCCAGACCTGGGTATGGGAGGCTGCCCTTGACTTACTATGGACTTCATGACTAATGGGTGCTTCCATGGGCTTCGGTGAGGACTTCATCCCAAAGACTTCTTGGCCGTTTGCTTGACACGCATTCAGTGTGTTTCCTGTGAAAGCTGCTGAAGAATGGTGACTATGTGAGATTGACAGAGCAAACTACCAGAAAGCTAGATGTAAACCCACTGGGCCGAAGACTACTGTCAGCAAGGTATGTTGCATCCCTGTATTACTGAGCTCATTGGCAAGGCAAGGCAAGGCAACAAATGGATCATGCAAGCATGCAATTAGGAGCTAAATCAATGAGTACTAAGAGAGAAGGCCAGCAGCCCTGAGTGTGGCCTGGTCCAGTCTGTGAGCTGGGTCCCTGTTACTGTTGCACCATTTCACTGTTAATTGCCGATGCATCCTGCAATACATGTATGTGATTCTTGAGTGGGGCCTGCAGCTGTGTCGGACAGGCGCCACCAAAGTAATGAGGGGTTAGCAAATATTGGATGTCAACGTCTGTGGATGAGGGTGATTATGGCTAGTGTCCATGGTTTATGCCCTACAATGTTGTTTGACCCTAAGTTACATGAAGGTCATTTGGAACAAGCAATGAGCTGAAGTCATCACACATCCACTGATTTACATGTGGAGATTTCTCAAAATCTAGTTTATTTAGGATATTTGGCACATTTGGTAAGATAGAAAGCTGAACTTTAATGAGGTGTGTTGCTCAATTCAAAAACACTAACCCCCTTAATTGGCAACTTGCCAATGCCTCATGAGAAACTTGCAAATTGCTTTGTCAAAACTAACAACAATGGAGCAAGATATTCCCAGCACCAAGATAACCTTTGCCAGACTCCTTGTTGACTCTGCCACAAATCTTTCACTAGGCCATATTGTTCAGACTCTTATAAGTTCTCGCACCTTGTGACCATTCACATGCACATTTTGTCTTCCATTCAAGACCTGAGCCTATCAATTTTATTTTCTCTTGTTTTGTTTTAAATCACTTCCTCTCAAACAACAACCCTGCCATCATGCCTTCTTTCTTTTCTCTATCATCAGTTATTCTACCCTTCATAAACCCCAGTTCTTCAATCATATATTGCACTCTCATGCTGTCAGCCTCCTTAGTGTTCTCTTGGCATTGTCAAAAATCCTCCCAAGGCATTCCTCACTCCTTTGCATCGAGCAGAAACCTCTTCTTCTTGTGTCCCCGGTCAAACCACTGTGCAGGCCTGCGGGGCTTAAACTTGCCAACCTCTTTCATGAACTTATTGTGGATAATCACATTATGACTTTTTTTTTATTCATTCATGGGATGAGGGGCTTCACTGGCTAGGCAGCATTTATTGCCCATCCCCAACTACTCAGAGTGCAGTTAAGAGTCAACCACATTGTTGTGGGTCTGGAGTCACATGTAAGGCCAGACCAGGTAAGGAAGGCAGTTTCCTTCTCTGAAGGACATTAGTGAATCAAATGAGGACACTTTGCCCATCTTTGAAGTTTCCCAGCCGTGCCGTACCTACCACAACTTGCCTCACTCAAATTAGCACAGCGAAGATGAGCCCTTATTTGTGAATCACATCTTTGACTCTTCCTCCATCTATAAAACCATAAGACGTAAGAGCACATGCAGGTCATCCCATCTAGCCTGCTCTGATATTCAGCGAGATCATGACTAATTTAATAACTCTGAACTCCAGTTTCCAGCTTTTTTACATATAAGCTATGATTCCCTTACTGATTAAATATTTGTCTATCTCAGGCTTGAACATACTGTACTTAATGACCCAGCCTTAACAGCTCTCTGTGGTAAAGAAATCCACAGATTCACCACTGCTTGAGAGAAGAAATTCCTCTTCATTCCTGTGTTAAACATGTGGCCCTTTATCCTGAAATTATCCTCTCTGGTCCTAGATTCTCCCATAAGGAGAAATAACCTTCCACTTCTACCTTTTTGAGTCCGTTAAGAACCCTACAAGTCTCAATAAGGTTATTTCTTATTCTTCTATATTCCAAAGAGCACAGACACAACCTACTCATCCTCTCCTCATGAGATAGCTCCTCTATACCTGGTATCAGCTTAGTGAACCTTCTCTGAACTGCCTCCAGTCACCTTGCCTTCTTTGAGCACCTTACCTGGTTCCACTTTATCCCCTCCTATGTCTAATCTCGTAATTTCATTCAAAAACACAGCTGATTCCGTTTGCGCGTCAACACTAAACTCTATCTCACCACCTCTTGAATCCCTCACTATCACATTGCTTGTCTGATATCTCACATTAGATAAGCAGAGATTTCTTTCAGTTAAATATCATGAAACTTGAAAGTATTGCCTTGGTTCCCCATCCCTGTCCATTATTTGCATTCTTGACAATTTGAGTAAGATCGCTTGAAAATTCAGTATTGATTTTGACGCCAAGTGGAGCTTCCAACAAATTTCTGAATCACCAACTTCCTACATCCACCACTATAACTTTGCTTGACTTTATTCCTGCCTCAGATTATCTGTTGCTGAAATGATCACCCATGTCTTTGTTATTCAAAACCTCTGCATTTCAATACTACCTAGACCAGACTCCTTTCTTTCTTTCTACATAAACTAGCCTACATCCAAAACCCTGCTAACAATATTCTAACTCACTTCAAATCTTATTCACCCATCAACTCTTCTAATGCAACCTTCAGTGGCTTCTCATCCCACAACTCCTTAATTTTAAAATCCAACCCTTGTTTTTAAATAGAGAAAACACAGCATGGACCTGGAGGAACACTGCAGGCTAGGCAGCATCAGAAGAGCAAGAAAGCTGAAGTTTCAGGTTAGGACTTTTCTTCGGGTCCTGTATAGTTTCCTGCAGTATTACATTCTTCAAGGTCTCCACCTCGTATTTCATACAAAACTGATTTTAATGGCTTCACCATTGGCAGCTGTGATTTCAGCTGTTTTGACCCCAAGTTCTGAAATTTCCTAATCTTTCTCCCCTTTTACAATACTCTTTAATACCTACATCTTTGATTATATTCTTGTCATCTTTCCTATTTTCTCCTTCTGTGATACAATGTCAAAAAATGTCAACAATATATTAATTCATATGACTCTTTCTAAGGTCCCTTGAACACTTGACTACATTGAATGTGCCAAGTAAGTGGAAGTTGTCTTTGTTATATTACTTCCATTGATATCTCCACCACCTTTACATTATGAATATTAAGTTCGTCACTGTATTTAGGCTCTGTTTATCCATTATTTTGATTTTATTCTGTTTTTATTCTGTGACTAGAAATTCAAAATATTTATTTATATTTGTCATTTGATCATTTGGCACTGTAATTTTATTTTCCTGTCTCTATCTCTAAGAGACACACATTTAATTGGCTGCTGTGTTCCTTTTTATATGTTTGAAGAAGCCCTTATAAGTATCATATTTATTGTTTATTTACTGCCAGATTGGATATTCTATCTCTTTATAAATTTCTTGTTCACCTTCCTTGATCTTTAGAAATCTCCCAATCCTGAAGGTTACTATGCTTTTTGGAAATATTGTAAACTACATGTTTTCATTAAATTCTAGCCTTAACTGCTCTGCTTAGCCATGGTAGGAGCAGACTTCCAACGAGTTTTAATTGCTCGTAAGAAAATATGTTAATTGAATATTCTGAATTATTCCTTTTAAATCTATGCCAATGAGAAATATGATGCTTGATTAATGATCTAATTTCAGAATTTACCTTAGCTAATTTGCTCCTCAGTCCTACCAAATTCATTTTTAATCTATTCATAGATTTTGGGTGTCACTGGCATTTATTGTTCATTGTAATAGTTCTTAAGAAGCCAATGCTGAAACATCTTCTTGAACCACTGCTGTCTATAAAGTCTAGGTTCAGTTATAGTTCTGTCAGGAAGGGAGTGCCAGGATTTTGACCAACTGATTAAGAAATTGCAATGTGTATCCAAGTCAAGGTTATGTACAACTTAGAGGGGAACTTGAAATTGGTGATAGTCCCACATTTCTACTGCCTTTATTCTTCCAGGTGGTAGTTGCAGTGAGTTTGAATGGTGTTGTTGAAGAAGCTTTTGTGAATTGCTACAGTGCATCTTATATCTGGCACGCGCTACAATCACAGTAAGCAGTGATTGAGGGCATGGCATTTTAAGCTGGTGGATGGATGGATGTCAGTCTAATAGTTTGGTGTTGTTTAAGACCATAGTTTTAGATATCATCATATCAGCCATAAACTCAATCTGAAATTCTATCATGTTATAATCTTTGTTCTCCAGAGCATCCCTTACTATAAAACTATTAGTTAATTTAGTCCTACTAACTTGAGCCTGATCCCAATAGTTTCCCTATCACAATATCAACATGCCTGCATTATAAACAACCTTCAAGTTTGTCCATAATAAGCAGATAGTTTAAATGTAATAAAAATTATGAGTCTGCCTGACTTCTTTTAGCCCATTTAACTTGTCCAGGACCTTCATTTAACAAAGTCATCGATTTTACTTGGATATCTTTTTTGAGTGTATGGTCTGTTTCTAATGTTTTCCATATTGAATACTTGAAGGAAGCAGTTGTTCATAATTTTCACCCCTTTTTACTCATCTTTTTGGGGAATGGGTAAGGGTTTTCATTTCCTCTCTGGTTTCTTGCGGAAAATTATGTATATTAGTCCTCTATTTAGGTATGATACTCTTTCACTCCAGATTTCACTTTTGTCTTTTACACTTTTGAAAATGTCTTACCATTTTCGTTCTTACAACCCAGTGATGCCTTTCTCCCTGTAAGTTCTGTCAAAGCTGTTTTCTCATCTTACACTTCATTACTACAATGTTTCGGGACAAGGTGAATAAGTGTACTCACTGTAAACTGTACTCGAGAAAGGAACATTCTTAGAATTACAATCATAACTGACCAGACATATCAATTTTCCGAAGAAGAGTCCAGGCCCGAAGCGTCAGCTTTCCTGCTCCTCTGATGCTGCTTGGCCTGCTGTGTTCATTCAGCTCTACACCTTGTTATCTCAATTTGTTATAGTTTTTTTCAGTCTCTTTCATGGATCATATACAGCACTTGTGGTATAGCCATTTAGAGAAAGGAAATCAGCTCCTCTCTTTTTAATCCCTTCGGAGTTACAACAATTTTTTTAGCTTGCAAGTATCAAACATCAATTAAAAATTTAATCCTGTGAGAAAATGAGAAGGGCAATCACAGAGGTTTCTTAAGCGAAAAAGGGCTTTAATCCGGAAAAAAATATATAATTGTGACATTATACACACAAACAAACCCAGGTAATAAGTTTACAATGTAGACTGTCTGGTACAGATAAAGAAAAATAAATCTACAGGCTATAAACTTTGAAATATTAAATTGTAAACCTGAGACTCCAGTTAGTTCATTGTTAACTCATATCTGCACTTGTAGTAGAATATGTAGATATCTTGAACTCTAAGTGAATGGCTGTTTTCGCAAATTGCTCTTTCACTAGATGTAGTTTTTCCAAGATGATGTTGTTATGATGTAACAAGATGATGTAACATTTTGTTATGAACTCATGTCCTTCTCTGCCCTTTGCTGCTCAAAAATAACTGTTGAAGTATAGTTCAGCGTGCATTCCGGAATCTAATTCTATTGTCTTTCCAAGTTAGCTTAATAGGTAGACGAGCATTTAATCTCGCAATATGTGAACCACTGACACATCTGTGAATTAAAATAGGAGAGGCAATTTTCTTGAGACTGACCCAGCTAACTAGTTTTGATGCCTTTTTGATAAAAATAGTAACTTCAGCACTGACAATTCATTTGGTCTAAATGGGTCTCGCAAAGCTTGCATTAATCTATGATCTGGTGACCACTACAGCTACTTCAGGTCTATGTTTCTTCTTTTTAAGTTTTGAACTTTAGTCCATGAAAGACCTCAGGTCAGATGATGGAAGCTAAGAATTGATAATAAATCCGTGTTCACCATTATCACAACACTGGCAAGGTAAACATTTATCTCTAATCACTTGAGAAGGTGATGGTGAGATGTTTTATTTAGCTGCAGTAGTATGCAAGATGTAGATACAGCCACAGTGCTTTTAGGGAGCAAGATCCAAGGTTTAAAACTAGCAACAGTGAAGGAGCGGCAATATAGTTACAAGTCAGGATGCTGTGTGGCTTAGAGACGATGGTGGTGTCTCCACGCATCTGCTGCCTAATCTTCAGATTGGCAGAGGTCACAAACTTAGAAGATGATTTTTAACAAGCTTGATAAGTCTGTATGGTACATCAAAGGTATAGTTGAGTAAGCGCCGTGTGATGGCACTATTGACAGCATCTTCCACAGTTCATTGATGATTGAGAGTAGGTTCATGAGTTGGTAATTGGCCAGATTGAACTTGTTCTGCTGTTTATAGATAGAACCTACTCAGGAAATTTCCATTATTGTTAGCCAAGATGTCCTGTAATAGTTTGGTTAAGTGCCTGGCTAAATCGTGAGCATAAATGTTCAGTAGTACAATGGGGATATTGTCAGAGCAAGAGCCTAAGCCAGATCCATTGCATTCAGCGGTTTCTTAATATCATGGGAATTGATTAAAATTGGCATCTCCGGTGCTAAGGACCTCAGGAGGAAGCTGAGATGATTACATATATTTCAGTCTTGCCTTTTGCACTCATATGCTGAGCTCCTTTATCATTGATGATGGGGATGGCCTGATGATGTCCTGTCCTCGTTAGTTCCTTAATTATCCAGTATCATGGCGGCACAGTGGCTCAGTGGTTAGCACCACTGCCTCACAGCGCCAGGGACCCGGGTTCGATTCCAGCCTCAGGTGCCTGTTTGTGTGGAGTTTGTACATTCTCCCCGTGTCTGCGTGGGTTTTCTCCGGGTGCTCCGGTTTCCTCCCACAGTCCAAAGATGTGCAGGTTAGGTGGATTGGCCATGCTAAATTGTCCGTAGTGTTCAGGGAGGTGTAGGTTAGGTGGGTTGTTGGAGGGGTGGGTCTGGGTGGGATGCTCTGAGGTTCGGTGTGGACTTGTTGGGCCAAAGGGCCTGTTTTCACTCTGTAGGGATTCTGTGATTCTATGATTCATAACTGGAAGTGGTAGGACTGCAGAGCTTTGATCAAATTCAGTGGTTGTGGCATTGTTTTGCTTTCTCTACAGTATTTAAGCTTCCACATTTCAATACGTAAATGGAGATAGTCAGAACTGCTGATGCTGGAGAATCTGAGATAACAAGGTGTAGAGCTGGACGAACACAGCAGGCCAAGCAGCATCAGAGGAGTAGGAAAGCTGACATTTCAGGTCTAGACCTTTCTTCAGAAATGGGGGAGGGGAAGGGGATTCTGAAATAAATAGGGAGAGACGGAGAGGCGGATAGAAGATGGATAAAGTAGGAGATAGGTGGAGAGTAGACAGACAGATCAAGGAGGTGGGGTTGGAGCCAGTAAAGGTGAGTGTAGGTGGGGAGTTAGGGAGGGAATAGGTCGGTCCAGGGAGGACAGACAGGTCAAGGAGGCGGGATGAGGCTGGTAGGTAGGAGATGGGGACGGGGCTTGAGGTGGGAGGGGTGGATAGGTTAGGGAGGCGGGTATGAGCTGGGCTGGTTTTGGGATGCGGTCGGGGGAAGGGAGATTTTGAAGCTCTCCCCTCCCCCGACCGCATCCAAAACCAGCCCAGCTCCACAAGAAGGCTACCTCAACGACTGGACTTTTACTTATAGTCACATCTATCAATAATGTAATGGAAAGGCATATCTGCAACAGTTATATTGGTGACGATTAAGTCAAGTAGCTTTTTCCATCCGCTTGATTGTCTCATAACTTGCCATAGGCTCAGACTGTAGACTGTCAGTCTTGTCTGTAGACTTGCTAGCAAGCCACTTTCATCAATGGACATGGAGGTTCCACACCTAGAGCATGTTCTGTGCCCTTGCCACCCTCAATGCTTCTACCAAGATAGGTTCAACATGAAAGAATGCTGATTCATAAGTTGTAGGTGGGAATTAAGTGATAGTCGGTTACGGCTCTCCTTGTCAATGTTTGGCCAGATACGATGAGACTCCATAGGGTCCCGCAGGCTAACAAGGCTATTCCATCCTGACTGTATCAGGAAAGTGGTCTTTCTTATCAGCAGCCCATAGTCATACTCACTAAATCTTACTTCATAGATGACAGTCATGAGTCTGTGTGACAGCTCTCTAAAACTTGTTGTCTGCTTCCAGATGTTAGTGAAAAACACTTGACAGTGTCAACTGGGTAGCATCTGCTTCTGTTGCTTCCAATGCATATGTCTACTGCTTGATGGGCTGTTTGCTGTTACTCTTATCTGACGTTACATTTAATTGCATTTTGATGCAATGGGGTGGTTTGTTAGACAATAGACTTGTGAAGAATCAGCCATATTGTTGTTGGTCTAGAGTCACATGCAGGACAAATCAGATAATTTACAGACATTTTCTTTCTCTAAAGCACATCCGTGACTTGGATGGATCTTTTCTGACAATGTAGTAGTTTAATCACCATAATTGCAGAAAATAGCTTGTTATTGTGTATATTTTTTTAAAGAAAGCTAAACTCAGTCTTCAACGTGCACAACAAATGTTCCCTAAGTTGTTTTATTCAAAATTGGAATATGAGTATAAAGAATTTGCTTATGATCTTACAATAAATAAAAACTGGAAATCTCCCTGCATCTCCCCTCCGAAGAGATAGGAGAGGCGCTAAATGAATATTTTTCATCAGTATTCACACATGAAAAAGACAATGTTGTCGAGGAGAATACTAAGATACAGGCTATTAGACTAGACTGGATTGAAGTTCATAAGGAGGAGGTGTTAGCAATCCTGGAAAGTCTGAGAATAGATAAGTCCCCTGAGCCGAATGGGATCTACCCTAGGATTCTCTGGGAAGCTAGGGAGGAGATTGCAGAGCCTTTGGCTTTGATCTTTTGGTCGTCATTGTCTACAGGAATAGTGCCAGAAGACTGGAGGATAGCAAATGTTGTCCCCTTGTTCAAGAAGGGGAGTAGACACAACCCTGGTAATTATAGGTCAGTGAGCCTTACTTCGGTTGTGGGTAAAGTATTGGAAAGGATTATGAGAGATAGGATTTATAATCATCTAGAAAGGAATAATTTGATTAGGGATAGTCAACATGGTTTTGTGAAGGGTAGATCGTGCCTCACAAACCTTATTGAGTTCTTTGAGAAGGTGACTAAACAGGTGGATGAGGGTAAAGTGGTTGATGTGGTATATATGGATTTCAGTAAAGCGTTTGATAAGGTTCCCTATGGTATGCTATTGCAGAAAATTCGGAGGTATGGGATTGAGGGTGATTTAGCGGTTTGGATCAGAAATTGGCTAGCTGTAAGAAGACAGAGGGTGATGGTTGATGGGAAATGTTCATACTGGAGTTCAGTTACTAGTGGTGTACCACAAGGATCTGTTTTGGGGCCACTGCTGTTTGTTATTTTTATAAATGACCTGGATGAGGGCGTTGAAGGATGGTTTAGTAAATTTGCGGATGACACTAAAGTCGATGGACTTGTGGATAATGCGGAAGGATGTTGCAGGTTACAGAGGGACACAGATAAGCTGCAGAGCTGGGCTGAGAGGTGGTGAATGGAGTTTAATGCGGAAAAGTGTGAGGTGATTCACTTTGGAAGGAGTAACAGGAATACAGAGTACAGGGCTAATGGTAAGATTCTTGGTAGTGTGGACGAGCAGAGAGATCTTGGTGTCCATGTGCATAGATCCCTGAAAGTTGCCATCCAGGTTGATAGGGTTGTTAAGAAGGCGTACGGTGTGTTAGGTTTTATTGATAGAGGGATTGAGTTTTGGAGCCGTGAGGTCATATTGCAGCTGTACAAAACCCTGGTGCGGCCGCACTTGGAGTATTGCGTGCAGTTCTGGTCACCGCATTATAAGAAGGTGTGGAAACATTGAAAAGGGTGCAGAGGAGATTTACCAGGATGTTGCCTGGTATGAAGGGAAGGTCTTATGAGGAAAAGCTGAGGGACTTGAGGCTGTTTTCGTTAGAGAGAAGAAGGTTAAGAGGTGACTTAATAGAGACATACAAGATGATCAGAGGATTAGATAGGGTGGACAGTGAAAGCGTTTTTTCTTGGATGGTGACAGCTAGTACGAGGGGACATAGCTTTAAATTGAGAGGTGATAGATATAGGACAGATGTCAGAGGTAGATTCTTTACTCAGAGAGTAGTCAGGGCATGGAATGCCTTGCCTGCAGCAGTTGTAGACTCGCCAACTTTAAAGGCATTTAAATGGTCGTTGGATAAACATATGGATGATAATGGAATAATGTAGGTTAGATGGGCTTCAGATTGGTTTCGCAGGTCGGAGCAACATCGAGGGCCGAAGGTCCTGTACTGCGCTGTAATGTTCTATGTTGTATGTTCTATTGTGAAGCTGACCAAAAACAATTTTTTCTTTTAGCTGCATCAAACTAAAGTTTCCCTGACTTTGAACATTTTATTTCTGATTTAACTGTGGGAGTTGAAAAAGAAACATCACCCCCTCTTGTCCCCACCTCCTTGACCTGTCTGTCTTCTCTCCCACCTATCCTCTCCTCCCAGCTCACTGACCAACCCCAACCCCCACCTCCTACCTCGACTCACCTCTACTAGCTTCATCCCATCTCCTTGACCTGTCCGTCTTCCCTCCCACCTACTCACCCCTCCCTCCTCACTGACCAACTCCCATCCCAACTCCCTACCTACACTCACCTTTACTAGCTTCATCCCCACCTCCTTGACTTGTCCGTCTTTTCTCCACCTATCTGCTTCACTATCTATCTATCACCGCTTCCCCCCTCTCTATTTATTTCAGAGCCCCCTTCCCCTCCCCCATTTCTGAAGGAGGGTCCAGACCTGAACCATCAGCTTTCCCGCTCCTCTGATGCTGCCGGCCTGCTGTGTTCATCCAGCTCCACACCTTGTTATCTCAGACTCCAGCATCGGCAGTTCCTACTACCTCATTCCATTCTGTCACCTTGATAAGCAAGTGATTCAATAAAGCATTGTTTCTAAACTAAAGTCCAGAAGAAGGGAAGCAAATCTCTCTATTAGTCTTTATTGTGAGGGAGTTTGGAGTATAAGACTAAGAAAATCATCATTTATGCAGGACTTTGGTAAGACCTGGGCAATTAGAGATAGGCAATACAAACTGGCATTACTAAAGATACTCACATCCTATTAATGAAGATAAAGAGATGCTTTGGTCTCCTTTTGAAATCCAAAGAAATATACACTTGACTTAAAAAGGGGTGGGAACAGTGGGGACAACAAATGTTTAGCAGATTGATTCCAATGAGGACAGATTGAGTAGAATGGGTCGATTCTCTCTGAAGTTGATTGATGTGATAATGATCTGATTGTCAACTTATTGATGTTGCATGAAGCACAGTGCCCTGTTGTTCTTTAAATATTATCCATATGGCTATTTATGTCCACCTCTAACGCATCATCTGAGAAACTGCACTTCTGACAGTGCAGCATTCCTTTAGCACTGCATTGCAATGCCAGCCCAAATCTTCATGTTCAATCTCTGGATGGAACTGGAACAATAGTAGACTGGTCATTTTACTGGTCTCATAGTCCTGAGGCCACAGATAAAACTGAAAATCATATATTCACATCTCACCAAAACACTTCAGGAAATTTAAATACAACCGTGGAATTATTGGATTCTTGTTGAAAAATCAGCTGGTTTATTGACATGCTTTAGGAAAGGAAATCTATAATCCTTATTTTGTCTGGCCTCCCTGTGCTTTCCACCTTCTAATAAAGTCTAGGAATCTATGTAATAATTTCAAACCACCATTGAAATGTTGAATAAGAATCACTGTTGGTCTAACTGCTCCACAAGGACAACTGTGATTCAAAAACTACGTTCTTAAGAGCTATAGAGAATAGATAATAAATGCTGGCCTTGCCAGTTATGCTTACATGCCATGTATGAATAAAAGAAGCAACAATACCCATTTTGAATTCATATTAAAAGCAAATTGCAACTTCAGAATTCCAACTGGGATTTCAAGAATAACTTATACCTTAACAAAACAAGCTTCTTTGGTTTCATATTCTTGCTCTCTAATACTGCAACAAAGTAGGTTATTCAGTTTTTCACAACATGTTGTTGCTTCTTAAATTTCTACATTATGTGCTCTTTCATGATCATTATATTACAGGTATTTCTCCTAAAAACGTGATAGTTGCATTCTTGTGTGACCTCACGCTATAGAAAATTGTGGTACAGAAAATCACCTCAGAAAATTGCATTATAGGGAAATTGCTATACCTGTACAGCAAAAAATTTGTATTATCCAAACAGCGTTCACTATTCATCAATAGCGTTACAGATGATTTGCGTTAACAATGCACACTTTATGGCAGAAATACCTGTATTTCATTTAATGTACACTCTTCCTGATTGCATTGTGAGAGCCTTTGCAACATGATTGTAGTGTGACAATCATCTTCTCCAGGCATAAAGAGTTGGATATTGAATGTTGGTCTAATCACTCATCCCCTATTCCAAGAATGAAATAAAAACCTTAAGCTTTACCTCTATCTAATGGCTAAATCCTTCTGGATAAGTTTGAATGTTCTTCATGGATTGTTTTGTCTTCTATTTTTGTCACATCCATACATCTGGAGATTTTGCTATAATGATTTCCTCTCAAATATTACTTTATGCTCAAAGTAGCAAGGATTCAGATCTACCCTTTGGAGTGCCCCATTTACAGTGACTAATCAAACAAAGGAGTTCCCATTTATAGCTTCCCTTTGTTCTAAGCTTCATAGAATCCCTACAGTGTGGAGACAGGCTCCTTGGCCCAACAAGTCCACACTGACCCTCATGGCATCCCACCCAGACCCATCCCCCTATAACGCACCTAACCCACTCATCCCTGAACAATATGGGCAATTTAGCACAGCCAATCAACCTAACCTGCACGTCTTTGGACTGTGTAATGAATCCGAAGCACTCAGAGGAAACCCACACATACACAGGGAGAATGTACAAATTCCACACAGCCAGTCACCTGAGGGTGGAATCAAACCCAATACCCTGGCACTGTGAGGCAGCAGTGCTAACCACTAAACGACCAAGCCGTTTTCCAAGACAATTTGTATTCTCTGTATTCCAATGACTGCATACTTTATAATCAATAATCGTTGATGAGGAACAATATCAAAAACCTTTCTAATCATACAATGAAATTTCAGTAAAAATGCCTATTTTTAAGGATACATTTAAAAAATTAAACAGATTTAGATAGATGCAGATTTTTGACTTCCATATTTGACTAAATGTTGCTTAATGATTTCGAACTATTAATTGAAGTTTTTATTCATTGGTACTAGCTTGCTTTATAGAATTCCTGAGCCTAGAATATGAAATATTCTTTACTTACTAGTGCTGCAGTAACCTTTGCTCACAGGAGACAGCATTAACAGATATGATGACAGATAAAACAACTGAGCCAAGGTACCAAGAGTGTTCAGCAGCTCTGAAGATTGACAGTTGATGAACAAAAAAGACAGAAACACTTAGAAGAGAGATTGCAAAAATAGCTTATCTCTCAACTTGTTATTTTGCTATTTTTACATTGTAAATGTACAACATTGACTAATGGAGTCCCTGCCAATTGGAATTAAATAAAAATTTCTGCAGCGACAAGGCAACATTCTGTTATATACCACAAGGACATGAGACAACCTTACTCTTTTCAGGTTAGTGATGCAGAATTCATGCTCTTTGGAATATACTGTTCCATTGTAACTTATCATGCTGTTGCCCTCTGCCTCTTGATATTATTTTGCATATGACGTTAAACCAAAATGGCGGCATCACTTAAAAATGCAAAATCATTACTCTGAAATAAATTGAATAAGAATAGTTTCTGTAGGGACTCCTGCAAAAATGAAATAATTTATGAGTATTATCATTTTTAAAATAGTTCTGATCTTCTTCCAAACAGTAACTCAAAATATTCAGAAAACCAGCAATAAAGCGGTCTTACTTTCCTCTGTTCTGATTATCAAGAAGTATCCTGGGTAGTTGTAATTTATTAGAAGCTGTTTCAATAGTGGTTACAATGTGGTGCTTTGGTTATCCAGCAGATAATCAAAATGACTGACATTACTGTCTGAACTTGACTTAAGTAGCATTATTACCTCCTAAAGCAGAGAAGAATTCAACAATCAATCTTTGAAATTATTAAGGACAACTCTATGACTTCACCTTCTATTAAAAATGCACACTAAAGAGAGATGGGCAAAATACAATATTGAA
Source organism: Ginglymostoma cirratum (assembly GCA_024137785.1). Taxonomy (NCBI): domain Eukaryota; kingdom Metazoa; phylum Chordata; class Chondrichthyes; order Orectolobiformes; family Ginglymostomatidae; genus Ginglymostoma; species Ginglymostoma cirratum. The sequence goes on from JAHRHZ010000217.1 coordinate 6,070,138, forward strand.
CATAAATGTGTAAAAAACATACCTTACTCTTGGTGGATATAGAAATTTAGTGAGAAACACATGAATAAAATGGACAGGTATTAATGGAGCTGAAGCAGCCCAGGTATAAACACTTCAGTCATAGTTCAGCTCCAGCAATAACATTATTGCTGTAAATTTTAAGACTGAAGTGGTAGGCAGAGTGCATCCACAAACACAAACACTGTTGCACAAACGGCCTTTGTTGTATAATTGAATACAACATAATTTCCAAAAATGTAAAGAAAGCATTGGTGGATTTACATCATTTCAAAAAAAAAAGAAATCTTCTCAACACATATTGATTTAATTAGTTCTATGTTGCTTAACCTTAACTGTTGATTTTTACATGAAGACCTCAATACTGTTCAATGGGCAAGTAAATGGTCGAACCTTGACCCTGCTACTGTTATTGGAGAATGGCAAAAATAATAGAATGATCTACAAAGAGTTCTGCAATAGTCTTTCTTTGAATGGCATCCTCATCCTATACCTCCCCCTTCTCACTGCTGTCAGAATTTGCTTCATAGAGGATGAATGTAAATACAAACCACTTTGCCTTCTAGTAAAAATAAGCAAATGAATTCCAGGAAGGTTGCCTTTCACCACAGTATCAATGCAAACTTGCTAGTATTGATATTTGAAGTACTGAACGTACAACAATACTTTGTACAATTTTAGAATTCCTTTCTTTCCACCTCTGGATCCACACAGATTTGTGCCATTGCATTGAGAACAAAAAAAACTTCCTCATTTTTGTTAAATAAGTACCGTAGATGGTTTTTATTGTCAATTAATTGCAAGCATATGAATTTTGTAAACCAATTAATAAGACATCCTTCCAACCCCGCAAAAATAAATTAAGGACTGTACCATGGTTCGATGAATAGTCAACCATACTCATACGACGATTATCCTGGTGAGTATCTAGCTTTTGCTAGTGAGAACAAAACAGTGAGTTTCAAGGCTAGACCAACAGAAGCTCACTGTCCTGCATAGATCACAGACTCAGTGATGTTGACCTCTTTGTGACAGGTCAGTGGCTTATGGCAGCCTGGAGCTCCACGTCCCACTGATGGATCAGCTGGCAAGAGTGGTCGCAGCCCTAGCCCTAATGATTCCTGGGGTTTCACCTCTACTCTGGGGGTCAAATGACTTCCCTCTTATGTTTTTAACTGGTCTTTCTCCTGCAACAATCCTCTCACAGTGTCCAACCTGCCTCAGTAAACCTGCTGATTAGGCTGGAAATATTGGACCCCTGCCCGTTTCCTTCATTGGACTAAATAGGAGGTAGCCAAATGGAAAGTTGCCTCTAACAAGGTCAGACTGGTAGATGCATTTTTGACAAGTGGGATCCTAGGATCCCGATATGATCCTGAGCAGAGCTTAAACTTTGTGGTAAAGTCTGGCTCTTTAACATTGTTTCTGTACAAATGCAGGAAGATCTGCTGTGTAGTAACAGCATTTTGTAACCTATGTTATAGTTTAGCATGCACTAAAACAGACAGTTTAAATGTGCTATTTTGTGAACTTTTAATGGGATAGATTACTTTAAATTCAGCTAGATCATTCAGAAATCTTTGATAGAAAACCATATACTTAGAAAACCTAAATGGTTATTAATTCCAGTTCCTGGACAATATTTTCGTGTTGGTCCATTCAGTGACACTATTCTGAAATCCTCAGTACCTGTTTGACCAGACTTTATTCAAAATCCTGAGCAAGGATCGGGGTAGGTTGAATTCTGAACTGTTGACTACTGCTTTGGCCGGGTTCAATCCAGAAGTTCCGACTTGTGATTTAGTTAGGTTTGATTCAAAAATCGGAAGACTGATTGAATTTAGAATAATTTATGTTATTTTTGAAGCAGCTTCATCTGCATGTGAAATAAAGTTGCCATAGTCCAAGTGGACCATAGGGTTCTCTCACAATAGAGAGAGATGACTGGTACTAGTTTAACCTGAGGGTCATCATGCATCATGCAAGGGGAGAGGCTGCGATAGGGTTAGGGTTAGGGTTAGTGTTAAGGTTAAGGTTAGGGTACCTCAGCCAGTGCAGGTATTGAACCCACGCTGTTGGCATTATGAAGGCTTATGGTCCAGAGAGCAGCCGCTGCCAGGGAAAGCTGGCCCAATGTCCTTGGAGGGGCATGAGGAGGGTCATTCAGCCTTATCCCTCTGATCTTTATATTACTTTCTCCATTATCTAAGGGTATCTCACAATAGCTGTGCCCAATTATGACCACCAAGCTGCCGCAGCAGAGCACATTTTTTTCAGATGGGGCAACAGAGGTTACAGACCTGCCAGAGGCATTGTGAAGTCTGTTTCCCATTCTCCTTCATTCTGTTTCATTCTTAGTGAAATGGCAAGTGAATGCAGTCAATCAGGAGGCCACCTGCTGGATGAATACTGATTTGGTTTTGCTGACAATGACTGTTTTCTTGTTACGACAGTTAGATCCTGAATCCTGCAGCAAAATCTAGCAAGAATTGGAAAATAAAACAGTAACATTGCAACTTATACTGCTCTGACTCTGCTTATATAGTGGAGCTCCAATATGGCCAATACACTTATTCCTTGCATTGCTGGGATTTCTTTACTGATTTTTCCCTCTGGCTCAGTTTTCAACTTAGCAAAGGAGATAGAACTACATTAAAAAAGATGTTTCTTAAAATATATTCTTATGGTGAGAATAAAAGGTTAAAGAGAATGTTCAAACAACAGCATCAGGAAGACAAATACCTTCTCCTTGATGTTGCCATATGGTCATCAATCGGCATTGACAACATTATGCTGCAAATTGTTGATAGTTTCACATTTCTAGACCCCAGAACCATCAGCGATCTGTCACTTGACGTAGAAATCAGCAAGCACATTGAAAAGCTAAACCTGTACTGGTGGAACAAAGTGAGGGAGTGCGCAACAACAACAACCTAATCGAGAACTTTAAGCTGCAACCTCAGCACAATCCTCTACAAAGTGTCAAGATCTGGACAACACACATTAGACATAACGGACCAAAGACAGAATTGATTGAGTTTAAATATGTTGGCATGAAACTTTGTTTCATACTGGCTGCAAGATGGAAATCTGTCACTTTACAGGATTGGAGGAAATGTTTTCCACTCGTATCAACACTGGAGTGGGTTCACACTGCAAAGAGCAGCCAATTTTGTGATGAAATGTTGATGGTGAAATAACAAAGATAAGCATACTTCACTTGAGTTCATTGATGAATTCTCAACTGATATAATGCGGACTACAAAATGGTCTGATGAACAAACAGTGATGACAGATTCAAGACTATTGAGAGGTGCTGATATAAGTTCAAGTAAAATGTTTTGTTCCTGTGTCTTACCAGGAAGAATCATCAATATCAGTGGCAGAGATCATGACAAGCAAGAGCTAATCTTCAATTAATCCCATTAAGGAAGTGAACATGTTAGCTTAATCAGTGTTACAATTACAAAAACAAAGACAACGAAGGAATGACCAATGTCCACAAATATAAGACACAATCAAGAAGAAATTGTCCAGTTCAGAGTTCTAGGATAGCGTCAAGAAGAAATTGATCTGTTGGGAGATCTAAGATGCTGACTAAAATAAAAAATTTCCTGCTCCTGAAACTAGCACAAAAAAGTATCTGTTTCAGTAGGATAACCACCCACTGCAAAGAAAGACATGAGACCAAAGTGCCTCCAGATATTACAACAGAGCAACTGTGAATTCCAGCAGAAAAAAATGTCCTCAATAAAGTTAAGCCAAAATGTTAAAGGTCTTTCAGTTAAAAAAAAATTACAGACTTCCCCTGTCAAGGACAGAATCCAGCTAACAGTCTTCAACCCAAAGATCTACCAATCTTCCAAGTCTGAAGAAAATGTGTTCCAGGAGAGTAGAGAAATCCCCAGACCTCTTGAATTTGTGAAGTTAGAGAATTGGTTGTAGATGGATATTAGTAAATGTAATCAAATACACAAAGGTATAACATTAAAAAGGGGAAAGAAAACACTTTGGGGAAGATGTTGCATAATGGTGTAAGGGTCTGAAAATGTTCATATTGATGAATGTATTAAGCACAGTAAATATGATGATGCAACATAGACGCAGAAGAGGCAACAGGTTTGGACTTTGAAGCAAGAAGATTCATTAACTACTTCTCCCGCATAGTCTCAATAAAACAATGTTGATGATACAAAAGCAGCTTGCAGCTAATTGCTATCATGTAAAACAAAACTGTTTTTTGTTTAAGACAGGAACTTATCTTTGTCAGACAGCAAATTGATTTTCCTGTACAGCACTAGATCCGTACATCCCTACCAGAAAAGATGATACTGGCAGTGAATCTATTGGATCAATTTCACACCATGATATAGCATGGATTTGTCTGACAACAGATGACAGCTGCATATCCAATTATCTTCTGAATGGTCAACTGGGTCATGAGCTGCTGGACTTCCTGATATCTTACTAGTGAGATGCAGATGTTGTCATGGATACTGAAACTGGTAGAAAGCTACCGAAGGGCATGATTTCTGGACGTTGGCTGTCTGGGAGGGCAGTGCATCCAAACAGGTGAAGAGAAATGGAGTGCTTGTGGGGAGGCAATGGCCCAGTGGTATTGTCACTCGGCTATAAAACCAGAAACTTGGCTGATATTCAGGGAACCTGGGTTCAAATCCCACCATGGTAGATGGTTAAAATTTGAATTCACTAAAGAATTTGGAATTAAGGATCTAATGATGACCGTGAAACTGTTGGAAAACCAACCTGGTTGACTAATGTCCTTTCGAGTAGGAAATCTGTCATCCTCATCTGGTGTAGCCTACATATGAGTCCAGACCCACAGCAATGTGGTTGACTTTTAACTGTCCCCTGGGCAATCAGAGATGGAAAATAAATGCTGACCTCATCACAGACAGCAATTTCTCTTGAATCAATTAAAAACTGCTGGCAGACAAAAGAACCCAGAGAAAACAGAGACCAGCAAACCTTGCACCATCACCACCCATTGTATTCCTCTGTGACAAATGCGGCAATGACTGCATGCCTCATTGGACCTCCTGAGTCAGAAAAGTGAAGTTTATCACCAAGTTGCACACCATGATGAGATGGAAGGCTGCCATTTACCATTAAAGTGCTGATGATAAAGTGTAGCTCTGAAATATTCTTCACAAATGAACTAATAAATATTTTATATTCTCAATTTGACATTCATGAAAATATGCTAAATAAAGGCGACATTTGTTCAAGGAAAAATAATAATCTGAGAAATTGCTAAAATTAATATTGGGGTAATTTCTATAGAAGAAAAACATTAATAGTTTTTAAATTAGGTAAAAATATTGGAGGTTTCATAAATAAAAAAATGTTTCCCTGCTTATTCTCATGATGATTAAATTACAAGTATAATTGACTATAGTTAGTTGTACTAAGGAATGTTCAATCAGTTGAAATTGACCAGAGGAACTGAACAGTGTGTTCATGACACCTAGAAAGCAGGTAAAGGTGCTGTGTGTATGTTCCATCAAATCACTTAAGGAAGGAAGTGCTTAATTAATTGGATAAACTTTTTAAAGAACTAATGTGAGACCATGAGAAAATCTAGCTGTGAGATGTAATAAATTGAATTTGTTGAATATGCTTGATAGCGGATAGGTGGCAGAGAGCTACACTAATGTAATTCAGTCAAGAGATGCTGATTAAGATATAAACCTCAAGAGAGAAACTCAAGTCCTTCATAAATATCAGCAAAGCCGCAAGATTGAATAAGGGTTGTAAACTCTGTGTCAGTACCTACAATTAAATCCTCCAACTCTTTAAAAGAGAGCTCTTAATGAGCTATTATCATAATAGAATTCCAACAAACCCCACCTCATGGGAGTTGCTTACTTACAGCCGAATGCACCACAGATGAGTGCAGTAGTCAGCAAGTTCACACCGGTTTCCACAAACACCGTTAGATCAGTCATTTTAATCCCCATTAGTCACTTCCAAACCCATTTATTCTCCAAAAAAAGTTTTAATTCCATCAAAGAGATTGAACTCCATCCTAGCATGGGTATGTGGGTGGAGATGCCTATAGGCCACTGTGCTGGTGTGGGAGCAGGGTAGCCACAAACACAGGTCATGTGGTAGAACTACTATAAATATGTTGGCAGCAGAATATATTCTGTTGTGCAAGCAGATCCATAAAATTCGCAAGATGCCACCATAGTCTCCAAACTAGAGAAATACTAAACAATAAATGCACTTGACCTGTGTCTTTCTCCTAAATTAAATAGGATTCACTGATTACCAATGACCAAGTGGGGCCGGCTAGATTACTAAGATGTCTAAATTTATACTTAAGAGATAAAAGGTACTGCAGATGCTGGAGAATCCGAGATAACAAGCATGGGGCTGGATGAACACAGCAGGCCAAGCAGCATCATAGGAGCAGGAAAACTTGACGTTTCGGGCCTAGACCCTTCATCAGAAAAAAAGTTTTTGAAAAGCAGTTTTCCTGCTCCTATGATGCTGCTTGACCTGCTGTGTTCATCCAGCCCCACACCTTGCTATCTCTAAATTTATACTTAAAGCTGTTTGTGACTTTAAAACCTGCCACAGTTAGCAGCCAGTTGTGTACCACTCAGAGTGAAAAAGAGATAACACAAAATGGAAAAGGAGCTCCAAGAGGGCTGATATATAGAATAGAAATTTTCTGCAAAGTCTTGCTTTGAAGATATGAAATAGAGAGCCGAGAGAGTTTACAACCACCTGTAGGCTTTTCTAAAAGGTTGTAAAAGTGTTTTGTGTTGATCTTTTCGTAATGTCTTTACGTGGCTCCTAATATCTGCTTTCTCAATTATTCTATCCTCTGTAACTTTCCCACTTAAGAAGTGTTGAGCTTTCTGTGTACATGTTTTGTTTTAGTTATATATCAAATCTTATCTTGTTTAGTTATCAATAGCTTGTTTATTTTGGCATGAAGAATTCCGGATTTTCAGGGTTGTTTTGACCAGGCAAGAAGTGGTGAACTGGCTTTCATCATTGCTTGGTCACAACAAAGGTTTGAATTATTTTTGCATGAGGTCAATTTTAAAAAGTAATTGGTCATTAATAAGGAACCAATTAACAAAGCTCTACTGAGGTCAAAGAAAGGACAAATTTATCAGTTGTTAGTCCCAGCCATTAGTCATTCCTTTGTATATTTCTGAGAGTTGGGCAAGTTTCAGGTCAGGTGACTTTGTCAGCCATTTTGAAGTTTCCCACTTCATTTTAACAGTTTTTCTCTCAAGCGCAGTACAATCAAACAACTACTTTAGTTCTTTTACACTGAAGAAAATACAAAAAAAAACTTTCCATTACTACTGGGAAAGGAAGGATCTATTAGGAAGAAGGAATTAAAGTGAATTTATATGATGTGAAAGAAAAGTACTGGAGAAATTAATAGGACTGACAGTTGATAAATCTCCAGCACTCGATAATCTTCTCCTACAGTACTAAAAGAGATAATCACAGAGATAGTGGATGAATTGTTTGTCATCTTCCAAAATTCTGTATATTCTGTAACAGTCCCTGCAGAAGAATGGCAAATGTAATCTTACTGTTTTAGAAAAAAGGGAAGTAGAAAACAGAGAATTACAATAATAGGTAAAATGCTTGAGTTTATGATAAAGTAAACACTAACAAGGCAGTTAGAAAATATCAGTGAGATTAGACAAAATCACATTGGATTTATGAAAGAGAAATCATGTCTGACAAACCTGCTGGAGTTTTATGAAGCTGCTGCTCTCGTACACTGACATGGATTGAGAATTGGTTAAGAGACAGGAAACAGAGTAGGAATAATGAGGCTTTTTTGCAGCAGGAGGTGTTGGCTTGTGGGCTACCACAAGGATCAGTGCTTGGACCCCGAGTACTCACAAAGTATATCAATAATTTAGTTGAGGGAATTAAATGTAATATTTTCAATTTTCTTGATTAGAAAACTTTGCAGTGAAGAGGAAAGTGATTTAGGCAGTTGCTGTATGATGTGGCTAAGGCCAAAATTGTCCACTTCAGTCGGGACAGTAGAATAGCTGATAATAGATTGGGAAATGTTGATGTACAAAGGGACTTCGGTAGCCTTTTAGACAGCTCCTGAAAGTGAATGTGCAGGTACACGTACCAGTTAGGAAGACAAATGTATGTTGACATTCATTTGTAAGAGGATTTGAGGACAGGAGTAAGGGATTTCGCTCCAGCTGTATAGGGCCTTGCTGAGACCACACCTACAGTATCATGTGCAGTTTCAGTCCTCTTTCCTAAGAAATGATGCACTTACCACCAGAGGGAGTTCAGCAAAGGTTCACCAGGCTGGTTTCTGTGACAGCTGTTCTTTCATGTGAGGAAGGAATAGGTCAAATAAGCCAGTATTCACTGAAGTTTAAAAGAACGAGAAGGGATCTCATTGAAGCACATAACATTCTGACAGGTCTGACAGACTGCATACAGGAATGATGATGTCCCCTGGCTAGGAGTTTACAACAAGGGGCAATGATCACAGGATACGAGGTAAACCATTCAAGACTGAGATAAGGAGAAATTTATTCACTCAGATGGTGGTGACCCCATGGAATTCTCTCATACAGAAGGCTGTGGAGGCCAATTCACAGCATATATTTTTAAAAATAAATTGCTTTCTAGACACTAAAGGAGACAGAGTATGAGGAGAGAGTGGGAAGATGGTATCAAGATAGAGCATGAGCCATGGTCATGTTAAATGGTGGAGCTGGCTTGATGGGATAAATAGCTTACTCTTGGTCTAATTTTCCATGTTTCTGTGTAATCCCAAGGTCCTAACTTTGAATGAGTCAATGAGGTTTTAAAGATTAATTGTCCATATTTTATTTAATGACAGGGTATAAAGTTGTTCTGTCTGCATCACAGTAAATTAATTCATGATTAACTCCCGTTGATTTTCCATCCTAAGGGTGAGGTTGGGAGAGAAGATGAAATGATCAGCTCTGGCTTAGATAAGGACTGTCAGTGGTTTTCAGCTCTGTGATACAACATTTCTGTCTGCTTCTTGTATATTGTTTTAACAGATCTACTTTATTTATAGAGGCTTCTCTCTCAATGAGTCTCTGATTAGGTCTCAATTGGGCCATATTTTCCTGAACACAAGTGTTGTGTATTTGCTGGTCGACCATGTGTCTTCTACGTTTCAGAACAGCGTAATCTTGATATTTATTTCTATATGTGTAGCAGGTTCATTTACAGGAGTTTTAAACTATCTATGTAATCAGGAAATGCTCACACTCATGTTTACAACTTAGCAACAACTGGAAAATGTTTTCTATTTTAGCTCTGGGTCATCACCCAGACTTTACTAATCGAGTGTAAAGAGCATAGATGAGTTAACAAACTCTGAAACTCAAATGTAGAACAACTGAACTTTCCAACAAGGAGCTCATGTTATGCTTGGCTGGCCTTGTACAACCAGTACCTTCCCATTTTCTTTTTGATTCTGCTTCTAGATACCTTTTCCTTTCATTGCTAATATAATAGGCAGCACACCTCTTGTGTGTATTGCACATCTGCTATTAAATTGAATACCCAGGCAATCCTTTGTACCAGGGGAACATGTTTCGCACCATTCAAATTCTAGTCAGTTCTTTATATCCCTTTGGCCAATGTCTTATACATGCACTATTATTGATAATGAATCATTTTGATACATTTGGAATTCTACTTACACAGCATTACTTTTAGTTTTACAATATTGGATTGAGTTGGCACGTCCTCAAAGAAATCAAGGCGATCGAACAAACTGAAACTTTTCCTATCTAAAGTTAGGTTGACTGTTGTTAGCTATGTCATTGCACAGATAATCCTGATAATTGATTTCATTATTTTGTACAGAACTGCAGTGAAGGCTAAAGAGTCTGGGGCTGACTCTGTCTGCTTTGTCACTTTTTAAAAATATGGATACCACGTTAGCCTGTTTCTAACCTCCCGCTATCTGCCCAGTGTCCATTGATTCCTTCACAGTGATTAAGGTTTAATGTATAAAAAGGAAAATAAGCAACGTGTGACAAGCGCACGTAAATATTCACAGCAATCCATTGACAAATCTTTTATAGAACAATATAGTCTCAAATTTGCCAGTAAAATTCATGTTTAAAAATGCTGATGGTACATGATTACAATGTTTTTCAACACGTGTTATAAGTTAAAACTACCTTTTAAAAAATTAATAATCAATCACAGTAACAAAGCAGCCTAATTTAAAGCATTCTGAAAGCCACGAGAGAAGGCAATGTTAATTAGGTTTAACTGGGTGGTTTGCTTCTTTGTTCCCATCTGGTGACCTTTGATAGAACTGTACGAGATCTCTGAAGAATCTGCAAAGGTGTCCTCCACACGATACTCAGAGAAAAATTGAAACACAAGCCAATAAATTTCAACATACTCAAAGAAGGCAATTCCTATGGCATCGTAGTCATGCTCAAGTGAAACAAGCTTCGCTGGTCCAAATACTGCACCTGTATGCCAAATAATTAGCTTCCAAAGCTGCTGCCCTTTTTACAACTTAAATATGGTGCCCAATCTGATGGAAGATAGAGAAAAGGACAGTTTGAAGGCCTTATAGAAAGGGAAAAAATTGACGTTGGTGCATATGAAGAACTATCTGTAAGCACTGTCAAGTGTCAGTGCTCCATGCAGCAAGCTGCAGTCAGAAACAGACATATATGGATAAAAGTTCCCAGTCCCTGAACAACGCGGGGAATAGAGAGTCTGTTAGAAAAATATGGCAGGTTGGATTGAGATTCTCAAAGTCAAGAAAAGAAAGGTCTGGTTTTTACAGCCAAGGTTTGGACACCAGTTAGTGGCAAGGAGCGTATTTGTATGCATCAACATCCCGATGGTACTAAATTTTACCTAATCTATATGCAGTTCCCTATTCTCTCAAAGAGAAACTGGACAGTGACAATGCCTGACATGAAAGCCAGAGCGGCTACCTGGTGAATTCAGCTTGCCACTTGCACCCCTGAGCCCACATCTTGGACAACAGTTATTCATGCAGGTCCAGGCAAATCAATCTGAGGATTTACATTGAAGTTAGGGACCTACACAGAATCAATCAGGGACCTGGCCACTCATCAGTTGCATCTGTCCATCCAAGTTAGCCTGTGGGGTAGACCACATTCAGTCCTGGGATTCTGCTTATTGAAAGTCAAGAGTGAAGGATATTAGGGTGCACTACTCTGGTTGGAACATTAGGAATTCAATTACAGGCATTACAGGCAGTATGTTTGGGATGCAGAGGGGACAATAAGTGTGATGGGAGGCAAGTCACCGGATAAAGGTGTGAAATGATTGTTGATTGAAGGTTACAAATTACTGCAAGAAGGAGGGAGTGCCGATGATAGTCACAGCCACCCAACTTTCAACAGCTGTTTGGTGAACAGTGCAGAATCATGGCATGGTTAAGGTGTAGGGCTGGCGCTTGATCTTAATGTTGAGAGATGTAAACCCTAATGAAAAGTTGGGTGGGAACAGACGGAAGCTCAGAACTGATGGGGTTGATATGGAGGGTAAGGAAGGAAGGAGCAAAGAAAATGACTCTTCCCAAATGTGACCTGTGTTTCCTTCAATCCTCATTCGAATTGCAAACACACAATGCAAATGGGAAACTGATTTATCACACTCCAGTCAGGTGATGGGCCCTCGAAAGTAGCTACACTGTCGGACAGAGGATTAATCAAGAATCAGAGAAAGCTACTGTAATAATCATGGACAATTTTCATCATCATGCAGATTAGACAAATTAACTTGTGAACTCTGTTCAGCGATTGGTCGACAAATTGGGAACATTTTAGAAACCCACAAAAAGTGTCAAAAAAATTGGGTATAAAAAGAAAGAGATTAAAATATGATAGTAATCTAAAAAGAAATATTAAGCAGTCAGTATTTTGTGTCTGTCTTCAAAGTAGAATACATTATAACCTTTTTTTAGTTCATTCATGGGATGCGGGCATTGCTGGCAAGGCCAATATTTATTGCTCATCCTTAATTGCCCAGAGGGCAGTTAAGAGCCAAACATATTGCCGTGGGTCTGGAATCAAATGTAGGCCAGACCAGGTAAAGAAGGCAGTTTCCTTCCCTCCAGGACAGCAGTGAACTCGACTTTTTTTTTTCAGACAATTAGCAATGGTATTCTGGATATCATTAGACTCCTACTTCCAGATTTTTATTGAATCCAGATTTGACCCCATTCCCCAGAATATCACTAAGATCTAGTGTTCAATTTATTGGAATACCACAAAAAGGGATAGAAACAGAGAATGGTAAACTGTAGGCCAGATAGTCTAACCTCTGTTGTTAGGGAAACATTGGTATCTTGATTATTAAGAAAATAACAAACAGAAAATTGTAATTAAATGCAATAAAGTCTGTAGCATTTTATGGTGGAATGTTTGAAAATGTTATTAGAGCTCTTTGAGTATGGAGCAAGGTGGGTTAATACAGGGAAAAGAGTAAATGTAGTATGTTTGGATTTTCAAAAGGCCCTCAATCATGGTCAATAATGAAATGTTCTGACACAAATGAAGAGCATGGATAAAGGGTCTGAGGAAGGGTCACCGGACCCAACATGTTAACTCTGACTTTTTCTTCACAGATGCTGCCAGACCTGCTGAGCTTCGAAGAACTTTTGTTTTTGTTCTTGATTTAAAGCATCCACAGTTCTTTCAGTTTTGTTTAGCATGGATAGAGGATTGGTTAACTTACAAGAAACACAGATTGGAGTTTATGGGTTACTTCTAGTAATGAGGTGTTACAGTGATCAGTGCTGGAACTTTGACTCTTTCCCATCTATTTAGTAATTTAAGCGAAGGAACAGTGTGTCATGTAACCAAATGTGCTAGTGATAATTTGTAAAAGAATATAGATAGATTGATAAAAATTAAGCAGGTAGAGTGTAATGTGGAAAAAAGGGAAAGAACAAGAGAAAAAAGGAACATTATTTAAATAGAAAAGGACATGGAATGTTGTAGTGCCGAGGGATTTTATTATACACAAATAAAATGCAAAAAAAATGAACATGCAGGTCCAGCAAATACTTTGGAAAGAACCTCATTGAAACAGGAATGGAACATAGAGGTTAAGACAGTCTTGTTGCAACTATACAGGGCATTTGTGAGACTGCAGCTAAAGGACTGCACAGAGTTAAAGAGCCATCTAAAGCAATTCAGAAAAGTTTCATGACATTAATTCCTCAGATGAAGGTTTTGTCATAAGCATTTCAAACTAGTTGGACCTAGTTTCACTGGACTTTAAAGACCAAAAGGTAACTTTATTGGAACTTAAGCTTCTGAGTCAGCTTGACAAGTTAAATGCTGAGACGATATTTCCCCTTGTGCGGTATCCAAAACGCAGGGTATGGTTTTAGAGTAAAGGATTCCCAATTTAATAAGGAGATGATGAAGAATTTAATTTCTCAAAAGATCTCTAATCCTTGGAATTCTCTACCCAAGAGAATGTTGAATGTATTCAAAGCTGAGTTGTACACGTTTATGACCTACAGAGGAATCAATGGCCATTGGAGGAGGTGGGGTAGCAAATTAATAAAGGCGGCAATAAGATCAGCCATGATTGAGTGATGGAGGAGACCCAAGGGAACAAAATGCTCTATTTCCTAAATTTTCATGTCGTTAAGTCTGCAGCAGAGCCCTTGAACAATACTAAGGTTAAAAAGTGGAGAACAGCAGTGACTTTGATATCCAATGTTAATGCAAACCAATAGGCCTGGAAAACAATCTGCATTTATCTGATACCACAATTTGATACACCTGAGCATTCTGAAATGTTGATATTTAAACAACTCAAAGAAACTGATCCTTTATAAGTGGACCTTATTACTTGTTGTGAGCTGCGGCTCTTCACATTGTTAGCTCTTTGCAGGTTGCCTCTCTGTGGGTTCCTTCTCTGCTGTTGCCCTCTCTCCTGTTAGAGTGACAGGTTTGTGGATAATAGATTATTACTTGTGTGGTTTCTGGTGTTGTTTTTGATCATCCAAGGCAGCTTTAATAGCAGCTATGCTGACATGATTGAGAAAAGGTCAGAAAGTAGCTTCCAAAGTGTAGAAGACAAATGGTAGGATGCAACTTCACAGCAAAAGTACACTGAACAAATTATTTTCCACTAATATGAATACAAGCAGCTGGAAATAGTGTATATTTATTGGTATCTCTCCCTGCAATTGATTTCATTCACTCAACTGCCACTGTGTACTCACTTTGCTTTCACTGGCAAATTCCAGAAAGCTCAGAAATCTGTTAGCCTAACACTGATATCAAAACTGTTAATATTTCTCTAATTGAGTGATTAATCTATGGTAATTGGCAACTTGCCTCTCTCCAAGGAATTCCTCACATGCAGTCTATCATTCTCAAGTGGAAGTCAGTATGTTAAAGCTGTTTTCATAACACAATGACATTTTCCCCATTTTTAACTTTCACCTCTAGTCAAATCCACAAACAGCTCCAGGTTATAAAAGCCAGTCCTTTATCAAGCAAGGCATTGCTTCAAGGAATGAAGGGTAAGAAATTCAGGACTGAGATGAGGAAGAATGTCTTCACTCAGAGTTTTGAATCATGAAGCGGTTGGGGCCAGTTCGTTGTTTATATTTAAGAGGGAATGGGATGTTGCCCTTGTGGCTAATGGGATCAAAGGGTATGGGGAGAGGGTGGGTTACATGATCAGCCAACATTGTATTGAATGTTAGTGCAGGCTCCAAAGGCTGAATGGCCTACTCCTGCACCTATTTTCTATGTTTCTATCTTCATCCTATGCCTGTTTTAAGGGCATCAAACATGTGCCACCCTACCAGGTTGAATTGAGCTGCTCATAGGCAATCATATCTATAAGTAACATTAGGTCAGTTACATATTCAAACCAGGAGCCTCTTTCTGGCCTCTTTGAGAAATGGATTTTATAAAAAAAAAAAAATACATATTAGTTCCAAGGCGCAAAGTGGTCAGTGTTCATTAGAACATAAGATGCAAGAGCAGAAAAAGTCCATTCAGCCCATTGAGTCTGTTCCACCATTCAATCAGATCATGGATGTTTTGGATAACCCTCAACTCTACTTTTCCGCTTTTCCCTTGTAACCTGTGATTCCCTTACTGATTAAAAATCTGTCTGTCTTTGCCTTGAATATATTTTATAACAAAGCTTTGAAGTCAGTCTGTGTAAAGATTTCTACAGATACACTGTTCTTTGAGAGAAGAAATTCTTCCTTGTCTTTGTTTTATAGGTGTGACTCCTTATTCTGAGATCATGCTCTTTTGTCCCAGATTCTCCCAGCCATTCATTAATCAAGGTTGTTCTTGACAGTCAAAGCTGGTCAGAAGTTCAAAAGAAACATTTTTGCTCAAAGGATAGGATGGCTGGTTAGAAAGGTTTGTACTTATCTTGGTTGCAATGTGAATTTCAAATAAACCTCAATCAATATAATTAGGATGTAAATTCAGTATAACATTATATTAATAAATTATATATCATCTGTCTCAAGATTTTATAACTTTGACATTTCTACAAATGGCTGCAGTGACATTTTGGTAAATAAGTAGGTAAAGAATTTATTAATTTGTAATGAAACAATTTGAATAGTTAGACCCTTTCTTTGCTGAAATGCTTAGATCTTGTGGGAATGACAGTGCACATAGATGCAGATATTTAAACCCCACACTTCCATCACTCTTGCTGCCTGCCGTATGTGTTTCTGGGCCACTATGAGAACTGAGAAATTAGTTAAATGGAGAAGCTCATAGGTTCATAACGTTCATTCATGCACATGTTCATTAATGTTGCATTTTTCCTGAATATATTATCATGGTTCAGTTTGTTTCTAAAGTCATTTTGAAAACAAGTAGCTAATTTCTAAAACAAAATCTGATGCAACTGATTGTATGATTTGTGATTTACTGAATTCAATGAATGTCCTTGCTTTTAATACTACTGGTTTTCAAATTAGCAAACAGCCGAAAACATCTTGAGTTTTCTCATGAGACATATCTAACCTTGTAACAACTTACATCTACATCAAAGGCAAAAACAGAGGCTAACCAATACAGACAAACTTAAGGTCATGGCAAAAGTCTGTCAGATTTTTAACTCTTGTACCCAAGAAATTGGGCAAATAAAGACTCTAAAATAGAGTAGGGCAACTCACCTGCTGCCCCAAATACAATTCTAAATTGTGGGCATCAAAGATACCTTCCTGAATCTTAAGGGGACCTTAATTTAAACATGAAAATCAGATTGCAATCAAGCTACTGGGGCTTGAATGCAATTTTACCTCCAAGTCTGTGCCAAAATCTATGGAGGTTGCTTTATCTTGTGCTCTAAGCTGATCCTTGCTCTCTGCACATTGAGATATCTGTCATATTTGGTTTTGAGACACCAACCACTGAGTCTCTTGAGTTACCTTGCTCTAACAATTACCACACCTCCTGATCGCTTACTGGAGTGTGAATCAGCTGGCCCCTGGTGGCAAGCTTCCAACACTAAAATATAAAATTCACTATTTGCTTCAAGCTAACTCACAATCTATTCTGTTCAGACAGAAATTCAGGGAGACCATTCTTGAAGACTCTGCCATCATTGGGAGAAATGAACTTAAGATCTGGAGGTAAAATTGCAGTCAAGCTCCAGTGACTAGAATGCAATCTGATTTTTGTATTTAAATAGAAGTCCCCTTAAGATTCAAGAGATGCAGAGGTGCCGGTGTTAGACTGGAATGGACAAGGTTAAAAGTCACATGATACCAGGTTATAATCCAATAGGTTTATTTGAAACCACAAGCTTTGGAGTGCTGCCCCTTCGTCAGGTGGTGATTCAAGTGATTTAAGATTGAAGTGTGCATTTTTGATATCTGTAATTTCAAATTGCATTTGGAACAGGAGGTGAGTTACCTACACTATCTTAACTGTCCGTACCTGCCCAACACCTTGGGCACAAGAGCTAAAAATCTGACAGATATTTATCATGCCCTTAAGCCTGTCTGTATTAGTTAGCCTCTGGTTTTGCCTTTGTTGTGGATGTAAATTGTTACAAGATTAGATACGTCACGTGAGAAAATCCAAGATGTTTTTGGCTGTTTGCTAATTTGAAAGCCAGCAGTATTAAGAGGAACTGCAATTTAAGAGACTTTCAGACATGGGAAATTTACAAAATCAACACTGATAAAACTTTGAATAATATAAATATGGTTTCAGTTCTAACAGCTTAATTTAAAAGTTGTAATGTTTAGCTTTGGTTAAGAAGCTTGATGCGTTCTGTTACTTGAATTTCAAAGTGGAGATTTTATTGAATAGCAAGATTGTGAGAATTGGTGAAAGGGAAAGGGATTTGACCTAACTCTGACATAGTTTTTGATGCCTTATTTGGTATTGCACATTTTGTGTTTGCAAACGCCAATGTATTTTCTCTTGTTTCTGTTTGATAAGAGTCAGAAAATGTGAGAAAACAAAAAAGACAGTAGAAAGTAATTGGGAAGGGACTGCACACTCGGTATCATTGTTGGACATGATGCTTATACCAATTTAACTAGAATTTTCAAAATGAAGTCCACATTGAATCAATGGAAGATTCTTTATCTAAGGGTAGTTATGCAAAGTCTATTCCATTACTGAATTACAAAAGGAAGCAGATGTCGATTACTGAAGGGCATCCAAGTGATGGCTGTAATGTATTACTGCAATGAAAATGCTGGTAACAAGCAACAATGTTCCAAAACTATATCCACACTTTTGCACATCTATAATTGCCGATAGCAAATGTACCCTATAGCAGCATTATGATTTATACAACAGGGCCGCACATAAGGAACTTGCGCGTAAGGTCATTCAAGCTAATTGGGGACAATTGTATCAGTCACTAATTGGACAGCATCACCACATAAATCTCACAAGTTCTACATCATAAAATCTTTTGTGGGAAGAAATGTTCTTGTTTTAAGTGAGTTAGCCAACTTCAGTAAACTAGCTAAACGTCCAAATCTCTGATGGAAAGATGTCTGCAAGTAATAAATAAAGATGGCGGACATTGACACTGACGACGCGGTGACAGTCATCAATGGCCATGACCTTCAGAGATGAATTGTTTGCCAGGACATTGGAAGAGGTGACGAGAAATAGAAGCTCACCTGTGCTGAGAAATGAACATGAACAAAAGAGTTCCGCAAATTCTGCACCTTCCTGGCACACCTTTCTCTGCAGTAAATGGAGCAGATAGTTCCAAGCCAGAGTGGGACTCCTGAGACCCCAGAAAAATGTTAACACAGGGTTGACTACTAAAGGGACAATTATTATTTCATGAGATGGAATGTTTCCACTTGTCCAGTAACCTTAAGGTCCATTTGAAAGGAGAGATTAAGGATTTAAAATTCACCTGCAACTATTTTTGGTTATAGCTTATTATGAATCATTATTGGTGTCTGTTCATTGAAGCAAGCAGCTTAGAGTTTGCATTACCTCTTTAGCTACCTGCTTGTACTGTGCAACCAAATGTAACTCATGTTCAAAAGCAACTGTAACCTTTATTCTGACCCTTAACCCGGGTCTGCATTTACACATCCTGTTGACCCAAGTCAATTGGTTTTGTGACCACCTCCTTGTTGAATTTTTATTGCCTTAGGTAAGTCACATTGCTTCACCTGAATGTTGGATGCTTGTCTCCTTAATTGGTATTATTGTAGCGTGAGTGGGGCAGCTACTATAAGGAGGCAGTTGCAGGGATGGACACGTAGAGTCTCAGTTTAGCATTTCATCTGAAAGATAGCTGGGATGTTTCATTTTAAGTCAGGCCCTACCTGCTCTCACTGATGGATGTAAACGATTCACAAATACTACTCAATAAATGCCAAGATGAGGCATCATGAATATTTGTCCCTCAACTAATATCATAAAAAAAATTACCTGGGTCCTTTATTTCATTGCCATTTGTCCACCTTGCTGCTGCATTTCTGTATAGTGCAAAAGTAACTGCATTTTTAAAAGTATTCTTTGGCTAATAAGAGTTTGGAGTGTCTTCAGAATTTGAAAAATCCACAAAAGTGCAAATTTTGTCTCCCTGATGGAACATTCACAGAATAACCCACTAGTGTTAATTGTTACAATTGCTGCGATGGCAAAAAGAGGAGTTTCCCATTGCTAGAGCACATGAAAGGGACAGTATAAAAGAAAAACAAAACATGCACAGTGTCTTCACACAACAGGAGCTGAATGGGTAACTGCACTATATATGAGAAAAGACCACACAAGCTAGGTCTGCATCATCTGAAGTTCAGAAGAGTCAGGGGAGACTTTTATAAGATCCTGAGGGGACTTGACTGAGTGGACATTGAAAAGATGTTACATCTTCTGGGAGAGCGTAGAATATGGTTCATAGTTTCAAAAGAAAGAGTGGGCGCCTACTTCAAACAGAGATGAAGAAATGTCTTGTTTTCTCTGAGTGTTGTGAGTCTTTGTGATTCCCTTCCTCAAAAGGCAGTGGATGCAAACTGTATTAAATATTTTTTAGCTGAGATAGATAGATTCTTAGCTGCCAAGTGATTGAGAATTTATAAGGGTATGCAGGAATGTGGAGTTCAGGTTAAAATCAGATCAGCCATGATCTTATTAAATGGCAGAGAAGGCTTGAAGGACCATATAACATACTCTTGTTCCTTGTTCGTACAAAGTACAATGAAGCCAGAATAGTGGAAAGGATTGCAGAACAGAAATTACTCCCCTTTGAATTTCTGTGACAGAAATCTGAGATCATATTCATCCTTTTCTCCATTTTGCCATTGGCACATCTTCACACAGGGCTAGTGAGGCAGATGCTTATGGCAAAAACATGATTGCATTTGAAAAAAAAAATAGCATTTGTCATTATCAGGTTGAGCTTTTGAGAAAAACATTCCTCTCAACCTGGCAGCACAACTGCCAGACAGTAGCTTTCAATGTATGAGCCCTTTGGAAATAATATCCATGACATCACATACCCATGTGCACTGTCCTGGCATAACTGGTTATACTTTACGAGACAGCATCCGTGAGCCATCTGTGCTGGCCCTCTTATGTTTTGCATCATCTAGATTACACGAAAAGGATTAGCTTTGGTAGATGATCTGTTTACAATTCTCACAATACAGCACATGCACTTTTGTTAAGGTTGCATCAAGGACAATGTTGTTTGTCTGTACCAGAAGCTTCATTTTAGGTACTTCATTCTGCCATTTGATGCTAATGGGAGCACAATGGTGCAGCATTTAGAATCTGCCAAGTTCTTTGTTGTGCTTTCTGTTGAAAGTCCCGCGATGAACTGAAGCTGTTCCAAATAAAAACCGAAAGAACTGCAGATGCTGTAAATCAGGAACAAAAACAGAAGTTGCTGGAAAAGTTCAACACGTCTGGCAACATCTGTGAAGGAAAAGTCAGAGTTACCATTTCGGGTTGGTGAGGAAGGGTCACAGGACCCGAAACATTAACTTTGAATTTTTTTCTTCAGAGATGCTGCCAGATTTGCTGAGCTTTTCCAGAAACTTCTGTTTTTGAAGCTGTTCCAATGTGTGTGCTTCAATTACACTGTTTGTACACTCGGCTGAGCAATTTCACCCAACTCAGTAAGCTAAGTTTATGCTGTGCCAAAACTTTCAGCATCTTCTATTCTTATTCCAATGTCTATGCATTAATGGTGGGTGACCATAGGCCACCAATTTTTGTCCCTCAGTTGGCTGCCAGCTGATCACTTCCTTCCCACTGCACCTCCAGGGACCACTATCTGTTCATTCTAACCATCATTCCAAGCCCTCATCACTGAGCACCAGAACCACCATTGGAAAACCACCACCTACAATCAAACCCCTTCGGATGCCCATGACCATTATCAGTATGCTATTACTATGCCTGGACCATTCCCAGCATTGGAACTAACCCTATAATTTGATACAAATCCCATACTTGAGACTACAATTTCTCTCTATTACTGACACACATACACACACACATCCAGTATATTCAGGAAAAATGTTCTTTTTGGCTTTCCTGAATTTAAGACTGCAACACCTACATGAAGTAGGCCTCTGAACTAAAATCCAAGCCTACAATTCATTTTCCTTATAATGTACAAAGAAGCTCACCTATCCTATTTAGATTATATGCGTAAATGGAAATAGATAAATTTGTGCTGAGGTTCAGTGATGTTAGAAAGTAACACCATCGTGGATTACTTACGTCAATTTTCCGTATTGCTAGGTGCCTCCTGACACTACCTTGCATCCTTGTAGAGATTGGGCACTTGCCATATGTACTATGGTCCCACCCCCAGTGCCATGCCTTCAATTCTGAGGATCAATGATTGGAGCAACAGAGTCCAAGTTTGTACACCTCTCCAGCAGACCCTGATTGTGCTGGTCCATCATGTCAGCCACCAACTCGTTCATAGTGGCAGGTAGATGACTCACTGTCAGTATCTGAGCTGGTGTGAGCTGCAAGAGTCAGTCTTGCCTCTGAGACATCAATACTTTCAGCTTCAGACATCCAGGATGTGACTTTCTGGGGAAGCCAAGGTTTTCTCTGTAGAGGTTGTGGAGATGCTGGCCGTATCCGTGAAGCATGCCATTGGTTGTAAGTGGCATGCAATGAATGAGAATGACAGCATGGCTAATGTGATGGTAGCAGTGGAGTGAAAATTGGTACTTACTCAATTTGACACAACATGGATTTCTCTGCAAACTGGCAGCATTCCCTCTTTTCTCCTATGAGGGCCATGATTCTTTCTTTGTAAGAGGGTGAGGAACTCAATATCAACACCCACATTGGCTCACTTTGTCCTATTTGGACTGTCTTTTCCTGCAATGAGAGAAAGGGAGGGATTGAGTGAGTTGAAAATGATTGGCATAGCTATTAGTGGTGGTGCAGGTGTGCAGGTGGGCAATAGACAACTCAAAGGAGTGAGGAGGAGGCACAGAGGGCATACAGGGTTAGTGGTGTGGGAGACTGGGGTGAGTGAGAGCAAGTGAAGGAAGATGTCACAGGGAATAGTGAGTGGCACAGTATAAGCCTTTGTGGGAGGTGGGTGCTGTAGCAGAGATAGAATGAGTGTGTGGGAGCAGAAGGAAGAGTACGGCACTTACCTGGCTGCAATGAGGAAGGTAATTGGCCTTATTATGGCCCTACTGGTTATTTCGTCTTACCATGGAGAGTACATTGATGTGACTGGTGACTCAGACCAGTTTGCCAAAGTCTGGTTGCACAGCCTCCTCTGCCAGTCCTCCACGAACAGGGATCTTCTAATCCATACCACCCAATGACCAGGATCTGCAGTTCCTTGTCAGAGAATAGCAGTGCCATTTTCTTCTTCTCTAACTTGTTCAGGTTTTATCCGACAACAGGCAGGGCTGCTTTGGGGTGCCAGTCTTTTTCCAATGACCTTTTAAAGATAGTGCAGGTGCAAGGGATACCAGTCTTCTGGTAGATAGCCACAAATTGACAATTTATTCTGAAAATGGCACATGCAAGATGGTACCTGAGTTAGACATGAGAGATGCCATTGGTATGTGGTTGGCAATTAATGCAGTGCACTTACTAAGATATGCCAAGAGAACCTATTAGGCGTCACATAAAAACCCTCTAAACAACTCAAGGTAACCCTGACTTAGTCAACAAAAGCTAAGATTCAGCCAATTAGATACAACCAGAGGATTCTAATAACAGATCCTGATTCACCAAAAGTAGTTGATCCACTACTCTTAATGGAATAAGGAAGATGATAGATTTTCATTGAAGAATGTGTAAAAACAGCACTTTGAGAATTGATGGCTTTATGTTTTTCAATAGTAATAAGACAAATGGACAATTTGTCATCTGGTTTTAATATTTGAGACTTCCATGGACAGATGTGGTTTTGAAAATGAAAAGCTTTGACTTACAATGGTTATAACTGACCATATAGATTATCAAAGCTTTGTGTAACCAACATGGAATAAACAATAGTTTTGAACTGTAATTAACATTTTGTATCAAAAACACTAAAAGTAATCCATACATTTAAACAAAAATTCCCCATTGCCTACTTTGAATTACACCTGTCTGATAAGTTTCACATGCTGGAGGTTCAAAAAAAACCCTGCAATTCTCATGCTTGGAAGCTATCACTTCAGACATTGAAATGCAGCTGGTTTGTGTATTCCAGAGATCTGAGATAACAAGGTGTGGAGCTGGATGAACACAGCAGGCCAAGCAGTATCATAG
>JAHRHZ010000217.1:6093822-6199837 GCA_024137785.1 Ginglymostoma cirratum
CCCGAAACGTCAAACTTTCCTGCTTCTATGATGCTGCTTGGCCTGCTGTGTTCATCCAGCTCCACACCTTGTTATCTCGGATTCTCCAGCATCTGTAGTACCTATTATCTCTGATGCATTTCAGAGATCTGTTGTGACAGAGCTGGATTTGTGATGGGAACCACTAGAGAAAGCTACCTTTCTCTTGATCAATTAAATGACAACATATCTGGTGACAAAACAAATTGGAGAGAAAGATCCCCACATCTAGAACTTAACAGTAGTTGCAATATATGCAAAGGCAAGACATCAATTAAACAACCATGGTGTGAGGTTAAAACATTTACACCCCAAGGATACCCTAAGGACTACAAACTATATATTCTTTTTGCCGTCCTTTGGTTCTGCACATTACCTTTTTTTGACAAACTTTGTGCCTGTGTCTGGCATTGTACCTTTATTATTTTTCTTGGAGTCAGCAAGTAACAACATTGTTATTTCTTTCACTCTCAGAAAAACCACGGAATTGACTCTTTATTGTACAATAGACATTGGGCAGCTATGTTTTTATTAGTAAAAGGTACAGCCCTCTGTTAAAAGACTGACAACTATTATATTAAAACAGCTGTATGTTCCTTTCAACCTTCCATTAATCTGTTATTTTCAATGTCTACATGAGTCACCATTGCTTAGTAAGTGGTGGTGTCCATCATAAAAACAGTTTTCTTAAGAGTTTATTCGTGTGCTGTTTCTAAACCTGAGAAATCAGGGCACAGAGCCTAACAAGCTTACTGCTGCAATCGCTTACATCTACTACATCCATTAATGGGAAGATTAATTGACCTGAAAGTACCATACCCAAAGTCTGAATGGTCCACTTACACACAAACTTAACTTTAAAAAAAATCTCAAGAGGGACAACTGCATGAATTTTAATACCTGTCACTGAAGGCCATTAAATTAATGAAAGCAAAGATTTGAAACCATCTGGTTTCAATGTCTGGAGTGTAGCAGACTGGGTTTGCACAGTTTCACACTGAACTCTAACATGAACAGATGTATCAGCCTGCAGGATTTTCAAAATATAGAAGATGGAAGAATAAAAGCTGGTCAACAAAACAGTTTATGAGCATCAAAGAGCTCAGAACATCTGACCTAGATCCAAGCCCTCAATAAAAACTGTTGTGGTGACTTTTCACCATGATGATTTTAGAAAGGAAAACACAACTTTGGAAGTAAATTTAACAAGGTTGTTTTTCCTCTGTGTATCTTAGAGATGAATTTTTGAGGTGGAACCTATAAGACAGAGAGTAAAATTATTCTATCCCATCTGTAAGGGGGGAGGGAATGAACTGTTTTAAAACCAAGGATTGTGGCAGTAATTACTGGACATTAAAAATCAGATTGCTGGAAGTCATTGTGAGTTATGTTTACATTGCTACACAATGCTTTGAGATAAGATGGTATGGCACAGGTCTGTGAGTGCAGAGAGAGATTTGGCTAGGAAAAGGTAGCTGCCTGCACAATCCAATTATGATCAGTTGGCAATGCCAATGTCAGCTTTCTGATTTTTTTTTGGGCAACTTTTGGGGTATGGATGATGCACAGAGAAAACACTGTCGGGCAGTTAGAAGAGCAGGTTCTGTAACTCGATTTCTCTGCAGTAAAAGCATCAGAAACCTGAAGTAAGCCAGTTATTTTCTCTAACTGGTTGCTGTAAGTAGTTGCTTTTAACCAATAACCAAGAGACAGTGTAATTAGTGCAGCAATCACCTTATACCTGTGGCAAAGAAGAGAAAGAACCTGCAGAAAAGAGACTGAAGAACAGATGGTCTTGTGAAGCGAAAGGAACAGCTTATCAAATCTTGTGAACTGATGATATTGTTTCTCCAGATTTTTATTTCCTTCCACCCATAACACATTCCTTTTCCTTTGTCTCTGTGTCTGTATGCTTGCGTAAGAGTTTAAAAGGGAGTTTGACTTTCAGCTAGTAGAGTTATATATTGGTAATTCGTGGTATTGTTCACCTATGGCTAGAACTTGATTGTTTCTAGAAAAAAGTTGTTCTTTCCTCGAACCTGGTCAGAGTTTACTTTAACTTGATTCCATCATAAAGGTAAATGGGGACTTTTGTGGTGAACTTGGTAATAATGAGCTTTGCAGTTGGAGAGAGTTAGAGAGAGCAGGTGGGCCAACCATGACAGAATATCCAGCTTTTGACCTGGTTTGGGATCCACAGCTTTAATTTTGGTGGTTGAATTATATTTTGAGTTGATGGTGACAACCATGTTGTGGTTGGAGGAAGAAACTATTGGTGGTAGGAAGTCTAATGGAATGTTTGCTCTCATTTCAAAAGGATTTTAGTATAAAAATAAGGAAGTCTTACTGCAACCGTATAAGGTGTTGGTGTGACCACATCTAGAGTACTGTGAACAGTTTTAATCCCTGTATCTAAAGAAAGATATTATTTTGCTGGAGGCAGTTCAGGGAAGGTTCACTAGGATGATCCTCGATATGGAGGGGCTGCCTTATGAGCAAAAACTAAACAGGTTGGGGCTCTACTCATTAGAGTCGACAAGAATGAGATATGATCTCTTTGCAGCATATGATTCTTAAGGAGCTTCACAGGGTAAATGGGAGAGTCTAGGACCAGAGGTGATAATTTCAGAATCAATAAGCACCAATTTAAGACTGAGATGAGGAATTTCTTCTCAGAGGGTTGTGAGTCATTGGAACTCTTTACCACAGAGAGCTGTGGGGGCAGTATCCTTGAGTATATATAAAGTTGATAGATTCCTGATTGGGTTTGGGTAGGGGCATGGGGCGCAACAACAGGAGAGTCGAAATGAGGAGTGTCGGAACAGCAACGGTCCTATTGAAGGGCAGAACAAGCTCAAGGGATGGAATAGCCTATTCTGTTCCTATTTCTTATGGTCTTACTCACCTGTCACCCTACCTCCTTACCTGAACTTTAACCTCCTGTCGCTCACTCACCTGCTATCCTACCTCCTCACCCACTTAACTTCTTTGCTTATCAACTCTCTGTACCTTTTGAAAATTGCATTTGGACCTGGAGGCTAAGTTTACTTATCATATTAGAGCAGCTATAGCTATTTAAAGTAGGTGACATTTCTACAATGACTCACTCCAAAGCTGGCTGTAGCTGAATTGAAGTATTGTATCTGTTGGGATGGATCCTGCATTGTTTGTTCAGCCCAAAACATTGCAAGAAACTAAGTAGAATCTAAGACCTTGTCTGATCTCGTTCAGAATGAGGATTTTGAACTCCAATCAAAAGATACGAGCCAATCTTTCGTTGGATGTCTGGTCTAAGTCCTTGACCTCAAACCTCAATATGTCTGCTCTCTCTCCCAATCCATTTAATTCATTACATTATGTCAGCTACTGCTGGTAGGCACATTCTCTCCTGCACTTCGCCATTTATGCAAAATCTTTTGTTATGTTGTTTCACACCCATTGCGGTGAATTTGGGTTCCAAACAGGCTGGTGAAGGAGAACACAATATCAAGAACTGAGGTATACCAGGCTCCAATCTTGCCGCTGTGTTATTGAAAAAAATTAATCGCTGCATGTGCTTCTCTCTCCACTTCAAATTGTCTCCACCTACACTGTGCTATTTATGCCCAGTGGGGAGCAACTCATGACATAATTGTGAGATTGAACTGAGATCCTAAAGTTGATACACAACAGCGAATGCTAGAAAACCAGCAAAAATGACCAAAACCTTTAACAAACAGAGATTACATGGTAGATAACTCATATATAGATTCAATTATAAATCTACCACACTTAAATCTAAACAGCAACATGGCCTATAAGTTGCAGATATGCAAAATAATCTTTCAAACATTTAATGTATGAAAGTTTGAAGGGGAAACACAAATATCTAGGCATTACATTGCAGTTGTAAACTCTTGCCAAACATTTGAAACAGAGCAGATGTCGTAATAAAAATTTTTACCCTAATGTCAACAAATATCTATTTCAATTTCAACATAGAATGCATGTCAATTAATGGAGGGAGTATAGATTCAGACCTTTTTATTGACATTTAGATGCTGGGCTTTAAAACAAAACAGCCAGATCTGCTAGTTCACTTGAGTGAAGATATAAAATCATGATAACAGAGCACCTTTTTTTGACACTTCCAATGCATTATAGGGGTTTCTCATTGCAAAATGTATTGCAAAACAAAGAACAATTACACAATGCTAAACAATATAAGGGTCAACCTATCTTTGCAGATTTCTACAATGATTTATCCCATTAAGATACACCTATGTTAGAATGCAGCTCATAAAAATAACATCCGAAAACATCAAGCCATTTTATATTTACCATTCAGAACATTCCGAACTCAACAGGTTTTTCATTTTCTTCATGAACACTCAACTTGGAATGTTTCTCAAGAGTTTCCAAAATCCCAAATCTGGAAAACAAATGGTGTAAAGGAGAAAATACAATTTTTGTTTTCCCATTTAATGAGATTTTTAAAAAAAAACCATCAGTGGGATGTGGGCATCGCTGACTGGCCAACATTTATTGCCCGTCCCTAGTTGCCCTTGAGAAGGTGGTGGTGACCTGCTGCCTTGAACCTCTGCAGTCCACCTGCTGTGGTTTGACCTACAATGCTATTAGGGAGAGAGTTCCAGGATTTTGATCCAGCAACTGTGAAGGAACAGTGATATATTTCCAAATAAGAATGGCAAGTGGCTTGCAGGAAACTTGTCCTTCTGGATAGAAGTGGTCATGGGTTTGGAAGGTGCTGTCTGAGGACCTATGGTGAAATTCTGCAGTGCATCTTGTAAATAGTACGTACTGCTGCTACTGAGTGTCAGTGGTGGAGGGAGTGGATGCTTGAGTAGTTTAGACTTAATGTTTATCCTCTTATCTTTCACAATGTGGCATTGGATTTTCAACCTAACATGCCTTACCATGAACTGCTCCAGAAACAAGCATCCCACGTCTTCAGTTCACAAAGATGCATTTGCTGCCGAGACTTAACTCGGATATTCTCTTCCCATTCAACATTTCACCCTTTAACTTTGTACCCCCTCACATTTCCGGTGCTGACTGTCATTCCACTCCACCCATTTTAACTTCACCATTGCATTCAACTCACCTCATCATTTTAATTTTAAATCTCAAATCTAGCTGTCTCTTTTCTCTTCCTGCTAACATTTGGTTGGAGAAGGGTTGGGGAGGAAATCGGGAAGTGGATCGATCTATTGTTTTGCATCTTACTATAAAAAGTAATTGCTTCATGCAAAAACCTTGATAATTGCTGAGAGCAGAGACATATTACCAATGCTTTTTCATTTGTACTCACCAGGACAAGGAATACCCAATTTCAAATAATCATAACAATTCATACTACAGGAGAAAAGAATTGCTGATTGTTTGGTAAGTGGACTCGAACTGTCTTTGTTATGGAGAAAACAACAAGGCTCTTCCAGCTTTGTGTATTTCAAAAATGGATCAAAGCTTGAACATATTTATTTGTTGTATTTGTAGAATGTGGTTTGCTGCATATGAAAACCACTTCTAGTAAAGATAGGTGTAAATTTGTCATATTATGAGCTTCCATGGTTTTTACGGAGCATGATTGCGTGGATGATTTGATGGTGGATGATTTGCTTTGGATTTTGCAAGTCTGGGCTGATTCAGCATGGTGTGGACTCGACTTATTGTGAACAGTTGGAGGAAGATGTTTAATTCCTTCAGTCAATCATTTTAGACATATTGCATCAGTGTCAAAAATGTATTATCTTAAGAGCTGTAATGTTGTTGTTCCAGAGTCAAACATAAAACAAAGGCAGAGACATATTCACAAATTTCAATGCAACACAATTTTACTGGATCTCATAAAACATACACATTATCAATAAAAGGGGACAGTTATTTATCAGAATCATTTGGAATTGAATTTATTAATTTAATGATGCTTTCTGATAAATAGAATGTTTACAACAATTTTAAACAATTAAACAATGAAGTTAATTAATATAAAGTCCTTCCTTAAATAAGAACAATCTTTTACATTAATACCTTGTCACTATTGGATTTCTTTGGAGGGTTGTTTACTGACTAGACAGTATTTTGTTTCTTTTTCAAGCAGATCAGTAAACTTCCATTAATAAAAAAGCAGAAAGTGATGGAGAAACCCAGCAGATCTGGCAGCTTCTGTGAAAAGTAAAACAGAGTTAATGTTGTTTAGAGTCATGTATGACTCTTCATCAAAGAAGAAGTTTCTCCAGCACTTCCTGTTTTTATTTCAGATCTTCAGCATCTGCAGTATTTTGCTTTAATTTATTAAACTCCCCATTATTCAATTGGCTGCTCAACTTGCTATTTATGAAATTCATACTCGAGAACACAAGCTCAAAATAGAGAGAATTGACATCCTCAGTCTTATATGAAGTAAGGAAAAAGAACTATGGATGCTGGAAATAGGAAACAAAAACAGACTGCTGAAGAAACCCAACTAATTTGTTTTCATCTGTTGAGAGAAAAACAGCTAACACGGAGTTCAGTGGCCCTTCATCCACTTCTGAAAAAGGGTCACTGGACACGAAATGTTAGCTCTGTTTTTCTCTCAGCAGATGCTGCCAAACCTACTGTTTTTCTCCAGCATTCTCTTTCCTCAGTCTCAAGATTGCTTATAACTGTAGCCATTTTCACTGTGTTGTTCCTTAGAGCCTTTGAAGGTAAAAACATGTCTTTAATTTTTTGAATAATTTTATTTTTTTAATAAAATCATTTCACACAAATCTAAGACTTAGGCAAAACAAACCTCCATAGAGAGAAGCACAGTTAATGTTTCAAGTCAAGTATGACTGTTCTTTTGAACACTTCTGCTCTATTTATTTCAGCTTTTCAGCATCCAGAGTTTTGTTTTTGCTTTCATTAACACCAAATGAACTGACTTCGAAGTGTCTGTGCAGATTGCAGACCCATTGCCAGGCAGAGTCACAACTTTTCCTACACACAGCACATGGTGCTTAAATGTGAAGTAATACATACAGCAGAAGGAGCAAATGTACTTTGACCCATGTTTGGAGACTGCTTGGGAAGTAATGCCAAGCAGTGAAGAAAAAAACAAATATTGAGAATTGTTTCCCATTTCATTTGGCCTCCATATGTTCACATTTGCAATGAAAGGTTTGCTAGATTACAAAATCACATTGTGAAAAGTATTTTGTTAAGAAAACTCTCAATTCCTTAGCTGCAAATTATCCAGCACAGAATCAAGACATCAAGAACACATCCTTATAATATAAGCAGCATCATACATCTTGTATACCTCCAATGGTGAGTGCTAATCCATTAATACTGATCTATCAGCTTTTAAAAACTGAGTCCAATCGGAAGACACCAATGTTTTAATGATTTATATGTATGCCTCCACATCACTCATGTGTTTGAATGGTGGCTGATGGTGGGAGATTTTTTTTTCCTTGAAGCACTTGACAGACAAGAGTTTTTTGATTACTTGAATATTTCTGCATTCGCTTCAAAACATTTTGTGGAAACAATTTTCTGTGTTCCTTCAGGAGCTACATAGGAAGTGCACATCAGTCCCTAGAGCTTTGGTGTTCAGTGGAAACAATGTTGTACTTTCAGATCAGATGTTAAACCGAGGTCTGTTTCAATATCTTAGATCTACACAACAGATTCTGCTGCACTGTTTAAGGAAGAGCAAGGGAAGTCTGCAAATATGATAGCCAATATTCATCCCAAAGCCAACTTCATAAAGACAGATTATCAGTTCATTTATTTTGTTTGTTGCATGGGATTTTGCGATATTCAAGTTGTTTACAGTGTTACCACATCGTCCCAACTTCATTGGCTGTGATGCACTTCAAGATGTTTCTGGTGTGTTACAGAAGTGCAGGAACTTTCTTTGAGATGCAACTTTTGTCTCATCTGAAGTCATGTAAGAATTTTGGCCATCATTATGACATAAGTTATCTTGTTAGATAATTACCTGGGAACATATCCACCACAATAGGAGAATGAAAGGAGGTGACAAAAGTTGAGTTTCCACCGGTAGTAA
Organism: Ginglymostoma cirratum; assembly: GCA_024137785.1. NCBI lineage: Eukaryota > Metazoa > Chordata > Chondrichthyes > Orectolobiformes > Ginglymostomatidae > Ginglymostoma > Ginglymostoma cirratum. The sequence continues at coordinate 6,101,879 of JAHRHZ010000217.1, forward strand.
ACTCTCACATTTAATCTTCCCTTTCATTAAGCTTATAATTATACCAGCATTTACACCTTGCTGTGAAATGGCTTCTAGTTTGTAGGGCTTCAGCTATGACAGGATAACTCTGAAGTTAGCGGTCAACAATTAAAATGACAGTCATCAAACCTCTTCTTATCAGAAAAGTGGACACCTACATCATGCACAAAAGCTATTGAATATTTGGAGACATGTTACCTGTGTAAAAGACTAATTTTGACAACTAGTTCACAATAAACAGGGCAAGCATCAGGTTTATCCCACTCAGGGTGTTTCAGTGGTCCCTGCAGCCATGGGTATGTTGATAAGAAGTAACTTTATATGAAAATGCGAGTAATGCTATGCAAGAAAACCCCTCTGGTCCCTCCTGTGACACATTATGTACACTTTCAACCCAATTGAAAACTATGTGATCTTCTAAGAGAGGTGAAAAATCAATGGCAAAAGTAAAGCCAACTAGGGGTAAAAATATCAACAATGTTTCATATTTACATGGAAACTTTAAAACAGAATGGAATATCCTAATTCACTGGAAGGTTATAAAACAAAGTATAACCCTGAGGCACATAGGAAACAGCAGGTCGGATGAACAAAATGTTGGTCAAAGGGTTTTAAGAAGTATCTTAACAGAGGAGTATGAGAAAGATGGAGAGGTACAGGGGAAGCATTCTAGAAATTAAGAGATTCAATTGGGAATGCATAACAAAAAAAAACAAATTAGAGGCATGTAGAAATCTCAGAGGCTTACGGGGAAAGGCCATAGGAAAGAAAGGAAACAAAATTTTAATTAAATATTGCTTAACGGGGCGATTAAAAATTGGGCCAGTCTTCTCTAATTTCCTTAGATGTTCAAAGCTAGACCAGGAGATCCCTTTAGCTCTGGTAGTTCCTTGAACAGTGTCTGGGAGCTAAGAAGTTCAGGAAATTATCTCCCAACATCACTACACAATGCTGCAAATCCACCTTTTGGCCACTGTTGTGATCCCAGCTGATGCTATCATTGAACAAGTGAGATCCCAGAATGACATTTGGTTTTATAGTTTTCTTTTTGTAAATTTAATATGACTGCCTTTTCACCAGTAACTAAACACACAATTCACTATCACAGACAAAAACAGAAATTGCTGGAAAATCTCAGCAGGTTTGGCAGCAACTGTGGAGAGAAATCAAAGTTAACGTTTCGGGTCCAGTGACCCTTCTTCACAACACAATTCTTCATATTTGGTTTTGGCAGGAGTTTATTACACAAGAGAAACAATTAAAATAATCCAATCTATCTAAAAAATGTTAAATGTCTTCAAAACACATGGCAAAACTGTATCCATCCTCACCTCCATTACCATCACTTAACAGTTACTCAAAAAAACCAGTTAATTCTAGTTTTCTGCCCACTCTGTAGGTTTGACCTAACAGTATTTTTATCTCCTGAGCAGTACCTTTTTCCTTGAATCTTCATAGAATGGATACCTTAGACTTTCTCAGCTTAGAATAACCAACTCAGATTTTGAACCAAACATTCCTGGTTTGGAAGTTTTCATAAACTGAAGTATTTACACTGAGGTAACTCATTCCCTTAACAGCTCTGAACAAACTCGTTTTGTTTTCTGGAAGAACCTTCTGCTGAGCTGAAGGATTGAAGTTTTCTTTTGCTGTAAAAATCTCACATAAGAAGCCAACTTTAATTAACCCTAGAGGAGGCCTCCAGTCATCTGGTGTCTGGCATGTTGAGGTTTGAAATCAAGGTTATGAAAAGACCAACCTAGTTAGTTATCAAATCTCTTTACCAAAAAAAGTCCAAGACCCCATGCTACGAACTTGAAATTAAAAATGAATTAATATATCTCACAATATCTTTCAATATACTTCCCCCAAATTAGAGGTATTTTCATTTCTCAACAAAAGTTCTTTTTAACACTATTGCTGTGCAAAATTAACAGTGATACTATAACGACATGGAACTGACAATGAGTTTAATGGCAATTGTATTTCACATTTTATGGGCACCGGCCATAAGTACTCCATGTCCACAGACATAGACATCCAACTTACGGCAGCTTCTATGAACTCAATGCACAAATCTACTCCGTTTCCAGACTCCTCTGCACTTCAGTGTTGCACCTCAGGCTGCAATGGCAGCCATCATTGTAATATTGCAACAAGGGCACTGTGTCCTCAGAGACATGCCCACAGCTCGAGATCTGGATAAGGCGGCATCTCTGGGCCTCTTTGTTTGCTCTCATAGTGCACACTCGTTCTGACCATACATGAGTGCTTTCTGCATCCCTCCCTTGCCTTGCTTTTAAGTATTTAGCCCCCTGTCAGAAATACCAGGCTTATAATATTGCTGTTTTGCTGTGCCATTTAGCACAGACACAAAGCCAGGAAGACTGCTATAGCTATTAGCCAGACACGGTCCAGTCAAGGGGGATAACTTTTACACATGGGTCCTTAGCACAACAAGATGATGGTTCTCTGATACCAATCCAGTCCTTTCAGGGTGATCAGAGTCAGGGTCTTCTCCTCCTCAGGGGTGAGGAGCCAAATGGGGAGAAGCACCCCACTGCTCTGACTCTTTCAGCGATATTGCAGACTGTTTTCCTCATGGAATCAGAGTGATATTGCTTTGAAGTTGGTGGCGCAGCTATTGGTGTGAACAGCATTCTGAGTGATTAGGCAACATAGATAGCATATATGAGCAAGTGATGTTGGGGCTGGGATGGGTAAGTCCAAGTGGCAAAGATGCAGTAGGTAATAGTGAGAGAAGTAGAGAATGATGGTGAGAGGTGGGTACAGGAGCAGAGTAGAGTGAGTGTGAAATATCGGAGGGAAAACGAAGAAGCATATCCTGGCGTAGTGGAGTAAGACATTGACCTTTTCCCAAAAGTGTTGAGCATGCTTTCAGATGGCTGACAGTGCTTTAAGTCTGGTATGAACAGGCCGGCATAGTCTGATTTCATAGTATCCACTATGGTCCTAGGGAGGATGAAATCCCACAATGGTCCCTCCTATCCAGAAGAACCTACACAACAATATCCACAAAACAGAGCATCAATTTCCCTCCTGTCTGCTATGTATGGGGCATACATCAGCAACTGCATAGGGTAAGTGCCAAACTGATAATGCTTGTCTGGGCTCACAATAAGCTTACAAACGAAGTGTGAGTTACAAATTGTTTCAGGAACAATGCATAGTAAGATTTGGTGGAAACTGATTGTGAGAGATGCTATAAGAGCATGATAGGTAAGTTTGGCAAGATATGATAGAATTTACTGGGTCTCATGGTAAGAAGCCCTCCAAAAAACCTGACAGAACTGAGACTTATCTCGAAGTAGGATTTATTCAGCCCCTAATCCTTTGATGATTTTACTTGTTCATCATTGGTTGCTGGCAGATTTTACATTCCAAATGTATGACTTCACATTGATAAAATCCATCCGGTTTTACAAAAGTTGATATTGTTTTTGTCCGTAGACTTTGGAACTTATCAACATGGTTTTAACAAGTCAAAACCGAAATAACTGTGGATGCTGTAAATCAGGAAGAAAAACAGAAGTTGCTGGAAAAGCTCAGTGGGTCTGGCAGCATCTGTGAAGAAAAAATCAGAGTTAACATTTCTGGTCCAGTGACCCTTCCTCAGAACTGTGTTGTTTAGCAAGTCAAAGTTTGGTGATGAAAATGCCAAGTGATCATTTTAACCATATTAATAATGGTGATCTAATAATTGATCAATCATCTAAGAATCATTAACTCCATTGATTATCTTATTTCGAAAAGCAAATTCTAAGTTATGAAGTAAACATTTTGGCTAACCAATCAATTTCTGTGGTGTGTGCAGCTTTCAGACGCAGTACAGACTGGCAGGCAGAGTCATAACATTATATACTCATAGGACATGGACTCTTTCAAGGTGGCTTTCTTAAAGACAGGCAGCAAAATCAAAATGCCACTTATTCCCAAAAGAAGGTTTAGCTATTTACAATAAGAAGTCTATCTCTGAGTCTTGACAATGTACAGGTAATCAATTATCAATAATTGATGATAATTTAGGGATAGGGAATTAATGATGGTGACTTTATATGGAGGTGCCATTGATTTAACAATCATGATATTATCTGTTATAGAATCATAGAGCTGCAGAGTAAAACAGCACGGAAACAGACCTTTCGGTCCAACTCATCCATGCTGACCAAGTTTCCCAAACTTAACTAGTTCCATTTGCCTGCATTTTGTCAATATCTGCCTAAATCTTTCCTATTCATGTACTTGTCCAAATGGCTTTTCAATGTTCTAACTGTACCTGCATCTCCCACTTCCTCTAGCAGTTCATTCTATATACGAACCACTCTGTGTAAAATTGTTTCCCCTCAGGTCCCTTTTTAATCTTTCTCCTCTCACGTTAAAATTGTACCCTCTAGTTTTGAACTCCCCTACCCCAGGGAAAGGACCTTTGCTATTCACCTTATCAATGCCCCTCCTGATTTTATAACCTTATATAAGGTCACTCTTCAACCTCCTACACTCCAGTGAAAAAGGCTCCAGACTACCAAGCCTCTCCTTGTAACTCAAGCCCTCCAGTCTCAGTAACATCCTGGTAAATCTTTTCTGCGTCTTCTCTAATTATGCATGGAAAGTAAGAAGTCATTTTCCAGAACTGTTCTTCCTCTGTTAAGGTTTGTCAATACTCGTTCACTGAGTATACCTGAAAGATAATCCTGAATTGTACACAGAAAATCCTCTTTGGGCTACAAGCTTTGCTCAGAAATAAAACAGTGAAGAGAACAAAGTAACTGAAGAAACTTTACCAAAAATTATTTTAGCAAAAGGCAACAGACAGATGGGGTAACACCAACTATATGCAGTAATGTAGCACCCTGTCAGTAATTCACTTGTTAAATTGCATGCTTTGAACAGAGTAGACAAAATTTGCAACCTTCACATTTTTTTGTTTTGCTTTTTCTTGTCAAGTTGCTCTTTCATGGAAATTTGCCATTCCAAAATTTTGTTTATCCTGATATATAATGGTCAAGCTTTATTCCAGATTAGACTTTAGCTGATCTTGTTCCTCAAGATATTTTCAGTGATTTAAATTTTCTGCGTATTTGGAGAAATTTTTTTTCCCCTTGAGAGCTTCCAACTCACTTTGAATGCAGCCCTGGGTTTTTTTTTGTCTCAGAACAGAATTTGTCCCAGGAACCCCAGGACTTTACCATGCCTTGATGAACCCATTGACCACAAACCATGAGGACAGCCAGAGCAATAATCCAATTATTTATACAAAGCCGTTTAAGTGACACAATTAGCCATAAAAATATCAATTCTGTTCACTGTAGGATATGATGGGGGAGAGCACATGGAAGGATTAACTAAATGTATACAGTGAAAGAAAAAGCATCCAACTGCATTTGCCAGGCACCTATGAACACAGTTCACAGGTAACTTAGAGGAGGACTGTAGTGATATCTCAAAACAAGGTAAAGTTTGACCTGAACACTTATCATACATGCTCTGAGTCGGCAAGGAGAGCCTGTGAAAATTTTAATCCCACAGAGAACAATGAGTGATAAGAAGGGTGGCCTGGGCTTGGGAGAAAGATATTCATAAATGAGAACATCCCAAATCAGGCAAGGGGAAAATGTGCACTGTAACAGTCTCAAACCCCACATCCATGTGGAGGAAAGGAGGGGCAACTGAAACAAGGTGAGTTATTATCAGAGCCATCCACCTCCATATACCTATCCTGCGGCGAGAGGTAGGGATCAGCAGCACGGAGGTCTGAGATGCTGCTGCAAGGGACATGCTACAATTCTGGGAGCACAGGCCACTTCACAAGGAACTTTAGGGTACTCAGGCAGTTAACACTGCCACAGGAGCCGGGGTCAAGACCCCGGTCCATGCTGTTGGAAGGACTGGAGTGACAAGCAGCGTTAATTTGGTGGGGGAGATCACACAGCCACATTTGGTGAAGGAAATCCTACCATATAACTCTTTGTGCCCCTCCAAATTGGACACGCTCCCCAAAGGATAATGGAGCCGTGCCTTTCCTTAGTGAGTGCGCGGCACCAGTTAGGACAGTGTGGGATGGTCCCTGGTAGGCGGCAAAGTGGAAGGCTGAGTTTTCATGAGACACAAGAGGTGTCCAGAATGCATCCATAAGGAAAGTCTTCTCAACGTTTTCACTCGACACCTAGGAGGGGGCAGAGATAGAATTTATAGAACTTAAACTGGGAGACGTATTCTACCATCACCCAGCAGTTTTAGTTAATTTCCATACTGCTGTTTTAGACTCAGACCTTAACTTATTTTTTGATCCATCCAGCTGTTGTATTTGGTGAATGGCTGAGCTCGATGAGGTCCCTGTGGAGAATGTGACAGGCACATACACACCAAAAATGTTTACCGTACGGGAATTGTGGTCAGAGTGAGTTTGCCAGTCACAAGTATGTCTCCAGTCATCTAGAGGGTGAGGCAATAATTAGACCAGACCCGAAGTCACAAAGACAAGACAGTTTCCCCAAGTAGGCAGAGAAGAGTTTGCCAAAGTCGTTAACAGTTTTTTTAAATCAAAGAGTCCTATGCCCTGCAGCATCTGCCAAAACCTCACCAATATGGCTGGTTCAGAAACTGAATGGCTCTTGGTGGCTCACAATCAATTACAGGGAACTAAATAAAACCATCCCAGTCACAGCACGAAAGCAGTGACCATGGGCAAAATATTTCACTGTAGTGGATATTCTTGATGGATTTGGTTCATCTCTCTCCACTGGCACAGTCAATATAATTTCACCTTTACATTTCAGGACCAGCAATACAAGGGCTGGCTTGCCCCAGGGTTTCCATAATTCTAGTCAATATCTCCTCATAGGCTGCCTAGACTTTAGAGAAACTTTCTTAAACAGTCTACTTGATACAGTGTGTGGACGATCTCCTCCTGTAGACAGAGACTGGGACTGAACATTTGATACTGTTATAGGAACTGTTAACCCTCCTCACCACCTTAGTGCTAAAAGTTAACCCCAAGAAGGTACAGATCATGAGGTCCTAGCTGTCATATGTGGAAACTGTGAGAGCTCAGGGAAAACACAGAATAGAAAGGAAGCACATCCAGCCTCATCATGTTATCCCTTCCTTACGGATGCGGGCTCCCTGGATTCCTTACTAGGGTTAGTGGAATACTGCCAGAACCACACTGTTGGTTTCACCACCAAAATCACACTCCGACCTCCTTGAAAGGAATGTCCCATGGGAATGGGATGAACAGCACACAGGTGCTGTTGTTGAATTAAATTAGGCCTCAGTGCAGACCCCTGCACTGCAAGTACGTGACCCAGAACTTCCTCCTTTGCCTTGGTCATTGCAGCCACAGATTGCTATGCTGGCAGTCACACTTCTCCAAGAACAGCACAATACACTCAGACTGGTAACCCATGCCTGCCGGACTCTTTCACCATTAAAGCAGGGATTCTGTATGTGTAAGAAGCACTTCCTAGCTGTGTTCTGGGCAGTACAACATTTTGGGTGGATTATCAACTTGAACTCCCTAACCATTCTGACAGGGCTTACCCCCATTCAACATTTGCTGGATGGTAGGATTAAAGATTGTACAGTGAATGGAAACCTACACAATGCAGTGGACCTTAACGTTACCAGGATGTGACGTTTCAGTCAAATGCACTAAAGCCCCACCTTCCCTGCTGACAATTTGAGCTACAAAGGAGAATCCCATAGGCATCAGTAATGGTGACAGGTAGACTGAAAGGGCCATTTGTGCCAAAACAAAATGGGAAAAGGTCCAAGGGAACTTGGGGAGCAGAAGAGAGACCCTCCATTAGAATATTAATGAAGGATCCTCTGTCGTGGAGGATGGACTCCGAAAGTCAGGGTGCAGTGTGTATATGGAGAACCACTGAGGTGAGCCCCTATTAGAGTTAGTGCTGAAGCTTCCCAACAAAATGAATGCTCAGGCTGCCAAGCTAGCAGCTGTAGCCTACATAGTCAGCCACCCTGAAACATTCCATCCACTAGGAGACAGATACTCAGACAGAACGCAAGTCTGAAACAGTGTAACTAACTTCCTGCCACTCTAGGAAGCCGAGGATTCATCTTTGCAAATGGAAAAAAACTATACTCAGTGCCTCGATCAATGAAGGCGAGCATGCTAAATATCTTCTTCACCCCCTGTCTGCCGCATTCAATGAACTATGTATTTGTACTCATAGGTCCCTCTGTTCTACAACACTCCTCAGGACTTTACCATTTACTGAATAAGTCTTACCTTGGTTTGACTTTCCAAAGTGCAACACCTCACACTTATCTGTATTGAATTGCATTTGGCAATCCTCAGCCTGCTTCCCCATCTGATCAAGATCCCTCTGTAATTTTTGATAAACTTCCTCACTATCAATGATACTTTCTAATTTTGTGTCATCCGCAAACTTAGTAATCATGCATTGAACATTCACATCGAAAGGTCCTAGCATCGACCCCTGTAGCACACCATTAGTCACACCATTAGGCCTCCAGTCCGAGCAACAATATTCAACCATCACCCTCTGCTTCCTACCATCGAGCCAATTTTTATTCCAATTAGCTAACTGTCCCTGGATCCCATGTAACCTAACTTTCAAATCTAGCCTGTCGTGCTGGACCTTGTCAAAGGCCTTACTAAAGTCTACATAGACAGCATCCACTGCCCTACCCTCCCCCATCCTTTTGGTTACCTCTTCAAAAAACTCTAAAGGATTTGTCAGACATGACTTCCCACATGCACAAATCCATTCTGGCTATCTCTAATCAGACCTTGACTATCCAAATGTTGGTTGATCCTGTTCCTCAGATTCTTCTTCAATGACTTGCCTACCTCTTGATGTCAGGCTCAATGGCCTGTAGTTCCCTAGCTTGTCTTTTGCTACCTTTCTTAAAAATGGAATAACATTAGTCACCCTCCAGGATCATACAGGACCACAACATCATACATTATGATAGATTGCCCTCATCATCATTTTTGTCTTTTGGGTCATCTTCATCCTTTGGCTATTTCTCATACTGTCATCTTCGTCTTATTGAAATCAAAAGCCATTTTGTCTTTTGCCACTTTTTATCTCAATATCTAATTTTCAATCAGCCAGACATCTGATGGTGCCAAAACAATAACCTGCTTCCAGCCCCCCGGGATTTTGGATTAACCAATGTCAGACCTGAAGTGAGGCCTGACACAAATGCAATTGTCTTACTGAAGGAGAATTGGGATAATTCAATCAAACAAAATTTTGAGAGGAGTTTGGCTAAGTGCAGGCCAAGACCAGACAGAGTTAGAGAAAAAAAAAAATCTCCACAAGTGGAGAAGGGTGAGGAAGTATCCAAACTTGGTCAGACATTATATAAGGATGGCAACAGATGCCACCCTGAACCCGTTTCCAGGATGACGACATGTTCTTCATTGTTGGCTAGATTGCCGGGATATGATCATTGGAAGTGATATTTGGGCAAGAGTGCACATATCCTGGCTCTATTTGCTTTGCCCCACGGAAGTAGGCAAATGTGAGGATGGTGGTTCCATCCTAAAATTCCGTGATGTTTGGGTGAAACACCCAGCCGGTTTTGTACGGGAAAACAAAGGGGAGCTCAATTTATTGCTACCTGAGCACAGACACCACAGGTGACTGATGGGGTTTTTCCATAAACCCACGTACAGAAATGGGATGTTTGGCTACCAGCCTAGAGAAAAGGCCAGAAGTTTGACAACGATGGCCTGTGAAGGTCATGGGTGGGATCTGTGTCCTGTACAAAATTGGAAATAGGCTTAAACCAGACAGAAGAGCGTCTGTACGCGTTTGTCCATGGCCTACCCCAGGATTACAAAACAAGGAGATTTTAAAACACCAAGGCAAATCCCTGTACAATAACATAGACCACAAATTGGCACCAGTGATATTAGATATATCTAGAATCTAGCTGCCAGAGTGGCGCCCTTCCTGACTTCAAAAATTATACTTTTATTTGACCTATTGGCTATTAGGAATGAAAACAGGGATTGACACAGAGTAGGCCAGACCAAGGACAGCAGGGTGTAGTAAAAGAAACAGGCTGAATGATTTGGCAATGGCTGACACAACAGGAATTTACATAGTCAATACTCTTGATTTGGCTAATTTAGATAATAAGCTCAGATTTTTAACCTAACAAGCTCAAACAAAATGTTGGATAAAATTGATTTGGACAATCGGCAAGCTACTGAGGGGAGAATAAAAGAAAGTCGGGCAGATCAGCAGCTGGTAATTGTGCTAAAGAGCACCCCAGCACCATAAACCAAATCACCTGGGGAAAGTTGGTGATGACAGGGGATCAGGATAGGACCCTGTGTAGCATCCATGGCCAGTGAATTATCGAACAGTTGAGGGAGAACCTCAACTGCTCATTCTGCTTACTTTGAGCTACCTTATCACCATCATGATTAAAATCATCCACTTGAAGAAGGAATTCATCTGCTACTGGCTATATGCTCCTGAAACGGGAGCCAAGAAACGAATGAGCCCATATTGTGTCTTGAAAGGATGATGTAAATCGTTGCATGACATGTATTTTACCCTACCAATCACTGTTAATTGCCAAACAGTTTTGAGAGCTGCCAGTGTGTGTAAATAGTGGCTAATTCTCAATTTATGTATTAAGTTATTTGTATATAGTACTATTAAGCTGTTAAGAAGAGAAATAAAGATGAACTAAGAAAGATCAGATTAAGAGAAAACATGACAAAAACAAAACAGGGGGAATAATTTCAAATAAAATATTTCACAAATCTCAAACAACAGCATTGTTAATTGCTGTTAAAGATGGAAGAGATAGTTGGATCATTCTTCCCCTTTTTACACTTCCCACATGGCTGACCACAAATAAATATGTTTCAAAGATAGTAGGAACTGCAGACGCTGGAGAATCTGAGATAACAAGGTGTAGAGCTGGATGAACACAGCAGGTCAAGCAGCAGAAAGGCTGATGTTTCGGGCCTAGACCTTTCCTCAGAGAAGGGTCTAGGCCTGAAACGTCAGCCTTCCTGCTCCTCTGATGCTGCTTGGCCTGCTGTGTTCATCCAGCTCTACACTTTGTTATCACAAATAAATATGTTTTCTTAGAGGAGCATTTTAAACCTTTTGTGTAATAGTCATGAATCAGGCTTACTGGGAAATTTCAATAAAATGGTAAGAGAAATGTTTCTTCACACACCGCTCAAAATGGAAACACAGCAAAAACAAAACACCCTCAAACACACAGACATACAAACAGGAAAAGATGAGTTCTAGACACTAAAGCGTACACTTATGTTCATCCATGAGACGACGAATGACAAGAAAATCACATGTTTGAAATTAGTTCTTTATGATACCAAGCATTGCAGGTCTGATGACTTCCTTCTCGAAGCTCTCTAAAGATAAATGGTTGTTGAAACTTTGAGTTTCCATAAAAAGTTGTGACTAAATGTCTTCAGAAATCAACGTTGTAGGTAAGCACCAAATGAATTGAGATGAATTAGCTTTATTGTCACATATCCTCAAATGGGTACACTGAAAAGTTTACAAGTTGTCACTTACAAAACCATCTTAGGTACCAAAGTACTTAAGTACAGATTATAGTACAAATTTGTAAGGAAAAAAGTGAGGGAAATAAAGGAATAAAATGTCCAGAAATAAAATAGGAAATAGCAGAGAAATAAGAGATCAGAATAACAGAATTGCCCCTCATTCTCTGCGTGGAATGACTACTTGCATTTGACTGGATAGCTTTTTTCAGCTTGAGGATCATCTTTTGTGTCCTTGTTGGTTTCCAAAACATCTCTTGACTCATCACTTGACTTAAGATGTGACCACGTGATAAAGCTTCTATCATCCATGCAGAGGTAACGATGTTAGAAGCCATTAAAAAAAATCAAGAATTATATTTTGCCATTTAAACCTGCTTGTCATAGCCTGGTTTCTTCATTTCTGTCCTTGTTAGGTTTGTGTTTAAGTGCACTATAGTAGCTATAAATTGCACAAATTGTCACACATTTCAATGATACTCCAGAGACATGAATTAGTTTTTATTTGTGCAAATCACAAAATGTCATCTGGCCCTCATGGTTCAAGATTGATTCAGGGTACATTGATGATATTCATATTACTTTTCAGAAACGTATCTATCACCTTTGTACATTCATGGACATATCAGATGCAACATTATGTACAGAAATAAAAATCCATACTATAAATGTTCACTTTCTGGAATGGAGAGATTTATATTTATTTATAGATAAGATAGTGATACCATTTACTACTCAACATAAAGTTCAGTGGTATGTTTGATGCACAAGCAACGTATAAATGCAGAAAACTGATCAGAAGGTCATAGCCTAGTGATATTATCGCTAGACTATTAAACCAGAGACCCAGGTAATATTCTGGGGACCTGGGTGTGAATCCAGCCATGGCAGATGTTGGAATTTGAATTCGGTAAAAGTCTGAAAGTAAGAGTGTAATGATGACCATGAAGCCACTAATAATTGTCGAGGTAAAAACCCATCTGGTTCACTAGTGCTTTTGAGGGAAGGTAGCTGTCATCCTTACCTGGTCTGGCCTAAGTGTGACTCTAGACCCACAGCAATGTGGTTTTCTCTTAACTGCTTTCTGAGTAATTACAGATGAACAATAAATGCTGACCTAGTCAGTGATATTCACTTCCCGGGAATGAATAAACAAAAGACTTTGAGTGGTTCACTGAGAGATTAGTAATGAGATACCACTTGCGCGAACCAAAAGTGAGACAATGTAAATTGACCAGCAACTTGCCATAGCTAACAATTCATAGTGTACCTTCCTCATAATGTTTTCTCTGTTCTAGCTGCTAATAACTGTGCTGTTCACAGGCCTTTTTTTTACAACACCATAATTAATAAATGACAGATTTCTGTTGCAGAGATAAATACAATTAATTGAGAAAATATCAACAAATAATATATTTAAATCCAGCACATTACTGACCAATGGGTGATTAGTAGCAAAGAAAGACACCCCATCCATTTTGAAAAAAAAACTGTATTTTGAGCATGCAATCTTTAGGCAACGGCAATGGAATTTACCAGATGTTTTTAAGCTTGTGATATTATGTCTTTCACATATCTAATCACATATAATTTAATAGCTAAAATTTATACATGACATTTGAGTGTGTTGAAATGAATCATACTTAACATTTCTTAGTGTTTTTAGAGCATTATGAAAAAGAATCAATTTAAAAATAACTGAAGATAGGATGTGGAAAGGAATGTTCAAGAATCACATTATACACCAATTCCTTAGCATTCTTGTCTGACATCATCTTTCTCCAGGCTGAATGTGTTTCACTGCTGTAACTTGACTTCTGTGCTTTTATTTACCTCAAGATCTCAGTACAGTGCTATTCCTCTGCACACCAATGAGCTGCTCACTTAGACAGCTTTATTTTCCCTGTCTGTATCACTTTAGTTACATGTAATTGATTTGGTTTGCACAAAAACTTTAGTCAGATATCCCCATTGAAAATGGCACTAGAATTACTTAATATAGTGACATGGAAACATATCTCTTACAGGATGAAAGAAGCACATTAACATCAGATATGGTGCCCAATCTGACACTTGCTATAGATCAATTTAATGTTCTAAAACTTTTCCATAAATATAAAGCATGATAGCACTTCTGTCCCCTCAAACATCCCACCACATCAAAGCTGTTCCTGTTGGAAATAATGGTTGAGGGAGAAATGGATATTTTATTGAACTATTCAACACTGTCTCTAAGTTGACCTTGTGCAGGCTGCATTAGCAGTTATCTTATTTTGCTCTTTATCATTTCCAATATCCTGTTTGGAATATTTACTGCATTGAGATTTTCAGTAAAATGGTCAATTCTGTGCCCTTCCACTGAATGTTTTCTGCATGTATTCCATTGAGCAATTGTGAAAAATGTGTTTTATTATTTTGATTTTGAAATGCCTGACAGACAGCCACTAGAAGTTGAAGTGGGTTTATTCACTGGAGAATTCAGATTGTTCACCTTTACCCATTGGGGGTCACACAAGGAGTTTCCACAGAAACAATAACAATTATGCTGGTATTGAGAATTTCATTAACTATGCTTCCAGTACTCATATATTGATCACCTTCACATGGTTCATTCTGACTGTTCTGTTCCCTTTCCAGAGACTTTTCTCTCTATCTTTAGTAAACATCTTTGAACTGATACATATCCTAAGTTTACTAATGACCACAACTACCTTGAGTTGCATCTTCCCAAATCACTTCATTTAAAGTTTCCACCCTTTCTCCATTTTTTCCCTTTTCATTGAATCTATTTTGGTGGCATCAGGTTATGTACTAGAACTTCTGAAAAATATTTCCTGTCTCCCCAGCTGAAGGCTGTCCTCCATAATTGTCACTTGAGTGGATTTATTGTATTTTGCATCTTCTTGTCATAACTCCTTTCCCTTTTCTCTGACACTGTGGCTAGAATTCTCCTGGTGGTCACCTTTTACCCCGTGGGCCACCACCCAGGCTATTTCTGTGACCTACAAGGTGATCCCATTGCAAACATATCATCCTCTTACCCTTCTCCCCTCTCTTCCATCACAACCTGATTCTCTTGAATTGGTCCAACAGCTTTTTATCCGGCACTTCCTTGTGCAACCTCAGGAACTAAAATGTCTGACTATTCAATGCAGGATGTAATAACAGGACAAAGAAAATACCTACGGGATTAAAGAAAGTCAAGACAGAGTTATGTAAGGAAATCATGCTTTGCAAACTTCCTGAGCTTTTGTGAGGACATAACAATTGGAATAGATAAGGGACGACCTGTGGATATAATGAGTTTTAATTTGATAAGAGATTTCAATGAAGTCCCACATAAGACATTACTGTGCAAAATCAAAGCACATGAGTTCAGGTGCAATAAATGACCACGAACTGGCAGCAGGTTAGCAGAAAGGAAACAGAGAGTAGGAATATATTTGTTTTTGAGTGGAAGAGGTTGACCATTGGAACATCACAGGAGATGGGAAGTGGGAATCCAGTTTGATGTTTCCAAGTTGGCTGTCAACACAAAACTACAGAGAATGATACGTGGGGAGGAAGAAGTAAAGAGACTTCAAGGTTTTTTTGAGTGAATGGGCAAATGCATGGCAAATGCTCTATTAGTACAAAGTTATCCACTTCAGCAGGAAGAACAGAATTGCAGCATTTTATTTAAATGGTGATAGATTAGGAAATGTTATTATACAAAAGACTTAAGTGTCCTTGTAAATTAGTTGCTGAAAGTAAGCATACAGGTGCAGAAAGCCATTAGAATGGTTGATCTTAATTTCAAACGAATTTGATTACAGAAGCAAGGATGTTTTACTGCAGCTGTGTAGAGCCTTAGTGAGATCATACCTGTAGTATTGTGTGCAGTTTTGGTCTCCTTATCAAAGAAAGTGTATACTTTCCATAGCAGGATTACAGCAAAGTTTCACCATACTGATTCCTGAACGGCAAGGCTGTTCTCTAAACAGCGATTTAGCTGATCAGGCTTGTACTGAGTGGAGTTTAAAAGAATGAGAGAAGATCTCATTGAAACATATGCAGTCCTGACAGGACTAAACAAACTGGATGCAGGGATTATTATTCCTCTGGCTGGAGCTCACAAGAACAAGGGGTCATTGCCACTCGGCATGTGGTAGGCCATTGCGGACTGTGATAAGGAGACTTTCTTCACTCAGAGAGTTGTGAACGTGAGGAATTCTCTACCATTGATGGATGTAGTGGTCAAGTTGCTGAAACTATTTGGGGAGGTGATGGCCCAGTGGTATTATCGCTAGACTGTTAATCCAGAGACCCAGATAACATGCTGCAGATGTGGGTTCGAATCCTGCCATGGTAGAATTTGAATTTAATTTTAAAAAATCTGGAATTAAAAATATAATGATGACCATGAATTCATTGTCGATTGTCAGGAAAAATCCATCTGGTTCACTAATGTCCTTTAGGGAAGGAAACTGCCATCCTTACTCAGTCTGGCCTACATGTGACTCCAGACCCACAGCACTGTGGTTGACTCTTAACTGCCCTCTGGGCAATTAGGGATGGGCTGTAAACAATGTCCTCATCCCTTTAATGAATAAAGAAAAAAAATCGGAATATATTTAATATAGAAATAGATAGATTTCTGGAGACTAAAAGTACAAAATGGCATGGACAGAAGGCAGAGGTATGTCATTGAGTCATGATTCTGGTGAATGGTGGAGGAGGCATAAAGCACCTTATGACTTAGAGTCATAAAGTACTAGAGATGTACAGATCCAACTCATCCATGTCGATCAGGTATCCTAAATAAATCTAGTCTCATTTGCCAACATTTGGCCCATATCCCTCTTAACCATTCCTATTCATGTACCCAACCAGATGCCTTTAAAATGATTACAGAGATAGTAGGAACTGCCGATGCTGGAGAATCTGAGATAACAAGGTGTAGAGCTGGATGAACACAGCAGGCCAAACAGCGTCAGAGGAGCAGGAAAGCTGAAGTTTCCAGTCGAGACCCTTCTGTCTAGACCCAAAATGTCAGCTTTCCTGCTCCTCTGATGCTACTTGGCCTGCTGTGTTCATCCAGCTCTACACCTTGTTATCTCACCTTTAAAATGATGTAATTTTACCAACCTCTACCACTTCCTCCGGCAGTTCATTCCATGCATATGTGTGAAAAAAAATTCCCCTTGGGTCCCTTTTAAATCTTTCCTCTCTCAACTTAAACCTATGCCGTGTAATTTTGGACTCCCCCACCTCAGGGAAAAGACCTTATCTATTTACTCTAGCCATGCCCCTCAGCCTTTGATGCTCTGGGGAAAATAGCCCCAGCCTATTCAGCCTCTCCCTATAACTCAAACCCTCCAGCCCTGGCAACTTCCTTGCAAAGTTTTCCTGAACCCTTTCAAGTTTCACAACATCCTTCCTACAGCAGGAAGACCAGAATTGCATGCAGTATTCCAAAGGTGGCCTAACCAATGTCCTGTATTGCTGCAATGTGACATCCCAACTCTTATAGTCAATGCACTGACCAATAAAGAAAAGCATGCCACACTTAAGTAGACTTACTCCTGGTCTAGTTTTCTAGGTTTCTTTCAAGGACATTCCCCAGATCCTAAAAATTTCTACTAAGTGTGACAGCAAACTCTATGTACAGTTTTTATTTCTCTGTTTTCACTGCTGTTTAAATGCTTTCCTCCTCAAATTAAAAAAAAACTGATTTGCCAAACACTTCCATTCTGTCATCAGCTGTGGCTCAAGCTATCTGTGGTAAATGCTCCCTTCTGCTCCCATTTTGATCTCTCTGACCTTGGCCTGTATAGGTGGCATGTTGACACAGTGCTAAATGTTATTGCCTCACAACAGCAATTCAGTTCACCACAGTCCTCAATGGCCCACCACATGTCAAGTTCTATGTGGTGTTTGCACATTCTCCACGTATCTGCATAGGTTTCCTCAGGGTGCTCCGGTTTTCTCCCACAGTCCAAAGATGTTTATGTTAGTTGGATTGGATTATGGCAAATGTGATATTATAGGGATAGGGTGGGATGCTCTTCATAGGATCAGTGAAGACTTGATGAGCCAAATGGTCTCTGTCTATACTGTCGGGCTTCTCTGTATGTTCCAACAAGATTTACAAGAAAGAGCTCCATTTTTCTTCTTAATCTCTTCTTGCAACTGTCTTCCTTGAACACTTTAGTTCAGTAACTGTAGACTTTAGTAGTATTTACATCTTTCCTTTACAAAAGAGAGTGAGTGCAATGTTGGTCTGTCAGTTATGAAGAGTTTGGGGTTGAGAATGGCATTTTGGATGGTAAGGAATACAGGAGAATCTTCACTGAGGTGATTACACTATGCACCTTGGTCTGTTGTTTTAAGATTTAGGCTTAATGAGTCACATATCATTGTTGCTATCCTTTGTTTACATGTTAACCCACATGTAATTCGAAATGTGATCTCCAGGTTTTTCATATTTTCTTCCTGCCTCATTCTTGCACCTTTTCCTTTGGCTGGCCACTGCCTTTAACTAATTGCTTCTATTGTTCCTTTAATGATATGTAATCAACAATTAACAGCATTAATTAACTCAGGTAATCTGTTACATCATTCCAGTAATCATTCCATTTGTCTATTCTTGGTGTGCATATTTATTTTATATTTTCTCTCACCCTATCTGCAGTGCATTGAAAATTATGTTTTTCTTTTAGCCAATGAATGCTATCCTAGTCAAGTACCATCTAAAATAGTCCAGAGGGAGAATATGTTTAAGAGCATTTACAGTTCTAATCATGAATGCTTTTTACTCAATTATTCTTCTTTAACCAAATTTCAGACTCTGAAAGCATTGTGTTTGTTTTATCAGTGAGCACAGAAGAAGAGTACAAACTGTCATTCTCATATATGATGATTGTCCTGGTGTGTATTCTAAGCTTTTCTTTTTCTTTTGATTTTATATGAACAAGAAAAAAAACTACCTCTTACACTTTTGATGCAGATTCAGAAGTAAAGTATAAATACGTTTTTTTCTTCTTTCAGCTTACAATTGGTATGCTGTACATTTCAACAATTTTATGTCCTCATTTTGTAAAACAAGATTATGCTGCAGCCTTCTTTTATTTTGGTCGAGAGAGGAGGCAAGCAGCAGCTCTCTGTGGTGAATCTAAACATAGGTCTTTT
Source organism: Ginglymostoma cirratum (assembly GCA_024137785.1). Lineage (NCBI taxonomy): Eukaryota > Metazoa > Chordata > Chondrichthyes > Orectolobiformes > Ginglymostomatidae > Ginglymostoma > Ginglymostoma cirratum. The sequence continues at coordinate 6,120,642 of JAHRHZ010000217.1, forward strand.
ATTTCCTCATTACCAGCACCTTTTCCTTGTCCTAACTTTGCTTCTGTCATGTCATGTTCTGCATATAACAGATCATGTCAAAGTCTGCCTCTAAAGCAGTTTCTTAGCATTCAGATCAATTTTGAGAAAGAATGACTGGTCAAAGGCAAAAAATTAATCTCAGTACATTTAATCCAATGAAATTTTTAATAGAAATGAGTCACTAAAAAGATTGACAAAAAAAAATTTCATTGATAACCAGCAGACTGTAAATGTGCAACTGTATATGAATCTGTACAAATAGTAAATGCAAAATTTGCTATCTCCATTTTCTGGTTAGTTTCAGTTCATATATTCACGTACTAGCAATAGGTGTCTATTCAGTCAATCGGTCAGCTCTTTGGGAGAGAAATATGCATTTAGTGCTATTCCAGTGCAATTTTTTCCCTTTAAGTATAACTCTAATACAATCTGTCTATTGAATCTGCTTCCACTACTCTTTCAGCAATGCAGTCCAGATTATAAAAACTCATTGCATGTATAAGAGAATACTAGAGCTTTCCACTATGATCAAATCTTCCTTCATTACTTAGTTTAGAAGAATGAAATGTGATCTAATTGAAATATACAACGTTCTGCAAAAATTAGACAAGGTACATGTTGAGAAGTTAAATTTTCCTCTAGCTGCGGAATACATAGCCTGGACTATCATAATGATGGTTCCTCCCACCACCCCACCCTGCATCACTGCAAATATGACAAAGGAAGCTGAAAATCAGAAGTCCCATCCCTGAGCGCACTGACTACCATTTTGACAGGGTTATGTTGTGTTCCAAGCACTCATATTTAGCCTCTCACATAAAGCAACGGCTGCTTCCAGTTATGCTCAATTTTAGCGGCTCAGAAATGTGTTATACTACATGTACAGATTAGACCTGGTAGGAGTAGATCTGAACTTAATGAATTGATTTGGATAGCTAGGGTATTATTGTAGGGATGTAAGATCCCGATTTGCATTTTGATTACAGGATACCTTTGCGAAACGTGAACTGTACTTTGTGAGAGGTAGGGTGCAATTTGAGAGAGGTAAAATTCTCCTTGGTATTGTAGAATTTGACACAAATGTGTTAAAAACTATATAAATTCAGTGAATGTCAATATCAGCGGAATGACAACAGAACTATCAAAAGGACCCTGTCAAAAACCCCTATCAAAAATGTGTAAAGGACGTGTCAGTAATAACCATAAAAAGTGTTATCTAAGCTGCTGAAGAAACTTAGATTCTTTTTTAAAAAATGGTCTGGTGTATTACTTTTAAAAATAACTTGCTATTTAATTCTAACCATTATCATATGCCTGAGGCTTGTCATTACTGGATTGATGCTGATTGACTGATGTCACAACTTTCTATTCTCCAAATAGCGTATATGCTATTTCATAGTTTGCTTGACTGCTACAAATGGTCACTTTAATATCAATACCAAAACATGGAACTATGAATTCAACTACTTCCAGTAAGGGATTACACATTAGAATGAAATGTTTGTCATCATAAGTTATTATGTAGATGAAGAAATCGACAACTAGATCATGTTTTTTTCTTGGAACGAGAGCTTTTATTTATTTGGTTTAATTATTTTGCATTTGCATGGACCCTGAGGTGTCTGCACAGTTATTACTGGATTAGTTGCCATGTTATAGAACATAGAACAGAGAACATAGAACAGTACAGCACAGTACAGGCCCTTTGGCCCACGATGTTGTGCCAAACTTTTAGACTAAACCTAAGGTCTACCTAACCTCCACCGCTACCTTATACTATCATCCACATGCCTATCTAATAGCCGCTTAAATGCCCCTAATGAGGCCAACTCCACTACCCTCTCTGGCAATGCATTCCACGCCCATACCACTCTCTGAGTAAAGAACCTGCCTCTGACATCTCCTCGATATCTACCTCCTTTCTCTTTAAAACTATGTCCCCTCGTAAAAGCTACCTCCACCGGAGGAAAAAGTCTCTGGCTGTCTTCTCCATCTATACCTCTGATCACTTTGTACACCTTTATCAAGTCACCTCTCATCCTTCATTGTTCTAAACAGAAAAACCCTAGCTCTCTCAACCTTTCCTCGTAAGGCCTTCCCTCCATTCCAGGCAACATCCTGGCAAATCTCCTCTGCACCTTTTCTAATGCTTCCACATCTTTCCTGTAATGAGGCAACCAGAACTGGACACAATACTTCAGATGTGGCCGAACCAGGCTTTTGTATAGCTGGAGAATAACTTCATGGCTCTTGAACTCAATCCTTCTATTAATGAAAGCTAACACACCATATGCCTTCTTAACTCTATCCACCTGGGTGGCAGCTTTCAGGGAAATTTGAACATGAACCCCGAGATCCCTCTGCTCCTCCACACTGCCAAGAATCTTTCCGTTAACCGTGTATTCTGCTTTCAAGTTTGTCCTTCCAAAATGAATCACCTCACACTTTTCTGGGTTAAACTCCATCTACCACTTCTCAGCCCAGCTCTGTATTCTATCAATGTCCCTTTGTAACCGAGAACAGCCCTCCGCACTGTCCACAACGTGACCCACCTTCGTATCATTCACGAACTTGCTAATCCACCCTTCCACTCCTTCATCCAAATCATTTACAAAAATCACAAATAGAAGAGGACCCAGAACAGATCCTTGTGGTACACCACTCGTAACTGAGCACCATGTTGAATATTTTCCGTCCATTACCACCCTTTGTCTTCTAAGGGTCAGCCAATTCTGAATCCAATCTGCCACATTTCCCCCTATCCCATGCCTCATTACCTTCTGCGTGAGCCTACCATGGGGAGCCTTATCAAACACCTTACATAAATCCATGTAGACCACATCCACTGTTCCACCTTCATCCACATGTTTGGTCACCTCTTCAAAGAATTCAATAAGGTTTGTGAGGCATGATCTACCCCTCACAAATCCATGCTGACCATCATGAATCAAACTGTGCCTTTCCAAGTGATCATAAATCCTGTCTCTCAGAGCCCTTTCCAATAATTTGCCCACCACTGAAGTAAGACTAACTGGTCTGTAATTCCCGGGGTTATCCCTGTTCCCTTTTTTGAATGAGGGAATGACGTTTGCCCCTTTCCAATCTTTCGGCACCATACCTGTGGACAGTGAGGAAGAAAAGATCATTGCCAAAGGCTCTGCGATCTTGTCGCTCGCTTCCCATAGAATCCTTGGATAAATCCCATCAGGCCCGGGGGACTTATCTATCTTCAACATCCTCAGAATTCCTAGCACATCTTCTTTACTAACATCAACCTCCTCTAGCCTACCTGTCCGTTTCACAATGTCCTCCTTTACAACTAGGTCCCTCTCAGTTGTGAATACTGAAGAAAAGTATTCATTAAGGACCTCTCCTATCTCTTTAGGCTCTGTGCACAAATTCCCTTTACAATCCTTGATCAGCCCTACCCTTTTTCTGGTCATTCTCTTGTTTTGCACATACGTGTAAAAAGCCTTGCAGTTATCCTTGATCCTATCTGCCAAGGTTTTCTCATGCCCCCTTATAGCTCTCCTAAGCCCTTTCTTCAGCTCATTCCTGGATAACTTGTATCCCTCTAGAGCCTTTTCTGTTCCTCTTTTCCTAAACCTTACATAAGCTTCCTTCTTCCTCTAAACCAGTTGTTCGACCTCTCTCGAGAACCATGTCTCCCTCACTCGACCGCATCTTCTCTGCCTGCTAGGGACAAATATATCAAGCACATGCAGTATGCATTCCTTAAATAATCTCCACATTTCTGTGGTGCTCTTCCTTGACAGCATCTTTTCCCAATTTATGTTGCCCAGTTCTTGCCTAGCTGAATTATAATTCCCTTCCCCCAATTATAAACTTTACCCTGCCGTATGTAGGTATCCTTTTCCATAACTATCGTGAAAGAAACAGAGTTATGATCGCTACCGCCAAACTGCTGTCCTACCAACAGGTCTAACACTTGGGCCAGTTCGTTGCCAAGCACCAAATCCAAAGTGGCCTCTCCTCGTGTTGGTCTATCTACATACTGTGTCAGGAATCCTTGCTGAACGCACTGGACAAAATCTGATCCATCTAAACTATTCCAACTAAAATGTTTCCAATCAATATTTAGAAAGTTGAAGTCACCCATGACTACAACCCTGTGACTTCTGCACCTTCCAGTATCTGCCTCCCAATCCGCTCCTCTACTTCTCTGCAACTATTAGGGGGTCTGTAAAAAAACCTCAACAAAGTGACTGCTTCTTTCTTGTTCCTGACCTCAACCCAAACTGACTCTGTAGACATATCATTCTCGAACTGCCTTTCAGTAGCTGCTATGCTCGCCCTGGCTAGCAATGCCACTCCCCCACCTCTTTTTCCACCCTCCCTATTTCTTTTAAAGCACCTAAATCCCGGAACTTCCAACATCCATTTCTCTCCCTGAGTTACCCAAGTTTCTGTAATGGCCACAACATCGTAGTTCCAAGAACCGACCCATGCTCTAAGTTCATCCACTTTATTTCTGACACTTCTTGCATTGAAGTATGCACACCTCAAACCATCTCAGTGCCCGTAATTACGCTCCATCAACAGCATTTCTTTATAAACCACCACACTCCATGTTGTGTCTGTTGGAAGGCCGAATACCTCATCCTCTGAATTATAAATCCGGTTCCCCACCCGCTGCGAAACTAGTTTAAACCATCCCATACAGCTCTAGCAAACCTCCGTCCCAGGATATTTGTGTCCTTCCGGTTCAGATGCAACCCGTCCTTACTGTACAGGTCCCACCTTCCCCAGAATGTGCTCCAATTATCCACATAATGGAAGCCCTCCCTCCTACACCAGCCCTGTAGCCACATGTTTAGCTGCACTCTCTCCCTATTTCTTACCTCCTTATCATGTGGCACTGGTAGTAATCCAGAGCTAACTACCCTGTTTGTCCTGGACTTCAGCTTCCAACCTACTTCCCTGTACTCGTTATTCACATTCTCTGTCCTTTTTCTGCCTATGGCATTGGTACCGATGTGTACCATGACTACTGGTTGCTCACCCTCCCCCTTAAGGATCTTGAAGACACGATCTGAGACATCACACACCCTGGCACCCGGGAGGCAACATACCATGCTTTCATCTCGTTCGCGTCCACAGAACCACCTGTCTGTGTCTCTTACTATTGAATCTCCCACTACAATTGCTCTCCTATTCTCCCCCCGTCCCTTCTGTGCCACAGGGCCAGGCTCAGTGCCAGAGACCTGTCCGCTATGGTCTTCCCCCGGTAGGTTGTCCCCCCAACAGTATCCAAAATGGTATACTTATTATTGAGGGGAATAGCCACAGGGGATCTCTGCACTGTCTGCCTATTTCCTTTCCCCTTCCTGACAGTCACCCAGCTACCTTTTTCCTGTATCTTGGGTGTAACCTCCCAGTAACTCCTCTCTATCTTCCCCTCAGCATCCCGAATGATCTGGAGTTCATCCAGCTCCAGCTCCAGTTCCCTAACGCGGTTTTTGAGGAGCTGGAGTTGGGTGCACTTCTCGCAGGTGAAGTCAGAGGGGACACAAGCAGTGACCCTTACCTCCCACATCCTGCAAGAGGAGCATGTAACTGCCCTAGCTTCCACTCCCTCTACTCTAGATTTCCAGAAGAAGAATTTAAAAAAAGCCTTACCTTACCGAACATTCAAACAGTCTTTTTTGGTTAGAGGAGGAGGACGGGTGGGACACACTACACGTGTAGTGTTTCGGGTTTAGCCAATGCCCCAATTTATCTGTTTCTTCCTGGCTTGCGTTCCCTCCACACACCCGCCGCTGAAAACAAGAGGGCCACTTGCTGCTCGAGGTAAGTTTTTATACAGGGAGAAACTAAAACCGCCGTTATGTGTAATGGTAAAGTGTGCTGAATGCACGACATAGGTTTGCATGAGTTGGAGCCAGACTGGCATAGATACTATAAAGAGCCATTTGATGAATAGATTTTGTAGGATGATATAGAGGTATGGTTCTCAGAGCAGCAGATTGATATGTCATGGATGGTATGAGGGGGCCATGGATGAGTGGATGGGTAAACGTTAGCTTGAAGGATATGAGGGGCCATTTGAGTGGAAGAATTGACATGAAAGTTGGGATGAGTCACAATAGGTGAGTGGAAGGTCAGAAGTTAGGCTGGAGTGTATGAGGGGCAGAGGATATGAGTAAAGGGGCATAGATTATCATTGTGAAATGGCATGAAGTAGTTCAGCTGGGCATTTGTAGGTAACAGAGGGAAGAAGGTAGATGTGGTTTTGGTGAAGGACATATGTTACCATGGTGTGTGTATGTGAGTGACCACATGGAATGGATGGTGTGCATGAAACAGCATAAATGGAGCACAAGGAGTATCTGGGGTAGTAAGGGATGAAGTTTGAAAGGCTTTTTTAAATTTTTTGTGGGACATGTGCATCTCTGTCTGGCCAGTATTTATTGCTCTTCGTTAGTTGCCCCTGAGAACAGCCATTGTAGCCCATGTGCTACAGGTTGACCCACAATGCCCTTGGGGAGAGAATTCCAGGATTTTGACCAAGCAATAGTGAAGGAACAGGGATATATTTCCAAGTCAGGATCGTGAGTGGCTTGGAGGGTAACTTGCAAATGCTGGTGTACCCATGTATCTGCTGCCCTTGTCCTTTCAGATAATAGTTGTTATGGGTTTGGAAGGTGCTATCTAAGGAATTTCTGCAGGGTATCTTATTGATATTACTTACTACTGCTACTGGACATCAGTGGTAGAGGAAGTGAATATTTGTGAACATTGTACCAAACAAGCGGGCTGCTTTATTTTGGATGGTGTCAAACTTCTGGAGTGTCGTTGGAGCTGCACTCATCCAGGCAAGTGAAGTGCATTCTATCACACAGACTGAGTCAGGAGGTGAGTGACCCATTGCAGTAATCCTAGCCTCTGACCTGCTCTTGTCGTCACTCTGTTTAGGTTGTGAGCCTAATTGAGTTTTTGGTCAATAGTAATCCTAAAGATGTTGATAATGGGGGATTTGAGTGATGACAATGCTATTAAATGTTGAGGGTGGTGAATAGATTGCCTCTTATTGGAAATTGTCATTGCCTGACATTTGTGTGCTATGAATGTTACAAGCTACTTGACAGCCCAAGTCTGAATATTGTCAAGATCTTATTGCATTTGGACTGCTTAAGTATCTGAGGAGGCACGAATGGTGCTGAACATTGCGCAATCAACAGCAAACATCCCCCCTTCTGACCTGATGAAGAAGGAAAGAAGCTGAAAATAGTTGAGCCTGGGACACTACCCTGAGGATCTCCTACAGAGATACCCTGGAGCTGAGATGACTGACCTCCAACAACCACAACCATCTTCCTATGTACCAGGTATGACTCCAACCAGCAGAGAGATTACCCCCGATACCCATCGATTTCAGTTTTGATTGAGCTCCTTGATGCCATACTCAGTCAAATGTGGCCTTGATGTCAAGGGCTGTCACTCTCACCTCGCCTCTGGAATTCAACTCTTTTGTCCATGTTTGAATGAAGGCTGTAATAAGGTAAGGAGCTGTGTACTCCTGGTGGAACCCATGCTTGGCATCATTGAGCATGTTGTTGATGAGCAGGTGCTGCTTGATGGCACTATTGATAACACCTTCTATCACTTTACTGATGATTGAAAGTAGACTGATGGGATTGTCATTGGCTGGGCTGGATTTGTCCTGATTTTAATGTTGGTGGGAATACATATTTATACTTACGGACTTGGAAGATATAAAATGTTCTAGAGATTTTATGGATTGAAAATGCTTTACCATTTAGTTTTATCAAGAAGTGAAGTTAACAACTTAAAGTGTGTTGACCGTGACTTGATGTTTACAGAGAAATGAAATGACTTTATAAAAAGAGCAATTTAGTCATTCAGTAAGATAAGAGATGGGGTTTACAGTTCTATATTACTGAAAAGTCTTGCTCTAAAATAACTTTATGGGAATAATTACCTAGCAATCCATTCTGGATTTATTCTTCTATTCAACAGACCTAAGCAGTCAGGAAAACATCCCAGAAGGTCTCACCTGAAATACTTCTCCCTGTCAAAGTTTGAGAGCCTAATAAAGTTTCCAATGCCAGTATTTCTGACTACAATCTAAAACATGAAAAGGTGGACTGAGGGCATTTTCCAAGGACTCAGAACTAGGTTGATAGCCATCAGAATTGAGGTAATGCTATCATTCTCCATCTGCCAGTAATTTTATTGGCAGTAAACCTGGTGGACTGTGAGAAGTCATTAAGTTTATCCTTTCTTTTCAGACCCTTGGCCTACAGTGCTAATTTTATTGCCTCTTTTAAAAACATTATATCTGTGGAGCTTGTTGTATTCTGTGTTGTGTGAGGATATCTGTGTTTGGGGTTAAAGAGATGTAATTTTAATTCAGGATTATAGTTTAGATGATAACCAGTGTTTACCACTGGTTTTAATAATAATATTTATATTCTACTTTGTGGATTATGAAACAACTTCACAGAGGCTGGTATCCCATCAATCAAGTCACCCTTTATTTACACGTGCATAATACATAACAGCTCTCAGAGTGAACAGATGTCTAACACTATTTAAATATGTCAGCCAGGGCTCCCTGTTAACACTTAGGTTAACAGCTCCAATCAGGGAACTCATATTCTATGAGGTCCACCTGGCTGATCTCATTACAGTCATCACATATTACATTGATTTTATTAAAGAATCCTGGTGAAAGTCTTTCACTCTGGATAGTACAAAAATTGAGCAATTGATTAGTTTGGTGATTATTCAGCATACTTTGATGTGATTAATTCAGTAGTAAGGGCTTGACATTCAACAGTTTCTCCATGTCATGATCAAAGCATTTTTTTTGAACTTCAACAATGTGCTTGTAAGTGTAAAAAAATGTGAAATAAACTTCAACAATGTGCTTGTAAATGTAAAAAAAATGTAAAAAGTAAACATTTCAAACTGCTGCAGATTATTTTACTTCCCAATTTGGGAAAGGCTGTACTGAAAAAATCTAGTGTGGTTGAGTAGAAGGGAGACAGATGATTAAAATAAGATAAGTGTTGCAGGGATTTATGATGTATATTTAGCACCACAGGCACTGCAGTAAATCAATGACATTGCAAGTTTGAAAGATGCATTAGTTTTCACTTGCACCTTGCAAAATCCTACAAAACATACTTCACAGGGGACCGTTTGTAGAACACTTGTAATCTCATGTTTGAATAATGTACCCTGAGTCCACTAAAATAGAATGAAACACGGTAGATTATTGGTTTAAGAAAAATAATCAAAATATTTTTGTTCATTTAATAGCCTTCCTCCAATGTTTGGAGCTAGATTTTCTGTATAACCTGGTCTTAAAGGATAAAGTTGTTACAGAGATAGTAGGAACTGCCAATGCCGGAGAATCTGAGACAACAAGGTGTAGAGCTGGATGAACACAGCAGGCCAAGCAGCATCAGAGGAGCAGGAAAGCTGACGTTTCCAATCAAGACCTTTCTGCCTAGACCCGAAACGTCAGCTTTCCTGCTCCTCTGATGCTGCTTGGCCTGCTGTGCTCATTCAGCTCCACACCTTGTTGTCTCTTAAAGGATAAGGATCAGACTGGAAAAATAGCTTTGAGGATCGAAAAGTCTGGTCAAATTATTTGAGATTGCTAATTTTTTTATTCATTCATGAGTGGGGTATGTAACTTTTAGCTATCGAGGCTGGCATTCATTGCCTAGGTGGCAGTTAAGAGTCTGCCGTATTGCTGTGAGTCTGGAGTCACACGTAGATCAGACCAAGTTAGGACACCAGTTTCTTTCCCTGAAGGACACTACTTAACCAGATGGGGTTTCCCTGACCCGTGACAACAATTTCAATGTCATCATTAGACTCTTAATACCAATTCTTTTTTTGTTGAATTCAAATTCCACCATCTGCCATGGTGGAGCATGTCCTCTAGAGCATTACCTGGCTCTCTAGATTAACAGTTGAGTGATAATGCCAGTGAAAATAATCTGTCTGTTTGATAATTACACACAGTAGGGAATTGAGTGAGGTTGAAACTGACCATCATTAGTTTGCTGCACAAATTGTTCAAAATGAAACAAAATATAAGTTTTGTTAATAGGCAAGTGTTGGTCTGTTAAGACTTTTATTTTGTATGCCTAGTGCATACGATGAGATGAACAATGATTTTATTTGAAGGTACAGGCTGTAATTTACCTAAATCAAAATTTTAGTTGTGGGTTTTGTTTTAGATTTGGATGATCTATGTTTTCTCATATTATTCTGACAGATGGCTTTTTGCTGCATAAACCAGTGGGCTTTTTGCCCACGTACGCTCTCTGCCAAAAATACATGAAATTGGACTAATGGTGTTTGCAGGAGAGTTAAGCATAAAACTTTAGTGTGCACAGTTTTTGTATACCTGCCAGACAGTAATGATGGGTTGACGGAAAGTACAATGGTCAGTGGCTGAGTTGCACCTGATTCATTACTTTGCTTGCTGTGGCATATTCTAATTAGAAATGCAGGGAGGTATGGAGTTATCAACAGCAAGACTGGGAGACTGGACAGCAAAATATTTGGTAAATGCTACACGTGTCACCATTACAGAAAAATCTGTCTTTCTATCCTGTGCATACAGACCAGTTTCTTATAACCTCTTGGCTCTAATAAATTATTTGGTCTGCAAGCTAACTATGTGATCGTCATACAATGCTTACAGTGTGGAAACAGGCCATTTAGCCCATAGTGTCAATACTGACCCACCAAAGTGCATTCCATCCAGACCCACTGTGCCCCACTCTCTCCCTGTAACCCTGCAGTTAATCCACCTAGGCTGCAAATCCCTAGATACTACAGGCAATTTTGCATGGCCAATCCACCTAACCTGCATGTCTTTGGACTTTGGGAGGAAACTGGATCACCTGGAGGAACCCCATGCAGACACAGGGAGAATGTGCAACCTCCACACAGACAGTTGTCTGAGGCTAGAATTGAACCTGGGTCCCTGGCGCTGAGAGGCAGCAGTACTAACCACTGAGCCACACCATCTCTTGTACCAGTACAATATTCTGCCAAACTTCCATGGAAATATCTAAGAATTGATTAACAGAAATGCCTGTTTGAATTCTGGACGATTATTATTCATCCCTAGGATTGCTGATTCAATTATTTGTATAAGTATTGTTCCATGGGTTAGCATTTCAGCAGTTATTTTGTAGGGAAGTACAACTCAGATTCCCAATGCATTGACACTAAATGGGTTTTGAGTCCCAACCTTGCACTGGAGCTGTATTACAATGACAATGCATGTTTAAATTTAAATAGTCCATTGGCCAGGAGCTGAGTTTGGCCCTCTATTTGAAACATTGAGCCCCACTAGGAGCTGGTAGTTACTTGCCTGACAACAGGAAAGGCAAATAGCAGCATGTTTGGGGCTGCCATTGCTTTGTCGAGTTGAACAGACAGTTCCTGAGAAACGAAAGGAGGCAAACTGTGGCCTGGTGTGATATGGTTGGATCAGTATCCATGCTGGCACTGGTGGGTTTTTTGGGATTGTTTAAAAGATCATTGCAATTAAAAGCTTTTTGGATCTTAGCTGCAGCAAACCTGACAGCTGCACATGGATGAGCACAAGGCTTGCCTGGAAAAGTTTTGAAAATTCCATTCCACTCTGTGCAGCTGCTTAACAAGCCTCGTAATGAGTTTTAGCCTCCATTATTTGATAATGGACATATTTACCACTCCTTCCCACTCATTTTCCCTTTGGAATTTCAAAGCTGTCCCAGAGGTACTAAGCTCCCAAAATTAGGACAGTAAGTTTCAAAGCATGTCCCCATCTGCCTTTGAAAAAAAACAGTGACACATGTTTGGCTGCTTTGATCAGCTACTTTTGCATGTTATTTGAATTAGAAAGCACTTTTTAAAAAATTGATTTAAACTTTGTCCTCTTACTGATGCAATAAAAGGATAATGCTAAAGTATACAGTTCATATCTCAATGCAGAGATCATTCTACATGCTAGATATCTCATTGCATTACTGAAGCAATATTACATGATGGAGATAGTCAGAGCCATAGAGATGTGCAGTACAAAAACAGACCAGTCTGACTCGTCCATGCCGACCAGATATCTGAAATTTATTAATCTCATTTGCCAGCATTTGCCCCATATCTCTCTAAATCCTTTCTATTCATATACCAATCCAGATGCCTTTTAAATGTTGTAATTGTACCAGCCTCCACCACTTCCTCCGGCAGCTCATTTCATGCATGCACCACCCTCTGTGTGAAAAAGTTGCCCCTTAGGTCCCTTTTGAATCTTTTCCCTCTCAACTTAAACCTATGTCCTCTAGTTTTGGACTCCCCTACTCTGGTGAAAAATCCTTGGCTATTTACCTCATCGATAGCCCTCATGTTTTTATAAACCACTGTAAGGTCACCTCCCCTCAGCCTTCGAGACTCCAGGGAAAATAACCCCAGCCTATTCAGTCCCTCTGAATCTTAAATCCTCCAACCCTGATAACATCCTTGTAAATCTTTTCTGAATGCTTTCAAGTTTAACAACATCTTTCCAATAGCAGGGATACCAGAGATGAATGCAAAATTCAAAAGTTGCTTGACCAATGTCTTGTACAGCTGGAAGATCATCTTACATTATAAAGATCATACTAACCTACTTTAATTCATATTTTGGCTTTTGTCTCTTCTCATTCCCAACATTCACCTTTCTCTTCTAAACAGGCTGATGTTCCTGTTGAAAATTAGACTTTGGGTACATCTTCATGGACATATTTTTCATAGCAAGTTAAACAAATGATGTCACTAAACTATTCCATCCTTCATACATCAGAGCCAAGCTTTATCCTATTGTATGCTAATATCCATATTACCAACAGGATTCAATGATAATGATCACACGTAGGATAGTTATCCAATTTATTTTTATATACAAATCACAGAGGGATTTTATGGCACTCCTACAGTCTGAGGTGAGATCAGCCAACTCAACATAAGTATCTTGCTGGACCTGATATTTATATTTAAGAATAATGAGAGTACCCAAATATCTAAGTAAAAACTGAAACAACAGTGAATGCTGTACATCAGAAACAAAAACAGACATTTTTAGAAAAGCCCAGCAGGACTGGCAGCATCTGCAGAGAGAAGTGAGAGTGAAACTTTCCATTCCAGTGACCTGTCTCTGGACCTGAAACTTTAATTCTGATTTCTCTCCACAGATGCTGCTAGACCGGCTGTGCTTTTCCAGAAATTTCTGTTTTTGTACCCAAATATCAATTTCCTTCCAGCTAGTATGGAATTTCAGATAACTCTGCAAATTGTATGGAAGTGAAACATACAGTTATTAGTGGAGGTATATTGACTCAGAATTAACTTCATAGACTGGTTTAAGCACTTGGGCAACTGAAGCTTGGATTGTTTCAAAAGAGGATCACTCAGTGGAGAGGTAATTGATAAATTAGAGATGAAATGAATTTAAGATACTTGTGGAAAAGTAGCAATTACAGAGCAACAACCTTAAATTTGCCTGATCTGCCTTTCCATTGAAATTTATGAAAAATGAAAATTGAGTAAGCTGGGTGTATGAGGGAAATGCCAGAATGAAGTTAAAATATGTGCCCCCTTCCTCATTTTGTCATTTTGGCCTGTTGGAAAACTTTAATTTCACCCCCATTAATCTCAATAGTCACTTTGGTAACATCGACAGAACAATTGGCTGGTGAGTGTAAATTCAGTAGGAACTTTGAAGAAGGATAAACATTTGCTGTTGATATGGGGAAGAAAAATGGGAGTTGAACAAATTAGACAGCGTTCGCAAAGAACTGATTTGCACATGATGGGCTGAATGGCCTCCTTCTGAGCTGTATGCTTCTATTTGTTGCAAAATTCACTTCTGGAGCCTGTTTATTGAAATCTCTTGAAACATATGCCAGATGTTTATGGTCATTTCTGCTGTGGACTGAACATGAGTTCTGATTACATGGGCGTGATGTGTGCACAGGAAGTATATGGCTCAGGCAGTTTGTTAAGCATCATCCAACTGGCACACAAAATGCTATCTTGAACTATGCAAATCCTATTATTGCTCTCCCTTAATTTTTACCCACCATATATGTTGCATGACCCCTCACTAGCTCTTTAATGGACACACTATTTAACGTCTAAGCGAAGAGCTTTTGTTTCTTTCTGCAGGGTGAGGGGGAGGTACTTTATTTTGTATAACGTGCATCGAATTTCATGTCGAGTTAGCAGACATACGTGGAATCACTCAGTGTTTGGAGCTTAGTTGAGTTAGGAAGGCAGTGTGTTCCTGTTGGGCTACAGCATGACTTGCTGGTGGAGCACAGAGAGTGGAAGTTGTGGGAAGAGGGAGATGGAGGAGGGCTTGCAATACCATTAAATGGCCCCATGTATTAACAACCAATTTAGAATTGTCAATCAAGCTTGCAGTGGGGCACACTTGCACGTACTGGAGGCTACATATGTTAATTCACAGGGCCCTGTTCTTTGCAGACAGAATGATCATACACTCTGCATGTTTCCACTGAACAAAATAGGTGAACAGCTGTTTCTTGGTTCACCCTGACAACACAATTGACTAGGACTACATCACAGTCCACCAGATGGCTGCAGTAAGACTGTTGACCTTCAAGGTTTCAAGGAGACTACCAATGGCCACAGTGCCTCTGTGCCTTAATGGTTCAGCTTCAGACTGCATTCCTCAGCACATGTTCCAGCATTCTGGGCCATCAGTCATCAATGTAACAACAGTGCGGGAGCATGATTGTCATCATCCAGAGAGACATCAGTAGGTTTGGGCGCCACAAAACACAGATTGCTAGGAGACTCTGCGTGGCTCTTTCGGCATTGTCATGACACTCATGATGGCAGCATATCTGAGACCACATGGTATCACGCTGAACTTGACTGGCAATGCATTTGGGTCACATGAGCTCAGTCTCATCCTTGTTTGCAGCACTGGAACATTGGTTAGCTTCTGCCCTTTGCTGCAATGGAAACTCAGACACCAGCCATGGACTTCATGGCCAGATCTGCAAGTACTGTCGTGGATTTGACCAACCCTTGCATGATGGATGGTGTGGGTTCCTAACTCTCCATGAAACCCCGTCCTAAGTTGAAGTCAGAAACCTCATGTCCCTTTGTGTGATAGTAGGTTCAGTGACAGGTTATCAATGTACCAAGCATCTCGATATATATGTCCATCAGTGTTCTCCTATAAACCACTCCAGCAATGCACTCGTCTCAGTTCTCTGTAGCAGAAATTGTCTTCAACATTCACATCTTATGAGCTGGCCCATGTACCATAACTTCTCCCAGGGCTGGTTACAGCTGACTGACAGATGGCACACCACACTTGAATCCCTCAAAACTACGTCTATAGGATCTAGAGTTTCAGCTTCCCTATTCGTGGATGCAAGATCGGGTGCCAGTGTTTCTTTATCAGGGGCCTGGTGTTGCCCACCCACAGAGGTTAGGTGTAGATTAGTAGGTCAGGTGATGAATTGTGGGCATCTGAAGGTGAGACTTTGCACAGTAGTTAGGAGGTGGAGTAGAATGTCAGTGATCCATGTGGCTGGTATTTACAGACAGTATTTCATGCAAGATAACAGGGGAAGTTGGTTTTGAGAAGCAGAGGAGACTGTGTGGACAACCAGTTATTAGTGATGCTAAATACAGTGGCCTCAGGCACAGCCTGTACCTTAAGATGGAACGCCACCTCCTCCAAGGGGTATGTATTAACAGGAATGCCTAAATCACAGCAGATTTCTGTTGCTGTATGCAGTTATTAGTGACAAGAGAGAGGGGAAAATGTTGGTAAGTGTTTTCAGTTGATACACCTGCCTTAGCGGAATAGGTGGAGGTACATAGAATCCAAGAGGTGCTTGTAAGTCTACGAGGGTCATACCGAGCATCTGGACACTAGGCATGGGAATTGATAATTCCTGGGTGTGTGATAGGGCTGTGGTGCATTGAGCAGCACAAGAGATGGGTTATACTGTGGGTGCAGGAAATTTGATGATGCATTCACTGAACTTGACAACATACGTGAGATTGTTAAATTTTTTCTGGAATTGCAACCAGGTGCTTCAGGCGAGAATCCAAGAAGTAATTTCTCTGCTTACTGATTGCCTTGAAGGCCTTCTGGGTGCTTGAAGAAACATGACCTTTCTCCTCTATTTCAGTTCCTGCTGCCTTGAACACAGCATCAAAGTACTTGAGAGCTCTCCATCTCTTGGCTCTGCTGTTCCATTGCCAGACCTTTTCTATCCGTCAAAGTCTTACTGAGACTGTTACAGCAGGGTCATTCTGATCCCTGTTCCTGAAATCAGACTTAATTTTTTTTATTTGATCTGATTTATTATTGCCACATGTACCTAGGTACAGTGAAAAGTTTCATTTTGCATGCAGAACAGGCAGATCATACCATCCAAAATGCATTCGGGTAATAGACCGGAGCGAAGAATACAATGTTACGACAGTAGAGAAGGCGCACAAAGAGTGAAATTGACATTCAAATTTTAAATTTGAGAGGTACACTCTAATAACAGCAGTGATTTTCCCTGCATGATTTTACAAAATGTTTGATACCAGCTTTGCTGATGTGGTATCTGTTGTGGTCGTGTGCACTGGAAGTACCTGAGATGCCTTGGGCAGACTAATTACAACCAATCCTTCTCATTAGTATTAGTCTAAGCTACTGTTACTAAGTGGGGAAGGATAAACACTCCAAAATCTTTGGCAGAAATAAGATTCAAACTAGATGAGCAGAATAGATGCCTTATGATGCTTAATAGCTTATTACATTACATCTCAGTTTTGTGTGAGCACGCTCTAAGACCTTAATTTTTACTTCAAAGTAAGTACACATTTCTGGTACCTAGATAGGTTTAGCACCAGACTGTAACGCTCAAAACACAGAGACAAGAACAACTGGTCAGTCCCTCCCAAGGACAATCTTTTATTTATTTTTAAAAGCTTAGCTCATGATGTTTGATTACAGTTTTGGTACTAATTGCTGTATAAAACAAAGGCTGCTGATATAAGCCCAGAAGAGGTAAAATAAAATTTGAGTCTAACAAATCTAAACAAATATATGGAATGGGCTGACTTTAAGACTGATAGGGGACTTAGAGTTTCAAATTAAGGAAGGGCCCTAAAAGATTTTTACAAATAAAATAATTAATAGATAGGATTCTTCTTTGGAACTCTCCTATCAGAATTGAAATATTAAGTCTGTTTCTCTCTCCATAGATGTTGCAATATCTGTTGAGTTTCTCCAGCACTTTTTTTTATTTTAGGTAATTACGAAGTGTCCTTATTCAACTCCTGTACTTTCCTACATTTCTGTGGCCCAGAATTTTTTACTGAAGTTCTCAGAGACCTTCTGATATTCACTTGTAGTTTTCATCAGCAGCACTGAGATTGATCCTTTTGCTGCTTCACCAGCAGCAAAAGACATAAAAAAGGTCTCAAAAGGATACTGAGTTTGGGAAATGTTGCTGCATATTGGAAGTAGGAAGAATAACATCCAAATTGTAAGTGGTTTACATGACATATTAACATCTGATAAAACACCAGTATTCATCCTTCTTTTATCCTGGTAGGAGTGTGAAACATACTTCTAATCTGAAGTGGTTAAAAGCATTCTGATCATTTTACCAACCTTAGTCAACCATAAATGTAACAAATAATTACATAGAATTACATGGACTCTGAAGCAAGCAAGCAGGTCATTCTGCTCAAATGGTTCATGTTGAAGTTTATACACCATACGAGCCTCCTTCCACACTAATTATCTGTCTGTGTATCTTGCTCCCTTACCCTCCTTGGACCTTCTCCTTCATGTATCATACCTGTCCTTACAGACACTGTTATTGGCTTGATCACTCCATTTAGCTATTTAAAAGGATAACACAATGTGTTAGATTGCCAGAGACAGAGAAAAAAAAATGTATTTTTTAGCAGGCAGCTCTCTTGAATAAAAGAAAACAAAAGTTTGAATTTAACTGTCAAAGACAAGAGAATATCATTTTATGAGATGTGCAGAAGCAGAATTAGATGTCAAATGCACACATTTAAATTTTGCTCCAAATTAACTCATTGTGGTCAATCTACTGTTTTACAGTATTTCCTAATAGAAGGCTTAAGTGATGAACTATTTCAATTAAATATAAAAGTTTGCTGCCTACCAATATTTTAAAAAATCTGTCTGACCTTACAAGCACCCATGATCTGATCTCAATTGAGCAGAAAGATTGGCTACTTTTCACTGGGTGATTGAATCCACTTTCCAATGTGCTCACTTAGTGCAAATAAATCCATCAGCATGCTTGCATTTTAAATTCTATCAGACTCCACTGAAGTCATATTGGCCCTGGTTTAGATTTTTTTTATTGCTGCCTTGTACTTGACAGACCTGCTTAATGCTTTATAGGCTCACATTAACTATATCACCCTTCCTTTATTTAGACATCAAATCTATTCCCCAAATGCTGTACCTCTTATTGCAAAGGTCAGAGGCGTAGCGCAAAGCAATCAATTAGAGTCCACTAAGTGAATGTAGAACTCAGGCACAAGTTAAAGCAATGGATGACAGAAGGCCTTACCCTTTAACTGAGAAGGTAAAAGATAAATAAATCTGGTGAAAAGCTCAGGATTTGCAAAATTCTCCTCCTTCACCTTTATCCACATGTTACCTTCTTCCTTTACTGCTGGCCATTCCGTAAACACAACAGATTTCTCACTAAAACAAATGGCACAATTTGTCAGGTTTTTCCTCAGGGTCCACACACCTTCTGAACACTGAGTTCCCATGGAAACCGAGCAAGATGGAGGCTTCTTGCAGGGCTACAGACAAGAGGAGTGTAAAAGGCAAGTCCAAACATTTCAACATCAAGTGTTGCTGACCTTTAAATATCTTTTGTGACTGTTCTAGCAATTGCCATTATTTCTTTGTTTTACAGTCCTGAGCTGTTTCACTGATGCTGTCAGGTTTTTCAAAAACAAGGATCCTCCAAACTGATGGAAACAGTGAAGTCACCCTGTCTACGTGTCATGTCCCCAACACAGAAGAGACCACATTGTGAGCAGTGAATTCAGTAGATTAGATTGAGTGAAGTGCAGGTAAAGTGCTGCTTCACCTGGAACTATGTTTGAGCCCTTGGATACTGATGATGGAGGAAGTAAACAGACAGGTATTAAACCATCATGGTTGCACAGCAAAGTGTCATGGGCAACAAAAACAAAGTTACTGGAAAAGCTTAGCAGGTCTGGCAGCATCTGTGAAGGGAAAAAACAAGAGTTAACGTTTCGGGTCCGGTGACTTGTTGGGCCGAAGGGCCTGTTTCCACACTGTAGGGATTCTGACCCTTCCTCAGAAAGTGTCATGGAGTTGTGGGGAGGTGTTGGGAGTGAAGGAGGGTGTCCTAGAGAGGACAATCCTCACAGAAGGCTGACAAGGGTGGGAAGGGGAATATGTGTCTTGTAGTGGTTACACCAACTAATGTCTTTTAAAAGAAAACCATTTTACCAGACTTTCGAGTTACAAAAGAGTGAATTTATTAGTTACTGAATACCAGAAGAAATAATAGCACAACACGTACCTGCAGATTAAGAATGTGTGAGCCAAAAAAAGATAAAAGTTAATAAAATAATATACAGATCAGTAGCTAAGTTGTTTGTCAAGGAAAGATAGTAAAATATTACCAGTCATTACCTTGAGTGATACTGCAGCATGATCATTGATAACTGAGCAGATAATTTTGAGTTTCTTGGTTATGTAGGTTGGTTGAAATTCTTTTGTCCTGGTGGTGGCTGGATGGTAGCACTTGGAGTGTGAGAATGTTTTCACTCTGTCTTTACCTGCAATGCCCAGGTGTTTACGGGCTGTTCCCAAGCTGTGAAATGGACAGCACACTCATCCACACATAACCCAACCAGTCATTGGCACACAGAGACCCGTGGTTGCAGTTAATTTTAAACCCTTTTTTTGTATATCATTGAAAGGGTAACACATGCCTTACAGAGATGGCTTCTTGCTAAGAGGAAGTGTGGATAGTCAACCTCTCATTATGTCTTGTATTTTATGTCTTTCTGCTTGAAGTTACTCTGAGCTTGTACAGGTATGAATTCCTTAGGTCTACACAGAAATGCTAGATCATCATTAAATTTATATTCCTTTTCCTACTTCGGCTGGAGCATTCCTCTTTTAAAAGAAACGTTGGAATTAAAAGTTCAGCAGCCTGTAAGTGCTTAGGGTTCTGATCTGACATCGTGACAGCTGTAACAACAGACCTTGGGATGTTTGGCTCACCATGCCTGAGTACCTCTTCAAAAGTATCCAAACCACAATAAGTCATGCACCGCATAGTACTACATAAAACTCAGCATGACCAGGAACCAATATTGACCACTTAGCAATGCTCGTTAAGAGTATGCAAACTGCTTTTGTAGGCTTCAGCATATGTAAATGGTAAAACAAAATCAAAAAATGTGGTCTAAATCAACAGAGGAGCAGCTACCATGGAAGCATGATCTTATACACACATACACTCACTAACAATTCAGTTTGGCCTGAAACTTTATTGCTCCCGCAACAAAGCAAGTGCTTACATCAAGGTGTTAAGCATTACACTTCACATATCCTTAATTTAACATCAGTAGACATAAAAGAAGTGGTTGGATATTGAACTGTTTCACTATTTGTCTACAAGACAATGCCTGCACCTTGACAATATTTGCCATTCATATTGGCCTGCTCCATCTTAATGTCTTTTAGTCTTGGTAAAGGTTGGAGATCATTTACTATGTCATAGAGTCTTGCAGCAGGGAAACAGACCCTTCAGTCCAACTTGTCCATACCAAGCAGGATTCTTAAACTGAACTAATCCCATTTGCCATCCTTTGGCCCATATCCCTCTAAATCCTTCCTGTTCCTGTACCTATCTAGATTCCTTTAAATGTTGTAATTATATTTGCCTCTACCACCTCCTCTGGCAGCTCATTCAATGTACGCACCAACCTCTGTGAAAAAGTTGCCCCTCAGGTCCCTTTTAAATCTTTCCCTCTCACCTTAAACTGATGCCCTCCAATTTTGGACTCACCTAGCCTGGGAAAAAGACCTTGGCTATTCACCATATCAATGCCCCTCATGATTTTATAAACTTCTATAAGGTCACCCCTCAGCCTTCGATGCTTGAGGCGAAAAGACCCTGCCAATTCAGCTTCTCGCTAAATTTCAAACTCTCCAGTCCCAGCAACATCCTTGTAAATTTTTTCTGAACACTTTCAAGTTTAACAATGTTGTTGCTATAGCAGGGAGACCAGAATTGAATGCAGTATTCTAAATGTAGCTTCACCAGTATACCGTGCATATGCAACATGATGTCCCAACTCCTGTAGTCAGTGCACTGAGCAATAGAGGCAAGTGTGCCAAATAAATTCTTCACCACCCTGACTACCTATGACTCAACTTTCAAGAAACGCTGCACCTGAACCCCTGTTTCTCTTTGTTTGGCAACACCCCCAATCCACCGCCTCCCACCACCCCCACCCAAGGCTCTACCATTAACTGAATAAGTTTTGCCCTAGTTTCCCTTATCAAAATGCAACAGCTCACATTTATCTAAATTAATATCTGTCATTCCTTGGCCCATTTGCTCATTTGATCAAGGTCCCATTGCACTCCGAGATAACCTTCTTCACTGTCCACTATATCACCAAATTTGGCAGGGAAATGTTTTTCACACAAAGAGTGGTGAATGCCTGGAATATGCTGCCAAAGGAGGTGGTGGAAGCAGACACAACAGCAGCGTTCAATAAGCACATGGACAAATGCATGAATAGGAAAGGAATAGAGGGATATGGATCCTGTTAGTGAAGATAGTTTTAGTATGGAAGGATGAAATGTGCTGATGCAGGCTTGAAGGGCCAAAGGGCCAATTCCTGTGCTGTATTGTTCTTTGTTCCTATATTCACATCCAAATCATTTGTGTAAATCACAAAGAACAGTAGACCCAGCACCAATCCTTACAGAACACGGCTGGTCATAGGTCTCCAGTACGAAAAGTAACCCATTACTGTCACTATCCGTTTCCCACCTTCAAGCCAATTTTGTATCCAATTAGCTAGACCACCCCACTGTAATCCTTGTGATCTAATCATGCTAATCAGTCTACCATGTGGAACCTTGTTGAACACCTGCTGAAGTCCATGTAGACCACGGGCTGTACTGAAACTTTCTAAATATTTGTCCCCCTTATTGCCTTCTTGTCTTATTATTCCCACACTTGTAAATTTAATATCCAAATAATTGGCCTGTTCCACCAATGGTATCATTCCTATATCAACCTGAGATTATATTGTGGATAATTCTGCAAACACATTGAGATCAACATTCTGACTGCTGCTTATATTTGTGTTTCAGCAGGATCTTAAAACAATGCAAATCAAAATAGATTCAGATTGCAAGACAAGCTTTGTAAAGACAGAAATCACAGACAGATTGGCCAGTACCCAGGTAAAATACGATAGACTCAATAAAATTGTAATGAGGCTACAAAGAAACTGTAATAATTGGGTCAAATTTAAACCTGAGAAGTGAGTCTAACTGACTGTCTTCCAATTAAGAAAGCTGTTGATTTAAAAAAAAGCCAATGTAAACCTTACAGTATTTGAGGAAATTCACAATATATTTTCAACCAAAACTCTTTCCCATTGCTTGGTTACGTCACTTTTATTGTAATCAGAGCCAAAGACTCCCTTCTCTACCCACCTAGCATATCTGGAGTAAGGCTTAAACTCGTAACTTTGCACCTCAGACTGAGAATGTTATCGTTGAGCCAAGGCTCAATCCTCTGAAAAGGACCATAATAAATTGATAGCCTTAGAATAAAGGATCGTAATTACTAATACAATATTGACATGATCCTAATGAAAATGAATTAATATACCAGCAAGAAACATGACCCTTTCCAAGCCCAGATGTAAAATGTTTAAGTTTTTTAGGTTAACTCACCTAATTGCACAAAATTAGAAAACAGTTAAGAGAACTTTGTCAAACTGTTGTAATATTTCTACAAACCATTTAAATTTCTTAAATAAATTGAACTTCACGTCAAATGATAGTTCTACTATTTTAATCTAAATTTTCTCATAATTACTTTATAATAATAGATTATGAAACAACTCACAGAGGCCAGTATCCAGTCTCCAAGTCACCCTTTATTTACACATGCACAGTACTTGATATCGGTCCAGTTTCCTCAGGGCCAGCTCTCTGAATGAGGAGATCCCCTGATACTCCTGCTTATATCTGTCAGCCAGGACTCCTTGATTGCACGAGATATAAGCCCCAATCAGGGAACACATTCTATGAGGTCCACCTGGCTGACCCCGTTAAAATTATTGCAGATTCCTCTTCGAAGTTGTATTGCTGTGACAGTAGTTTGCCTATTACTGCATTCTCTCTGTAGTTCCATTAACCTTCTCTTCTGAAATGAGAATTTATTTAAATGACAAATCAAATTAGTTTAACCTGAGAGTCACAAGAAATGCAATTTCCCTGATACATTTTGTATGACTGCCAATTACCATTACCATAATTAACATATAATGGGTAGGCAAGGAGGAACATCTTCATTCAGAAGGAGGTAAGTCATTCATATTCTCCATCCAGGAAAGCTGTGGGAGACTCAGTCAATGAAAAAGTTTCAGACAAAGATCGATAGAGTTTTAGATATTAAATCAAGGAAAATTGGTTGTTGTGTGAATTGGCATTGAGCTAGAAGATCAGCCACGATCCAGTTGAATGATACAATGGTCTATTTCTGCTCCTTCTTTTATTTCCTGGTAATTACAATAACATGACATTATTGTACCATTGAAGTTTTTGAAGCTTGATAGTGAACTATAATACAGAGCTGGACTATTCATGAAATCGTTGAGTTTTATCAAAGTTCAGTACTAACCCCTGACAAACTCTACTTTAAACCTTCTTCCAACCCAAAAAAACCCATAAATCATTATTCTCTGTTTCGAATGCCTCAGCCAATTTTTTATCTATGTTGCTTTTGTCCCTTCTTTTCTAAAAGCGATTCCATTCCTTTCAACAACAACATCCCTTTTGAGTCGGTTGTATTGTGATTTTTCAAACATATTTTGGAATTCCATATATACCAGTCTTCTCCTCTTCAAAGTCTGTTTCCTTTTCTAAAAACTCCATCAAGTAAGTTAGGCAAGATTTTCCCTCCACAAAGCCATGTTTATCCTTCCAAATCAATCCACACGTGACCATGAACTTGATCCTGAGTAATTGTTTGCAAAAGAGTTCCTCACGATTAAAGATAAACTGACTGGACTCGTGTAGCCTAGTGTCTTATCACCTTTAAGTCATGACAGCTTATCCAATACGTGCTCACCATCATTGAAGACCCTAGTAGAAATTTAATTTCCACCTCTGTCACCATGGAGTAGGCAGCATCTGACTCATAGGTTAAGACAAACACATTGCTTTCATTTAATACCTCACCATGCCCCCTGCCTCCAGGTGTAAAGGGGAAGCAATAGCCTCATGGCATTATTTCTGGACTGTTAATCCCTTGTTGATATACTAGTAATTAAAGTCTCCCACTGTAACTTCAATATGATGTTTACAACTCTCTGTTACTTTTCTGAAATTTTGTTCCTCAAAATATTTCCCACTACCTGGCAGTCTATATATTACTCAGACCAATGCACCTTTATTGCTTAGCACTAGCCAAATCAATTCTGTTCTGAACCTTCTGAAACATCCTCTTTCTCCAGTACTGCAATTTTCTCCTTAACCAAAAATTTCACTCCTCCTCCTTTCATCTCTTTTCTGAACACCTTGTAACCTAAAATATTTAACACCCAGATCTGCCCTCTTTGAGGCAGGTCTCCATTATCATCACAACATGATTAACCCACAAGGCAATCTCTGTGCATTAAACAAAGGCGGTGTAATCCTGATTCAGACTTCATCACTATATGCCTTATTCCAACTCCACCTATTAACTTATTATTCTTAATTTTAGCGCTATCTGTCTCTCTCAGCATTTTAGGCCCCTTGGTATTACTTTCTAACGTTCTGCCCTGTTTCCTGCACTCCTACTGAGTTGGTTTAAACTCTCCCCAAGAGTGCAACAAAAATGCCCCACAGCTCGATTATGATTCTGAACATTCAGAAGTAACCTGTTTGACTTGTACAGGTTCTATCTCCTCCAAAGCCAGTCCCAGAAGCCTAAAGCCCACCCACCCCCATCATCCCCAACCCTGCACACCTTTCCAGCCATGAATTCTTATCTTCCTTATCTTATTTTCCTATTTCCTTCCTTAGCTTCTTAGGTTTGCGCTCACTTGCATGTGGCACCAGGAGTATTTCAGAGATGACCCTTTTTGGGATCCTGCCTGCTCATTTTCTCTACCTAGCTCCCTAAATTGTGATTGCAAGACCATATCCCTCCTCCTATCATTAGAACCAATGTGAACCATGATTTGTCTAGCTGTTGACCTTCTGCTGTACAGTCTTTACAGAGAGAAAAAAATATGCAAACAATACATTGGAATTTAACATTTTTCAGAGCTTCTCTACAATTGCAAAAGATAACAACATCTCCTTCTTATGCAGGGAACTATTTAAGGTCACTGTGATGTACTGAGAGGGCCTGACAGCTGAAAGGACCCTTGTTATACTTTGGCAGAAAGACCTTAGACAGTGATCTTTCCCTGCTGCACCTTGGTGGCAGCTGCCCCAAGCTTCAGTGCACCTCTCAGCATGTAGTCCTGGACCTTGGAATGTGCCAGTCTACAACACTCAGTCAAGGTCAGCTCTTTACACTGCAAGACCAACACGTTTCCGGCAGACCAAACAGTGTCTTTCATCAAGTTGATGGTCCTCCAGGCCCAGTCAATGTTCGTCTCACAGCACAGAATTCCTGAGCCATGGATTTTCTCAGGCACAATTTCAGATGTTGGTGACTGTCTCTGGGTTCTGCTCTCTCCAGTCTTTTAGGTGCTGATGACTTTTTCTAGCTGTTCCTCTCTCCCACCTTGTTAGGTGCTGGTAACTGTCTCTGGGTCCTCCCCTTTCTGTTTTTTTTTCTCAGTGACAGTATCCAACTAATACCTCATTTAGTCTTACAAATAGATAAAATGTATGGCCATCCAAAGACATGACAAGAATGTTGTATCTGGTCTGACCTCACGTCAAATGTTTCAATTGGATTGAAGCTGTCTAAATCTTTGATCAGCTCTTTCCACTATTAACAAACACAGGAGTTGCTTTGAAATTACTGAGCTGGACTCACTTTAACCGCCTGATACCTCTGGCCAACACCTGCTTCACTGTTTTGGTTCTGTCGGATGGATCTACCATTCATCTTGCACAGTGGGAAAATCCTAATGGCACCAACTTGTTTGCTAGTTGGTTACTGTAATGCAACAACTTCTTTAGTTACTTTCATGTGAAGACTGAAATGATGTTGATCCTTATGCTCAGTCAAAACCAGGAGGGTTGCCAGTTAAAATCAATCAGATCCTGGGAAGTGGTGGTTATTTTAACCTGCTCAGTTGTGCTTGGACAAGTATATCCCTCCAAAGCCAGTGGTTGGAGAGGAAGTACTGGTGGAATGCAGGCAAATCAGGAAGGGGGTAGTTTGTAGGGTGGTGGTTAAAGTCAGGCCTTTTCAGAAGGAAGACAATTAAAGTAATTTGAATTAGGAATGTTATCAATTTGATAAGGATGATGGGCCACAGTGCATTAAGAAAGAGAGAGACCATTTTGAGTGTTAGTTATTGAACAGTGTGAAGTTAAATGGAAGTTGGATCTCTGAAGCTGAAAATGGTCTCAAAGCAAAATAAGATTGATGAAGTTTGAAAAAGAGAAATGGAGTTGGGAGTAGAGATTTATAGTGTGGGTTAACATGCACAATGTGGTAATCTAAGGTTTTGGAGTAGATCTGTAGCTCGGGTTGTGGGTGTTGAGGTTGGTTGGCTCGCTGAGCTGGTTAGTTGTTCCGCAGACGTTTCATTACCGTGCTTGGTAACATCCTCAGTGCAGCCTCTGATGAAGCATCGGTGTGTTTTCCCGCCTGGTTTTTAAACTCTGGGGTCCGTTGAGATAGACTGCCTCACTTCCGGGTTTTCTCCATAGTGGAATGTATATGAGGTCGAGTTCAATGTGTTTATTAATAGCATGCTTCGTGGAGTGCCACGCTTCCAAGAATTCTCGTGCTTGTCTCTGCTTAGCCTGTCCCAGGATCTTGGTGTTGTCCCACTCGAAGCCGTGGTTCTCCTTGTCCATGTGGATTGAGATGAGTGAGTACTGGTCATTTTGTAGCCAGTTGGTGTTCCTGTGCTCTTGTTGTTAGTTTCCTTCCTGTTTGTCCGATGTAGTATTTCTCGCAGTCTCTGCAGGGAATCTTGCAGATGATATTGGTCCTGTCCATGGCAGGGAGTGGGTCTTTAGTTCGGGTGAGCACTTGTCGTAGTGTTGATGTGGGCTTGTGTGCCACTCTGATGCCCAGCGGTCGTAGGAGTCTTGTGGTGAGTTCTGACGTGTTCCGGATGTACGGTAGTGTGATGAGTGTATCGGGGCGTGTAGAATGACACACTCATCACACTACCGTACATCAGGAACACATCAGAACTCACCACAAGACTCCTATGACCGCTGGATAGGACCAATGCCATCTACAAGACCCCCTGCAGAGACTGCGAGAAACACTATATTGGACAAACAGGAAGGAAACTAACAACAAGAGTACATGAACACCAACTGGCTACAAAAAGACACGACCAATACTCACTCATCTCAATCCACATGGACAAGGAGAACCATGACTTTGACTGGGACAACAGCAAGATCCTGGGACAGGCTAGGCAGAGACAAGCATGAGAATTCCTGGAAGCATGGCACTCCACGAGGTATGCTATTAATAAACACATTGAACTCGACCCCATATACATTCCACTACGGAGGAAATCTGGAAGTGAGGCAATCCATCTCAACGGACGCCAGAGTTTAATAACCAGGCGGGAAAACACACCGATGCTTCGTCAGAGGCTGCACTGAGGATGTTACCAAGCACGGTAACAAAACGTCTGCGGAACAACTAACCAGCTCGATGAGCCAACCAACCTCAACAATGTGGTAACCGATTGGTTAAAGTAGATTTCAAATAATCTGGAATTCACTAACAAACAAAAGCATTCTGACAAACTAGATAAGCACAAAACAATAGGTTTGTTAATCCTACGTGGTTATTGTAGTCACTACAGAGTATGATCAGTCCATAAGCATGAGAAGGTTTCCGCTGCCAGCTTTTAAGCAATGTGGCCCTGTGTTGATAGGGCATCTTGTGATGCAATCGTACTGCACCTCCTCTAGGCCAGAAGATCACAAGTTCATGTCCAATCTGTCTCGGAGGTGTGATGTAACATCTTGGAACAGGTTAAGCATAAATAAATAGGGACCCTGTGGTAAAGTAAAGTTGCCAAAGTCCCAGAGGTCTGCGCTCTTATTAGAAGTGACTGGTGGTGACTTCAACTGAGGGGTTACCATTTCTCAGTAAAGGGACAAGGTTGAGAAGGTGGAATCATCAGGGTGACAGCAGCCCTTCTGGGAATTGAGCCTGCACTATTAGCATCACTCTGCATCACAGACCAGCCATCCAGCCAACTGAGCTAACTAATGACCGATCTTGGGGTCCAGTGGTACTAACCTAACTTTGAGCCAGAAGTTCTGGGTTCAAGTCTGACCTACGACAGAAAAATTTTAATCCACATATGGACAGATTGATGTAAAATTATCTGCCTGATTTTGAATTTTTATTTTCAAACAGACGGTTCCTTGGGAGGAGGAGTAATTTTCCACCTGGCAATATTTAAGAGTGTTCAGATGGTTATCTGTTAATTCTATTTAATTGCTGCTTGTAAAGATATACGATGTTCTCCAATTATCACTCTGCTCTAACGATCACACTTCAGTGCCTAGATAAGTTGAAAAAGAAGCTCCTGCTGCAAAAGAGACTGCAGATGGATTGCAAGACTATACTCACTAAACGTGCACCTGTGTTTGCGAATGGCATCAATCCCTTACCAACCCATAATGAATGGATGGTTCTTTTCCTCATAGGTCTACAGGATGGCCATAAAGCAGGTGCAAATTCAATAAATTTGAAGGTCAGAATTTTACACTCAGTACGTTGATGTGCAAAATATCCAACGACTCAGTCCTATGAGTACAATCCAATTGTCAGTAGTTAGTGATTCTTGTTGACAAGATTGCAGGCTTCAGAATAATACTTAAATATGGGAAGTGAGTAGGTATTAGTTTCCTTTTTAAAAAGGTTTTGTTTAACAGATTTAACTGTGTGTGAGCAACCTGGTCTTCAGTTAGATTAGATTGCACAAGCAAAATTGAAAGAACTTTGAAATGCAAATTAAATTAGAGAAATGTAATTTGTAATTAAGATAATGTTCTTTTAATTTTCTATTTTCTGGAAAGTGGCCCAGGAGAGAAAAACACTGCTTTCTAAATCATTTTGTTTGAACAAGATGTGCTGTAAATCAATTATTGACTCGACATACATTCAAAGTTGCTTTTATGCTCAGTAACTTGTACTCAACATTATCTTAAGTTACAAGCAATTGACTTTATTGGTACGCCAGATGCTATCATCTGGAATCAATATAGTTGTATCACTCTAACTGTTGGTACTAATGCACATTCTCCATGCTGTAAGAATGAATTGAATAATGTTTTCTTACTTTGTAATTTATTTTATATGGAATAATGTCAGCAGTGAGTGAGCTATTGAACAGGAAGGATGTTAACAGCAGTGCAAGTCTTCAATTATTTTGAAGGTTTTGCCAAAACTATTGCATTAATATGTAAAGAAAAGAAAACAAGCTCACTTTTATAAAACATTTTTCACAACCTCAAGACATCCCACAGCATATTATGGCCAATTAAATATTTTTGAAGTGTAGTTACCGCTATGCTGTAGGAAGGACAGCAGGTAATTTGTGCACAATAAGTTCCCAAAGTCAGCAATGTTACAACGATAAGACAACCTGTATTTCTGAAGCGTTGTTTGAAGGATGAATATCAGCACGGACACGGCAAAGAACTTTCTTATTCATTCCAAAACAATGCCTTTAGCTATTTCACATCCTTGATGTATTGCTTCATTGGAAAGACTATGTCTTTCACAACGCATCACTCCAATGTATTACACCGAATAATTGACTTAGCCTTTGCACTTGAGTGTCTAAAGTGGGGCTTGACCACCATTCCCCCAACATTCTGATTTAAGGCCAAGTGGCAACCATTGCTGGAAACAACACATGAGGATGTTGGTTGAGTATTGAGACTTGTAATTTTTTTTTCATACTTATCATCAAGACATTCACAGTACGTAATACAAGAAAATTTATATTCACGGAGCTGTGCTGATGTAGGCTCAACTGCTTTCAGGAAGTACCAAAATACTTTGAGAAAGAATGCAAGAAAAATTGCTGGCTAATTATAAGCTAATTGCACAATTAATTTGATCTGGCATAATGTTTTAAATATATCTTATTTTGCAATATAACTGTCTTTTCAAGGACTGATGAAACTAAATTTCTAATAAAAGCCTCTTACAACATTTTTTTAATATAATCAAGTAACAACCATTGGAGCTATATTGGCATTTTTCATTTAGAAATTTCACTTTTGAAAATATAAGTCGTGATATTTCATTAAAGAGGTATAAAATTTTAAAGCAAACTAGTACTGCAGCCATAGAGGGGTTTATTGGTCCCATTTTAAATAATGGCCTAAAGATTAGAACATACTTTGTAAATTTACCATTTTGCAATTGAAACACCATCAATAAGTTTCAATACGTTATCTTGCTTTACTAATTAGAATATGTCATGGTGAAAATAATGACATATTGTAAATGGATTCTCAAATTTTATCAAACAATTTAATGACCATATGAAGAAGTGGCAACGTTAAGTCTTAACATTGACTGTTATGCCTATGGGTGACACTCGGCAAAAAAAATGAGTGCATAATCCCACAAATGGTTTTCTCCATTAAAGGCATCCTGCTGTCAAGCCTAAAAGATGTTTTGCCTACCATACTAGTGATGTGATATCTGAGTTTCAGTGCCAGTGTGATGCCAAGTATGTAGACATTACATACTAACAACTGGCAGATTGTATCAAACTACGCACCCCATTGACCATTCACATTGAGCAGTATGTTTATCTTTGAGTCATAGAGTCATACAGCATGGAAGCAAACCCATCAGTCCAACTAGTCCATGCTGAACAAAGTCCCAACCTAAACTAGTCCCAGTTGCCTGCTTCTGGACCATATCCTTTCAAACGTTTCCTATTCAAGTGCTTACCAAAATGACTTTTAAACATTGTAATTGTATCCACAGCTATTACTTCCTCAGGAACTTCACTCCACACACAAACCACACTCTGTGTAAAAAAAAGTTGTCCCTCATTTTTTTAAAAATCTCTCCTTTCTCACCTTAAAAATATGCCATTTTGCCTTGAAATCCCCCATCCGAGAGAAAAGACAACTACTATTCAACCTGTGCTTGTGAGCCTCAAAAATGTATATCCACCATTTGGAGTGTATATGCTATTGCAAATCAGTAATTAAATACCAAACTGTGCAGAAACCAATTTAAGTTGATCTGCTGGGTGATACCATTGTGTGTGCTAGAACCTACATATATATTTATCTTTGGCTCTTGTTTTATTTAGGCAAAAGGTACATGTACATTCATTGCATCTTTGTAAAAAGATGGGTCATGGAGTTAATCTCTGCTGCATATTTCCCCTCCCCTACCCCTCCAAGGCAATGCCCTGACTAATCAGAATTTATCTGCCTAGTCTGAGAATTAAGATTGACAGTTAACTGTTTTTGCTACATCTCTATGCCAATGACGGCCTAACCAATCAAGACCCCTTTCTCATGCTGTATAAAATTATCTCCCTTAGTTCAAGTCTGTTTCTTGCATCTTAATTCTGATTAGTACAAAATAGATGCTTCAATGTCTAGTCTCTTCACCCATTAGCCAGTGAAAAGATCCAGAAAATTATGAAAGCTGTTAAAATTTACAGGAAGACAACATCAGTCATCTCACAGAATAGTGATCAAGTCAATGCATGAATTGAAGGCTATCACCCTCAATTAACATGAAAAGCACAAGGTTAAACAAGAGATATTAAGTGAATGCAAAAGGTTTAACTTGTGAAGTTCAGACTTTAGGGAAGTCTGCTACTGTAAATAGTTTAATGAAATAGCTTAAGAAATTAGTTCAAGCGTGTGATTAAAATGGTTGAGATTATAGTTGGGGAGCTGTCAAGTAGTACAACAGTGGCATTAGCATTCATAGGCTCGAGTCTGAGAAGAGAAATGCAATAAATTGGGCCAGAGGGAGATTATTTACACTACATTACATTTAAAATTTCTAGGTAAGTAAAGATATTTTGAAGAAATCTACTGGAGTCATAATTTTGTCACTCATAGGCTGAGAGAAAACTTCTCAATCTAGAAAAGACCAAAAGTTACCCGAAGAAATATTTGAGTTTTATTCAAAGTGGAGTGAAGCCACACACCAGTCTGTCTAAAAATCTTTGGAGTCATTTCTTTGGAGCTGGCCTCTACTGTTTTCTAATTGCTGATTTTTTTTCTGACTACTCAGCAAATTGAGTTTTGTTTTTCATTTTTGGAAGTAAGTGTCTCGTTCATTTTTCATTTGTTGCTTCTTGCTGATCAGTGAGAGGTTTTCTGACTAAAAATGGTTTTCATTCCATTAGCATTGTGCACTTCGCAGATTTTTTTTTAGACTGTTGAGTCATTTATCAATATAATATCAAAACCAACTCATAATCTCTTGTGAAGACTATCCCTTAAAAAATGACATACAACTGATGTGTGTTATTTGCATGACATTTGTAAATAAAGACAGATTGACCAAAATAACAAAGTTAAAAGGACTTCAATAGATACATCCATTTTTATTTTGTCGTGTAACATTTATAAAAATACAATTTTTGTGCAATATGTCACAAAAGTAGTGTTCAGGCTGAGAAATGTGTCAACCATATTATCAGTTTTTATGAGCCAGTTAAGCAGATGCAACCATAACTGAAGCAAGCATCAGCCATCAAATGTGCATTCACTTTTTTTTTAACAAATCATAGAAATGGTATCATAAAATCTCTACGGTGTGGAGCCAATTCATTCAGCCCATTGAGTCCACACCGACTCTCTGAAGAGCATCCCACCCAGACCCACTTCCCTAGCCTATCTCTGCATTTTCCATCACTAATGCACCTAGCCTGTACATCCCTGAACACTATGGGCAATTCCCCATGGCCAATTCACCTAAGTTGCACATCTTTGGACTGTGGAAGCAAACTGGAGCATTAGGTTGTGCTGAGATAGCTTATGTTAGTTGAAAGCAGCAGATAGGGCATTAGAATTATACTTATACTCGTGATTGTAAAAATCCCTTTGCCCTCATTACTATTCAATGATACGCAGATGCATGGATCCTGGGAAAGGGCAGGATTGCTTTCCTCTGTGACATTCTTTTGGTAAAATAGCTGCCATCACTTGCTTATTGGATGCCAGCATAGGAGAAGAATCTTCCCAGCACCTGAATGACAGGGACAAAGGCAAGCTATTTACTAAAATATGGTGTGAAATGAGATTTTTGACAATTGAGTAACAACAAGTCTGATTTTCCACTCGAAGTTTTAAGGGGGTGATGAGAATCTTACTCGTGAGCAGCGAGAAGCCTATTTGCATGTATTAAATTCTCATTTTTACTGAATCTAAGCTAATTTTATGGAGTTTTCCTTCTACCAGGCAGAGGAACGAGATCGGGGACAATTCCTGAAATGAATAAGTAACTGGCAGCTGCAATTCAGTAGTGTATTCTCCAGGTATCCATTTTGGCTAGCATTGTCCAATGCTCCAGGGCACACATCTTGAGCAGTGACTGCCTGTACCTTGCACCACAGGAGATGGCATTAGCAAAGCACTAGCATTATCATAAGGCACTTTGGGGGTTTACTTCTAATGGAGTTCAGTATGATAAAGCTGCACTTTTGAAAGCACCTTACCTTGCAATGCTGTTACCAAGTCACTTTGTGTACAGTGACAGGCATTCATCTCATGCATCAGAACAGGCTGTTTGTTTGCTGTTTTCATACCCAGTCAGCATCTCTGCCTCCGGTCCTGAAGAAGGGTTATACCCGAAATGTTGTCTTCCCCTTACCTCCAGATGCCACCTGGCTTATTGTGTTCTTCCAGCCTCCTGTTTGTCTACCTTGGATTCCAGCACCGGCAGTGTTTTTTTTTATTTGTCTTTGCCTTTCCTTGCCTGGCCAGCCAGGCAGCTTGTCATGTTTGACAGCGGTGAACTGTCATGAGGGACTATGATCAGTCAGAAAGCGAGCTGATTCTTCATCAATCAGGAAATGTGGTGAGGTGCCCTGAGTTAGTGAGTGAGTAAGAAGCTCAGAGGGAAGAAATGATTTATAGTTTGAGCTGATGAGATCGGAATATGTTTCATGCAATACTGTGAGTGGTAGACCATGAGCTTTAATGAGAGGTGGATGCAATGGCAGAGTTACATTGTGTGGTAGATAGAAAAGCTGTTGTCACTAATTCTTAAGGAGTGCAGAAGGTCACTAACCCTCTTTTGGCATTCCTGTAAGCTCTCTATCTGGTTGCATGGATGATCTGGGTAGCTAACCTCAGATCAGTTTGGCAGCATTTGGCATATTGTGCTTCTGGTGTTTACACATGATGGTTGTGGCAATTTCTGGCACTGGTGACCATTTGGCCATTGCTGAGTGACATGAAGGCGTGGTACATGGAGAATTGCATGAGATAAATTGCGAGAGCTCACGAGAGCGACGTTCCATGAAACTCCCCAAAATTGACATTTAGTTGATCTCTGGCAAAATTCAGCCCATATTATATACATAAATAAGGTATTGAAGGGAAATCAGCATGTGTAGACTTATAACCCAACAAGGGGTTAATATATTCAGTGGAGGACAGAAAAATGTCCTTATTTGTCTTTGTAACAGCAATGTTTAATCGCACACCAACATACAACTAATATTGCCTCAATCTAATCCCCTGCACTAAAGAATCATCATTCAACCTAGAATAAACTACATCTATGTTTCCCTGCAATAAACATTTTTCCACCTCATATTTTCATTTATCCAGATTTTCTTGGTTTCTCTTCCTTCTCAGCTTATCACTTTCACTATGGATTTGAGTTAGCCCAACACCTGGGCATTCGAATCACTGGAGGCATCACAATAAGTGTTGTTGTTGGATTCTTTAATGTGTCAAATTGCTGGGCATTTGCAAAGATACATTATAAATCACAGTTCATGTATTAAAATTCAACAGCATTAGTTTCAAACCCAATGGAGACAACTGATAAATACAATTACAGATTTCACTTGAATGCATAATACATTTAAAAAATAAATAACTAATATGACAATGCAAAAATGTAGCTACACTCAAACCAAACAATCTCCTATACTGCCTGCCTGCATTTAGATCATCATTAAACAGAAACAAAAATTACACTCAGAGGCACAGAAGAACACTTTGAAATGAACACAATATTAAACAAAGTAAAAGCATATCCGAGTGATGGGTATGCTTGCAAGATGTGCAAGCTCTTTTATTTGGAAATGAGTGAGGATCCCAGGATGAGGAATTTGGTTGAACACCTTACAGCTGAGTAGGACCCAAAAGCAGCATGGGTTAGCAGCAGCATTTGTGCAATAATGTGGAGGTAAGTTAATTGTGTCTATGCCAACTGGTATTCAACAACTAGCTGTCAGGCTACAAAATTCAATTTTCCAACTCTATAACTAGGCCTTATTTGTATGATAGAGTTACAGTGTTTTTTATAGCACAGAATAGGGCCCTCCAGTCCATTGAGTCTGGATTGTTTGAAAGCAGCCGTTTGGGCTCAGTGGTTAGCACTGATGCCTCAAAACACCAGGGATCCAAGTTCAATTCCAGCCTTGGGTGACAGTCGATGTGGAGTTTTCACATTCACCCTGTATCTGTATGGGTTTCCTCCAATGGTCCAAAGATGTGCAGGTTAGGTCAGTTGGCCAAGCCAAATTGTCCAGAGATGTGTAGGTTTGGTGGATTAGCCATGGGGAATGCAGACTACAGGGATAGGGTGAGATACTGTTCAGAGGGGTGGTTGGGACTAGATGGGCTGACTGGCCTGATTCTACACTATAGTGATTCTAACTAATCTAAGATAAAAGGTACTGCAGATGCTGGAGAATCCGAGATAACAAGCATGGGGCTGGATGAACACAGCAGGTCAAGCAGCATCATAGGAGCAGGAAAACTTGACGTTTCGGGCCTAGACCCTTCATCAGAAATGGGGGAGGGGAAGAGGGTTCTGAAATAAATAGGGAGCGAGGGGGAGGCGGATAGAGGATGGATAGAGGAGAGGATAGGTGGAGAGGAGGCAGACAAGTCGAAGAGGCGGGGATGGAGCCAGTAAAGGTGAGTGTAGGTAGGGGGGTAGGGAGGAGATAGGTCAGTCCAGGGAGGACGGACAGATCAAGGAGGCGGGATGATGTTAGGAGAAGGGGGTGTGGCTTGAGGTGAGAGGAAGAACAGGTTAGGGAGGTGGAGATGAGCTAGGCTGGTTTTGGGATGCAGTTGGGGGAGGATTTTGAAACTTGTGAAATCCACATTGATGCCATTGAGCTGCAGGGTTCCGAGGCTGAATATGATTTGCTGTTCCTGCAGCCTTCGGGGGGCATCACTGTGGCATTGCAGGAGGCCCAGGATGGACATGTCATCTAAGGAATGGGAGAGTGAGTTGAAATGTTTCGCGACTGGGAGGTGCAGTTGTTTGTTGCGAATCGGCGCCGCCTCGTGCTCCCACGAGGAGCTCGAACAGTTCATCCACTTCACCAACACCTTCCACCCCAACCTGAAGTTCACCTGGACCATCTCCAACACTTCTCTCTCCTGCTTGGACCTCTCTCTCTCCATCTCGGGTAACCACCTAGAAACCGATGTCCATTTCAAGCCCACTGACTCCCACAGCTACCTGGAATACACCTCCTCCCACCTACCTTCCTGCAAAAATGTCATCCCTATTCCCAATTCCTTCGCCTCCGCCGCATCTGCTCCCAGGATGAGACATTCCACTCCCGTACATCCCAAATGTCCTCATTCTTCAAGGACCGCAACTTCCCCCCCACAGTGGTCGAGAACGCCCTTGACCGTGTCTCCCGCATTTCCTGAAACTCATCCCTCACGCCCCGTCCCCGCAATAATAACCAAAAAAAATCCCCCTCGTCCTCACATACCACCCCACCAACCTCCAGATCCAACGCATCATCCTCCGACACTTCCGCCATCTGCAATCAGACCCCACCACCAAAGACATTTTTCCCTCCCCACCCTTATCTGCCTTCTGGAGGGACCACTCCCTCCGCAACTCCCTTGTCTGCTCCACACTCCCTTCCAGCCCCACCACACCCGGCACTTTTCCCTGCAACCGCAGGAAGTGCTACACCTGCCCCCACACCTCCTCCCTCACCCCAATCCCAGGCCCCAAGATGACTTTCCACAACAGGCAGATGTTCACCTGCACATCTGCCAATGTGGTATACTGCATCCGCTGTACCCGTTGTGGCTTCCTCTACATCGGGGAAACCAAGCGGAGGCTTGGGGACCGCTTTGCAGAACACCTGCGCTCAGTTCGCAACAAACAACTGCACCTCCCAGTCGCGAACCATTTCAACTCCCCCTCCCATTCCTCAGATGACATGTCCATCCTGGGCCTCCTGCAATGCCACACTGATGCCACCCGAATGCTGCAGGAACAGCAAATCATATCCAGCCTGGGAACCCTGCAGCCCAATGGCATCAATGTGGATTTCACAAGCTTCAAAATCTCCCCTCCCCCAACCGCATCCAAAACCAGCCCAGCTCATCTCCACCTCCCTAACCTGTATTTCCTCTCACCTCAAGCCACACCCCCATCTCCTATCTACTAACATCATCCTGCCCCCTTGACCCGTCCGTCCTCCCTGGACTGACCTATCTCCTCCCTACCCCACTACCTAAACTCACCTTTACTGGCTCCATCCCCGCCTCTTCGACCTGTCTGCCTCCTCTCCACCTATCCTCTCCTCTATCCATCCTCTGTCCGCCTCCCCCTCTCTCCCTATTTATTTCAGAACCCTCTTCCCCTCCCCCATTTCTGATGAAGGGTCTAAGCCCAAAATGTCAAGTTTTCCTGTTCCTATGATGCTGCTTGACCTGCTGTGTTCCTCCAGCCCCATGCTTGTTATCTCTAACTAATGTAATCCTATTTTCCAGAACTTGGTCTGTAGTCTTGTATGCTAAGGCATTTCAAATCCTTTACGTGTACTTAATTTCAAATGTGTGATTAATAATTTCACTTTGTTGAAGCATTAGGTTGGTTCAAATAAAAATAGAAAGATATATCCAAATACATGGAATAACATTTAAGTGCAGCACTTGCTCCAGGATCAACTTGAAATTATTTTAGGAACTACCCACAATGGTTCACCTGTGGAATTTCCATGCCTGACCTGAACAAATTGGGAATTCCACATTATTGTTAAAAGGTGGAGGAATGTGCTAGGGTGACAGGAGAACACACCCACTATCTTCTTTGATCAATCTTTGAACTCATTCCAACTCATTCAGATTCGCTGATCTGAGGAAGTCGGAGATAAAGGAGATGCTTGTTGATTCTTGAAAACGCAATGACAAATAGAAAGAAGCAGATTCTAAAATGCTTCTCAGGATGCAGTGGAGAAGTACAATAAGCAAGAAATAAATCAGTGTTCACTGTACCTTATTTGGTAGTACACTCTCCTCTGAATTAAATTGCTCTGGATTCAAGTCCCATTCCAGGGTTTAAATGCAAATATTGATGCTAACATTTCAGTGCAGTAATGGGAGATTACAATGGAGGTGTTTTCATTTAGATTAGCAATTTAAACAGATGCCTGCTTGGGTGGACGTGCAAGATCCTACAGCAGTGTTTTGCAAAAAGACAAGGAATGTATCCCTACAGTTATACCAATATTTACCCCTTAATCAACACCATTGAAAAACATATCTCATCATTATCAAATTGCTGGTTGTGAGAGTTTGCTGTGTTTCCTACATTACAGCACATTTCCTACATTACAATGGTAACTTCAATTCAAAAGTGCTTCATTAAATGTAAAGCACTTCCAGAGGTGCAGTAGTCATAAAAAAAACTAACTGTCTCTTAAGTTTTGAATCTTCTACCAGCAGG
The DNA here is from genome assembly GCA_024137785.1 of Ginglymostoma cirratum. Taxonomy (NCBI): domain Eukaryota; kingdom Metazoa; phylum Chordata; class Chondrichthyes; order Orectolobiformes; family Ginglymostomatidae; genus Ginglymostoma; species Ginglymostoma cirratum. The sequence continues at coordinate 6,160,094 of JAHRHZ010000217.1, forward strand.
AGCAGATTTGACTTGCCTATTTTGTCAAACCTTTTCATCAATTTGAAGACATCTATTAAATCACTTCCAGTTCACTCTTTTCTATAGAAAATAATCAATGATTCCTCAGTGTTATCTGAAAAACTTTTCTTTCCCTGCACTGTTTGCATGCATTACCTAACATATTAAACTTTGTCAGAGCAAATAAAATAAGCATGCTCCTACCCTTGATCAACATAAGAGTGACTCTGTATACCAGAAAGAAATGTATAAATGCTCAGTGAAGGCAAGAATGAAAGTAGTAATATTTGTCATTGGTCACTATCAAGTGTTCAGCAGAACCATTGAAATGAAGAAACTTCTACTTTACTGCTTTAAGAGTTGTTCTCCTTTGAATGCTGAATTTGCTAATAAGTCATTGATCGGCACAAAACCACGAAACCAACTGCCATGGGAAGTGCTGCAGAAATATGCTAGAAAGGGGTTGCATATATACTTAACTTTCGCTGCAAGTTGTAGTCTGTTCAGGAAATCTGCCATTAATCTGTGTTGTTTACCAACAACATACGAAATATGACATGTTTTTTCTTGAGAAACAATATCAGTGACATTAGCTCAACAACCACAGAAGTGGTGTTGAACTAGTTTACACTAGGATCCCAGAAAAGAAAGGCACTCCAGAAAAAGTAAGTACTTGACTTGTGGATCTATTCAGGCAATAATCTAATCACAAAATGGGCTACGAAAGCTGTAGGATCTTTGAGACAACCTAAGGTATAAACCCTATGTCAAAAATATGGGAGATTTAGAAGAAAAGCTTGAGCCAAAGCTGAAAATACCACGGGACAAAATTTTAAGAAGCTAAAAAAAAACTGTATGACTGAACCTTCATGCAGAATAACTTTCTAGCGGTAAGATTTGCCTATTAAAACTCCCTTACAGATCAACAGGGAATGTCAGAAAGATAATTACCTAATCTCCGAACATGAATTGGAAAGCCACAGACATCCTATCTAATTTTAGACTCTTTAAACAAAGCAATTTTTTTTCTAGGTTTACCTGTGGGATTAATAGATAAGAAAGCAATGAAATAAAGATAGCCATTACTCTGAGTCAGCACTTTAATCCTGTCTCAAGAGGAGCAGTGAAGTCATGCTAAACTATGGAAAATGCTGGAAAAGCAAGTTTGTGTAAAATTAAACTTTAGAATCCACTAGCTAGAGTTAATGTCTTACAGGCATTAGTCAGAAGAATCATTTGATTTTGAACATTGTTGAACAGATACACATCTTGTCAAAACTTTTTGTCATGCATTCATGAGGTCTGTTCATAAGAATTACTAATGTAAAGGGAAAACAATATTTGTACTGTATGAGAAGAGAAACCTGAATGTTTGTCTCATGAGCTCTGAGTACACCTGTTTCAACTCAACAAAAGAGGTAACAGTTGTATTCTCGTTCACTTCTGAGGATAATGCTTTGATCTGTGTCTGTCTGCCTGATTTAAAATTTAATCCAAGTTTGGCAGTTAAAGTTTAATTATCATCTAACAGGTAAATTCTCCATGGCAATGTCAATATCAATTAGATTTCACTTGCTAACAAGTAAGCACCTTCTTCTCACTTAATATAAATGTTGTTTCTCCCTTTCTTTCAATAATTCTTGCATATTGCCTTGACAAATGAATATGGATGGCTTCAATAAAATGTTTTATTTTTTAAAACAATACTCAAATTCTATACTAACAAATGACTAAACAATTGATCAATTGGGCAGTAGGTGTCTTTGCTAGAATAATCACTACGGTTTACCAGAGATTGAGCTGTCTGAGCGGATAATGGAGCTAGTTTTAACTTCAACATTCATGGAAGCTTTACAAAAAGACCTCTTGACATAAAAGAATGGAATCACACTGCTTAAAGAGGCAGAAAATTTGCAGACATTATAATCAGACAATGATATCTGCATGAATTAGGCATTACTACTAGTAATGACACAGTAACCATTATGCAGAAAGCAAGGAAGCTGTCTGGGAAGTGAGATCTGTTATACCCACAACTAAGTTATCCTGTTTCTCAATATCTTTGCAAATCATGCAAAAGGACACTGGCTTCGCCTGTACAGGAAATCTAGCTTTGATGACACAACCAAAGGCTAAAATAGGACACAACCAAACAAATCGTACATACAGTTTGCTAGATGCAACAACAGGGAGTGTGCCAAAGAACTGCATATGTGCAAGGATTTACATGAGGTTAATAGCATGACCAACCTGGGTGAAGTTTCAGTTGGAAGAAGGAGAACAGACTTTCCTCATTGTGTCGAGATAGTCAAACATGTGGAATCTTTTCCCACGAATTGCATCATATGCACAAAGAAAATTTACAACGCACGCTTAAGTCCAAAGCCAATACAGGTGCAAGCATTCTACCAGGCAGAATCCTGAATCAGGATGTATCTGGATCAGGGGATGTCAATCATACAATTTGCAACAGTAAAATTCACTGCATACAATAGCACACCCAAAACCTGCGTTAATACTTTGATGATGAGGTGCAATTATTAATGGCAATTCTACATGGAAACCATAAGTGTTCTATATCTTAGGCACAGATGGTTTACTAATAACAGCATTACCAAAGTGCATGGATCACAATATCATACATGAAATCACCAAGATATTTATTACTGTTTAATGGAGCAAGAATATCCATTCTGAATCAATCCAGAACTTGCAACAATTGTATCTAGGCAGATTTGATGCCTGGAAACCTCAAAACCAATGCCGTATTGCACCTCAGAGAAAATGCAATTCCATCAATAGAGAGTAGGGCAGTGGACTGATTCTTCATTGGATGATCTTTGGAGGGTCAGTGTGGAATCGATCGGCCAAATAGCCTGTTTCTGCAATGTAGGGATTCTTAGAATATAATCCATAGAATAGAATCAATCAATTGACTCTCCCGGAAGGTTCAGCGCTCATAAACAAGAGAAAGTTAACAGTGAGTTGGATGAAATGGAACATTATGGTTTTTATCTGTATTATAAATCAGCACACAGACATATAGATCTATTATGCATAGGCTGAGGAAAAACATCACAATTATGCTATTTTCAAACAGGTGACTAAATCATTCTCCAAAAAGATGACAATGCAAAATTCCAAAGAGGAATTGAAACCCAAATTCTTCTCCAAGCTGGATAGCAAACATTATTATTAAATGTCTCACTTAGCAAATTAATCTCAAACAATCACCACTCTTAGGGCACCTATTGGAAGATGCCACTTCCAGAGACTACCTTTTGTTTGAGCTATCGGTCAAGATCTTATCCAGCAGCACATGCGTTCTGTACGTGTATGCATTGCTCATGTTAATGCTGTGATGGATAAAATTAAAGAATAACATGACTGAAAGCCACTCTGACTAATGGCATCAGCTCATTGTGAAGGGCTTGTCCTCAGAAACAAGAAGTGCCATAATAATGTAGGTTGGAACAAGTTTTTTAGCTCTATTTCAAAATGTAAGATACAAATCTACTCTCCAAGAAAAATAAGATGTGAAGAGATGTCCCGGATAATTAAGTCTATAGCTCATAGATACTACACATTACCGACAAAGTATCATCATTAAGAGAGCTGTTAAGAAAACATATCCTATATGTGTAACTGGATGACCTTTTCTACATGTCCAGTTCATTTGAGCAAGCAGAAACTTATGTTCTGCAGGACTACAACCATATAGAAGAAGACAATTCCGGAAGCTGATGCATCTCAGAGAGGATTAAGAGTATGCATCAAGCAATTTTGCATTTGACTACAAACATCGATTGCAATGCAATTCAATCATTTCAAAATAGAGCATGAAAATCTTGCTCTAGTATTTGGGATTAAATCATATCGTGCACACCTGTTCAGAAAACAATTCATTGTGGGAATTGATTACAAGTGGGAATGATTTACTGCTGTCAAATGCACCACCTAGACTATAATGACTTCACATAAAGTAACAGGGATATGACTGTGATAACACAATGTGGAGCTGGAGGAACACAGCAGGCCAGTCAGCACTGGAGGAGCAGGAAAGTTGATGTTTTGGGTTGGGGCCCTTCTTCAGAAACGTCAACTTTCCTGCTCCTCTGATGCTGCCTGGCCTGCTGTGTTCCTCCAACTCCACACTGTGTTATCTCTGACTCCAGCATTGGCAGTTCTTGCTCTCTCTGAGGGATGTGGCTTTGATGTCTGCTCCATACTTGGCACCAAAATGGCTACGCCTCAGGACACAAATTTACTGTCGTTAGCAGACCATGTTTGGAGAGGAAGTTAGGATAACAGTGTCAAGCTGTCAACTGTCCGATTGTTCAGAGATGTAGGAGAAACCTCTCAAAAAACAAGGGAGAATGAAAATGTAGTAACCCGCAAGTGTGGAAATACCAAACCTGCAAAAAAAGAAGGTCAGAATCATACTTCCTACACAGGGAACATGGTTATTAACAGTGGTATTTAAAGTGTGCAATAAACATTGATCCTACAGAGTCAAAACATCAAATGGAACAACATTGAGAAGAATCAGAATCCAGCTCAGGGAATTGTATAGTATTTCAATTATGCACAGAATACACACAAAGATATGTTTGGATAATGAAGATATTGAAGTCCATTAGGACAACAATCAACAAATTAACAACATGCAAGATCCCAGTAGAAGTACAAGTCAACAACACCTAAGTATAAAGTGCATATCCGCACAATGTTATACCATGACACAATCTATAACGAATGTCAAACCATCTACATGTATTTCAGTTTCTTAGACACTTAAACTCTTAAATGTTCATTTTTTTTGTAATTAATTTTAAACTACTCTATTGTATGTGTATTTTCACTCTTAGTATAGATAATTTTATTTTGAGGGAAAAGAGCTAGATATGCTCATGTTCCAGGAACCAGGCTGACATCACATGGCCAACTGCAATGTGAGATAACTAGTTGTAGAGCTGGGTGAACACAGCAGGCCAAGCGGCATCAGAGGAGCAGGAAGGTTGACGTTTCGGGCCTAGACCCTTCTTCAGAAAGGCCGAAGAGATTACGAGAGAGTTGCAGTGGGAGAGAGATCCCCACTACCGCCGCCAACTGCAATGTGTAGCCTGTCAGGTGGAAGCTAGAAAGAAGTTGCCTACGTAATTACCATCCCAGGAAATTTAAGTCTGAACTATTATAGAAACCTGAGATTTTCAAGTAAACTGATTCCATAGTGTTTAATCTTTGACAAATAACAGAAGAAATATGACAGAAGTCATTGCCTTTAAATGATGAGAATGACAAAATTTGGAGACAAGTTCAAAAGACAAACAGAATGTTTAACATGAAAAACTTGTTAGTTAGTGAACTAGTTAAGTTTAAGTTAACTAGTAACTTATTAAGATGGATGTTGTAGTCTACTTATAAGTAGAAGTGGCTATGATCTATGTATGGCACTAAGTAAAAAATGACAAGTTACCAAATGATGGGTGGCTTGCAATGTATAGTTATCTGAGTATTACTTCCATAGAATCCCTACAATGTGAAAAGAGGCCCTTTGGCCCAACAAGTCCACACTTGACCTCAGAGTATTCCACCCAGGCCTATTCCTGAAATGTATACATGAACACTATAGGGCAATTTAGCACAGACAATCCACCTAACCTGCACATTTTTGGAATGTGGGAGGAAACCTGAGCACCCAGAGGAAACCCATTTAGATGTGTAGAGAATGTGCAAACTCCACACAGACAGTCACCTGAGGGGGAATTGAATCCAGGCCCCTAGCACTGTGAGCAGCGGCGCTAACCACTGAGCCACCATGCCCCCCAAGCTTGTAATCATTACTTGTAATCAAGTACCCGCTAAGATTGCACATGACTTAATCTTGCTGTTTAATGAGCCCACAATGGAGTTTACAATCTCCATTAAATTCAGTGGTTCATTTGTATCAAAAAAGGAAGGAAACACAATAATGAATGCATGTAGCCTTTAAGAGGCTTCACAGACTGATCCCCACCTCCTGACAGGGGATTGCTCACTTGTTCCTCGTCCTGCCTCTGTTAGAACCAGAGGTCAACAGGTTCCAGACAACTTGGGTTCAAACTTAAGATTGTTAACATTTTAATTTTTGGTCAGGAAAGCTATTGAGGAGGACTGATTGAAATTAACTCCCAAAAGCCAAGGGAGCCTGAACATATGCCTGTTTGATCAAGTGGAATAATCTAGCAAATTAATCCTGATTTAATGTGTGAGAATGAACATTTCAGAGAGTGAAGCGAGGGATTGGAAAGTAAAGAGCATCAACTTCCTTCAACATCATTGTCAGATCTACTGACAATGCTTCTACTCCTGCCACAGAACATAATGGCTTACACTTTTATTGTGAAGAATATGATGCTTTTCCTGAGCAGTGGTAAAATGTGATATTAAGTTCCATTTCCTCAGCTCCCTGATCAAGTCCCCTGCTTATTGCTTGACAAAATTGCTCATATTACTGTCTAGGAAGCTGAGGATTACATGGTTCAGGAGCAGTGACCAATTGCCTCTTCACTCCCTACAGATGTGAAAATGTTAAATGTGTACAAGAAAAAGTTACAGTAAGGGAAATGGGCAGGAATAATAATTCAGTGGTTACATACAACCTGTCAAATTTCAATAACGTCACTGAGACAGTGTTCAAAACATTGTCATAAAATGAAGGACATGGGGCAGGAAGAGGACAGGAGGTTAATATCAGCACTTTCACAGTAAATGGATCTGAAATAAAGTTGGGTACAAAATAAACCTTTGTTATCATGCCCAGCAAAACAAAGGAATAGGGAGACCAGAGAGAAATAATACATCTACAAAGATCTGCAGCACTCCAGGCTTGGGTGGAGTTTAAGTGGGACTGATTCACTCACAGCAGATGGACAAACTGTGCGACAGATACTCAATAATTCTAGTAACGGGCTTCACTGTGACTGTTAAATTTAGCCTTTGATATTAGCACCCCATCTGCATGTTTAAAAATCCAACATCTGAATGTGGATATGATGGTAATCTGTACTTATCAATGGACGTAAGTTCTATCTTCTCAGAATCCCTTCAAACACTTACCCACCACTAATGTCAGACTCACCTGTCTATAGTTCCCAGGCTTCTCCTTACAATCTTTCTTAAATAAAGGCACAATATTAGCCACACTCCAGTCCTCCGGAACCTTACCCATGATGGTAGATAATATAAATATCTCTGGCAGGGGCCCACAATTTCTTCCCTAACATCCCACAACATCCAGGGATGCACTTAATCAAGTCCTGGAGATTTATCTACCTTTGTATTTTAAGACTTCTAGCACTCCTTCATCTGCAATATGGACTGTTTTCATGACATCAATATTTATTTTCCTGAGTTCCCTGGCCTCCATTTCTTTCTCCACAGCAAAAACCAATCTGAATTATTCATTCAGTACCTCTCCCATCTCCTGTAGTTCCACATGTAGACAACTTCTTTGATCTTTACGGGGACCCATTGTCTCACTAGTTGCTATTAATGTACTTGTAGAATCTCTTTGGATTATCTGCCAAGGCTATCTCATATCCCTTTTTATCCTCCTGATTTCCCTCTTAAGAATGCCCCTCCATACTCTTCAAGGGATTCACTTGATCCCAATTGTTTATACTTAATATATGATTCCTTATTTAATCATTCATTGTTATCTACTCTTATCAGCCTCACCCTGCATTCTAACAGGAGCATAATGCCTCTGAACTGTCTTTATCTAAACTTTAAAAACCTCTCACTTGCTAGTCATCCCTTTAACTGCAAACATTCTACGCTAACCAACTCTTGCAAGGTCCTGTCTCTTACCGTTAAGATTTGCCTTACTCTAACTAAGAACATTTTATGTAGTATCTGTGTTGAAGGTGGACACATTCCAGTCTCTTTGTGTTTCTTCAGCATTATCACGTCCCCTGTTGATTGTCCATTTGCACAATAAATTCCAGGCTCGTAAGTCCCACATTTTTTTGAATTAGTAGTGATTGAGTAATTTTAAAAAAACTGCTTGAAACAGGAGCTGATTATGTTGGCACTTGCAATACACACTGTGAGCATGCACATGATCAAAGTTTTATTTAAGACTTACTTTTACAATAGCATTGGCCTACTGGATAAAGCACTATTCCATTTTCTTTGCTTTTTCTGTTAATATAAAATTTTTCAATGAATATTGATCTATTGGCCCAATCCTCATAAACACACAACTAATTCAGAAACATCAGAATTGTGTTTGTTCAGGAAAATAAGAAAGAAGCAAATATAAATAGCTAATTTCCAAGTTTTGGACTGCAATCTTTTAAATCATTCACAAAATTATCCAATTAAAACAAAAGAACAATGGAATACATATAATACATTTTCTAAGAATAGAGATCTAACTTCAAAAGTGTATTGCAGTCTGAAGTAGTAATGGCTGAATGTGGGAAGGCCACAGAGAGTACCACAAAATATTGAAAAAATTTGGAAACATTGTTGCAAAGGGCATGATTCCATTTTGCAGTTTTGTGGGACAAAATCTCAATGATTGAAAACTAAATGTGAGTTCCTGAGTTAACATAATTATCCTTTTCTGTCACATCCAAAATGGGATTAGACCCATAATACACTACCTGAGGACAGATCTTAAATAATGTCCCCAGCATGTGTGGTCAAAGAGGCTGGAATGCTTCTTAAAGCTTTAAAGCTGTCAACAGCCTGTGTTCCTTCTCATGATTCATGGAGTCATACAGCATGGAAACAGACACTTCGGTCCAGCCAGTCCATGCTGAACATAATCCCATACTAAATGAATCCTACCTGCCTGTTTCTGACCCATATGCCTCTAAAACCTTCCTATACATGTACTCACCCAAGTGACTTTTAAACATTGTAACTGTGCCTGCATCCAACACTTCCTCAGGAAGTTTATTCCACACGCCATGTAAAAAAAATTGCCCTTCGTGTCTTTTTTAAATCTCTCTCCTCTCACCTTAAAAATATGCTCCCGAGTCTTGAAATTCTCCACCCTTGGGAAAAGATACCTGCCATTATAACCCTGTTTATACCCCTCATGATTTTATAAACCTCTATCAAGTCACCTCTGAATGTCCTACATTCCAGTAAAAAATGATCCAGCCTGTCTGGCCTTTCTTTATAATGCAAACCTTCCATACTCAGCAACATCCTAGTCAATCTCTTCTGAACCCTTTTTTGCTTAATAATATCCTTTCCATAACAGGGCTACCAGGACAGGACACAATACTCCAGAAAAGTCCCCATCAATGTCCTGTACAACCTCAACATGACTTCCCAACTCCTTTACTCCTGAGCAATGAAAGCAAGCATACTAAAAGCCTTTTTAACCACCCTGTCTTTATGTGAAGCAAACTTCAAAAAATAATGTACCTGAACTCCTGGGTCCCTCTGTTCTACAAAACTACCGAAGGCCCTACCTTTAATTGTAAAAGTCCTGCCCCTGTTTGTTTACCTCCAATATGGCAAGAAAACAAGGTGATAATGCACCTAAGGTAGAGTCATTTTGATCCCAGTAGGCCATTTGCCTCAACAGGTCTGTGCCTGCTCACCATTGAACAATCCAGTCAGTTCCATCCCACCGTTATCCCTATAATCTTGCAAGCTAATTTCCTTTCAGATTCCATCCAGTTCCTACTTGAAATCATTGCTTACCTCTGCTTCCACTATCCTCAAATGCAGCAAATTCCAAGTGATTTCATTGTGACACTACTGTACCTTTAATAGAGGTGTGTTCTGCGTTGTTTCTCTTGTACAGTGGGTTACCACATGACACTGGAATGTCTGCTTCAGACGGGCAATTGGTAAACAGCTTGGAGTTATCATTAAATGTTTCTTTTAAAAATGAGACAAAGAATCATGAGTGGGTAGGGCCAGGGCTCACACAGAGCCAGGAAGGTTTTTGGTTTGGCTTTCAGTCAGTTGAAGATTTCTGCTGGCTACTGAGCTTAAACACTTGAGTTCCAGGCTGCTAGAATGACGTCTTAAAAAGTGAGGCTTTCTTTTAAAAAATCAAAAGGGGTAGACTATTTCTTTCTTCTGGACTGGAGAGAGACAACGCATGAGAACCAGAACTGTTTTGCTAAATTGCATATTTTGCCAAACAATATGTTTATGGCATACTGCCTATTGTGGAAGAGTTGATGATTAATCAGTAAATAATACATTATCTTGTTAAATGTTTCAATAGAGTTAAGGCCTTCCAATTCTTTTTTTTTACATTGTGTTGTAAGAATAAATTGTGTTTTGGTTAAAACCTAGTGGTGGAGCAATTGAATCACATCTGGAACATAGTACCTTACACTTGCCTTTAAATAAATATAGAAGTTAGAGTCTGGTCTACCTTCTTACTCTGTTTTGGGAAGGGGGTCTGGCCTAGTCCATAACAGCAACGTACTGCATGAAAGATCCTAATTTGCATTCCACCTACATCATTCGTCCAAAACTTTTGTAACATTGTATATCAATGTTGTTTACAAAGGACCCTGGGGGGAATTAAAAATGAATATCCGATAAGATCATCAATTATATTTTGACTGGGGAAATGGCTTTCTGGAAATTTTATGAAAAGACAAAGTCTAGAAGTAACAGATTTGAGTAAACGATCGCTAAGATGAAAAGACAGAATTTGCAGCTATGTGTCCCCTTTCACAACATACTTGACATCTCCAAAAGATTGTCGTTAAATTATGTTGAAAACCAATTTGATCACAACAAGCTGTTGCAAACAATGCTGTGATTAGATGCTTGATCGTACAGAACTTAAGTATTGCTGAAAAAAGACACATTTTGTCAAAGCTTTTTAATCTTGTAGTCATCAGAACAATTTACAAGACTATCAATGTAAAATATATTATTCCTACTATATGCATTGGCCATGTTGATTAGTCAGCAAGAGGATTCTGATTGATTGCCCTGGAGAAAACACCCATTAAATAATGATTGGCAGTTAAGTGACTTTGGTTAAGTTAAACCAAGCAGGTTGACTCTATTTTGCAAAAGTATTAGCCTGAGGAGTGAACTAAAGAATAGCTGTCACTTAGTTTGTCAGTTGAAATAGGTACAGTGTGTGCACATGCTCTTTCCATCTGCAAAGACCTGAGCCCTGTGCATTAATTTTTGCAGCTTCAAGGATGCAACATTGCGAGCCGGAATTAATGGTCAGTGTAATTCTTAACACACTCTGGATAATTCAGCAAATTATATTCATTTGTGGAATCATACGCAATCAATCATAATTTGGAATTTGGCAAGCACATGTTGGTTAAACCCGGTAAGTAATTCACATATTGTGAACAGTCAAAACGGCATGTTGTTTGATACTATTTGCCAAACTTTGGCATGTACAACCAGCATCATATCAGCACTGAAATGCATACCTGCTCCTATGATGCTGCTTGGCCTGTTGTGTTCATCCAGCTCCACACCTTGTTATCTCGGATTCTCCAGCATCTGCAGTACCTTTTATCTCTCGCACACACGTCTAAGTATTTTTGTTACAGGCAGAATGTCCTCTTGGTTGAAAGCAGGATCCTGTTGTTGGTGAATATAGATTGCATTATTATTGCACTAAAGCAGAGCGAAGTAATTGGTTTCACTTCTTGCACACTTTTTCGAGATTTCTTACCATTCTAGGATAATCTTTTGTAGGCTGGACATTTTTCAATTCCAAAAGTCATGATTTCAAGATTGTTCATGAGTTTGTGTAATATACAGTGAGAAATAATCTGATTAGGGAAATAATTATCCCTCAGAATAGCTTTGATGCATCCTATTTTTGCATCAATCTCACACACTCATTTCAGGCCTGTATAATGTATTTCATGCAAAGTGTCCTGATGAGTGAAAGAAGGAAAGCTTTAACAAAATAAGTCATTTTCAAGAATGTGCTTGTCGCATATGGATTTGAAAGGGGATAATTCTGAAGAATGCCGTAAGCAACACCCACAGTGATTATGTCATGTAGACTATGAGCAAAGCAGTTTAGAATCACAAAGGACTAATACCTAACATCTGGTCCCCCTCAAAGCCTGTAACAGTGTTTATCATATCAGTGTGACTTGTAACAAGTTCCTAACATATAGTAGGCAATATCTTGTTAACTACAAGAGATTTTTTTAATTGAGGACGTAGTTTTCCTCCATCATACTATACCAAGCCAGCCCTATAACTTCCTGCATTTTAAGAGGAATGTGGTGGAAACATTCATCATGGGCAGTAGGACATCCAGTACTGTGATCTGGCATTTCCACATAATAATGATTGGACAATCTACTCACTGATGTTGAGGCATAAATATGACTGAAAACATTCTTGCAATTCTTTGAAATCAGTCAATAGAATCTCTTCCTTCAGAATACGTGTGTATTCATCTGCAGTTGTGTTTAAATTTTAAATCACCCTGTATTTCTCAGGTATGGGTGTTACGACTGAGTTACATCCAAGAAATAAATACACAATGCTCCAAATTTGCAGCCAAGGTAAAAGAAAGAGAAAAGTTGTGATAGTTATAGTTAATCTACAATTGCTTTGTGAGGGACAATGTTCGATAAAAATGCTTCTAATACGAGTTGTCATAACAGGATCCAAATGCATTACATGTGAATATATTTGCCATTTGAAAATATATTTACCGAACATTGAAAAAATGGGTGTAAAATTAGAACTGACATTGCTTTGTTTCAAATAGTTTAGCTAGACCTGCTGTTTTTATTTGTTATCCATAGATACTGGTACAATCCTGAAGACGGATTTTCTTTGTGTCCTGAATTCAGCACATTGCACTCGATTAGAGTAAATTTCTATCACAGCCAAGATGACTTCAAGGAGCTGCATGATTGTAATCTGCTTGTTACAATTTCCTCGCGCACGAGATTTTCAAGGTCTAAGTCTATCTCCAGGCTCCCTAGCGATCAGTTCAAATCAAATTGAACCACAATAGAGTTCCTCACTGCTGGACCAGAAATTAACATTAAGGCTGATTTGTGCAATTACATACAAAGGGAAAATAATAGAATATAGTGATTCAGTTGACTCTTCGCTTGATCTTGTGGCTAATCAGAAGACAATTTTCTTTTGAATGGTAGAACTATTGAATCACAAAGACAAGGACTCTTTCTAGTGGTACAAAAACTCCCACATAACGTCTCTCCTCTTTCTCTTGTCACCCTGCTGTTGAAATATTTATGACAAATCATTTATCGGAATTTGAAATTTATTTAACTTAATATTCTAAGTTTTTTCAAGTTACTTATTCATGGCTCCAATTGTTAATTGGGAAAGAGATGGCATAGGTAGGATTTTACAGACGATGGAGTTCCTCTTCTGGCCGCTTAATGTTTTGAAAGGGAAACCTCTGCACTCACTCAGAGACAGTAAGAACTGCCGATGCTGGAGTCTGCAATAACACAGTGTGGAGCTGGAGGAACACAGCAAGCCAGGCAGCATCAGGGGAATTCTGAAGAAGGGTCCCGATCCGAAACGTCAGCATTCCTGCTCCTCTGATGTTGCCTGGCCTGCTGTGTACCTCCAGCTCCACACCGTGTAACCTCTGCACTCACATCAGTCTGAGAACTATTTAATGCTTCAAGGAATGACAATTGGCTGGAGACTGAATTTCTGCTCACTATTTTATCCAAAGTCCTGCCTCAGAAAGCTGCCAGTCAATTTGATTGGCCAGCAGCTCTGCAAGCCCAGCAGCACCAGTGGCAGCAGTGGCCAACACCAGGATTACAAGTGGTCCCTAGATTCTCAAACCCAGACTCCAAGATCATGTAAGAGTAGCAAAAGTGATCTCAGAACTGGGGGAGGCGGTGAAGGTCACTAACAGTGAGATACAGATGTGTTTGGGAAGATATCAGGGCAGAGGCAAGGTGCAGCTTATAGGGGGCACCAATGTGGAAATGGGGAGATTGATAGAGATTGACCTCTCTTCCCAGCAAAGGTGTGAGCAGGGTGAACTGCTAGCCTGCCCCACTTCCCAGAATGCTTCCTGCCTGGCACAAATATAAGACAGTGTTGGAGGAGTTCTTTCTGTTTCCAATAATTAAATAGAATGGGGTGGGAGCCCCAGGTTTCACTCGTCCCTCATTAAATTGTGACTGGTTGAAGGTAGACAGGAGTGCAGAGGGAGGGTTGGATGGAATACCAGCTCCCTCACATGGAAGTCCATCATTGGAGTACATACATTTCTAGCCCATTGCATGATCTTGAAAATCATCTTTGCTGCCTCATCTCACCCCTCCATGAAGCTCAGCACCTCTGTCCAAAAGCCCAGCCGCGGTCAATATTTTACTGTAGATTGTAGGCTGAATCCTCTACCCTATGCTGCACGTTTCAGAAAGTGTTTAAGCTCTGCGTGTTTCGCTGTCTCTTTGTTCAACCTTCACTTTAATAGTTAGCTTCTCAATAATTAGTTTCATCTCTTGACTTCATTCTTTTGGAAACCAAGTTATATCATGTTGTGATCCCCTGGATAGTTCACCATGCCACTGTCAAATCCAAGCTATTCATGAGGTGATGCTTAAAACAAAACACTGCTGAATTTGTGTCACCTATCTGCCAATGTTCTACTTTCATATCGTTAGTGAGTACTGTAGCTTAAGCTTCTGATAACTATGTGAAATTTTTAAAAAAATTATTGCGCTATTATTTTGGCTTCAAGCCGGTAAATTGAACTTTGATGTAACCCTCCTTGCATCTCAGTTTTTGCTATAATTTGCTTTATTAAGAATCCCAAAGGCAATGTTAGAGATAGTGCTTATTGTACAATGATTCAAAAGAATCATGTGAACATCTACTTACACTTTATAGCAAGAAGTTAGTCCACACTTAAAGTATGATAGACTGAAGTCATATTTAATTCCTGCCTCTGCACTATTGCAGAGTATGTCAGCAATGTCAACATATAAAGATGTTGATTTATTTTCCCAGTGACTGCAGTAGTCAGAGAAATCTTGGGGATTGTTATGTGTGTGGATTTGTTCGGCAGAAATTCAGCAGCTGAGAGTTCTGTGCTGGATAATGGATGTTCCTGATTCTGTGTGAAACAGAGAAAATAACTTGGATAAAATATAAACTTGGACAGCAATACAGAGCACACTCACTTCCTTTCAACATTTCATGAACAGTTTCTTTTTTAAAACATGCACCATAGCAACCTGGCCAGATTTTTTTTTATTTAACATTCATGAATCTAATTCTTTTTCTCTCTTCATGTCTCTGTTTATTTTCGTATTCCTTAATCCATCTCTCGCAGATGACAAAACTGGAAATTGGAATTATCACCTCACCCATTCTTAACGATTAATATCAATTGCCAGGTGACAGTTTCCAGCAGCAAAGGATAATTTTATTTTAATGTATTTGGATTTTTTTGAGGCTGATTTTTCTCTCTGAGGTGAATTGCTCAGTTACCAGGCACAGTTTAGGAGGAAATGAGAGTGCCTATTGAGTTTGAGCCTGTTTTCCGTTCTCTCTCCCCAAAATAGATCCAGACACCCAGCAACAAAGTTAATGAGGTAAGATCAATGTTTCTCGTTCTCCTATGTCATTGCTTATACTCCCGAGGGAAGAAAAACTCCCATCTTGATGAATGACCAGCATTTGTAGCTTTAAAAGAGAATTGGACAGAGATGGCCAGCTATCAGCAGAGGACATGAGACAAATCTCATTTTAATTCTAGGAAAAGCATAGTGCACAAAGCTAAGAACTACAGTCAGAATAGTAATAACTGCTCTTAATACTGCCAACATTCTTTATTCCGCTAATTTCAGTTGCAAGGTGTTGTGTTTGAATTGAGTCACAATCTATCATATTTATCTCAGAGTAAATTTACCTCTAAATTCAAACAAATTATTTACATAGCTTAAAAAGATTTGGAATTTTACAGAAGTTTCAGTGTACATGAGCAATATGTCTAGCCTCTCTGTGGCATTTTTTTCCCAGAGTCCGGAGTCGGTCACTTGTCTCACTAGCTCTATACACAGGCCAAAGTAATCAATCGCTATAGAAGGATCTGTGATCAGACAAATTTAAACAAGGTCTCTCCCAGGAACACTTTGGGGTAAAATAATAATCTGAGAATAAAGGCTGGTTCAAAAAAAAATGTTACTGGCGAAGAACAGTTGCTGCATTTCTTTTAACAAATGGGAACAAGAATTTCAGACGTTTATAATGACAAATTAGCCATTGCATTGTCGGTATACACTAGAAGTGTATTTTAGATTTGGGCAGGTCAGTGGAAAGCTAGCCAGATAGGAATCGTAACTGCTAATATTTTCTGTGTTTGCTTAGAAATGAAAATACACACTAACAATTTCTGCAGCAAGTCTCCAGCATCAGAATGTAACAGGGGAGATACCCAACTTCAAACTTAACCATCAATGCAAGAAAATGGATAGGCACCAGATGAAGACCGGGCCGTCTTGGTCACCTTAATATTACTCAAATCTCCTGCTATGTTCAGGTAGGCCTGTAAATGAATAAACATTCCCTTCACCCAAAATGAGCATTGGATTAATAGGCAAACCAACATTCTACATTAGTTGTAATGCCTGATTTCAAAGTTCAAGCGAAAATAGCCTGAGATTGCCAATGCACATTGTGGTTTTCTATATGTTGGCCCACAGCAAAGATTCAGGTTGTTGTTGAAATAGATGTTGTGTAGTTTATTTACAATACTAGCTGTGACTTACAATGCTATTTATATGACTACAGTATCACAGGCGTACACACGTAATCTGAATTCCACACTTACTGATGTTGCCGTACGATACATACATATATCTAACTGACTGAAGCTGCGACACTAATTCCTTCACATGGAGAGAGTGATCAAAGGCAAGGTGGATACCTTCATACTGAAATATCACATATTGTGGTGTCACATCACTGTCTTAAAAGCACAGGCCTGTCTGGTGTGGACATGTGCCTCCATACAGAGCCTGTGACATGCCTGTTGCACTGTGTAGTCGTACTGAGAAGGAAACAACCTCACCAGTGGTCTTAGACCATTTAAAGCTGACTCTAAAAATGGGTCATGGAATTTTCAGATTTCACTGAGCCAAGGACAAACAAAGGCTCTCAATCAATGACTCACTTAAGTGAATCTCAACCATGTAATTTGTTTTGGATATTGGGAACATTGACAAGATCAGAAGATGGCCATCCTTTCTTTGATCCTGTTTTACAATGCACTTGCTTTGGAGATTGGCAATCAGCATCAGGATTTTTCCCTGCCAAAGGTACATTACAATATCAAATCTTCATGCTCTCTGGTGATGGAAGGTTGAGAGGAACAAAATCTGAGCACCAAAATAATGTGTCAACCATTTCAAGTCTACGAGTGCTTCATTGAGTTGCAAAGATGAGTTTTCACAGATAGTAAATGAGATTTAGAATATAGAATGCAGAACAGTGCAGCACAGGAACATGCCCTTCGGCCCATCATGTCTGTACCAACCATAATGCCATTCTAAACTAATCCAAACTGTCTGCACATGGGTCCGTAACCCTCTATCCCATGTCTGTGTCTGTTTAACTGTCTGTTAAACATTGCTATTGTTTCTGATTTTAACATCTCGCCTGCACATGTTCTACCACCTTCTGTGTAGAAAAATTCCTCTTTAAATTTATCCTCTTCTTGACTTAAACCTATGCTCTGAGTATCTGATATTTCTACCCAGTGAAAAAGATTCTGACTATCCGCCTTATCCATGTCTCTCATAGTTTTATATACTTCCATCAGCCTCTGACGCTGTAGCGAAAACAATCCAAGTTTGTCCAACCTCTCCTTATAGAGTTAATACAATCTAACCCAGCGACGTCCTAGGAAACCTGTTTTGCACCGTCTCCGAGGCCTCCATATCTTTCCTAAGTTTATTGACTAGAACTGAACACAATATTCTAATTGTGGCTGAAATAAAGTTTAATATAGCTACAACATGACTTACCAACTTTTATATTTAATGCTTCAACTGATGAAGGCAAGAATGCCATATACCTTCTTTACCACCATATCCATTTGTCCTGCCACTTCCAGGGAGCTATGGACTTGTACATCATGATTCCTCTTTACACCAACGTTCCTAAGGGTCCTGCCATTCACTGTATACCTTTCTCTTGCATCTGGCCTCCAAAATATATCACCTCACACTTGCCTCCATTAAACTCTATCTGCCATTTCTCCATCCAACTTTCATCAGATTTAAATCTTGATGCATCCTTTGACAACCTTCCTCACTGGCCATGACTCCACCAATTTTCATGTTGTCTGCAAACTTACTAATTAGACCACCTACATTTTAATCCAACTCATTTGTGTATTATTGCAAACAACAGAGATGCTGCACTGATTTTTGTGGACCCAAAAGTTAAGATACATGGAAAAATGTTTGGCAAAAACAATGGAAAGGCTCATAGAAATTAAATCTTTAAGGTTCAGAGCCTTCAGGCCATGATATGGGTTGACACTATAGTGCATTTCTGAAGGAAAGAAATGCTATTGAAGGTGACATCTTTTGGTTGTATTAAACAAAATGGAAATAAAAGTACCTGGGACTCTATTTCAAAGACAAGCAAGACAACTGTCCTAAATGTTCTGAGCCATACTTACTCCTCAATCAATATCATTTAAAAGCAAATTACTTGATTGTTATCACAATACTGTTTGTGGAGCCTTGCTGTGAACAAATCTGTCATTTTTACCACAGTGCAACAATAGATCCATTTTAAGAGTATGTAATTGGCTGTACAGCTCTTAATGATTTGCTGAGATGTGGAATGGCACTAAATATCTTCGCGCCTTTTTTAAAAAAATTTGCATATGTTTGAATTTCGACCATCTTCTTCAGATTGAGTGCCAGAGTAAACCTGAAGGAGCATTGAATTTTCAACACTATGTATTGCTTTAACTCAAGACCATGATCTTAGCTTACCCTTTGTCTGCTTTAATCCTTATAAGAACATTGAGAACTTCCTTAATTACTTGTTTGTGGTTGCAGCTTTTGCTATGCACCTAATCCTTCTTTACATATGTATTACTTTAACTACCTATTTCTGGTTCTAGCTTATGATCAACCAGCCATTAATCCTTCTTTACACAGAAGCAGGAGAACTGCTTAATGCTTAGGAATCCAATTTGCTATATTCTGTGTTCATTGCCACCCTCTAATGCCGTAAATATGATGTTGTTTTCCACTGGTATAAAATAAAACACAATTGTGCAAAAATAACTGTGGGATCAAGGATTTTGCCTTAATTATGTTAACATTAAATTTGTCATCAGGAATCAATTTTTTTATCAAGGGTTTTTGAAGGCCATCAGACAATTTGTTTTTATCTACTGATTTATTTATGCACTTTCATTTTAATACCTTGTCGTTGTTTATTCTCATCGCTAAGTTTTTAACTACTTCAAAGTAGTCAGACATTCTGCTCATCGAATGGTCCATCTTTACATGTACACATTGGCTCAATTTAAAATCTATCCCACTCTCTCATCACTTTTCGATTTCCTCTCCTTAGCTGTATAGAGATTTCTCACATTCATTCAGTGATCTGTCCCAAATGGTTAGCTCAGATTCAGAAATGTATTTTTTTTAGGAATCGCCACCACCAATGCAATTGAGAGCACCATCAAGATGTCTATTTATAATTAGTTTTTTGTTATTTTAAATAGAGTGTAATACAGTGTTACATTTAAGATAATGCATCTCTTACAACTAGAAGAAATACATTCATGATGCCATCACTGTATCACAGAATGTGTCCCCACTAGCTTAAAGGTCTCAATCTCCATTTTTATGGGGCCACATACAGCAATGACAAGAAATAGTTTAGAACCAAGTTGCTCAGTAAAAAACAAGGACACAACAGTGCCTGTGATTGTAAAGTGTGTAGATTCAAGGAGCTCTAACAAACATCTACTGAATTTTTGTTGACAACACCCTCATCTCATTCTTGAGTTACAGGACCTAACATAAATTTTGCCTCATCAGGTATAAATTCTTTTTTCCTTCTTCATTCACAGGATGAGGGCATCACTAGCCAGGCCAGTATTTATTGCCCATCCTAGGACACAGTTAAGAGTCAACCACTAGGCTATATAGAGGAAGGGGTGGCTGAGTGGTATAATTAACTGACTGTTAATCCAGAGACTCAGATAATGTTCTGGCTACCTGGTTTGAATCCCACCGAAGTTGATGGTGGAATTTGCATTCAATAAATATCTGGAATTAAGAATCTAATGATGACCATGAATCTATTATTGATTGTCAAGAAAAACCCATCTGGTTCACTAATGTCCTTTAGGGAAGGCAACTGCCGTCCTTATCTTGTCTGGCCGACATGTGACTCCAGACCCATAGCAATGTGGTTGACTCTTTACTGCCCTCTGGGCTATTAGGGATGGTCAATAAATGCTGCCTAGCCAGCAAAACCCTCATCCTGTGAATGCTTTAAAAAAGCATTGCCGGCAATCTGGAGTCACATGTAGGCCAGACCAGGTAAAGATGGTAATTTCCTTCCCTAAAGAATATTAGTGAACCAGATGGGTTTTTCCAACAATTGACAATGGGTTCATGGTCATCATCAGACTCTTAATTCCAGATTTTTAATGGATTCAAATTCCACCATCTGCCACAGCAGGATTTGAACCTGGGTCTCTGGATTAATGGTCCAGCAATAAAACCACAGGGCCATTGCCTCCTCACAGTGGATCCTTGGACTCCTGTTCATGTGCTGAAGAGTACATACTGCATTTGTGATAAGTTGTGAGGGCAGTTTGGCACTTAGCAGCAGTAACTGCTAATGATAAACACCAAGATCATGTTTCCAGGCATTTGGAAACCTTACTGAATGCTAGACAACCCTAGACCTCAAAGCATTTTGAAGAGCTAACAGTATCAGTTTACATTAGTACCAATCTGTAAATTGAATTTTCAGGAGGCAGTCTTACCTCTTTTCTACTTCAAGTTTAAGGTATAAGAGTCTGAGCACACTGGCCAATGGCAAGATGTATGTCAGAATCAGCCAACAAGTGCAGAGTGGTCCATTGCAATGCCTAGATCATCTCATTCCTTCTTTTAAACTTTCCGTAAGAGGCGTGGCAAAGTTCTTAGTCGGCAGTGGCAAAATTCTGACTGATAGGATTAATGCTTGCTTAAAGTCACAACTCCCCTCATCAATATTTCCAAACTCAGCCATCAAGCTGCTCATTGGGTAAACTTGACAAGGCTTTCAGTCGTTTCAGCAGCGGGAGTCCGGAAGGAGGCGCGAGGGCAGCCTGGGAAGGTGAGCTTCTCCTTTTAAAAACTTACCTCGTGAATAGGCGGAGTGCGCGTCGAGCAGGAGCAGACATGGGACGGTTGAGTAAGTGACGTAATATATTTGGGCGGTTGCTTTACCCGAAACACTACTAAAGTTGTGTCTCCCACCCATCCTCCTCCTCTAACCAAAAAGGGTCTGAGCGCCGATTTGGCAAGTTACTAGTGTTTTCTTTTCCAATAGTCTGTTTTTTACAATTCAGAACAATGGCAATGGATGCAAGGGCAGTTGCATGCTCCTCCTGTAGGATGTGGGAGGTAAGGGTCACCACTAGTGTCCCTGCTGACTTCATCTGTGGGAAATGCATCCAACTCCAGCTCCTTGGAAACCGCGTTAGGGAACTGGAGCTGGATGAACTTCGGATCATTCGGGAGACTGAGGGGGTGATTGAGAGGAGTTACAGGGAGGTAGTCACACCTCAGGTACAGGAAAAAAGTAGATGGGTTACAGTCAGGGGACGGAAAGGGAACAGGCAGACAGTGCGGGGATCCCCTGCGTCCGTTCCCCTCAATAACAGGTATACCGTTTTGGATTCTGTTGAGGGGGACGACTTACCAGGGGTAAGCCATGGGGTACAGGTCTCTGGCGCAGAGTCTGTCCCTGTTGCTCAGAAGGGAAGGGGGAAGAGGAGGAGAGCATTAGTCATTAGGGACTCCATAGTTAGGGGGACAGATAGGAGATTCTGTGGGAACGAGAGAGACTCACGGTTGGTGTGTTGCCTCCCAGGTGCCAGGGTCCGTGATGTCTCGGATCGTGTCTTTGGGGTCCTGAAGGGAGAAGGTGACCAGCCCCAAGTCGTGGTCCACATAGGTACCAATGACATAGGTAGAAAGAGGGATAGGGATATAAGGCAGGATTTCAGGGGGCTAGGGTGGAAGCTGAGAGCTAGAACAAACAGAGTTGTTATCTCTGGTTTGTTACCCGTGCCACGTGATAGCGAGGCAAAGAACAGGGAGAGGTATCAGCTGAACACGTGGCTGCAGGGATGGTGCAGGAGGGAGAGTTTCAGGTATATGGATAACTGGGGCTTATTCTGGGGAAGGTGGGACCTCTACAAACAGGACGGTCTTCACTTGAACCAGAGGGGTACTAATATTCTGGGTGGGAACTTTGCTAGTGCTATTCGGGTGGATTTAAATTAGCTCAGCAGGGGCATGGGAACCTGTGGTGTAGTTCCAGTACACAGGAGGATGAGAGTAGGGAGGACATGGACAGGATTTCACTATCACAGGAGTGTGCTGGCAGACAGCAAGCTGGTTTGAAGTGTGTCTACTTCAACGCCAGGAGTATCCGGAATAAGGTAGGTGAGCTTGCAGCATGGATAGGTACCTGGGACTTCGATGTTGTGGCCATTTCGGAGACGTGGATAGAGCAGGGTCAGGAATGGATGTTGCAATTTCCAGGGTTTAGATCTTTCATAAAGATCAGGGAAGGTGGTAAAAGAGGGGGAGGTGTAGCTTTGTTAGTCAAGGACCGGATAAAAGTGGCTGAAAGAACTTTTGACGAGGACTCGTCTATTGAGGTGGTATGGGCTGAGGTCAGAAACAGGAGAGGAGAGGTCACACTGCTGGGAGTTTTTTATAGGCCTCCACAAAGTTCCAGGCATGTGGAGGAGAGGGTCAGCAAAACGATTCTGGGCAGGAGTGAAAGGGACAAGGTGGTCATTATGGGAGACTTTAACTTCCCCAACATTGACTGGAAATGCTATAACTCTAGTACGTCGGATAGATCGGTTTTTGTCCAATGTGTGCAGGAGGGTTTCCTGACACAGTATGTGGAAGGGCCGACAAGAGGGGAGGCCACACTGGATCTGGTACTTGGTAATGAACCAGGCCAGGTGTTTGATTTGGTGGTAGGTGAGCACTTTGGAGAGAGTGACCATAATTCGGTTACGTTTAGTTTAGCGATGGAAAGGGATAGGAACATGCCACTGGGCAAGAGTTATAGATGGGGGAAAGGCAATTATAATGCGATTAGGCAAGACTTAGGAGGGATAGAATGGGGTAGCAAAATGCAGGGGATGGGGACAATCGAAATGTGGAGCTGGTTTAAGGAACAGATATTGCGTGTCCTTGATAGGTATGTCCCTGTCAGGCATGGAGGAAGTGATAAGGTAAGGGAACCTTGGTTTACAAAAGAAATTGTATCTCTCGTTAAGCGGAAGAGGGAGGCTTATGTGACATTGAGATGAGATGGTTCAGATGAGGCGATGGAGAGTTACAGATTAGCTAGGAAGGATTTAAAGAGAGAGTTAAGAAGAGCAAGGAGGGGACATGAGCAGTCATTAGCAGGTAGAATTAAGGAGAACCCTAAAGCTTTCTATAGGTATGTGGGGAATAAAAGGATGACCGGGGTAAGAATAGGGCCAGTCAAAGACAGAAGTGGGAAGTTGTGTGTGGACCCTGTGGAGATCGGAGAGGTGCTAAACAAATATTTCTCATCTGTTTTCACTCAGGAAAAGGAGAATATTGTAGAGGAGAAGACTGAGATACGGGCTATTAGACTTGAAAGGATTGAGGTTAGTAAGGAGGAGGTGTTATCAATCCTAGAAAGTGTGAAGGTAGATAAATCCCTTGGGCCAGATGGGATTTTTCCGAGGATTCTCTGGGAAGCTAGGGAGGAGATGGCGGAGCCTTTGGCCTTGATCTTTCAGTCGTCATTGTCTACAGGTTTAATACCAGAGGACTGGAGGATTGCAAATGCTGTGCCCTTGTTCCAGAAGGGCAGTAGAGATGACCCAGGTAATTATAGACCAGTGAGCCTTACATCTGTTGTAGGAAAAGTTTTGGAAAGGATTATAAGAGATAGGATTTATAATCATCTAGCAAGAAACAATTTGATTGGAGATAGTCAACATGGATTCGTCAAGGGCAGGTCGTGTCTCACAAACCTCATTGAGTTTTTTGAGAAGGTGACCAAGCATGTGGATGAGGGTAGGGCAGTTGACGTGGTGTACATGGACTTCAGTAAAGCCTTTGATAAGGTTCCACATGGTAGCCTATTGGAGAAAATGCGGAGGCATGGGATTGACGGAGATTTAGCAGTTTGGATTAGAAACTGGCTTTCTGAAAGAAGCCAAAGAGTGGTGGTTGATGGAAAATATTCAGCCTGGAGTCCGGTTACTAGTGGTGTGCCGCAAGGATCTGTTTTGGGACCACTGCTGTTTGTCATTTTTATAAATGACTTGGACACAGACATAGGTGGAAGGGTTAGTAAGTTTGCAGATGACACTAAAGTCGGTAGAGTGGTGGACAGTGTGGAAGAATGTTGCAGGTTGCAGGGAGACTTGGATAAACTGCAGAATTGGGCTGAAAGATGGCAAATGGAGTTCAATGCAGACAAATGTGAGGTGATTCACTTTGGGTAGAATAATAGGAAGGCAGAATACTGGGTCAATGGAAAGATTCTCGGTAGTGTGGATGTGCAGAGGGATCTTGGTGTCCAGGTACATAGATCCCTGAAAGTTGCCACCCAGGTTGATAGTGCTGTGAAGAAGGCATACGGTGTGTTAGGTTTCATTGGTAGAGGGATTGAATTCCGGAGCCGTGATGTCATGCTGCAACTGCACAAAACGCTAGTGCGGCCTCACTTGGAATATTGTGTACAGTTCTGGTTGCCCCATTACAGGAAGCATTGGAAAAGGTGCAGAGGAGATTTACCAGGATGTTGTCTGGTCTGGAGCGAAGGTCTTATGAGGAAAGGCTGAGGGACTTGGGTCTGTTCTCATTGGAGAGAAGAAGGCTAAGAGGGGATTTAATAGAGACCTACAAAATGATCAGAGCATTAGATAGGGCGGACAGTGAGAGTCTTTTTCCTAGGATGATGACGTCGGGTAGTACGAGGGGGCAAAGCTGCAAATTGAGGGGTGATAGATTTAAGACAGATGTCGGAGGCAGGTTCTTTACTCAGAGAGTGGTAAGGGTGTGGAATGCCCTGCCTGCCAATGTAGTTAACTCAGCAACATTAGGGGCATTTAAACAGTCCTTGGATAAGCATATGGATGATGATGGGATAGTGTTGGGGGATGGGCTTAGATTAGTTCTCAAGTCGGCGCAACATTGAGGGCCGAAGGGCCTGTTCTGCGTTGTATTGTTCTATGTTATATGAAACCAGACTATGTACCTGGCTGGATCAGCTGTCTGCTTGCTTTGAATGGTCTCCATGTTGGACACTGGGTAACAACATCTCAGGGCATGATCTATGGGCACCAGCCACATTTATCCTTCATTTACAGACAATGGCATCTGGTATCTGGTCAAGCCAACATGGACATCGTGGCAGATATTCTGGAAGGGCACTCAAGTGGCACGGACCTGCATTGCCGAACCCATCAGCAACCCAAGACTGCAGCAAGAATATTTTGCATGCACAGACATGCACCCAGTTCACAAATTGGACCAGGCTACATCTCCAAGCTGCTGACATTCTCCCTTAGCACTCAATCATTTTGCAGTTACTTGCATACTTGTGTCATCCATGCCAACTCTTTGCCTTGCCATGCAATGCTGTGTCATTCTGTTAAAGCATTGACCTCACCTTGACCCAAAAGCTTTCACCAATGGGGCTTTTTTTAGAGCAGACACACAGTGAGACTGTTCGTGATGTATTTGTGAATGTAAAAGAGAAGCAAGGGCATACGTTAGGGGTTCAGGGAACAGAATAAGCAGTAGTAGATGAAGTTGAATATAGTTAGTGTCCACATGGGGAATGGGTCAAAAATGGGCTGATGAGTTAGTATGAGATAAAAGGACACATGGAAGCTTGGGGGAGGGTACCTGGTGACCAGGTGGGAATGGGTGATGTCAATGTCCAGCACTATTTGTGTTGCCAGCCCTCATTTTCACTTCCCTAGCCTTGAAGTGTTTCTAGAAAATAACAGGAACAATGCCCAGGGTGGATGGAGGAAATATCAGTTTGATAGCTAAAAGTGGAAGATCCACATTTGCTGGTCGCTAGTGACAGAAACATGAAGCAGCCATTTGCAAAATGCAGATACATTAGATTTGAAATAATTGCATAGCCTATTTCACATGCAATCTGATTTAATGTGTTTATAAGTCAGGTGTTGATGAAAGGTGATTTGCTACATTTCATTGGTGCTTGCAAGTTTTACATGAGCATCTCAATGATGCTGAAGTTAGAAGCAATGATGCTACAAAAGACCAGTGCTTGCTGAAGGGAAACCGGTATTTGTTCTATCTTCTAGGGTCCTGTGTGAGGTACACTGCTTTGAGTCTTGATGTAAACGTAGGGTTTTGAAGGTAGTTTTGTGCTGCAGGCATCTCAATTCACTGTCATCAAGCAGTGCAGCGCCTTTAACAAGTGATTGAGCATGTGAAGTTCAATGCAGATTTGTCCTTATTATCCATGTCCAGCATGTCATACTGTGTGGCAAACTGCACCCAGCCCTTACTAATGCTACTAATTATTATTCTAAAATCTAAGGGACTCCCTCCCTGCAAAATTTAAGTTATTCCACCTAAAGGCCTGGTCTCATCCACTAATGGACTGTTGGTTTCAGTGGAGTCTACCTGTGAAGCTGAAGATAGATGCGGGAGGAGCAGCACTGATGGTAAGCCCAGGAGCAGCAAGAGTGCCGCCTGTGGATGATGCCAGCTCAGGGAGAGGTCATAGCTGCAGGGTCCCTCAGGATGCATGAGGACCCAGGGTTATCTGACCCAGCTGTATATCCTGGGGTTGGGGGGGGGTAGCAACGCCAACACATAATCCACATGTCCCAGTACGTAGTAATGGAACTGTGAGCGATCCTGCAGCGGGACCTGAGGACTGCAGGATTGGGGGACCATTCTCTCTCAGTGGCTGTGAAGTTCATTGCAATGTTTAGCATCAGTGCGACTAGTTCCTTCCAGGGAGTGATGGAAAACGTGTGTGAGATCTCTCAGCTGTGCACCAACAAATGCAACGGGACAGTGACCAATGCCATCAGTACAATGTCGCAGAAGCTCGTTTTGTTTTCCTCTGACGACATCAGTGCTATAGTCCAGCTAGTTTCCTTCAGGTATAGGGTACCATTGATGGTACATGCATGGCACTGAGAGGGCCATATCACAATCTTTATATCGAAGCAAATTACAGAAAAACAAAAGGGAAGAACAAAAACCAGATTAAAGTAAGAAACAAACAATTATTGTACGCTAGAGACAAAAGGTACTGCAGATGCTGGAGAATCTGAGATAACAAGCATGGGGCTGGATGAACACAGCAGGTCAAGCAGCATCATAGGAGCAGGAAAACTTGACGTTTCGGGCCTAAACCCTGCATCAGAAATGGGGGAGGGGAAGAGGGTTCTGAAATAAATAGGGAGAGAGGGGGAGGCGGATAGAGGATGGATAGAGGAGAGGATAGGTGGAGAGGAGGCAGACAAGTCGAAGAGGTGGGGATGGAGCCAGTAAAGATGAGTGTAGGTAGGGGGGTAGGGAGGAAATTCGTGTACTCTACTTCAATAGACAAGATCTTCAACAAGAAATGGAAGGCAACCATTTAATTATGGATTGAGTAGCAAGAGATATCTTCACTGAATTGCAACTATTTATGTGACATATGTGGCTTTACTTTGCAGATCAAACAATAAATGATCACAAAAGAAGATCACTGAAAATCATACTTGCTGCCAGTAAGGATGGGCTTCACAGAATAACTACATGCAGTCTTCTGAGGATGGTCAAAAGAAGTAGAGACTCTGTGGAAAATACATGAAGACTAGCTGAAGGCAGTGATCAATTTCCAGACTGATAGATTTTCAACTCATGACTTTCAGAGAAAGAAGCCCAAGAGTCTAAAAAAAACTTAGTCGCCTGATACCATAGCAAAAGTCATGAATATGTTTTCTCTGAAGAACTTTTGATTTGATTTATTGTAGTCACTTATACCTAAAGACGGTGAAAAGCTTTGTTTTGTTAGCAGACAGGCAGATCATAGCAAACAAAGCCATAGAGATCATAGTGTGCTTAGACAGAGTGATCGTACAAGGTTACAACTGCACAGGAGGTGCGCAAAGCAAGATCAACATCAGTAATATCAACATTATTTGAAATTAGAAAGGTCCATTCAGCAGTCTGATAATGGCAGGGAAGGAGCTGGTCTTGTACCTCTTGATACATGCATTCAAACTTCTGCATCTCCTGCCTGATGGAAGAGGTTTGAAGAAAGCATTACCGGAGTGGGAGGGATCTTTGATGATGTTGGCAGCCTTTTGTGTGGCACCATGAGGTATAAGTGGAGTCTATAGATGAGAGGTTGGCTTCTGTGATGGTCTAGGCTGTATACATAACTTTCTATAGTTTCTTCTGGTCCTGGGCAGAGTAGTTGCTATACCAGGCTGTTGTGCACCCATGTAGAATGTTTTCAATGGTGCATCTGTAATTGTTGACGAGGGTCCTTATGGACATGCCAAACTTCCTAAATTGTCTGAGGAAGATGAGGTATTGTTGTGCCTTCTTGGTCATTGCATCTATGTGGGAGGTCCAGGACAAATTGTCACTTATCATCGCTCCTAGGAACTTGATACTCTCGACCCCCTCCACCTCACCTGTAGATCAGGGCATGACCACTTCCTTTCTTCCTGAAGTCAGTGATCAATTCTTTTGTTTCACCAACATTGAGCGAAAGGTTGTTATCATTGCACCATATCACCAAGCATTCTATCTCCTTCCTGTATTCTGACTCATCATTGTTTGATATTCTTCCTACCATGGTAGTGTTGTCAGCAAACTTGTAGATGGCGATTGTTCGGAATTTGGCTGCACTATCATAGATGTACAGGGAGTATAGCAGGGGGCTGAGAATGCATCCTTGCGGTACACAGTGTTGAGGGTTATTGTGGAGGAGGTGCTGATGTTTGTCTTCACTGATTGTGGTCTGTGTTTCAGAGGGCAGAGTTGAGACCTAGGTTTTGAGATTTGTCTGGATGGGAACATGCAGACAGTCTCATGAAATTGGTGACTGATCGCACTGGGGCAATGTCATCAGGAAAGATCTTCTGGACAAAAAAGAAAGGCAATGTCATTGATGCTCCCATGAAAATGGAGTCCAGTATAAAGCCATAGTGGCAGGCCAACATCAATTTCGTGCTTTAGGCACAAACACATTTGTCACTGGCAGCAAAGTACATCAAAACAGCAAGACTTGTCATGGAGATAGTAAGAACTGCCGATGCTGGAGTCAGAGATAACACAGTGTGGAGCTGGAGGAACACTGCAGGCCAGGCAGCAATAGAGGAGCAGGAAGATTGAAGTATTGGGTCGGGACCTTCTTCAGATGTAGCTTGGATGTAGTTTGTCACATCCATTCAAATATTGTCCAGCATTTCTTCATACCTGCAAACATTAGCACAATACCACAAATGGCAGCAAGGCCAGGCTCAAAAGCATGCACTAATGGAAAAATGTTGATGTGCACAACCAACAAAGTGTAAAGCAAACTCTGGAGGATGACCAAGCTTTCTTATTATGAATCTCACAAAGTATGTCAATAATATAAAGTGATCAGAAGCTTTTACAACTATCAATATACTGAAATGTTCCTAAAAGACAGCGGAAATGCCTTGAGAACCCATAATGACAGGAGCTCGTCAACATATTACCACAGTATATCTTGTAGAGTTTGTGTTGCATCAAGTGGTGCTCCATGTTACAGCCCTACAAGAGATCATCTCACAGCTTATAAGGGATAATCTCTCCATGGTGCCAATATGCAAGTTTTTTTGAGCTTCCCAAAGTCTTCAATCCGTTAGGTACAAATGGGCTAGTAGTGACAGGACTACCACTGCGCACAGATCTCAGTGTAGTCACAATTCATGATGTTCAACCACCTCAACAGACTTGCTATGACAAATGAACTCAGTCAACAGTCTCAAAAAGCTGAAATTAGACCTCTTTGACATGATGGCAATTTTGACAGTTATGCAATATTGCATCTGAAGGTTGATGCAATCCCAGTTTCAATGCTCCGAAGAAATAGAGTGTTCAAATCCAATTGGAACTCAATAAGATGAAATGGAATGTATCATTTAGAAGTTCAACCACCATCTAACTTGGTGTTGCTCCATCACATGTATATTAATGAATGTTAACAGTGTGAGAGGATGCCTAAGCCCAATAACCCTCAAAGCTTCCTGTCAAAGGTATCCATGTTAAATATGAGCACTGGAAAAATTAATACCTAAAATTTTCAGGGCAAGGTTCTTCTTGAAACCAGATGTAAAACATGGCTACTTATCTGTCCATCTCGCAGAAGAATCCCAAGATCTCGTGATATTTTGGATGCCATTTAGATGGTTCTGTTTCCAACAGCTATATTTGGGCTATCATTTGGCGAATCCCTGTTTCATATGAGTAAGATTATTGGAAATGTGCTGTGCATAGCTGACAATATTCCAGCCATGGGTAAGAAAAAGTTAGAGCATGACTACAACCTGCACTTACTGCTTCAAGCAGGGCCACAACATGGTCTGACATTTAACAGCATGGAGAGTCAGCCCGAAATCAGCCAGGTAAACTTTATTGGGTCCATGTGCTGCACCCCTGGAGTCCATCCCAATCCAAGTAACAGGTGGATGTTTAAAAAAAAACTGGCCTCCCAGGATAAAGGAGGTTTGTGACTATGCCTCAGATTTGTAAATTTCCTGTCTCCATAAATTCCCAATTTGGTGGAAAAATTATCTCAACTGAGAAATTTGTTCAAGAAGGATGTCCTCTGTGTGTGGCAAGATGATTACCAATGTGTCTTTGATTTTCTCAAAGTGAGTGAACAGAATCTTGCTAAATGCAACACCATGGCAACAGTAAAGATACAATTTGGGAGGTGAAATCATCCCAAAACAGCTTAGGATCATGCCTTTTACAAGATAAGAACCGATTGCTTTTAATTCAAAAATCCTGTTGTTGTTACCATAAGCAAACTTCTCCGGTCCTGAGCACAAAACATTATCTCTGGTATTCAGCTTCATTCACTTTCACACTCATTTATTCGCTAAGAAATTAACTGTTGAAACAAACCATAAGCTCCTAGAAATGATTTGCCATAAACTGCTAACAGGTGCAAGCCATGTTTGCAGCATTTACTTGTCAAAGTGCAAGGATATTGTATTATAATCAAATACAAGCCATGTACCAGGATGACTTCGTCGGACACATTGAGCAGATTACCCAAAACCAAATCATCCCTCTTCATTCGCACATGGATGCTCGATGCTATAAATTGGAATGCGATCTATGACTACTTGTTACACTTTGGCAGAGCCAGAATGAAATATTTTAATTAGCAATGCTCAATCTGAGCAACTACAAGAGCTGCAGAAGACCAAGGATGGCCTGAGAGGATTAAAGAGGGTCCTGAGAATATTCATTCATGTTGGACATACAGAGATAAACGTGGTATGACACGGCAAAAGCATCCTCAAAACTAAGTGAGTCCTAACACCAAAAATATTGAAGAGTGTGGATCAGAAATCGAGTCACAAATACTTGGTCACCAGCAAGGATATGCAATCAGCCCCGCTCATATGTCGTCTTTACTCATTGTAGTGCTACAATGTGAAGGAATAGAAGCCAGCTCAGGCCCATTTACAACAGGCTAATCTTGCACAAAGAGAGTGAGGAAGAAAACTCTAATCATTGGTGTAATGATGTTGAGTAGCAACAATCAACAACGAGGCTTCCAAGTGGTCAAGCAACAACAAATAGAAATAACACATACTTCTCCAGACAGGCATGTGATCACCAAATCAGGAAAAGTTGTTACACCATCAATGTATCTCATATAACTGATGGTATAAAGCTCTCAGTCTCCATTCTAATACCACTTGCAGCATGAAATGCCAAGAGAAATGTGAAATAGTTTGCAACTGTTGCTCTGTACTGGCCTAGACACAACAGTGATTATGATAAATGTAGGTACCCAAAGTTGTAATAAATATCTGCTGAATCCTTTTGTGTTATGTTTCTCATATCCAGTGCTTACAGTACAGAAGCTAATATGAGTATTGCCAATCAGTACCAATGCCCTGCTGAAGGTAAAAGCCCTTCAGTGCATCTACAACATATCATGGGGCAGATCAGATTAACTCACACTGACCTGCAATTTAGTAGATCGGTTTGACATTTCTCCTGAATTTTTAAAACATGAGAATAAGATTTGAGGATTTTGTGAATGCCAGGAGAATGCCACTGTTATTTTCTTTCAAAACAATCATACAGTCAAAAGAAAATGGAACAAACATATATTAAGAATTTTATGATGAATTAATGGTGGATTCTTTAGGCAGAGCCTACGTCTATTTCCATTCAGATGATTAACATTTTTAGGTGTATCTGTGATAGTATTTTTCACATTAATCCCTTTTCACTCAGTTTTTGCTACTCCCATATTTGAAAAGGAGATGGAACACATCCAGAAGCAATAGACCAGTTAGCTTAATGTCAGTGGTAGGAAAGATAATGGAATCTTCGCTCGAAGATGCAATAGAAAAAAAATCGAGTAACTGAAAAACATTAACAAAGAGCAATGAGCACAGATTTCAAAAGGGACAGTCATGCTTGACCAGCCTCATTCAATTCTTTGAAGAAGTAAAAGAAAGAATAGCAAGGTCTACACAGTAGATGTAATATCTATGGATTTTTGCAAAGTATACCTATGGTTTAAATAACAGCATGTAGACTCAGGCGACAAGTAACAGAATGGATAGCAAGCTGGCTGCAAAGCAAAAAAAAAATAATTAAGGGAATCTACTCAGCTAGAAAAAGATGCACGTTAGAGTCAGGAAGTGATGTTGCAGCTTTATAAAAGTTTGTTTATGCCACACTTAGGAGTGTTGTGTTCAGTTCTGGTTGCCACACTACAGGATAATGTGGACGAGAGAGCGTGCAAAAGAGGTTTACCAGGATGCTGCCTGGATTACAGACTATAGCTATAAGGAGAGGCTGAACAGACTAGGTTTGTTTACTTTGGAGTGGCGGAGGCTGAGGGAAGACCTGATAGAAGTATACATAATTGTAAAAGGCATGGATAGAGTTGACAGAAAGAAACTTTTTTCTCAGAGTTAATAAGTCTGATACTCGGGGCATGCATTTAAGGTAAGAGAGGAAACTTTCAAAGGAGATGTGAGGGCAAGTTTTTTTTACATAGAGAGTGATGGGTGCCTGGAACACACTGTCAGGGGTAGTAGTGAAGGCAGATCCGATAGGGGTGTTTAAGAGGCCTTTAGAAAATCACATGAATAAGCAAGCAATGGAGGAATATGGACTATGGACAAAAGGGATCGGTTTAACCTGGCGTCATGTTCAGCACGACATCATGGGCCGAAGGGCCTGTTCCTATGCTGTGCTGTTCTATGTTCTTGAAGATCTATAATGTTAGTTTCATCATTTGTTCCTGGGGAATGAAATGTGTTATTCTGGAATGTGCACACATCACCAAATTTGAAGCGCAATCAATGTAAAGGAAGAATAACAAAGTAGACAGGAAAATTTAATCCACTTGTTGCACAGGCATATAATTGACAAATGAAAGTCAGTTCATGGCATGAGGTGGTTTATTTTGGTAGGAAGAATAAAGAGACCAAATATTAGCTATACATCACTATATGTAGGATAGTTTTTAAAAAGCAAACCATCTATGGGGTACCTTTCCTCGGCGATGGAACTGAACAACAGGGAGGTTATGTTGAACTTGTATGAACATTGACTGGACTAAGGTGGATATATTTGGATAATTGTGTACAGTTCTGTTCTCCAGATTGGACGGGGCATATAGAAGTATTGCTCAAACCGCAAAGCAGACACATAAACCAGAACTAAGGGAAAAGGCTGTACAAGCTGGTACGGCACTTTCTGGAAAGAAAAGGCGGAGGGATGTCCTGATAGAAGACTTCAATGCAGTAGAAGATATTGTAAATTAATCAAGAATTAGACAGTGTCAATATAAGGAAATACTTGATAAATCCAATAGAAAATCGAGGAGAAACTTTATTACCCAATACAAAGAAGGATATGGAACATACTGCTGCAAAGAGTAACAGAAACAAATAGCAGAAACACATTTAAGGAGAAATTAGATAAGTACAAAAATGGAAAGGTAGACTTTGTCCCCCAGTAACCAGCCTTGTAAGGCCCCAGATGTAGCAGGATCATGAGAGTTCTCCAGGATAAAGGAATAATGGTAACTGCTAGGCTGCAGAGCACACATCTCAGAGCAGTGACAGATCACCAAGACATTAAGGGAGTGGAACTCATTTGTGTCAATGAATACCACTGCATAATGATATGGCCCCCTCAGTACCATGCACATGCAGTTAAAGGTGCCCTACACCTGGGGGAAGCTGAATCTTACTTCCCAGGCTACAACCTTGACATTTAAGGCTGAGGTAAATTGATTATTGATCAGGAGGCGAACCAAGGGTTATGAGGATAGAGCAGGAAATAGATTTGAAGTGAAAGACTCTGGCCCCTCAGTTGTCTTGCAACATCCTGAGAGACTGCAGCTCTGACCTCTAGCTGAGAGATAGTAAGAACTGCCGATGCTGGAGTCGGAGATAACACAGTGTGGAGCTGGAGGAACAGAAGGGTCCCAACCCGAAACGTCAGCTTTCCTGCTCCTCTGATGCTGCCCAGCCTGCTGTGTTCATCCAGCTCCACATTGTGTGACCTCTAGCTGAGCTGCACATCACCCTGTGTGGTGGCTTGCTGATGCCTCTGGGCTTGCTACTGCCTCTGCTCCTCCTTCTTAGCAAACCAACCACAGCAACAGGCATTCTAACTGCAGCTGGTTCCAACACCCTTGCTGCCTATAACCTGTGTTTGAACATAAAGAACAGAACAGGTTCTTAGCTCTAAGAAGTGTCTGTGCTAGCATACCCTTCAAAGGACAGCTGCACACACTCCTCCATACAATGAGACATTCAACGAGGGATGTGTATCAAGTTATCATGGTGTTTTGGGATAAGAACCTACATTGTAGATATGCAGGTCCAGCTGAGCAACCGACGCAGAACAGCATATCAGGATTGTTCCATGAGCTCTGAATCCTTCCCATTCCCAGTTCCGCAATTGTTATGAAAGCTCTCATTGTATACTATAGCATATATCTTAGCAATCACAATGTGACTGTAAGTAGAACTTGCTCCATCTCGCATAGCACCCTTAGAAGTGGTGCGAGAACTGTATCTGCCCCTTTTAAAGTCAGTGACGATAATTTCTGCTTCATTGCATTGTTTATGTGAAATTCATAAGGATCAATGATACATGGACATTTCTATTGACCGACATTTGAATCCCAAATACTTGTCCGCTGAATGCATGATGACATGATTCCAAAGGAAATGTAGTTGCATTCTGCAAATGCATGTTTGATGCATTTGCGCCTTCAGTGGCCTCCTCTTCATAGAATCATACAGTACAGAAGGAAACATTTGGCCCATTGAGTCTGTACAGCCAAAAATACACTATATCTACACCAGTACCACTAGGCTTTCTGGCAGAAGTAAAGACTGTGCCTTTGCTCATCAAGATTGATACAGACTCAATCCACCCACTGCATTGTCCTCGCCAAGTGATAGCAGATCACAATGGATGTGGTTGACCCATAACTGCCGACTGTGGGTAACTAGGGATTGACGATAAATGCTGGGCTGGCCAGTGATGCTCTCATCACATGACTGAATTAAAAAAAACTATGAATCCTTAGGCTTTGGCTGAGAAGCCAAAGCACTTAAATGCATGACACAGCAATGCTAGTTGATGGTATGCCTTAAAATGCATTTAACATTCAAAAGTACCATGCAAATAGATCAGAGAGGCGCCACAAGGATAATGACAAATGAGGAGTTGTTAGACAGCAGTGTCCTTGGATGTAGGGGTATGTCAGGCTGCTGCTTTGGAGCCAGCCTGAGATGTTGCAGGAGCAAACAGCAAGCTGGAGTCATGAGATACTGCTTTGACTTTCATGTAGGGAATTCACAGTGCCTAGTTTCCTCTCAGAGGGAGGCAAGAAAAACAACTGCATATTAGTGAGGCAAGATTTGGAGTTAATGAAGGCGATAACAAGCAATAACCCCCATTAATAGGCATCCCACCCCTTTTTAGTGAGAAACCTTCCTTAATGCCCAGAACTCTGTAGACATTTGTTGCCAGTTGCTCTTAAGATCAAAGTAGGCCTTGTTTGACTTCTTATGTGACTCCCAACTTTCTCACCATGGCCCAAATCGTACAGGGTCTTGTAAGATTCCACTCACTGAATTTAAAAGACATAGCACAAGTTAAAAGAATAATACATTTATCACGACAACTTCATTGACGGCCAAGGTGTTGGCTACATTTGTTGGTAAACAGCCAAGCAGAACCATTGTCTTTGGCATTATCACAAATTCAATGTTCTTTTCAGTGAGTTCCTCCCTGTCCTAGAACATTGTCTCAAACTGAATCAGATTGTTCGGAACTTCAGAACAGTAAATCACCTCCTCCCATAACTCAATTCATAGCTGCTACCGGAGTCATCATCCATGCCTTTGCCAAGTCTGAACTTGATTATTCCAATCTCCTTTTCACCGGTTTTCCATTTTTCACACTTTAACTTATCTAATCTCTTTTCTTCATTCCTTTGCTAAAAACTGCATTATTTCCCGACTATATGTCCTCTTTTCTTGCTGAACTACTTTAACTTTGATTTTCCAATGTCCCAAATTTAAAGGTCTCAATCTAATGTTAAAATTCTTCCCTGACTCTGTAACCTCCTATTTATTGTCCATGTATTCTTTTCCCAAAGAGAGATCCAAATCATTTTACCACAATCTCCACCAGAGTAGCGTATGGCCCAGAATCCATGGTAGCTGGAATGGTGATCAAACCCATCAGTGTTGGCATTACTTTAATCCATATCAACCATCCAAACAACTGATCCAACCAGATTCTAATGGATAAACTTTGCCTGGAAAAAGTATACATTTATATGTCTGTTGTAATTATGAATAGTGATAATAAAGCTTTGAAATTCTTTTCATCACAAGGATGAACAAGAATCTCTCCCATTCATACCACCAGTTACTCGGTGTGTTGGAAGGATCTAGACAGGCATGACTCTACTCTCCATAGTCATCAAGTCCTTGAATGGTACTTGAATGCAGAACTTCTGCCTCTGAGGGAGATATGCTACCATCGTTCCACAAGACCTCCTCTCCAGGCCAACAAATTTCTCTAAACTATACATTCTCTTGATCCTAGACTTTTGTCATTTCCTATTCCTTTGCCCTGCTAAGATAATGGTACCTTTAGCAACCTATAACACAGCTGTTGAATTCCATACCAAAGAACTCTTTCCTCTCCTTGAAGACACACCTTAAACTCCATTCAAGCTAATACCATAAGTCATGCCATATACGTTATAGTCATAGAGTCAGAGAAATATACAGCACAGAAACAGACCCTTCAGTCCAAATCATTCATGCCAACCAGATATCCTAAGTTAATCTGGTCCTATTTGCCAGCATTTGGACCATATCCTCCAAACCCTTCCTATTCATATATCCATCCAGATGCCTTTTAAATGTTGTAACTGAATCAGCCTCCACCACTTCCTCTAGCAGCTTATTCCAGACATGCACGACCCTTTACATGAAAAGTTGTCCCTTATGTTCTTTTTAAATCTTTCCCCTTTCACCTTAAACCTATGCCCTCTAGTTTTGGACTCCCCTGCCCTGGGCAAAATACTGTAACTATTCATTATATCTGTGTCCTCGTGATTTTTAAAACCTCCATAAGGCCATCCTTCAGCCTCTGATGCTCGAGAGAAAATAGTCCTAGCCTATTCACCTTCTCTTCATAGCTCAAACCTTCCAACCCTGGCAACCTCCTTGTAAATATTTTCTGAATCTTTTCAAGTTTAACAACATCTTTCCTATAGCAAGGAGACCAAACTGAATCCAGTGCTCCAAAAATGGTCTAACCAGTGTCCTATACAGCCATAACATGACCTGCCAACTCCTACACTTAGTGCACTTACCAATGAAGGCAAGTATACCAATGCCTTCTTCATTATCCTGTCTTTCTGCAACTCCACTTTGAAGGAACAATGTACCTGCACTCCAACGTCCCATTGTTTAGCAACTCTCCTCAGGAACTTACTACTAAACTTATAAGTCCTGCATTGGTTCACCCTACCAAGATGTAGCACCTCACATTTATCTGGATTAAACTCCACCTGCCACTTCTCAGCCCATTTGCCCATTTGATCAAAGTCCCGTTGTACTCTGAGATAACATTCTTCACTATCCACTATACTACCAATTTTAGTGTCATCCACAAATTCATTTACCATACTTCCTATATTCACATCCAAATCTTTTGTATAAATTACAAAAAGCAGTGGGCCCAGGACCATTCCCTGCAGTACACCACTGATCACAGACCTCCAATATGAAAAGCAACCCTTTACCACCACCCTCTGTCACCTAACTTCTAGTTAATTTTGTATTCAAATGGCTAGCTCTCCCTGTATTCCATGTGATCTAACCTTGTTAACCAGTCTACCATGTTAAACCTTGTTGAATGCCTTACTGAAGTCCATTTAGACAACATCCACCACACTGCCATCATCAATCCTGTTTGTCACTTCTCCAAATAACTCAATCAAGTTAGTGAGACACAATTTCCCACGCACAAAGCCGTGTTGACTATCCCTAATCAGTCCTTGTCTTTTCAACTACATGTAAATCCTGTCCCTCAGAATCCCCTGCAATAACTTGTCCACCACTAATGTCAGGCTCACCAGTCTACAGCTCCCTAGCTTTTCCTGACCACTTTTCATGAATAATGACACAACGTTAGCTAACCTCCAGTTTTCTGGCATCTTACCTGTGACTTCCAATGAGACAACTATCTCAGCAAAAGGTTTCACAAGCACTTCCCTAGCTTCCCACAATTTTCTAGAGTATACCTGATCCAGTCCCAGGGATTTATCCATCTTTATGCATTTTAAGACACCCAACACTACCTCCTCTGTAATATGAATATTTTTCAAAATGTTACTATTTATTTCTCGCATGTAATTTGATTTCTTTTTCAGCAGCAACATGCTGTTTTCACATTCAGCATTCTCTCTAAATTGCATGGCTATGAGGCATGGGAAGACATTGCCTTCAGTTCCAAAGTCGCTGCTGCACATGGACCTTGGCAGTCTGCATTGCAACAGGAAGATTTGAAGAAACTTAGCTCACATTAGTTTCAGAGATAGTAGGAACTGCAGATGCTGGAGAATCTGAGATAACAAGGTGTAGAGCTGGATGAACACAGCAGGCCAAGCAGCATCAGAGGAGCAGGAAGGCTGACGTTTCGGGCCTAGACCCTTCTTCAGAAAAAG
>JAHRHZ010000217.1:6200237-6266426 GCA_024137785.1 Ginglymostoma cirratum
ATCAAGTGATAAAAGGTACTGCAGATGCTGGAGAATCCGAGATAACAAGGTGTGGAGCTGGATGAACACAGTAGGCCAAGCAGCATCAGAGGAGCAGGAAAGCTTGACATTTCGGGCCTAGACCCTGAACGAAACGTCAAGTTTTCCTGCTCCTATGATGCTGCTTGGCCTGCTGTGTTCATCCAGCCCCACGCTTGTTATCTCTTATAAAAGATCAAGCATTCAGTGCAAACTTATATCGAGATTCACATAAGTTTGACACATGCTCAGCCATTTTATCAGATGCTGGTCACATTTTAAAATGGTGAGCACACACGCCCATGCCAAAAGTTCTTTCTTCTATTCTTATTGATGGATTTTCTTCAAGTCTAAAAAGGTCAATTTATATGCCAACACCTACGCCCCCTCTTTATTTAGCTCAGCATCAATTTGTCCCTGATTGAACGCCTCTGATGCTTCAAGGGTTGTTTATCTACCTTAACAGTGCTGTGTGGGTACAAGCTGTTCTTTTTATACAAGCCAGACAGGTCTTGATGGCTTACATAACCTCAATGGGAATAAGACAACCATTCATAGAATCATTGAATCACACAGTGACAGAATACTTACAATATAGAAGAAGATCAGTCAGCCTTTTGTTGTTTGCACTGACCAATTAACTGTCACTCTGCTGCCTTAATCTATTGAATAGCTGGAAATGCAGGCTGTTCACCTTTAGAATCCAGCAAGCAGTGTTTACTGAGTCTTCCGAATGTTAACAGACAATAGATTATGGCAAACTTATAAACAATGTACACATCACAGTGATATGTCTGACTCGCTTGAAGTTCATGCAAGCTGTCCTTCCCATATAATCACTGACATCATGACAGTGGTTGGAATTACTCAGGCTCTTCCTAACACTAAAACTTTTCAGAGTCTTTTCAGACCCTTATTGTTCATTACCTTCAAAAACATTTCCTCTTCAGAAAATAATCTTATTCTCTTTTGAAAAACACAATTGAATTTTGAACAACATGATTTGGAAGTGGCACAGTGGTTAGCACTGCTGCCTCACAACACCAGGGACCCAGGTTTGATTCCACCCTTGGGCAACAGTCTGTATGGAGTTTGCACATTTTCCTCATGTCTGCATGGGTTTCCTCTGGGTTCTCCAGTTTCCTCCCACAGTCCAAAGATGTGCAGGCTAGGTGAATTGGCCATGCTAAATTGCCCACAGTGTACACGGATGTGTAGATCAGGAGGATGGCCTGGGTGGGATACTCTGAGAGTTGGTGTGGACTTGTTCAGCTGAAGGGCCTGTTTCCACACTGTTGGGATTCTATGATCTATGAATATGCCTCTACCACACTCTCTGGGAGTGCATTTCAGATCATAACTGTGTACTTTGTTAAAAAAAAATCCTCATGTTCCTATTGTCTCTTTTGTCAACCACCATAAATTGGAGTCCTTTCAACTCTGTCAAATTTCTTTTCAGCTTGCTGTCATGGTAAGCAGGTTTAGCTTCTCTAACCTATTTGTATAGCTGATGTTCCTCAACCCTCTAGGTATTCTCAATAATCTTTTGTGCACCTTCTCTGATACCTTCACATTCTTCATCATGATTGGTGCTTAAGCTTAGATACAACAAACCCAAACCATTATTTTCATTTTTAATAAGTTTCTACAAGATGTAGGTGTTGCTAGCCAGTATTTTTTGCCCATCCCAGATTGCTCTTCAGAAGGTGGTTGTGAGCTGCTTTCTAGAACCAATGCAGTCTATTTAACATTCTTGCTTTTGTATTGTGTGCTCATGCTCTATCAGTCTCACTTTCACCTGCAACATCTTCCCTCACTTGCTGTCATTCACTGCAATCCCTGCCTCTCCATACCTTCAGCCTTGCCTAATCACTTGCTTAGAACACTTCCAATGCACTATAGTAGCCGCTGTGCCACCCACTTTCATCTCCTTTAATGCCCACTTTTGTCTCATTCCAGAACAAAACCACCCATATTAAGGCTGAAAGACTGAAAGCCTGAAGGTGGGTGGTCAGTTGCCCATTAATTCTTTCCTCACCTCTTTGGTGAAGAGTATCTTGACTCTGACCATACCAAACAGCGACTTACTATGCCCAAGCCTCTGGACTGGTTACTTGACTTACTGTATGGGATCTCTGACCAAAGGCTGTCACCTCAGACTTGAATTGACTAGCACTTGGTGCCATTGGGTCTATTCTAAAAGGCAAGACAAGACAGAAAACTAGACAGCATAGCTTTAAGGTGAGAGGAGAAAGATTTAAAAGGGACCTAAGGGGCAACTTTCTCATGCAGAGGGTGGTGTGTGTACGGAATGAGCTGTCAGAGGATGTGGTAGAGATGTGTATAATTACAATGTTTAAAAGGCATTTGAACGGGTATGAAAATAAGAAAGGGTTGAGAGGGATGTGGGCCAAATGCTGGCAAATGGGACTAGATCAGATAAGGATGTCTGGTTGGAGCGGACAAGTTAGATCGAAGGTTCTGTTATTGTGCTGTATAGCTCTCTGAGGGGTGGCATGGTGGCTCAGTGGTTAGCACTGCTGCCTCACAGCGCCAGGGCCCAGGTTCGATTCCACCCTCGGGTGACTGTATGTGTGGAGTTTGCACATTCTCCCCGTGTCTGCGTGGGTTTCCTCTGGGTGCTCCAGTTTCCTCCCACAGTCCAAAGATGTGCAGGCTAGGTGGATTGGCTGTGCTAAATTGCCTGTAGTGTTCAGGGATGTGTCAATTAGGTGGATTATTGGGAGATGGATCTGGGTGGGATGCTCTGAGGGTCGCTGTGGACTTATTGGGCCAAAGGGTCTGTTTCCACACTGTAGGGATTCTACGCATAAGCATTATGACTAAGTAGTATGAGCCTTATATCTCTGGCTGAGGGGCAAAGTGCAAAAAGGCAAAACAAGACAATGAAAGGCAGAGATGCTGTGAGCAACCATGTATGATCAAAGTGAATGAGTGTTATGACAGTAAACAAAGAGCCTGGAGTTGCAGCCTGGTCCGGTACCTGAGCTGGGTGCATGTCCCTGAGGGCAAAATGCCCTTGTTGCAGCAAAACAATAATAACTGCTGGTGCAGTAGCTTTGTGCAGTAGTGTCATGTCAGTGGATAGATGGGCCATGAGGGTTCTTTGTAACATGCCCATGTCTGTGAACATACACTGCATATGCCTTATGCCCCTGAAGTATGACCTGAGGTGTTGGGGCCTGATGTTGAAATGGACAGATGACCTGAATTTGTCTTCTACCTGCTCTGGTTTCTATGTGGAGTTTTCTCGATCTCTAGCTTTTTTGGTGCATTTAGTAAGATAGGAAACTGAATATTAATGAGGCAAGTTGGGCCATCAATAAAGTATTTAACACACAGTTATCCCCAGTAATCACAACTTCATAGTGAAAAACTCCCTACTGCTTCTCAATAGCATAAAAGTTTGAGCAAGATGCTTCTGACCTCACTAGGCTTCTCACCTGTTTCTGCCTCAAATCTCCCATTAGCCCATTTCAATAAGATCCCTGTAAGATTCTGCTCCCTATTTTCTTATGGATACCTGTACCAAAAGCTCATCAACCTTATTTATCACAATGCAGCATTCACATTCATACATAGCCAGACTAATTTACATTTTATTACATTCTCTCTTATTTTGACCACACCTAATGCCTTCTTATTTCTTAGTCCAGCATTATCTGTCTCTCCCAATGCTATGTACATCTTAGTATTCCTCTGTAATATTACATCCATTTCTCATGGCTCTGCCACATTAGTTTAAACATTCCTCGATAGCATTAGCAAATTTTCCCACCAGGGAATTGTCCTGGCTTTATTCAAGTATAACCTGTCTGGAATTTATCTCCATATTCCAAGAATCTAAAGC
This sequence comes from Ginglymostoma cirratum, assembly GCA_024137785.1. Classification (NCBI taxonomy): domain Eukaryota; kingdom Metazoa; phylum Chordata; class Chondrichthyes; order Orectolobiformes; family Ginglymostomatidae; genus Ginglymostoma; species Ginglymostoma cirratum. Next base: position 6,204,127 of record JAHRHZ010000217.1, read on the forward strand.
ACTTTCTCTGGCACCATTTGTCCAGTCACACATTCATCTGCTCTATTCTCTTATTCCCAAAATCAATTGCACATTGTAGTAGGGGAAAACTAGAGATTATTACTCCCCAGGGCCTCTTGCTAGATTCCCTCCCAGCTGACCAACCTCATACCTTTTTTTTATTCATTCTTGGGATGAGGGTGTCATTGGCTCGGCAGCATTTATTGCCCAGAGGGCAGTTAAGAGTCAACCACATTGCTCTGGGTCTAGAATCACATGTAGGCCAGACCAGGTAAGGTGGCAGTTGACTTCCCCAGCGGGCATTAGTGAACCAGATGGGTTTTTCCAACAATCAACAATGGATTCACGGTCATCATTAGACTCTTAATTCCAGATGTTTATTGAATTCAAATTCCACCATCTACCTTGGTGAGATTCAAACTCAGGACCCCAGACCATTATCTGGGTCTCTGGATTACCAGCCCAGTGATAATACAACTAGGCCATCACTGTGGGACCATACCAGACTTTCTAGCTTTGACTTTGTTACTGATTTGGACCATCACTGTTGGCTGTTTTATCTGTCCTGTCAGAGTACTCTGCCCCCATTCAGTGACATATTTGGCCGTGGTACCTTTGAGGCAACAACGCATCCTGGATCTGTATCTATAGCCGCAGAAACACTTATCCTTGCCCCAGATTATTCAATCCCTGTCAATATTGTTTTCCATACTTCCTAATGCTTCCCTCCATAGCTGGATCAATCATGATGTCAGACACTTGGGTCTGGTGACACATCCCAGATGAACCATCACTCCATCAGTATTCAGAATGAATACTGGTGGAAGGGAGACATGCACTCAGGCGACTTTTGGATGACATGGTTTGTTCTTTGTGATTGCCTGATTCCCATTCTCTCAGCAAACCCCCAAACTGAGTTATGACCATATTAAAAACTATATGAGTTACAACCTCTTGAACGTGACACCTGCTGCTCAAGCTTACGAACTCAGATCTCAAGTTGCTGCTGTTGATAACACTTCCTGTGTGTGTCCTTATACAGGAAATGAGAAAAATTCTGGAATTTACCCATGGAAAAAGATGCACATTCTGTGCTTGTCTCTCACGGTCCAACGTATTTGACAATAAAACATGTTAAAGAAATAAACATTCATCAGCTACGCACCAAAGCAGCTGATTCTCTTTTGCTGACATGACTTTGTTTTATACAGTGAAACATTTTACTTAATTTTTATTTTCTATGAGGCTTGGATTTTAATTTACTGAAAATTTCTAGACTCGTTTGTATCGCTGTCCCTTGTTTTTTAAATTATTATTTTATCATCTACTTCTGATGAAGTAATCGAACATTGTTTGTAATTACATGAAAAATCATAAAACTGGCTTCAGCTTTAAATATCTATACTACCGTATCAATTTATCCTTAATTTATGTTTCATTAATTTAGATTAACTTAAAATCTTAGAAAACTCCCACCCACGTAACTCCTTGTCTTGTGACAAGTTTGATCTGACTCAGCACTAGCTCTTAGCCCTGTGATTTTTGAGTCTTTGCTCTCAACTCCTGTTCTTTTTAAATCTTCAGTTTCAGTTCTGATGCCTTTTAAAATTCTGATTTTTTTTAAAATCTCCCAGGCCCCTGCTTATCTTAGTGCCCTAATGTAAGAAAAATCCAAAAGAAATACTCACCATCCAATCACTTGCTTATTTTCCTCTTTCCCTCTTCTTCAAAATTCATTGCTCTGTCTCCCATTTCTTTGGGTCTCCAGCAATGTTCTCGCAGGATCCCTCTCATATACTACCTTTTATACAAACCAGACATCCCAATCTTTCCCTCAGTCAGCTTTGACCACAGGTTTCTCATTGAAATTGGCCCCTGGCAGCTGCCACTTACTTGTTTGTTGCTGCCTCTAACTGACTGGTGGTTCTCAAGGATGGGAGCAAGATTTCCACTCTCGGGGACCTTAATCCCAGGAAAACCAGACTGAGAGCAACTTAATCCCAGTGTACCATTGCTCCAGTAGAGGAGACTTAATGCTGTCATAGAATCCCTACAGTGGATATAGAGGAAATTTAACCTATTATGTCTGCACTGACCCTCCAAAGAGCATCACGCCCAGACCCACCCTATATCTGTAATCCCTCATTTACGATGGTTAATCCATTGAGACTACATATCCCCAGACACTGTGAGGTAATTTAGCATGGCTAATCCTCCTAACCTATACATCTTTGGTCTGTGGGAGGAAATTGAAACACCCAGAGGATATCCACCCAGAGACAACATGCAAACTCCACACAGACAGTCGCCCGAGGCTGGAATCGAACTCAGGTCCCTGGTCCTGTGAGGCAGCAGTGCTAACTGCTGAGACACCATGCTGCCCTCTCACTATCTCCCTAACCAGTAGATGAGGCTGCTGTCACCTGGATTAAATTCTCTGCTTTGAAATATAATCCAAAGTGAAGTGATTTTACTCTTACCTCCACTAAAATGTAATCTGAATCAAATTCACCGTGTGGTTTCATGTTTCTCATTTGCATCCTGGTGGCAACATTGACACCTGTTATAGGCTGAAGGGCACTTTTCTTTCAGACATTTGCACTTGTTTGCAGCTTGGAGTTCTTCTGTCATCTGTTTGCCTCTTTGTTTTCAGCAAGGAAGCAGACTGCAATATAGAACCTAGGAATCATTGCAGATTATTGAGGGGCAAGTTTTGTTGATTTCAAACACTGTGACACAGCAGCAAATTACTCGTGAGATTTTGTTATCAACTCTGGTTCAGGCAATTGCAAGATATTTGGAAAATCACATTTGAATAAATCCATCCCAACTGATGCTCCTCAAAGCCAGTTTAATTCTAAAAATAGCATTACATCGGACCTGGCTTCGCCCAATCTTAAATTGATGAAACATAAGAAAGAAGTTAGTGTTCTAGTTAAAAATACAACCATTAGCACCAATTAATGTGAGTACTTTGAGAATGTGAGCCTGTGAGTGAAGTCCAAAGAAGAGTCAGATTTAACTTGAACCATTAACTCTGTTTCCCTCATCATTGATTCTGCCAGACCTGTTGAGTTTCTCCAGCTTTTCCTCTTTTTATTTTAAATTCACGTTTATTTATGTCAGTGATATCTGTCCTTTTTATTGTAATGTTACTGAAATAATGATACAGTGTGCAGTAGCATCTATACTATTCCCCAGTCTTCTTCTGATTTTATGGTATAAATTTGGCAGAGGAATGGTGTAAAAGTCATTTTTTAATTGCTATTTTTGTTTTTCCTCTAAAGTTCTGTCATCTCCTGCTGGATAATACCTGTGGAAATTACAGGGAAGCAGCTGTGACAACAACATGGACTTGAATTATGTAGTGCCTCTATTGTAGCAAAATAGTGCAAAGTGCTTCACAGGAATATGATCAAACATAATGTGATTTGAATCATATCATGAAACTTGAAGGCAGGTAATGAAAAAGTTAGAGTCAGTTTAAAAACTTCTTAAAGAGACATAGAGAGCCATAGATATTTAAGGAGTGAATTCCAGAGTTTAGAGTCCTGAAGGCTGAAAGTACAATACCAAAGATGGAGTGATTGAAACCAGGAATTCTCAAGAGGCTAGAATAGAAAGAATGCAGCTATATCCATCTCTTGGAAGGCTTTAGGGCTGGATGAGATTGCAGAAGTTGGGAAGAGTGAAATCATTGAAACAAGGCTTTGAATTTTCAGACGGGGGTATAGCAAGGAGACGCAACATTAGAATGGAACCTTACAAAATAATCTGTTGCAGTATTTTGAACACAGCGTGAAATACTGCCAGATATGCATGAATAGGGCTGCCTCTTCAGAAAGCATTCTATTGCAAATCACCTCGAATTTCCATAGGATTTTGTCCCAATATCTCAACATGTATGTGACAGGAAATCAGCAAAATTCCTAGAGCTTCAAAGTAAACAGTCATTTATATCATTCTTCTGGAGGGCTCTGACATTCTCCTGCCAAGTGACAGCAGGAGATCACAGTTGATGAAAAATTTAAGTAAATTCATCAAATATTAAAAGCAACAAAAAAACTGCATTAATCCATTAAGGAGAATAATCAGGCTCAGTACTCAATTTTATTGTTTTCAGTTACTTTTCAGTGGTACAAGTCCTTAGGGTTTAAGAATGGAATCTGTAACTTGCATGCACACTTGTAATGTGAAGCACATCAGATTTTGCTGCAAGCATTAATGAATACACCGTGACCAACTGTCAGAAGTAAGCAGGCGGGTTCTGAGGTCAATTAGTGGCACCAACACTGCCATTCTGGAGCTCAACGCATTTAAGCTCAACAGTGCATGTGTTAAGAAGGTGGAAGGATTCTCCCATCAGCGCCATTTAAACCAATCAGCTGGCTCCTCAGCAGCACCTTGAAGTTTATCATTTACTATTCCAGAACTGACATTACGAGACCATTCAAACAGAGTTAACTGTGTTTCACCCTGTGTTACTGGAGACAATCAAGTAGACTGAATACATTAGCTTCCTGATCTCTTTGCAGGCTTCCTCATGGAGCAAGATAGCATTCTTTGCTTGCACCACATTTTGTCGTAGCTGCATGTCAATTCTGCTGTGTGCTGGCATTCCATTGTCACTTCAACCAGCAAATGTACATCCATAATGGAGCACGTTTCAGGATATGTGCAGGGATTCTGGCAGTAGCTATGACATTTCCATTCTGCAGCATTCTGTTGTACCAATTGCATTTGAACCAAAAGGACAACAGGAGCTATTTGCTAACCTGATAATTTGGGTGCATAACTGAGCGTTATGCATACCCTGGTTTGAATGTTTTACGACCTTATAGAGCAGCATAAGAAGTAAGGATGTCAGAAGATGTTGACATTAAGTGGGGCTTTAGAGTTTTTTCACCTTCTTGCCACCATGGCACAATAGAGACAGTGGAGAAGGTCATTATGGATATCCTGTTCATGTATCAATTGTGCCACTTCATTGGCCTATGAAGGGACTCTTTCCAATGTTGTTGGCATTTTACCAGTGGTATGGTAAATTTGACATTGAAACATATAATGAAACTTGAAGGCAGACAATGAAAAGGTTAACAGTCACTATTGTACAAACCAAGCTGTCATCTTCAGCCACTGCCATAAAGCATAAGAACAGCCAATATTTCCCCCTGGGAACTTTGTCTAGATTTGTGACCAAAACTGACCTGGCTGGATTTCTATTCGATTTTGTTTCTCCTTAGTCATCACTGACTGTGGCACCTTTGGAAGCAGGAAAATAGATTTACTGTGGTCCAGAAGACAGCCTTTGCAGACATGCATTGGCTGCCCAGATGAAGACAATCATGTGAGCCCTTCAGGACCCAACTTCCTCCCTCTCAATGATGTGGTGTGACAGTGAGAGAATGAGAGATTAAGTATGTATGTGAGAGAGAATGTGAATGTATGAGTGGATGCGAGTGTGTGTGAGTGATTGTGTGGTGAGTGAGTGTGTGTGAGAGATTGAATGTGTGTCGTAGACTCAAACAGATTAAAAACAAGCCCCTTGGTCCACATGTCTATGTCAATCAACAAACACCAAACTACATTAATCCCATTTACATGTACTTCGAACATAGCGTACAATGCCCTGGCATTTTAAGCCTGTGTGAGATTGAGTGCATGTGTGGTAAGTGTGTGCATGTGATGTGAGTGTTGATTGAGATCGTGGGGGTGTGTGCATGTATGTGGGTAACCCCTTCCTCAAAATCCTATCCACACAACAGGCAGGAAAGGAAGAAAACCCAGTTTGAAGGTAACCAACTTTCTTATCTAACTTTTTCATGAATTCCAACAATTCTAGCTGTCTGAGGATGTTGAAATGATAGCCTAAAGTGAAGAACCATTTCACGCAGAATGGTTCGAAACTACTAAAGCTGACAAATGTTATTGATTTATTCCACAGCATAACATGCCTGTTGTTGACTTGCTTACTCTGTCATTTGAATAGGAACTTTATTCCATACGATAATCTTCCATCTTAATGTCAGGCTTTCAATTTGACAAATGGGTCAAGAATTGCTCAGAAGTCAGTAAGACATCCTATATAAAAGAAAATCACAGCTGGGTTCTGACAGATGAGAATAAAGATGGTCGAGGAGCAGTGTGTGGATCTTACAGCTGCTCCTGGGATTATAGGCTTAGTTAAAGATTTTTTGTACATTTTTTAAAAAGTTTTACAGTTACTATATTTATTATACTTTACTGATTCTTCTTCCATTTTGTTTTATTAACACTCAAAGAATAAACAAAATACTAAACAAAAAAATTGCAGTTTTTTTTCAGTCTTTTTTAAAATTTTTTTTAAGCGTCTACAGTGAACAGCTAAGATTTTTATTCTATTCTTAATTCAAAAATTTTTAAAAGTCTGTATGTGTTGTAGAGGGTTTTTTAACATTTGAAAAGTTTTTTGAGGAAAAAATGTTTTATTTTTAATAAGGAGTTGTGTTTTCATTCTGGAGAGTCCTATGCATGGTCAGCTCCAGAGAGGATACTTATCTTCTTCAAGGAGTTTATTGAAGAGGAATCATTTTTATCCAGTTAATCAGTTGATTTTATTTAATTTTTACATGTTTGATATAAAAATTAACTTATTTCCATTTTAACATCATTTTCTGGAGGTAACGAATGGTAGTTTATTTTATATATAAGGCGTTGTTGAAACACACTGTTTTCTAGGCCTAATGTTATTAAGGCCATATATAAGAGACAGAGTGAGATGGCGAGTAGATTTAGAAAAGTTATTAACCAGCAGGATCAGTCAGATAGATCAGTGACTGTCAGAAAAGGTAAGAATGCCATTCAAAAGTTTTTGGTGGTTATTCCTCTATCAAATAGATATTTAGTTTTGGGAACAGTTGAAAGGGATAGTCTGTCCGATGAAAATGGAAGGGCCTGTTAGTTATTGGACACTTGGAATGCTTCTTTTGTCAGGCAACATTTGACAAGATTTAATAGAATTATTGTTACAAGGGACTCTCCTGCCAGGGGCATGGACAGGCGTTTCAGTGACGGTGAGCGTAAATTTAGGATGAGATAACAAGGTGTGGAGCTAGATGAACACAGCAGGCCAAGCAGCATCATAGGAGCAGGAAAGCTGATGTTTCAGGTCGAGACCCTTCTTCTAAAATGGGGAAGGGAAAGGGGGTTCTGAAATAAATAGGGAGAGAGAGGGAGGCAGATAGAAGATGGATAGAGGAGAGGATAGGTGGAGAGGAGACAGGCAAGTCAAAGAGGTGGGGATGGAGCCAGTAAAGGTGAGTGTAGGTGCGGAGGTAGGGAGGAGATAGGTCAGTCCAGGGAGGACAGACAGGTCAAGGGGAAAGCAGATAAGGGTGGGGAGGGAAAAATGTCTTTGATGGTGGGGTCAGATTGCAGATGGCGGAAGTGTCGGAGGATCATGCATTGGATCTGGAGGTTGGTGGGGTGGTACTTGAGGACGAGGAGAATTCTGTTTTGGTTGTTATTGCGGGGAGAGGGTGTGAGGAATGAGTTGCAAGAAATGCGGGAGACACGGTCGAGGGCGTTCGCGACCACTGAGCAGGGGAAGTTGCGGTCCTTGAAAAATGAGGACATCTGAGATGTACGGGAGTGGAATGCTTCATCCTGGGAGCAGATGCGGTGAAGGTGAAGGAGTTGGGAATAGGGGATGACATTTTTGCTGGAAGGTGGGTGGGAGGAGGTGTACTCTAGGTAGCTGTGGGAGTCAGTGGGCTTGAAATGGATATCGGTTTCTAGGTGGTTGCCAGAGATGGAAACAGAGAGGTCCAGAGAGGAGAGAGAGGTATTAGAGATGGTCCAGGCGAACTTCAGGTTGGGGTGGAAGGTGTTGGTGAAGTGGATGAACTGTTCCAGATCCTTGTGGGAGCATGAGGCGGCACCGATACAGTCATCAATGTAACGGAGGAACAGGTGGGGTTTAGGGCCAGTGTAGGTACAGAAGAGGGATTGTTCCACGTAACCTACAAAGAGGCAGGCATAGCTTGGGCCCATACGGGTACCCGTGGCCACCCCCTTCGTTTGTAGGAAATGGGAGAAATTGAAAGAGAAGTTGTTGAGGGTGAGGACGAGTTCGGCTAAGCGAATGAGGGTGTCAGTGGAGGGGGACTGGTCGGGCCTGCGGGACAGGAAGAAGCGGAGGCCTTTAGGTCATTTGTATGGGGAATACAGGTGTAAAGGGACTGGACGTCCATGGTAAAAATGAGGTGTTGGGGACCGGGGAATTGGAAGTTCTGGAGGAGGTGGAGGGCATGGGTGGTGTCACTGATGTAGGTAGAGAGTTCCTGGACCAAGGTGGAGAAAATGGAGTCGAGATAGGTGGAAATAAGTTTGGTGGGGCAGGAGCAGGTGGAGACAATGGGTCGATCAGGGCAGTCAGGTTTGTGGATTTTTGGGAAGGAGATATAGGATGGTTTGTTGCTTTCCTGGTGCTAGGATTAAGGATGTTTTTAAACATTTCAAGCATATTGTTAAAGGTAAGATTGAGAAGCCAGAAAATATTGTACACATTGGTAGAAATTACATTTTTAGGGAAAGATTAAAGAAGTACAGAGTGAATTTAAGAGGTTAGGTAAAAGATTAAAAAAAAACTTTAAAAGTAGTAATTTCTTGTAGTTGGTTGGCTTGCCGAGCTGGTTCGTTGTTTCGCAGACTTTTTGTTACCCTGCTGGGTAGCAACATCATGAAGCGCTGTGGTGTTTCCCCGTTTGTTATTTGAACTCTGGAGTCTGTTGAGTTGGATTATCTCACTTCCGGTTTTCCTTCGCAATGGAGAGTATATGGGGTCAAATTCTATGTGTTTGTTAGTGGCTTTTTTCATGGAAAACCACTCTTCCAGGAGTTCCCGTGCTTGTCTCCGCTTTGCTTGTCCCAGGATCTTGGTGTTGTCCCATTGAATTGGTGGTTCTCCTTATCCATTTGGATAGAGATGAGTGAGAATTGGTTGTGCCTCTTTGTAGTCAATTGATGTTCGTGTACCCTCGTTGTTAATTTCCTTCCTGTTTGTTCGATGTAGTGTTTGTCACAGTTTCTGCAGGGAATCTTGTATATGACATTGGTCCTATCCATAGTGGGTAGTGGGTCTTTGGTTCGAGTGAGCAGTATTCGCAGAGTTGATTGTGATTTGCTCTCTCATGCCTAGTGGTCGTAGGAGTCTTGTGGTCAGTTCTGGTGTGTTCCTGATGTAAGGTAGCGTGATGAATGTGTTGGGGTGCGTAGTATCTTCCTGGTGTCTAATTTCCCTTTTACTCTTAATGCCAAACTCAAATGAGGGAAGGAACAAAGGGTTAAAGGAGATAAATCAATGGCTGAAGAGCTGGTGTTTTGTTCAGGGATCTAGATTTTTGGACAATTGGCATGTCTTTTGGGATAGAAAAGACCTGTGCAAAAAATATAGATCTTACCTAAGCTGGTAAGAGACCAGTATCTTAGCAGGGAGATTTGCTCATTCTGTTAAGAGAGATTGTATACTGATGGAGAGGGTGAGTGGAGGAATTCCAACTGGCAGTGTAAATGGAAGCATTGATAGGGTGGGTTCTGAACGTGAGGAGAGCATGGTGATTAGGAAAGAAAGACAAGAGAAAGTCAGAGTATGTAGTAACTCTGAAGAACTAAATTGCATTTATTTCAATACAAGGGGTTTTACAGGTAAGGCTGATGAACTCAGGGCATGTTTAAGAACATGGGAATGGGATGTCATAGCTATTATAGAAACTTGGCTGAGAGATGGACAAGACTGACAGCTCAATGTTCCTGGTTTTGGGAGCTATGGGAAGGATAGAAAAGGAGGCAAGAAAGGAGGGAGGGGTGTCATTTTTGGTTAAGGAATACATTACTGCTGTAACTAGGGAAGATCTTTCTGAAAAAACGTCCAATGAAAATATATGGGTAGAATTACAAGTAATAAAGGAAAGATCACTTTGATGGGATTGTACTATAGGCCCCCCAATAGTCAGAGAGAAATTGAGAAACAAATATGTAAGGAGATCGCAGATACATGTAAACTTGATAAGGTTGTATTAATGGGGGATTTTAATTTTCCAAACATTGACTGGGACTACCGTAGTGTTAAAGGTTTGGGCGGTGAAGATTTGTCAAAGGTGCTCAAGAAAATTTTCTTAATCAACTTTCTTAAGCTCCTGCTAGAAAAAGAACAAAATTAGACCTTCTTTTGGGCAATAGGGCAGGACAGGTGACCGAAGTAAAAGTGGGGCAACACTTTGGATCTAGCGATCATAATTCTATTTGTTTCAAAATAGTTACGGAAAAGGATAAGCCTTCCATAAAAGTAAAAGTTTTAAATTGGAGTAAGGCAAATTTTAATGGTATGAGACAAAGCTTTCAAAAGTTGATTGAAGTAGACTATTCACAGGTAAAGGACGTCTGACAAGCGGAAGGCATTCAAAGGTGTGGTGACGAGAGTTCAGAGGCATTTTGTTCCTGTTAGAGTGAAGGGTAAGGCTGGTAAGATTAAGGAACAATGGATGAATAAAGATATTGAGGTTCTAGTCAAGAATAAAACAGAATCTTATTTTAGATATAGACTACTGATTCAATTGAATCTCTTAATCAATATAAAGAGTGTAGGGTGAGTCTTAAGAGAGAAATCATGAAGGCAATGAGGGGATATGAGATAGCATTGGTAGATAAGGTTAAGAACTATCTGAAGAAATTCTACAAATACACTAAAAACAAGAGCGTAACTAGAGAGAGGGTTGAGCCTATTAAAGATCAAAGCGGTCATCTTTGTTTTGAACCCCAGGAGATGGGAGAGATACGAAATGAATATTTCACATCAGTTATTACTGTGGAGAAAGAAATGGAGTCTTGAGAATGCAGAGAAATAAATTTTGATGTTTTAAAAGAACAGTTCACATTACAGAAGAGAAAGTTCAGGAGATCTGAGGTGTATAAACCTCTGGGACCTGAATAAATGTATCTCAGAATGTTGTGTGAAGTAAGGGAGGAAATTACGAGACTCTTTGCAGAAATATTTGCATCATCTATAACTACAGGTGAGATCCCTGATGAATGGAGGGTGGCTAATGTTGTACCTTTGTTTAAGAAAGGTTGTAAGGAGAAACTGGGGAACTACAGGCCTATGACCCTGACTTTGGTTGAGGGTAAATTGTTGGAGGTGATTATAAAAGAAAGGATTGATTGTCATTTGGAGAGGGAAAAAATGATTAGGGATAGTCAATATGGTTTTGTGTGAGGAAAATTGTGTCTCACAAATTGATTGAGTTTTTTGAGGAAGTTACCAAAAAGATCGATGGTGGCAGAGAAGTTGATGTTGTTTATTTGGATTTTAGTAAAGCCTTTGACAAGGTTCCGCATGGTAGACTAATTAGTAAAGTTAAGTCACATGGGATTCAGGGTGAAATTGCCAATTGGATACATAATTTGCTTAATGACAGGAGATAGACAGTAATGGTGGAGGGTTGCTTTTCGGACTGGAGACCTGTGACCAGCGGTGTTCCACAGGGATTAGTTCTGGGTTCTCTTTTGTTTGTCACTTATATAAATGATTTGGATAAGAATATAGGAGGCATGGTTAGTAAGTCTGTGGACGACACCAAAATTGGTGGCATTCTAGAAGTGAAGAAGATTACTAAGATTACAACAGGATCTTGATCAAACGGGTCAATGGGCTGAAAAATGGCAGATGGAGTTCAATCTGGATAAATAGAAGATAGTACATTTTGGTACAACAAACAAGGGTAGGGCTTATAAAATTAATGAAAGGGCCTTCGGTGGTGATGTAGAACACAGGGACCTCGGGGTGCAGGTACATAATTCTTTAAATTTTGCATCACATGTAGATAGGATGGTTAAAAAGGCACTTGGCACGCTTGCCTTCATTGCTTAGTCCTTTGAGTACAGGAGTTGGGAAGTCTCATGTTGAGGTTGTACAAGACATTGGTGAGGCCTCTTCTGGAATACTGTGTCCAGTTCTAATCACCCTGTTATAGGAAGGATATTATCAAGCTGGAGAGGTTTCAGAAAAGATTTGCCAGGATGTTGGCAAATTTAAGTTATAAGGAAATTCTGGATAGACTAGGACTTTTCTCACTGGAGCATAGGAAGTTGAGACGTGACCTGATAGAAGTTTATAAAATAATGAGAGGTATAGGTAGAATTAGTGGTAGTCATCTTTTCTTTAAGATGAGGAATTTGCAGATGTGGGGATACCTTTTTAAGGTGAGAGGAGAGAGATTTAGAAAAGAGACAAATTCTTTACATAGGGTGTAGATTGCATGTGGAATGAACTTCCTGATAAAGTGGTGGATGCAGCTGCAGTTACAACATTTAAAAGACATTTGGATGGATATATGAATAGGAAAGGTTTGGAGGGATATGGCCCAAGAGCAGGCAGGTAGGGCTAATTTAGTTTGGGATTATATTTGGTGTGAACTGATTGGACCGAAGAGTCTGTTTCCATGCTTTATGATTCTATGACTCTATCAGTGATAGTTTAGTCTAACTGCTTAGTTCACCCATACCTGTGTACAAGCTTTGGCCCCTGATCTGTGTCTCTCTTCACCTCTACCTCTTCAATGAAAGGAAAATAAAAACTAGTTAGGCACTTCTTAACTTTTGTTATTAATTCCTTACGTTCTAAAATAATCAATTTATTGCTTTCTCATGGCTATATCTTTGCTCTGCAAATTGATCTTGTCTTCTCAAATTATAGTTTTTTTAAAGAAAAGTCCACTTTTAATAGTATGCCAGACTAGAGCTCAGGTGGCTGCTGGTGGGTTTCTTGCTGAAGGGGAATGAAAAGCTCACAAGAAGTTTGATTCCCCCTGGAGGTTTGAAGAAAAGGGGATTAGAAACGGCAGTTGTTGGACATGTTCAATATATTTGCTGGTATCCGTACAGAGATAAACAAAGCCAGTGACTCTTTGTCGAAACCAGTGAAGGTGTTGGACCTGAAGCATTGACTCTGTTTCTTTCACGACAGATGTTAATGGATTTTCCGAGTATTTCTAGCATTTTCTATTTATATTTCAGACTTCTAGCATTCACTTTGCTATTCTATTTGTTCCATGGCGGGCAATTTTAAACGTAGTTAGTTTCAGTTTTAAATGGGAGCATATTTGTCATGCAATGCATCCAAGTTTGCTGCTTAAGAAAGCCCAAGTGTTTTGCATGTTGCCTTTCAGATACTGCACGAGGCTTAGTTCAATGGAGCAAAGCTATTTGCATGATATGAACGACTATGTTGTGTGTATTTGTCTGACAAAGCAGTGGTTGCAAAATGTATCGTACAGAAACATGAAGAATAGAATGTAAATACCATGTAACGGTGGATAATATTGTGTTAGTGTGTGTGTGCGTGCGTGCATGTGTGTACCACCAGGCCCATGGCTTCATTGATGACATTGAATGGTGTCAGCTCATATGAAACTGAAGGAAAAAGGTAAGAAAGTTCTAATAGAGACAAACTGAACCATTATCTTCTAATGTTCATCTGTCAAAATTACCAGAACCCAGTTGTGATTTTTATTGAGGATCTCTCACCAACTCCTGAGCAATTTTTTATCCATTTGTCCAGTTGAAAGCCTGACACAAAAATGGGCGTCTATCATATTGAATAAAGTTCCTCTTCAAACGTCAGAGCTAATAAAGTAAGCAAATCAACAACAGGCATGTTATGCCGTGGAATAAATCAATAATGCTTGTCAACTGTACAGCTTGGTAGTTTTGACTTGTTCTGCTTGAAATGGCTTTTCACTTTAGGATATCATTTCAACACCATCAGACAAAAAAAAAAACTTAAGTGAGAAAGAACTGCGCTGGTCTCCGTTTTTAATCAGAATATAATGAGCAATGTCTTAGCTTGATGTAACATCAATAATATGTTGAGATATTTAACACTTGAAAGGAATCCCTGAAGAATTGTTATTGTGCTGATGCATCCTAATACTTTGAAGTTTAAGCAGGGCTGTTCAAATCAGGGAACCTACTAAAACTCACGCTGAGGCAAATCCAAACATTGAACATTCACTCACTAATCATTAATAGGAGCTGAATTCATCTTCATGTGAGCACAGCGGGTTTTCAGCACCTTCATTCAACAGAACATACCAGCTTTGTTCTTACTAACACTCAGATGAATAGAGGTACATTTCTCTATCATTGCTCATTACAAAAGCAACTCTCAACTTCACTGGGAATGCCTATGATGTGGTGCTACTGCCTCTGAGATCAACCCAAAGAGATTGTTTTTGTTGCTCATCTCTGGTGCCAGGGGCAATATAAATACTGTCACTCGAACTGTGGGTTGTTATCTTCTCTGGTTGCCAGCAGGCTGAGTGACTCAACCCATCTGAATGAATCAACAGAAACAATTTCTCACTTACTGACCTGTACTCATACTTCCCCAGTTATCGGGAAAAGGCTGGCAGGCAGGAAATAAAGTTGTAACTTTGAAGCAAAAGCAAACACATAATCTTGCTCTTGTAGAATTATGTATTTGATGCCATAATGCAGTTGAAACATGATTAGAATTATGGAAAAAACTGGATACCACAGCGTTGGCAATGTTGTTTTATGGTACAGAAGTGCTTCTTCAGACAGTTCTCGAATACAACTACACGAAATAAACTACATTTAGAAAGTAAATTCCTCTCACATGCACAAACTCAACAAAAATAGTTTTGTAGAAACCTGCTACTACAATTAACATCTGCCATAATCTGTAAAAGATAAAAATCACGAAGTATTGTCATTAACGTCTTTTTCTCTTCTGTTCAGCGAATAATAATGTGCCATTTTACCTCATGGAATGGGCAATATATTATGTAGGATTTTGATTTAAGAAGGAAGAAATTCTCTTCTACATAATTTAGGAAAATCTGTCTTTTTCCATTATAATGTTACTACACTAGTCTATATTATGAAAATTGAAATCCTCCATCACTAGCAATCTATAATCCTTGCAGATTTCCATTATGATCCTGTACCTGCTTTCTATTATTTGGTAACTTATGGTGAACCCAATAGTGCAATAATTCCTCTAACAAACAAGTTCTGTTCTGACATTCAACTACATCCTTCATCTTCAGAGCTGCAATTTCCTTCATCAATATTGCCAACACTGCTCTCACGTTCTTTCCTTATCTATCCTTGTTGTAATAGGTGTCTGTTATCACCATTATATCATAGCTCCATATGGTGGCATGATGATGGATCAGAACACCAAAGTATTTACAGATAGGGTGAACTTTTAATTATAGCAGGATTTTAAAAACGAGAACGTGCAAATACAAAATGATTCTGGATGGAAATTCAGTGACTCTTTAGACAAGAATCCCGTTAACCTCTTAAGTGCTGAGGGAAGTTCAAAACAGCCCTTTAAAGGAAGAGAAGCAAGTCAAAACAAACTGGTCTGTGATCTCCTGCGACTACGTAGAAAATGAGGAGTGGACTACATCTCACTCTCAGCAGAAAGCTATCTCCTGTGAGTAATTTCCCAAACTGCTGTTATTTTTGCATCTTTTCCTTTCACAAATACACAAGAACAGGTGTTAAAAACCAATTTCAACTCTGGTCTACATCGGCCAGTGAGGTGTGTGCTGTGAGTGTCAGAGATGAAGATAGCCAAAAAGCAAATGAAACTGCAGTTTAAAGGAAACAGTACAAAAACCTTTCAGCTGATCCGCTCGCCTAGCAATGTCGGTGCTACTGGTCTCACCCAAAATGAAGATTGCAATATTCCAAGACCTACCCTTTACAGAAGTCAGGAACTGATCCCTTTTTTTTTAGCTGTTATCAGGTTTGAACTCTCCTCTAATTTTTAATCTGCATTTATGTGTGTTGCATTATTATTTATCTCTGCATTCACAAATATGCTCACTTTCTCATTAACTCAAAAAAGCCTGGTTAAATAGCTCCTTCGAAAACATAAATTAATTTGTTCTGGGACAAGGCATCCACAAGGGATGGAATCCTTTTTTTAGATTAATCTTGTTGGGAGCAAAAGAAGAGCACATTAAAATGGGAAGGGAGTCAGTTCATCACACCTCACATGGAAGATTCAAGGCAGCCCATTTGAAACTGTAATTGGGAATCTGCCTGGGGACTGATTGTAACAATGGCAACAAATTCTACTACTCAATAACCTTATTTTCCACATTACCTGCATTTATATATGCACTGCTCTCTCCTCCTTTTCATCTTGATGCCCATAACCTGATCAAATTATTTTAGCCCCTCTATAACACAACTTATATTTCTAGCAACGTATCAGCTCAGGTTCTACTATATCAATCATGAATGTTTATTTTTTCCCTGCTAAAGGAATCTGAAGCCCTTCTTTTTGCACCATTTCTCCAGCGAAAGAGGAGCCTGTCTAATTCAATTATGACTATACTCAATACTGCAGGCATCAGGAAAAAGAGGCAAGATAGGGGAAGGGACAAAGAAAGCAAGGAATCGTGAAAGGAAGGAAAGTTGAAGGACTACAGGAGGGGAAAAGGAGGAAGGGATAGTTTACTTTGCAGTGGTATTCCTCTCTGACAGCATGCTACTGCCAAATCAAAATGGTGTTCCTCCTACCACACAAATCAGCAATATCATATGTGAGTTTCAGAGCTTAAATGATGCCATGTAAGGAGGTCATAAGTATCAATGACTGTTGAACCTTATCAAACAATAAGTTCCTGTGACTAATTACAATTCAAAGCATGTGAACCATACTCAGCTAGGCCAAGCTTGCAAACCTTAGAATGCAATGGACAGCACTAGATGTGATTCTTCATTTGGAATAACACTTAGGACATAGGACATAGAACCGTACAGCACCATACAGGCTCTTCGGCCCATGATGTTGTGCCGAACTTTTACCCTAAGCCTAAGGTCTATCTAACCTCCATCCCTACCTTATACTATCATCCATATGCCTATCTAATAGCCGCTTAAATACCCCTAATGAGGCAGGCTCCACTACCCTCTCTGGCAATGCATTCTACGCCCTGACCACTCTCTGAGTAAAGAACCTACCTCTGACATCTCCCCTATATCTACCCCCACTCACTTTAAAACTATGCCCCCTTGTAATAGCTACCTCCACCCTAGGAAAAAGTCTCTGCCTGTCTACTCTATCTACATCTCTGATCATTTTGTACACCTCTATCAAGTCACCTCTCATCTTCGTCGCTCTAAAGAGAAAAGCCCTAGCTCTCTCCACCATTCCTCGTAAGACCTTCCTTCCATTCCGGGCAACATCTTGGTAAATCTCCTCTGCACCTTTTCCAACGCTTCCACATCTTTCCTGTCATGACGTGACCAGAACTGGACACAATTCTCCAGATGTGGCTGAACCAGGGTTTTGTATAGCTGGAGCATAACTTCAAGGCTCTTGAACTCAATCCCTCTATTAATAGAAGCTAACACACCATACGCCTTCTTAACAACTCTATCCACCTGGGTGGCAGCTTTCAGGGAACTGTGGACATGAACCCCAAGATCCGCCTGGTCCTCCACACTGCCAAAAATCTTTCCGTTAACCCTGTATTCTGCTTTCAAGTTTGTCCTTCCAAAATGAATCACCTCTCACTTTTCCGGGTTAAACTCATCTGCTACTTCTCAGCCCAGCTCTGCATCCTATCAATGCCCCTTTGTAACCTAGAGCAGCCCTCCGCACTATCTACAACGTGACCCACCTTCGTATCATCCGCGAACTTGCTAATCCACCCTTCCACTCCTTCATCCAATCCACTTATAATATGTTCAAGACAGTCCTCAGAATTACACCATAAAACAAATTTAAGTTTATAAATATGGTGGAGGCAGGTTCAGCTGTAGCATTCAAATGGGAATTAGGCTTTAATTAGAAAAGAAACAAAGTGCAGAGTTAAAGGTAGAAAGCAGAAGAAAAGCATTAGTTGAAATGCTCATTCAGAGAGCTGGAACAGATACAATGGGCTGAATGGCCAACTTCTGCACTGTTAAACAATTCCGTGCGATTCTGTCATGTATAGTCGCAATTGGAAAGTTGGGAATAAGGCAGACAAATTGCAACGAGCGATCCACAAAACAGCAATTTAATAATAATCATTTTTTGCGGATATTGAAGGGAACGCTAGTCATAGGATCTTTTATATCCTATGTAAACAAGGATGTCAGTTGGCAACACAGCAGAAAGACAACACCTCCAACAAAGCTACACAAGCATTTCAGGTTCGATGTCACAATCTGGGTTGGGGCTGTGAACCACAGATATCTAGTTTAGCTAACAAATGATTGAACACTGGTAAAATACTGAGGTTTAACAAATATCTCACGCTATATATGGGTAAAAAAAATTCCTAATCAAAATTATAAGAAAAATATTTTCAAAATCCACAGTAACCTCCGGACTTTGTAATCAGACCAATAAATGACACTAATTTTAATTATGATCAAGTATGTTAAGTGATCAGTCTGAATATGATGATTTAAATACACAGGCTAAAATTCAATATTACTGAACTGTAGATGCATTAAAGGCAGCATGTTTTTACTCCTGGGCAACAGGGTGCATGTCAGCATGACAAGATAAAAGAGAAATCCGAGGTTTCTGCAAGGACACATTGATTAGAAAGTCCAATCTCCATGGCGCTAATGATATGACTGTGATAGTAGATAAACTGCAAAATGATTTTATGGTCCTCTCACTGCACATCATAATCCTTTTACTATCCTGGGAACCAATTAGAATAGACAAAGGATTAAAAGGTTTGTTTCAAGGCTGAGAAATCATGTGGAATACTAAGCTAAAACAATTTCTTTGAGGTTTCTTGGAAGCGGTTTTGTTCATAAGTTGTTGCCCTCTGCATTTTGTAGCATTGAGCTTGGAAATTTACTAATGGTACTACACTGCAGAAAGTAGAAACAGCAGCCCTTCAGGAAAAGGGCCTTCATTCAAACAATAAACTGTTAGGGTATTCTCCAATATGTAAATACTTAGTACATTTCTGTAGAATTGCTAGAGATTACTACTGCTTCTATTACATACAAATATGCAAAAAGACACAGTTGTCAAAAAATTTGGTTGATGAGCATTTGCATTTTCATGCTATAGGTGATGCATTGCTTCCTGTTAGGTCTGTGCACCAGAAGTATGCAGAGTAGGCAGATCAAGACATTAGCAGGAGATGGTTATACGGTGATAATACCACTGGATTAGCAATCCACAAGTCGAGGCTATGCTCTGAAATGTGGCTTCTAATTCCATCTATTTGAATTCAACTGAAAATGAATTAAAATTCA
This sequence comes from Ginglymostoma cirratum, assembly GCA_024137785.1. Classification (NCBI taxonomy): domain Eukaryota; kingdom Metazoa; phylum Chordata; class Chondrichthyes; order Orectolobiformes; family Ginglymostomatidae; genus Ginglymostoma; species Ginglymostoma cirratum. The sequence continues at coordinate 6,223,420 of JAHRHZ010000217.1, forward strand.
AATAATTCAAATAAATTTGGCACTGCAATCTAGTTTAAGTGATGTGACCCTTGAAGTTATCATTTATCGCTGTGAAACTAATTAATTTCACTAAAGTCTTTTAGGGAGGCAAAATTGCCATCTTTGTCTGGTCTGGCCACCATGTACCTGCAGATCCACAACAATGTGATTGACACTTCATTGTTCTCAATGGTAATCAGGGATGGGAAATAAAGCTGACCTTGCTAGCAACACCCCTGTCTCATCAAAGAGTGAAGAAATGAAAAATGACAAATCAACTCAGAATGCAAAACTCATAGTGTGATTTTTGACCTCAAGTGATCAGTTGACATTCTCATTTAATTCCAATTAACTGAACAAGCATTCACAAGTGTTACTTAAAGAGATCATCAACCACTGTTCGGATATTTGCTGATAGATTTCTATTTAGTCCAAAGCCCTTTCTAGTTATACTAGTTAAACAAGTTGCCAGAACATCAGTCACACCATGGTTCAGGAGAAGGCTGTCTCAGTCTGAGACCTCCCATTTTCCACAGTACTAGTAAAAGTGCCCTGTGAGTTGAAACTTACTTCAACCACGCCAATTTCTGAGCTATTCATTCAACTATCTAATCTTATATAACCTACGACAATGTGCTTGGGACTCAGGTAGTAATCCAGATATTTTTACCTTTTTGGGCTCTGCTTTTCAATTTCGCTGCTCATTATCCTTAATTAGAGCTATGTCATTGGTAAATGATTAATACTCTCTTGTTGGGAGGCTGACATTCCCCAGCAACTTTTGGACATGAATGTTACGTGCCACTTATAAACTCAAACCTGAACATTCTCCACATCTTGCTGTATATGGACATTGACTTCTTCAGTGGCTGTACCATTAATAGAGCAACTTGATTCACCTGTGCTTTAGGCAAACAAAGTTTTTCAACTCTTTGTGTAATATAATACTCCCTTATTTACATAAAGTAGTAGAAACATAGAAAATAGCAGCCAGGGTAGGCCATTTGGCCATTTGAGCCTGCCATTCAGTATGAAAATGGCTGATCCTCCTACTCAGTACCCTGTTCCTGCTTTGTTCTCATATCCTTTGCTCCATTTAGCTCTAAGAAATATGTTTAACTTCTTTTTGAAAATATTCATTATTGGCCTCAACTGCTTTCTGTGGCATAGAATTCCACAGGCTCACCATTTTCTGGACAAAGAGATTTCACCCCATCTGACCTAAATGGCCAACCCTGTATCGTTAAACTGTGACCCCTGGTTACATTTCAGTATAGTGCTAACATGGCTCTCTAGTGTATTGTCTAAGGCATCTCTTCACATGCTTATGATATCTTCCCTCTTATCGATGTCTGAGTCAGGTAATCATTTACATCATTTTCATATCCATGAATCTTATCAATGGCAAACACTCGCTAATGAGTACGATCGTTCATGTAGAAAATTCTGTGTCACTGATCATGGGTTCATTGGGTCCTTGAGTGGTTGATCCTAGAGCCACATCTCTGTCTACATATTTGGTGGGTGTTTCAGGGAGGTAGAAGTGCTCCAGGGCCTTAAGATCATCGGTAGTCCTTTCTCAGGTTCTTTTTCTGTACTTCCTTTTTTCATTGGGAGCAGCTGAATCCCTTCATGCAGGGGTTTCCTTCAAGTCAGTTTTTTTTCTGAATTTTACTGTAACACAGAACCATCATTGAACCTTCTCAATCAAGAGTGCACCCCAGACTAATTATACGCTGCAATTGTGACAATGATTAGGCAGCATGCACTTTACATTATTACTGTGCCCATTTAGGGGGGCTGTTGTGACTATTTCTCAGTCAAGGTTCCCTAATTTGTTGTGGTTCCTAATGGAGTACGTCCACTGGGCACAGTTCTTCACCCATCCTTTTCAATTGGTTGTATCAAGACGAATTTCTGAATGATCCCTTCCCATGTAGGTGCCTTCCTTCCAGACTCAAATGAACTTATGTTTCAAAAGCAGCTACTTTAATCCCTTGTTCTTGAATTGACAAAAACAGTGAGTTTATTAATTACTAAACACAAGAAGAAGCATGCATACAAATTTAAAATAGGTGAATCTAAAAAATATATCAACAAAGAAAATATACAAATCAGCCTTGGCATTGTTCATGAAGACCGGATGATTGAACTTTGCCATTTTAACCAGCAGTTTTGATGTTAATAGTTGAATACTGGATTTTGAGATCCTTGAGTTCGTATGTTGATTGAAACTCTTTTGTTCTGATTCCTTTTGGCCGTGGTCGGCTAACAGCACTCACAGTGAAGGACAATCCTTCCCATTGCTTCACCTGCAGTGCAGGGGTGTTTTAATAACTATTCTCAAAACTATGCATTTCACAGCACACGTAGGATGTCAGTCCACTAACACACTCAGACTGGTGTTGTAGCCATATTCTACCATTCTTTTGAAGAATCCTAGAAGGCCAAAATATCAAACATTTCTGCAAGAATTGCGGGGAAGATAATAAGCTCTCTTTATATCTCTTGGTATTGCAATTACCTCTCTGTTTAAAGTTTTCCTGATACATTTTAGATGAAACATTCCATGGGTCCCACACAGGACTTTGGCAGAGAGACTGAATTTATATTTAGTCATGTTTTGGCTGCAGTAGATTTGTTTGAAAAGTGACATTTTGGATTTATAAGTTACCAATGCCTATGGTGCTACATGTCCTGATTAGTTATCATGACAGAGGCGAGCACATTTGTTCCCTCCTTAGCTACTGATTAAATAATCTCAATCCTGCTCAGTTTTAAACCCTTTAAAAAATGACAATATGGTTAACATGTCAAAAAAGACTTTAAATTATATAGTACACTTACGCACTGTAAAAATAATTCAATGTTTCATAAAAGGAGCTTTCTTTAAAAAAATTGACATTGAGTAATGAAGGTACTTCTTTTCCTTCTCTCAGTCGGCTTTCTTCTTATACAAAACAGAAATACTTGGAACAACAGACTACCTTAAACAAGGGGATACATGGAAAATGAAAGCTCTCTTTAAAAGTTGCTGCAAATATTTTGATAATTATTACTTACAATTTTGTTGCTCGCTTAAGCTGTCTTTGCACCATGATTCATCAGATTGTTACTAGTTCTCTTAGCAGCAGATTACATTTTAAAAATTGTAAAGGAATGATACATTAAATAATGCATTCCCTTATTCTTTCTGATATTCGCATTCTTCACATTCACAGCAATTCATTTATGCAAGCAGTGAAATCATCTATTTCAGTATGCTGATTGCACATCAATTACCTGCATAACATTTGTTAAAATGATTACCTGACTAATACATTCAGAAAATTATTTGATTTGTGTGGCAGAGAAGAGTATATAATGCTTTTGAGGTTACTAAATCATAGCAGGAAAAGAATTAGGAGAGTGCACACTCAATTCGAGATTGGAAAATGGCAAATCGAATATTTTCAATACGAGGTGCATACACTTCTTTCAGCGGTACCAAGATTAAATGATATTTTGTTGCTCTGTGCCTTGATGGGTTCAATGGGATGTTCCACATCAGATTCTGTTCTCAGGCTGAAAGTTAACTAGAAGTTTCTATATATCAAATAAATGGCATTAGTAACACTTGTTGATGATTTCCATTTAAGTCACTATGAAACATCTGCCTCAAATAAGGGGCAATGGTGGCACAGTGGTAGTGTAACTGGGTTAGTGATGCAGTAATCCAGCATTAAGTTTAGCATCAACCATTGGCAGAATTTAAATTTAATTAATAAATCTGGAATTAGAAGTTCATCTCAGTGATGGTGACCGTACAGCTATATATTTTTTTTTAAATCCATCTGATTTACAAATGTTTTGCAGGGGAGAAAATCTGCTGTGATCAATTTGTTTCAGCATGATACCAGGTGTACGATAATGTAGTTGAATCTTAAATTTGTAACATAGCAAATCATTCAGGGATGGGCAACAAATGCTGGCCTTGCCATTAACATCCACATACCATAATAGATGAAACTACATGGATTTTCTTTTTTAAAATTCTGGACACAACACTCTGGGAAGGATGTAAAGACAGTAGTGAGAGTGAACAAAAGAATAGTGATGTTTCAAGATATTAAGGTATTAAGTTTTATGAGAAACTAAGCTTGGTCTCCTTAGTGCAAAAAGTGTTGAGAGAAGATTTGTTCAAACCATAAAGGGCCTGAGCAGACTAGCTAAGAAAAATCTTTCCCCGTTTGTTACAAGATTTAAGAATCAGTGATTACCAATTTAGCCGAAGCAACCACAGCATGAAATTACTTTTCTCAAAACAGCAAGTTGTTCAGGAATGCACTACAGGACAGATTCAAAAACCACCGATGACTATCTACCACAAATTACACTGAAATGTATGTGGAAATTTCAACAATGGGATAAGTAAGCTGTTTTCACACAATGGCTACGTGAGTAGTACTTTTCACTAACAGGATATTGCCGTCAGTACAAATAGTTGTTCTGCCTACCACTCATTGAAACAATGTCCTGAATGATGTCATGTTCTCATGTGATGCTACATTCATAGGTTGTACACTTCAAAAATAGGTTGATCGATTCAACCAGGATATTCCTTTGATTGTTGATATATAGAGTACAAACTGTATTCAACCAGCTTACATTTGTAATATTCAGAATAAAATGTCTGAACAGCTGAGTGTGCTAATAGCTACACAAACAACTAATTTAAGATAATCAGTCAATGGTAATCAGATACTTAGTTGCTCATTTATCCTTGCTCAAAGTGACATATGTTTGATTGCAGAGACCAATTCTCTGCAAACTAAAGGAATATGTTCAAGCTTTGCAGTTCTTATTTGAATTAGCTAAGAACTTGGGACCCAACAATTTCTCATCGCTTTCTCCATGACAAAGTCTCAGCCAATTGGAGTTGACCTGCCTACCAATCAAAATCCTTTTCTCCTGTGGTGATCACTTGAAATTTTGCAATCTTGCATTTGACATAATGAGTGCAAGACAAAAATGATTCGGAAATATATTTCTTTTCTTGGCTGTACCTAGGGTTCTGAACATAAAAATGCATAAAACTATAAGAAAATGTTATTCAATGTGGGAAATTTCTGACTGTTAAATATCAAAATAGGAGAGATTTGTCAAAGATGTTGGTCACGATACAACTGGGACTCTCCAGGAAATGACAGAAACTGGGACTTGAACAGGCAGCTACAGTTGAAGAGCTGATGTCAATGCTTTCATTGTATTTCTTTGCTTTGTTGAAATTTGTAGGTCATAGCAAAAGAGATGATAGAGAACAATATCCTTTATCTGGGGTAGAGATTAAAGAAAAACTTTTCTCCACTTACTTTGTTTGAAGGATGCACTACCTGGCTTGAGAGCCAAGTATTTTGTATGATGCTGAAGTGGCAAAAGGGAAGGACTTTACAATATGCAGCACTTGCCTTGAAGGAAAAACACTGCATTGAAAGAATGCAGAAGGCTGAAGGAGAATCTTCCTCTAAATATTCAGCAATGCACTGATCGAAGTTTCTATCAACATAAAGATCCATAAATTCACAATCTAAAGGCCACTACACTCACAAGTTGTAAAATGTTTCAAAATATCATGTTTCAAAACCTGTACCTGAAAGTCCATTCATCTGTTTCAGAAGACGACAAGATTTACTATATGGAGGACGTCAGCAAGTACACTTTCTGATGTTATATATAAAAATGATTAATGTTCTTCATTTTTAAGAGTGCATTTTTTGAGGGTGGTGATATAAAATATATTTTTTAAGAAAGAAAATAATTATACACAGCTTTTTTGCTGTTCACAGACAGATTATATCATTACATATTGTGTATCAAAGAATTTCCGTACCCAGCTTAAGGAATAAGGACTGTGATGTATGATCTGCTCATGCCCCTTCTTTTTGAGATAGCAGGCAAGCAGTTTGTGGTCTCCTAGTTTGTATGAGTTCAGACCAGTGTGATGCATACTGTTGACCGGTTGCAGTCTTCAGAGGGACCTGGAGAATGCAAAGCATGTTCTAACTATCCTCCAACTCAGAAATGAAACATTTTTCTGTGGAAGATATGCTGTACTGAATGAAGGAAAACCATTGCTGAATTCCAAAATTGCAAATGGAGAGAAGAGACTGAAATGCAAGAAGCGAGACCACCATTAGTCACAGATGTGATACCGGGGCCTTAGCCATGGAGATGGATAAAAGGAGAAATGTCAGATTTTAAAAGCTATCATGGGCTTCACAAGTCAATATTCCTAAATGGGCTGGGAGCAGATGATGAATGAGTCTAACTCCCAGATTCCGGCACCGAGGTATCAGCAGCAGTGATGAAAGAAGTTTAACTATTGTGTAGATGGCCAAGGTCAGTAAATGTACATTTGATTTGACACCTAATACCAATCTCTTATGCTGCTCATTCCACCACCTCTCCATTACTTGCCCCTGACACACAGGATATGTGTCTATCACGCAGATACTCCACCTCATCCCAACACATCCATCAGTGATGCTAGACCTGTACCCAATTCTCATTTTCTTAACATTTACCACCAGCAGGCATAATACTCAAACACAATGCAATAAAATTGCTGGCATTCTGCCTTCCCTTCACAACAAGGCATCCTACAATAGGAGATAACAATGTTGGTATCTGACATCAGACACATCTTCAGCCTCTGACTGGGAGATGGAAGTGAGGAAGAGGAATTTGTTGAATAGCTCAGTTGAAGAGTTTGCAAAGTCATGAATGAGATTTTTCTATGTTGTCTCACTCCATGATTTTCATTTATAAAACAAGAAATAGTCATTTGGTTTACCCACAAGGCAACTCCTGAACTTGATTACTGTTTTATGTAGAATCAAAGAATGCCTACAGTTTGGAAGTAGGCCACTCGGCCCATCGAGTCCACATCATCCTTCTGAAGAACAACCCACTCAGATCCACCCCGCTCCCTACCCTTGTAACCCTGCATTTCCAATGGCTAATCCACTTAATCTGCACATCCCGGATACTCTGGGCAAGTTAGCACAGCCAATCCACTTAACCTGTGCATCTTTGCACTGTGGGAGGAAACCAGAGCATGCAGGAGAAACCCACACAGACATGGGAAGAATGTGCAAACTCCACACAGACAGTCACCCGAGGCTGGAATCGAACCCGGGTCCCTGGTGCTGTGAGGCACCACTGAGCCACCGTGCCCCCATATATCACAGCACAGATTAGCTTTTACATTTTAAAGTGATATTGTTACTTGAATCGATGGCTGTCTTATCTCTGAGCCAGAAGGCAGTGAAATTTAGCCTTAATTGTGCTTCTATATCATATCTTGGCTATATAGCCTAGGAATAATGGAATGTGCATTGCTGGATGTGTTGCTTTTCAATGAAAAATGGAATGAGATCGGTGTCAATAGGTAAATGTGAAAGATCTAGGTAGTTTGACAAGGAGTGGGAATTCCATGAAACGGTGCTGAATCGTATCAGAAATTGACAAAGTGCAATTTTTGTTGAGTTTCATGGGCTTTTACTTTGAGCCAATTGGGATTTATCATGTTATCATCCCAAACATGCCTCATTAGCTGTGTACCATGAGCCTAAAGTGCTCCTCTCGTCCAATGCTAGCTCAACTGTCTTACTTGCCACAGGTGAAAGTGATCACTACTATCAGGATATCATGGGATCCCTGTTACTGATGCCATCTTTTAAAGGCCATTATTCGCCCAGTTCATCACTGACAACCCTAAGCTGCCTTGAATGGTTCATGACATTTTTCCAGGGCATGCAAGATAAGGTGAAGTTGACAGTCCTTGATGGACAGGATGATGCAGACAGTCATTGCTCTCTTCCCCCAAGGGACAACAGAGGAGACCAGAGCATTGGACATTGCCAACTAAGTCTGGGATTTTCATCAGAGTCAACAAATCTCAGCCACCATGAAGAGCACCTAGCAGTGTACAAGGAAGGTCAATTACCTCCTGTACTTCTCCACATTAAAGGTCACCATTTTCTTTCTGCTATTTTATACTCACCCTGTCTTTGCTACTGCACCTGTCTCTCACCAATAACCATGATCCAGCACTCCCACTATTGCATGAAAAACCTTCCCTCATTCACTCTCAATCCCACAACTCTTCTAACCTGCTTGTCCTCTGTGCTACTTACTCACTCACCTGGTACAAGCATCAACAATATTAGCTAGTCCACCCACTTTCATCTGACTCAATCTTTCCCTTTCTCTCATTACAGGGAAGAAAACTGCTTACCATAGGACAATAACAACAGAAAGTATTGATGAAGTGCCTGACATCTGCTGCCTCACCCTCTACAAGGAGTGGATCTTGAAACTGAATACCCTGAATGATCAACTAAACATACCCAAGCTCCCAGACAGGTGTTGGAGGCTGCCCTTGATCTACTGCAGAAAGACCCTTTGACTAGATTGTCTGCCAGATACATGGTTGGCGAATGATACAGGTGTAGGATTGGTGTAACTTGATGCCATTCAACAACATTTCAGTCCCCTTGGCTGATCTCTGTTAAAAACCATACCAAGCCGCCAAGCTTTGTATCTGCATTAAAAGGCAAGCCAAGGCAAAGCAAAGATGTTGGGAGCTTTTGGGCAGATACAAAGTTAGTGTCCATTGAGGAAAGTCAGTGAGCAGCCCTGATATGCAGCCTCATCCAATCAGTGAGTTGGGATCATGCCCTAAATGTAAATCCCCTTGCAGCAGCTTTGGAATGGAAGCTGCTGGTGTGCTCCAAAGTGCAGAATTAATGTGCAGAACTGTACTGTAAATAGACTGGAGATATGCCACAATAGTGCAGTGAGGCTGGAATATGTTGGATGCCAAAGTTCATAGATGTGGTCTCTACCTATGGAGCATACCCTGAGATGCTGGTGTCTAAGATGGAGGTCCAGAGGAGCAAACTGTCAGCTGGAGTCATCAGATACTATGTCAGGAATTTTAGTGTTCCATTCCTAGTGAGTGGAAGAATGTGAGATGCATATTAATGAGGTAAGATTAAGTAGTAGTGAGTGATAATGATAGATAATGCCTATTAATTGGCTCCTCATCGCTTGTTTGAAAAGAACCTGTATCAAGGTCTGAGTCTTTTGGCCTTGCTGTCAAGAAAGGCCTCAATTAGCATCTCAGTTGATTTTCCCAAATTTCACACCATTACTCATTGTTCACAGCCTGGGAAAATTCCAATCGATATTTTTCACTTGAACCATCAAAATAAGCAAGCTGTCATTTGTCTCTGCTGTTTGTGAAACCTGACTGCAGGCCAATTGACTGCCCTTTCATTCACATAAGAACAGTTTAGCTTGCTTGCCTTCATTGCTTCGACCTTGAGTATAGGAGTTGGGATGTTATGTTGAGGTTGTACAAGACATTGGTGAGGCCTCTTCTGGAATACTATGTCCAGTTCTGGTTGCCCTGTTATAGGAAGGATATTAAGCTGGGTAGTTTCAGAACAGAATTACCAGGATGTTACTGGGAATGGAAAGTTTGAGTTATAGGAGAGGCTGGAAAGGCTGAGACTTTTTCACTGAAGCATGACTTTATAAAGGTTTATAAAATCATGAGGGGTATAGATAAGGTGAATGACAGATGTCTTCTCCCTAGGGTGGGGACTTCGAGGTGGAGGAATATTTAAAAAAGACGCGAGGGATAATTATTTTTCAGAGTGTGATTTCATGTGTGAAATGAACTTCCAGATGATGTGGTAGATGCAGGTACAGTTATGATGTTAAAAAGACATTGGATAAATTCATGGATAAAATAGGTTTGGAGTGACATGGGCCAAGCGTGGGCAGGTGGGATTAGTTTAATTTGGGATTATGGTCGACATGAACTAGTTGGACAAAAGGATCTATTTCCATGCTGTATGACTTTATGACTCTTTAATAGTGACTGTATAAAAGGACTTGGGATATACAATGGATGTGGCAGTGCCAATCAAATGGGTTTCTTTTGTTTCTTCCCAAGGGAGGGTTCTGTAACAGTTCCACATCTCAAACTATATGAACCAAATATTTGATGAGGAGATTTATGGAATAATTTAAATCCCATCAGTAAGCAGACCTGATAATTCGCAGAAGTCAGTCATAACTGAATTATTCATTGTGTTGAGTGTGATAGAAATCATATCTCATGACCATCATCGGTATTCAGTTTAACATACCAGAAATCATGATTTTAAAAAATTTCAGCATAAATATTTCATGTTAAATTAGACTTTAATGTTAATTTTTATTGATGTAAGAGTACAGTGTGATTTTGATGTCATCTTTCCAAGAAACAGGAAAATTTGAAATCTGTGATTCTCAAGGACCCAAAATTCCAGAGAGCAGATATATTCAACAATTTGTGATTACGTAGACACAGATAAGAAGGTCTTGAGTTCTGAAAACAAGGAAGAGCTTTTTAAACTCAAAGAGGACGAACCAGAAAGTTCATAACATTGACGTCATGTTTGACCCTGAGAAGAGCTTACAAACACACATCTGCATCTTCTCAATTCCGTAACATTGTACAAATCTACATCTGCCTCAGCTCATTTACTGCTAAAATCTGCATCTGATTCTTTGCTAGCTCACGCCTAAATATTCCAATAGATTCCCAGTGAGCATCTCTAATGATCCACCCTCCGTAAGCTTGAGTTCATCAAAAACTCACAACTAATACCTGGGCTTTCTGACCTACATGAACCCCAAGCAAAGCAATGTCTTGATTTTTCAAATGGCCATCCTTAATTTGAAATGTCTCTATGTCTATTTGCTGTCATCTCCTCCACACCTACAATCCTCTAAAATAAATGTGCTTACCTAATTATAGCCTTTTAATCATTCACAGCAATGCCTTCAATACCAATCCTGAAGTTTTAAGAATGTCCTTCCTAGGTCTGCCCATTTTTCTCTCTCTCTTTTTTCCTCTAAGACAGTCCATAAAAGCTATGCATTTGTCTTCGTGAGGCTGTGTGTAAAATCTTGACCCCGGTAGGTGCTCTAGAATGCATTACTATGGTAAGGATGTTGTGCAAATCAAAGTTGTTTGTGCATTCTCAGTAATGATCTTTATGAAGTTTCAATTCATTCCATTTGGTTAGAGATGACATAATTGGTGATCTACTACACAACACAAGAAGTCACAAAAGGGAAAATGTTGATTAGCTGTTAAAAGTTTTCTCTTTGGACCCCACCTCCTTTCCAACTTATGCGTCTTATATAATCACTTCTTAATGGGTTCAAAGAATATTTCTTCACACTCTGCTTTTCAAATTATTCCATTTATCATTCTTGGAGCAAGGAAGTGTTTATTAACTTATCTCTCAAATATAACTTCCACAAATGTAAACTTTTACAGAGTATGAATTATAAATTGCAATCAAAACTGGGTCAAATCAGCAGACCTTCCAGAAATTGTTCAGTAAGGATCAATAAAATTTAAAATCTTTCATTTTCAATTCACAACAAGCCCACAGTTATACATTGTGTCTTACGACCATTATTACATAGTTTTCCTTCACTCTGCACTTATTGGCCTTGTACTTTACCCAATCAAAATCAAAAAACAAATTCACCAAATAATTTCAGACTTTACAGTCTTTTGAGTCTTTACATTGCCTTGTGAATGGAATTGAGCATTAATCTCACGTGGGAAATAATGGTCTTCATGCATAGCCTTCTGTCAAATTGGGACTGGACTTCTCCAAAACATTGTATACAAGTCTTCTAGCAATTTTCCGAGTCGAACTAATGTATGTTCAGGAGTCTTCTTGAGTTGCCTGGTCTGTAAAAGTTAAATCTACATCTACAGTAGAACTTGTGTGGTGCATGGATAAGGTGAGTAGCAAGGATCTTTTCCATAAGCTGGCTGAGTTCAAAACTAGGGAGCATATTTTTTAAGGTGAGAGGAAAAAGTTTTAAAAACAAGAGAGGCAACCTTTTTATACAGATAGTGGTTCATGCCTGGAATGAACTGCCAGAGGAAGTGGTAGATGCAGGCGTAGTTACAAAATTTAAGACATTTGGACAAGTAAGTGGATAGGAAAAGTTAGGAGGCATTTGGGCCAAACACAGGCACGTGGGACTAATTTAGTTTGGGCATATGGCTGATGTGGACTGGTTGAACTGAAGGGTCAGTTTCCATGCTGTATGGCTCTATGACTAATGAACTGGCAGTTTTATTGTCCTCACCCTCTGGCCTTGAGCCATCTCCTGCACACTTGAACCAGGTGAGTCATCAGACGTGACTCCTTTCTCAAACCGGAGGGTGAAAGTACACATTGTGTCCATATATGAGATGATAACTGTGAGATGTAGATCAAATAAGACTGCATCTTCATGATAACTTTGTTCCTTCTTTGGTTAAATTCCACTGAAATAGCTGAAATGGAAAATAGACAAGGGTTAATACACTGTAAAGGAGAATGGTAGGAAAAATTACATATTGGAAGCATCTGCAGCTTGCCCTACAGATTGTATAGTCTGATGAAAAAGCCAGAAAGACAGGGAAAATTAGGTATAAAAACCCTGCTCAGCATACACTTCAGCATTGCCAATGGCCACGGCATCACTCTACTCCTCCCCATGGCTACCAGCTCAATTTCTTCATTGAGGGTAAAGCTTTATTGATAAGCAGGCTTAGTAAGTTCAACATACAAACTGAGTATCAATATTCCCTCTTTTTCTCTGAATCCTCCTCCCTTCTTATCTCAGTTGATATCACTCCCATCCTTCAGTTTGGAAATTAACGAGACTGGCCCCTACTTTCATTCACGTGCTTCACTACATTTATCTTTTAGCTATGGCTTCCTCAAAAAGAAAGTACTTTTAGTACTGGAAGAAATAAATGTACTTTTTTCACACCATGACGGAGATAAAAATGCCACCTGCTGACTCAGAACTCATACTATTCTATTTGCTTGCAGTGGATTTGACTTAAACATTTCAACTCAAACCAATAATCACAAATGTGAAAAGTGAGCATCTAGTAAATTACTTCTCCCTGTCATTTCTAACTTGTAAAGGTCACTGCTAGCTGACTCTAGCCCATTCCCTGCTACAGATGACAAAGCGAAGCGGTACACTCCCATAAAGCAGATCAGACCCACAGTGTTGCAATTCCAACAGAGGTAGGGTAAAGTAAAGCAACTCAACATGGTTCCTTTATAGCATTTTTCAAACTCCTTAACCTCTACCAACCAGAGGAAGAAGGGCAGTAGATGCTTGGGAACATTAACCCAAACACCAACCTGGCTGGAAACAATGCCACTATTCCACCACCCTAGCTGGGTCAAAGTTCTGGAACTCCATCCCTACCAAATCTAGCCTGGCCAGAACTGCGATCAAAACCCCTGCAGCTGGCAATGAGCTGACCTACACCAGCTATCAGTCAACTGAGTTGCTTTGCTGCTATGAAATGCCTTGGGTCGTTTTACCTTACTAAGGCATATCGATGAAAATAATTCACTTTGATCCAAAAAGCAACATTTGTAATTTTGGAGTTATATCCATAATAGTAAAGTCACCATAGTCTTACCAGACCAAAGGGCAGTTCTCTAGTTAAGGAGAGACAACTGGTGGTGATTTAACCTGAGGGCCACTACACCTCAGGCAAGATGTATTAATCTCAGCCGGTGTAGGGATTGAACCCACACTTTTAACATTACACTGTTTCATAAACCAACCATCCAGCCAACTGAGATTGCTGGATTTAAATATTTGCAAGTGTGAATTAAACTAATGTTGGCAACCAATTGTCACCTTTTTTTTGCTAGGATTCATATCAGCCATGAAAATAATAACTTTGAAATAAGAGTAGGCTATTCAGACCCTTATTCATATTTTGCCATTCAATGAAATCAACACAGATCCTTAATTCTAATGTTACTTGCCAACCATGGCTCCGTATTCATTATTACCTTTGGTTAACAAATATCTATCAATATCGTATTTAACATTCGGTCTCTAACTACCATCAAAGCTTCATGCTGGGAGATTCCATGCTTGTTCCACCCTTCATATTTAGAAGTTTTTCCTAACCTCTCTTAAATCACCTGCTTCTAATTTTAAGGATCTATCTCCTCTTTTTGGATTTCTCAAAATGCCTTGTCTTTGATCTACAATTGCACAACAGTATTTGTATGGCTGGACCGAATAATTTCTGGTCAATGATAACTCTGAAGTGTTAACAGTGTGATATTCAGTGACGACAGCGGTGTTGAATATCAAGGGATTTAGCGTGTTTCTTATCAGGGAAAATAGTACCGAAACATATGCAGCACCAATGTTACTATCAGCCAAAAGTTTGAATTTTGTCCAAAGTTTGCTGCATGAGGACATAAGAGGAAGTGTGAATGGAACTCAATAATGTGCAATCATTGGGTGAACATGCCCAATTCTGACTTTATGATGGAGACAATGTGATTGGGTCGCTGACATTGCTTTGAGCAATTCCTGCAACAGTGACCTGGTGCTGAGGCGACTGACCTTCAACAACCACGATACGTTTCATTTCTGTGAGGTCTAAACCTGAGCTACTCCTGCAACAATGTCTGGGGACTGAGGTGATTGACCTCCAAAAACCACAATCAGTTTCATTTCTGTGAGGTCTAACTCCAGGAAGGGCTTTCTCTCCAATTCCTTTTGACTTCAACTTTTCTAGTGTTTTTCGATGGCGCACGCAATCAAATACTGTCTTGATATCAAGGACATTTGCTTTCACCTCACTCTCTGATGTTCAGCTGTTAGCAAAACGTACGAAGCAAGAATCCCTACAGTTTGGAAGCAGGCCATTCGGCCCAGCAACAACCCTCTGAAGACCATCTCATCCAGACCCACCATCCCCTAACTGTATCCCTCTAACCTTACATTCACCATGGCCAACCCACCTAACCTGTGCATCATTGGACTGGGGGGGAAAACTGGAACAAACTCATGCAAACATAGGCAGAATGTGCAAACCCCACACAGACAGTCACCCAAGGGTATAATCATACCTGGGTCCCTAGTGCTGTTGGGCAGCAGTGCTAACCACTGAGCACCATGCTGCAAGGTTGCAATGAGGTCTGAAGTTCGGTGTTGGTGATGATTGAGAATATACTGATGGGTCAATAATTCACTGAATTGGATTCCCTCTGTTTTTTTATGGTCTGGAGACACCTGGGAAAATTTCCACTTTTCTAATCAGATGCCAGGGCTGTAACCGTACTGCAGGAGATTGGCTAGAAGCATGGGCAGTTCCAGAGCCAGGTATTCAGCACCAAAGCCTTGATGTTTCCAACACTTATCTACTGCAACTTGATATCACATTAGTGAACCTGATCTGAACCTGACATCTGTAATGGAAGTGATGTCAGAAGATCAAAATGGATCATCAATGTACCACTTTGAGGTGAAGGTGAATGCAAATCCTTCAGCTTTGTCTTCCATAGTTACATGTTTTAATTACATTACTTACATACATAGTTATATTACTTAAGTCTAGATAACAATGCACTGTTAAGGGATTTAACATACTGTGTTCTGTTCTACATATAATGTGACACAAATACATGATACACCATTGAATTGTATGTAATATAAAGATTACGTGTTTTTTGGAACATACTTTCGGAAAAATCGAAATGCGTATATTGCTGTACTTAAAGAAATGCATCAGGTTTTTTTTTTGCAACCTGAAGATCAAAAGTCAAACTTCTTAGTTACTCAAGATAATGTAACTTCGAAGCAGGATTTGATACTTCTTTCGGGCAAACAAGCTCCAAGTTCCTTTGGATTGCAAAGTTGCTGAGCAACAGCCATTGGATTTTAAATTGCAGTTTATAAGAGACCTGGGAATGGACACTTGAGCACAGACCTCCAGAAAGCCTGCAAGCAAAAACAGATCTCTCTCTCTCTCTCATTTTTGTGAGCGACAAAAAAGTCCTAGGTTCTAAAAAGGAGAGTTTCTAACTTCAGCAAAGCTGACCAGTTACTGGATTGAGGATCATCTGCCATGCAGCCGGGGACAATAACATGATATAATAGCTAAAATAAACAAAATAGTTGGATAGTTACCTTATTCTCCCCTTCTAATTCAGGTTCTTGATCCACAGAATTGTTCCTTTACTTATATTTCCCAACCATAATGCCTCTGCAGTGCTGTCTGTCTGATCTGTGAATGAACATGTGTGTGCTTCTGTTTAAAAAGATATAGTTTATGCTTGCGTAGTGATAGCTATTAACCTGCGATGCCACTTGCTAAAGGATCAATTTGTTTATGATACATAAGTTTTTGTTTGTTTATTGATGAAAACTGGTGTGAGTTTCTTTTCATCTAGTTAACAGTGGAAGTCAGATAAATTAAGCACCTTGGTGATTCAAGTTGTCATTTATACTGTTATGATGACTCGTGGAGCAATGGGGCTCAATCTAGTGCACACTTCCTGTCAGGTTCGTGTCAGTAGGAAGAGGCAACCTGTCACTGTATTAATACATCAACATAGAATGAGTAATTATACAATGTACCGTACAGAGCCTTGTAAATCTCAGCACTTTACAACATTTTTCAATGTCAAAGCAGCAAAAATACATTTTCATCGGCATTAATTGATTTTCTTTCATAATAACTGAAATGTACAAACATTTATGTTTCAACAGTCTTTGCTAATACTGTGCTCATTGTTAGCACTGTCTATGGTATTCTGCCATAAGACCCAAAAGTTGATTCCACCTCAAACGGGGATGACGTTTAAATGGTTAAAAGTTGCATTCACTATTGATTGCAATAGGTACAAACCTGGGAAGAAGACAGGGGGAAACTGTTCCTGCTTTTAAAGAAAGGAATGTAGGGCATAGATTTAAAGTTATTGCAAAACAAGTGAAGTGACATGAGATAAACTTTTTTAATTCACACAATGAATTATTAGTGCATGGATACATTGCCTGGGAGTATGGTGGAGGCAAGTTTAATTGAGGATTACAAGAGAGCATGAGATTTTTTTAAAAGTTCATTCACAGGGTGAGGGTGTCACTTGCTAGGCTAGCATTTATTGCCCATTCCTTATTGTCCAGAAAGCAGTTAAGAGTCAAGCACATTGCTGTGGCTCTGGAATCACATGTAGGCCAGACCAGGTAATGATGGCAGTTTCCTCCTCTAAAGGACATTAGTGAACCAGCTTTCCCTGACAGTTGACCATGGATTCATGGTCATCACTAAACTCTTAATTTCAGGTATTTAGTGAATTCAAATTCTAATATTCGCAGTGGCAGGATTTGAACACAAGTCCTCAGAACATTATCTGGGTCTCTGGACTAATAGTCCACTGATAATACCACTAGGCTATTGCCTCCCCATAATTATTTGTATAGCAATCATGTGTAAGTGTCCAGGGAAAAAGCAAGAAACCACCCCTAGATACTGATACTGATTTGAAGAGCCGGCACAGACACAAATGGCTGAATGGCTGACTTCTGCATTGTAACACTTCTGTGATTCTGTGAAATTGGAGAGGGGGGTGAGGCAGATGTTTGAGTATGAATGCCAGCTGCAACTATCTATTTTTCATTAGATGTACATTTTCACCAAATCAAATTATTCTTCTCCCAGACTGTCTTTTTTAGCTAGGTGCATGAGGGATAGGAAGAGAATTCTTGGGAAGGATTTGCTGCAGTTTTCCATGGATTTTAGAACAGGAACAAAGAACAGCAAATTAACAGGAGGACAGACAAAGCTTAATAGGCATTTGTCAGAAACTTAAATCAGTGTGGGCCAATCTTTTCAGCATCATCTCCAAACATCAAAGAAAGATAATAGGACTCTTGATTATGTAAATGAGTTCCTTAACACCCGTTGAAGGACATTGATACAAATTAAGTTGCAGGTGAGTAAAGCAAGCATGTTTGTTTTAACGTTATTGAAATAAATCTTGCTATGAAGTCAGGAGAATTAAACATGCAAGCTGGCTCCAGAGCCCTGTTGATTGTCCACCATGCACTGTGGTCCATTATTTACCCAAGTAAGGACATCTCTCAGTGGCCATCAATTACCAGAGCCCTTAGTCATCTGGAGATTCAAATCTACCCTTTGTCTTTTTTTCAGAGTAATCATAGAATCACTACAGTGTGGGAAGAGGCCATTCAGCCTATACTGACCCTCCAAAGAGCATCCCACCCAGACTCGGCCCTCCCACCCTATCCCCATAACCCCACAATTATCCTAATTAATCCTTCTAGCCTGCATATCCCTGGTTTACTAAGGTGCGATTTAGTATGACCAATCCCTACCTAGCCTGCACATCTTTAGACTGTGGGAAGAAACCAGAGCACCCAGCTGAAACTCACATAGACATAGGGATAATGTGCAAACTCCACACAGCTGATCACCCAAGCCTGGAATTGAAACCAGGTCCCTGGCAGCAATGCTAGCCATTGAGCCAACATGCCACCCAATGTATTGATGAAATAATTTTTCATTCTGCATACATCCAGTAGTAGACAACAAGACAAATGGAAATATTCAGAAGAACATCCATGTAAGTTTATTTTATACAGACAAAATAAAGAAAGACTAACATTGACTTTGCAACATGCATGAAGTTCTAAAGAGCCTTGTGGTCAATGAGGTTTTTGAATTTTCATGTAGGAAATCTGGCAGTGGATCAATGCGCAGCCAACTCCCACAAACAATAATGTGATAATTACCAGATTTTATTTTTAGCGATTTTGTTTGAAGAATAAGTATTGTCTAGGACACACATCAGCATCCCAACCGGTGGGTTGGTAATGTATTGGTCAACAACTATTGCATTTCCCTTCAGCACAGCAATGACTGCAATTCAAAACAGAACTTTACTGTCCGTGAAGCACTTTGGAATTTTTCAAAGTTATACCTTGCCATATAGATACAAGTTCTTTCATTTTTGTGCATGAATGTCAACTCAGGACTGGATCAGACTTGATTCTAAAATAAAAGAATGATACTGTTGATTCTGGAGAGCACACAACTGAACAGCAAGTGCTGGAAGAGGTCAGCAGGTCTGGCAGTATCTGTGGAACAGAGTTAGCGTTTCAAGTCCAATGCTACTTTTGTTCAGGACTCTTGACTGAATTTCTGCTGTTCTTCCTCTCTCTCAGATTTGTCTCTGTTGGCATGCATTGTCAAATTGTTAACAGGTATTTAATATTAGGTCATACATGTAAGTCATAACTATTCAGACTATTGGCAAAGAGAAGCAAATTTGTGAAAAAGAGTGACATGGAGAAAAGAACCTTTTGAGATTAGTGATTATTTCCATCACTTTGGATTTGCAGACACCATTTCTATAGTAAGTATAATGTTACAACACAGAAACTTCAAATCATTTTCCATTAACAACTGAAGTTCTTTAACAATAACTGCCATCTATAGTTTTTCAACAATTTACCTTGCTTTCCTTTCTGAGCTGTTTCACAGGTTGTCAAGCATAAAGCTGCAATCTATTCACCTGTAAAGAAAATATCAAAGCAGTGGCAGCCTTGATAATGCACTGTGACAAGGGGATGACAACGCCTTGAGTTTCAGCATTGAACCAAGTTGACTTTGCATAATAATGGGAGGCCGGATCATTTAATTGTTATGTTGCAAAGTTGGGTAGAATACTTGTGAATTAGAAGGCAGGATGTTAGAATTTGTTTGTCAAAATGATATGGGGAAAGAGTGCATGGTCCCTTTAAGAGATCATGTGTTTTTCTAAGCTTGGAGATGCACAGACAGTTGTGAAATTGTATATATGTATCAATTGGCTGTGTAGTTGGCAACTTAGGCTTATTTTGATGTTAAGGCAACCAGCTTGAATATCAGCCAATTAATTTAAACCATGCACTTAGAGACTGAAAACCAATTGAATTTAAATCTGATGGTGTCGTCAACCTAGGACCAATCTTATTATAAGAAAGTTGACAGGTCATCCAGGATATATAAGGAGAGGGATTTTGAAAATGAGTGTGAGAGTGATCTGCCATTGGAAGAGTAAAACTCTGGCCCTCACAGAAGTCTTTAAGCTCTCTGAATAAACACCATCTAAACAGTGCCACAGCACTCTTAAGACTTCAACGAAGAAAGGATTCATGACTGAAAAATAGTGGAAAAGGCATGGAACATTCCAGAAGACACATCCTGACTGTGGTTTTGATTTATTTCAATTTTAATTTTTTAGTTTTAATTTAAAGTTTTAATTTATTTTTCATATTACATTGGTTTATATAAGTGGGACCAGCATTTATTGGAACAGCATACCATTGGAATATTGTTTTATTCGGGATCAGTTAGTAGTTAGGGGGAATTGCTCTGTTTGTCGGTAGTTCTGTTAATTTGATCACTGTTAGAGATAGATAAATAAATTGTTACTTTTTGCTCCTAAAGTGAATATAAGGGTGTTCATTTCGTTTAACCATCCCCTCCATAACAATTAGCACAATACTCCGATCTTGGAAGTGCATGTTGCATGAAATATCCAACTCTTAAGGCAATGCTTCTTTCTGTTAAAGAAAACAACAGAAAAGGTTAGAAGCATGGCATAGAAGCCACTGATCCAACTCTAAGATGCTTGTGAAGCAGCCAAATGAATTAAAATGTTAACAAATAAACATCAAAGAAGTGCAAACAGCAACTATGGTCCGCCAGTCACACTTCTAACATAGTAACAGTCAATAAAGTTTATTTTCATCAGGTAATGATGGTCAGTGGACTCCAGAAGGACAGTTTTTATTGAATACTGGGATCTTTTACATCCAATTGAGGTGGGAAATAGGTCCTTAGCTTAATATGTCATATGGTTGAAAATTTTGGGCCCTTTCACCTGTCAGATACAAATTTCTGTCCCTTTTCTTTTAATTTTCCTGTGATTGATCTGCTGGAAAGTGGAAGACTCTTCAAAGATGATCATGATGGATGATGGGGAGGATCTTTTATCACAGTGGCTGAAGACGGCTCCATCTTCAAGTGATATGAATAGTTTTGGCCCAGCTGCCCGACTAGAACCATCAAGAGCACTGATTGAAAGTTCGGTGGGGAGAGCTGAAAGATTTACCTCACTTATTAAGCCATAGTTTTCCAAGCTTCCCATAAATAGCTACTTTTTATCTATAAAACACTATACAGCCGTCTCAGCTCTGGGACGTCTCTGCAGGAGCAACTCAGGGTTGTGTCCTAGGCCCAAATATTTTCAACTGCTTCATCAATGACCTTCCCTCCATAATTAGGTCAGAAAACAGATATTTGCCAATGATTGCACAATTTCCAGCACCATTCATGAATCCTCAGATACTGGAGAAGATCACGTTCAAATACACCAAAAATTTGGATGATATCCAGGCTTGGGCTGACCAGTGAAAAGTAAAATTCACACCATACAAATTCCTGACAATATCCATCTCCACCAATGCCCTTTGACATTCAATGATGTTAACATCACTAATTCCTACTATCAACATCCTGGAGGTTACCATCAATTAGAAACTCAACCGTACTCACCACATAAACTCTGTACTTACAAGAGCAGGTCAGAGGCTATGGTTAGGAATACTGTAGTGAGTAACTCACCTCCTGACTCCCCAAAGCCTGTCCACCATCTATAAGGTACAAGTCAGGAGTGAGATGGAATACTCCCCCTTGCCTGAATGGGTACAGTTCCAACAACATCCAAGAAGCTTAAAACCATCCAGGACAAAGCAGTCTGCTTGTTTGACACCACATACACAAATATCCATTCCCTCTGCCATCAACACTCAGTAGCGGCAGTGTGTACAATCTGCAAGATGCACTGCAGAATTCCATCAAAGATCATTTGACAATGTTTTCCAAACCCACAACCACTTCTGTCTAGAAGGAAAAGGGCAGCAAATACATTGGAATATCACCAGCTGCAAGTCCCTCTCCAAGCCACTCAACATTCTGACTTGTAAAAACATCATCGTTCCTTCACTGTCACTGAGTCAAAATATGAGAATGTGACTCATTTAAAATGACATCATGGTCAGCACCGACATGGTGGGCTGAAGAGACATGTTCCTGAGCTCTACTGTTCTATGTTCTCAAGGGTAACTAGGGAAGAGCAACAAATGCTGGCCAGGCAGTGATGCCAACTTCCCATGAGTAACTAAAAAAAATTCAATTTATTCCTTGTCAGAATAACATTCTGCCCCACAATGTCATGTGACTCAACAGCTTTGTTGCTTTTTAAGTGACACTTTGGTGAAAGATTAAGTTTTTTTTTAAGAAAGATCCAAAATATATCAACTGAATTTCTAACATACAATTTAATAATCCCCTCAAATGATTCAGGCCGACCCTTCACAAAAACTAGTGAGAAAATCAGTTTGGTTAATCTTCCAATCGGCCACCAAGAAATTATGAAAGCAACCATTGTGTTTAGTATTTATGATGAAGGGCTTCAACTCTGAAAAATGAATAGATTTGGACCGAGTGGGAGATTAGCATTGAAAGTCTGAAGTCGTCTGCAACCTGCCAACTTCTGCCTTTTTCAGATACCATCCGAGAGATGGACAGTCAACAGGAGTTATGTTAATTTTTGAAATATTGTAATGCTTTAATTTTATACACAATTTTCGTCTTAATTTTGGATAGCCTCATGAAATCCAACATTTTCAAGGGATGGTTTGTTGCATCCAGAAAGTAAATGTTAAATCCTGTGATTGGAGACCATCCGTGTCACTTCTATTTTCCATGCCCAAACTCTTTCTTCAGGCCTCCTATCCTTCCTAAGGCCCCTCATGATCCTGTCACTAAGATCTTTGATTTTGCCATCTCCTAAGCCCCACCACACACCCCTTGTGGTATTCATTCACAATCCCCTACTGGTATTGAACTTTGCTCTCGCCAAAGCCAGACCTCTGATCACACCCAACCTGTTTGGAACTTGGACCTGTTTGATTTTACGGTCTCGCATTGAGTTCTCCCCAACTAGCTCGAAGCTGAGCATTAAGCTGAATTCTTGTTGGTGAAGTTGTCACTTCTTCATGATGCGGAGAAAGACTAACTTACAGAATTCCCATGTGCCACTTTTTCACATCCCACACCCAGTGAGTCAACAGGTAAAATCTGCCTCTTCATCATCTTTGTATCACAAGACAACCAACTCGCCAGGTCAAAGCCAGTGGATATCTGTATCTTTGTCGCCCTGACGATTTCTTTCTAAATAAGAAGCTGCTGCTATTTATGGCCACTGGCTAATCACTGTTAATTCTGTCATTTAGATAGATGACTAAATAACGTCTGATAAATTAAAGCTTAATTTCTGCCTGAAAAGGGCTAGTGTCTCTTGTAAGCCAAGCCAGCACAAGCACAACAACGGTACATCGAAGATATTGTGGATCAAACATGATCTGAATTTCATTCAATTTACTCAGACTTCCTTCCAGCTAGTAGGTTCCTTTAGTGTTTCACAGTTTTTCAGATTGCCAGTTTCTACTCACGACATTGAGAAGTGCATAAGCTCACGGGTATTAATAAATGTTGGATCAGCCTGCTGCTGTAGGCACAGTGCAGAAATCCTTGATTTAGCAAAGTTGAAGCAATAGTAGTTTGGTTTTCAAACACTGATTTGTACTTACAAAATGCACCTTGGAAAGATATGTACTGCTTAGTAAAGTTGAAAATGTCTTTTTATGCAATTTATTAGTGCTCCACTACCCTTAAAATCTCACACAGATGAATGGCTGTGATATCAATGCCTTGTTGCTTTTGAGAAGATAAAAGCCAATCAGAAGAAAACAAACGCATGTACACTTGCCACATCCATACTAATAAAGTATGATTTGAATATACTGCTTTCAACTCACATCAACACGAATGAGTAACAGCAGTCAAGCATATAATAAATGCAGTCTTTTAATTGGCAGTGTACATCTTGCTTTCACTCCGTACATTTGTCAAAATAATTCAGAATCTGCAAAGGCCATTCATTGAAGAAATACCTGATTAAGAACAAGTTTAATGAAAACAGGAGCTGAAAAGCAGAGATTGCAATATTTTGATATCACAAAATTCTTTTTTATTATTTATTTCCATTGTATATAATGATGAGGGATTTCTGTTTATTGAGATTTAATTTGGAATAAACAGCTGAGATAAAAAGATATTGCAAATAATGTACAATTAAAAATGGAAAATAAGAATTCCAGTGTTGACTCCCTAAAATCAATGCAGCATAAATAGAGATGATAGCCTTACAGCCCTGATAGTGTTCATGTTTTGCATGCTGTTCCTGAGCATATGACTTGCCTAACAGGTCGATGTGATATTTTGATTGTGTCACTGAAAAGATGAGAATGCTTTCTGCTTTTGTGTGCTACTTTGCTTCACTTTTTCAATCTGCAATGCTGGTTAGCATGAATATTCTTTACCAGCACACAACCTGTCCATTTCAAAGTCCTCAGCTGTGCACCTTTAAGCTGACACACATAGACTGCTTCCCATGTGGCTCTGGGCTAAAGCTTCAGAAGAACTAGGAGTAGGGTGGGGTGTGTGGAGCAATGGGGTTTTGACACAGGACCACTGGCATGAAAGATTCCACCATACCCATGAAAAAAATTCCTAGCTATGAGCAAAGAAATTATTTAGCGTAAAAGAGAAATGAAGGTTAAACAAGTTATCCCTGACAAAAAAATCTGGAGTTGTGCCCAAAGGAAGACTGATGTCTATACACATCATCTTTCTGACAACTCAAGCAACCAAGCTGGTACCGAATATAATGCTTTACACTCCTTTGGACTTAATTGAGAAGTCAAGAGGAACACCTTCCATTTGGACATCCCAGAGTTAACTGAAATTTTTCATTCAAAGGAAAAATGCCAACTTCACTTTAATGTTAGCCACTCTGCCTAGCCAGATAAATGCAACAACTCTTCAACTTGATTGTTCAGGCTCTTTCTTACAGTCCTATACAAGATACAGAAGCAAAATGGAATATACTTTGGGATACCATCTACAAAATTGCACTCTTAACAAGTGAACAGCAGGAATGATAAAATTCTGAATGGTTCAAGGTTAATATTACTATGATGGAGTCTGTCATTGAAGCCAAGCAAACTACTTTCATTATTGACATGAGAGATTCGATTGTGAGGTCTCTGAATACACAAAATGCCACTCATGCAAATTCCAGCAATCTGCCTGACAGTTCTGGTTGCAATTTTGATAGAACACAGATGACTTTTAGTCCAATGGGATCGACAGGGTGAAAGGAATTAAAAAGATTCCATTTCAAACACAGGGAGGGGAGAGCATTTCCGACCGCACTCGGCATTTACAGAAATGAGTGGAGCATGACCTTGGAGTTTTACCCTACAGGGAACACCATCACTGAGGACAGCAAATTGCACATGTTCTCACCTCACTGACTAGCTCAGGACCGAATGTTTCAGAGCCTGCCATGCTAGAATGGGGCCGCTGAGCCTCAGCATCCAATATTTGGCACAAAGTTGACCACCACAGCATAAGGCAGCATTGGGGACTAGAAGACTGCCAGCTCTGCCAGCCTTTGGCCTCAGCTGCCTGTATCAGGTGGTATCACCTGTTAACATGTCAATAATATAACATACATAATATCCCAACTGATATGCTTTCTTTTAAGTAGCTGGAACATCCTCTGAACATTTTCTCCCAAAGGCTTTACTCGTGACATGGCTGAAGAGGCTCTGTAAAATTTGTTAATTATTTTTGTGGGTCCAGGAGGAGTTAACTGCTGGACTGCTGCCATGCCAATTTCTCCCATGCCCATATTTCCATTAGAATTGCCAACTGGATGCAAGGTGTCCACCTGATATTATATTGGTCTAAATCCAGTGAGCTGTCACTTGTTGCTTCTATTCAAGCGAAGCCCATGTTACAAAATGAAACAGCTTTAAAGCAGAACCTGATTACTTCTAAATTAAAATGGCATGGTTATTGCGCCTTTTATTCAGAACAATGAAGTGCCATGCCTGATTGCCAAGCCAGTTACTGCTCACTCAATGCTGAAAATAGATGAAGCAAGACTCTGCTTGCACTAACCCTGATATAATGGACAAAATTAATAATTGTCCTACAGATTCTGTCAAATCAAATGGACTTTTCATTGAACATCATCCAAAGTCTGCATTTAATCTAAAAAGGCCTAACACAAAGAGGCATTACCTAATTAACAATGCCATTTTCAGTGGCAGCAGTGACTGAGGGTCTGGAAGTGATAGTCATTCAATAAAGCGTTGTAAACAGCTTTAAGATAGAATGATGCCATTGTGCTCAAAAACGTATAGTACAATGACGCAAAAAGAGCTCAGCACCACAATGAAAAAGACTATTGACTCAACTTACAAAGGGCTAAAGTAAATTAGTTTGTACACTATCACTAACACCCATACATTGTCACTAAATATAGAATGCAAAACTGTCAGCAATGACACATGGTGTTCAGATGCAATTCATAAAAAGCCGGTGATTGACGGATACCAGTTTTTTATTAAATATGCCCTTGAGCACAGGATCAAGGCTACACTCACCTTATTTCTTTGTGCTGAAAATTAACCTTGTACTCGATTAAATACTAAGACCATATGTATCAATATTGCAAACTGGCCATGTTTGAGCACATAAAACCAACATACCTGTCAAATAACATATTTTCCTACATTTTCAAGTTTTGAGCAACATTATTATCTCAACTTTAGTGCGAATACTTTACAGATGTATAATATTCATTACATAACGATACAATATGGGTTCTACTAACATGTCTTGTTTTTATCTCAAACACTAGAAGTTCTGAAGAAGAGGATTATTCTCTCTCCACAGATGCTGTCAGACCTACTGAGTTTCTCCAGCACTTTCTGAGCTAAAGTCAAGTTTCTGGCACCCACACTATTTTGCTTTGGTTTTTTTTAAGAGCATTCGTCCATCACTTGGATGAAATGGAGCAAACAAGATCTTAACATCGAAAAACTCTGCGGATGGATACATCTTCTATTCAAGGATGGTCAAAAATTTATTTCTGGCACTAGCAATGCATAAGAATGCTTGCTCCACATTTTCAGCACACCATTATTAATATTCGTTTCAGTTAAGTATTAAATAGGCCTTGATATTCTTATGGATTTCCTCTCATTACTTTCTATAACTTGAGTGGGAGATTGATGGAACATCCAGGTAAAATGGCTGTGATCTATTTATTATTGCTGCTTCATAGGATTTTCAGCTTGTCTTATAAACTGAAGAACTTTCATTTGCATGAATCATTAAAAGTTAGTGTGCAAGTAAATTAGAAAGCTAATGGACTGTTATTGTTTATTGTGAGACAAATGCACTCAAAGATAAGGAGATTATGCTTTAACTATATGGCTTATTGGTGAAATAGCATCTGTAGTACTGTGCAGAATATTGTCCTTTTTATGTAAGGAAGGATGAGTATGTGTCAGAATCAATCCAGAGTAGGTTTACTAGACTAATACCTACAATGGGGTGGTAGTTTTATTTGGAATGATTGGGAGGGTGAGTTTCTATCTCTTAGAATATGGCAGGGTAAAAAACTCATTGTTTGAATCATAGAAGTTTTGCAACAGGGTGCATTTAGAAAAGATGTTTCTGTTTGTGGGAGAATTGAGAGCAGGGGTTTACTGTTTAAAAATTGAGGGTCATCCATTTAAGAAAGAGAAAGTTTCTCACAGAATGTCCTGAATCTTAGACCTCTGTTCTTAAAGAAGTTGAAAGCAGATTCCTCAAATATTTTTCAGGCAGAGGTGGTTAGATTCTTGATAAATGATTCTTGATATAGAAGGGCATGTGGAGTAATCAGATCAGACTTGATCAAATAGAAAGGCGGAGCAGGCTTGAGGGACTGAGTGGTCTACATTTCTCTTCATTCATGTTTTTGTATATAGTTAGAGACCTTATAGCAGTTAGTGTAAGGGATGAGAAGTTGGTAGACTTTTGTCAATACAAGGAGAGCTTAATGATGAAACAAACAATCAGATTCACCATGCAGGCAAAAAGTAAGACTCTAAAATGTTCAAAACTACAAGGAAATATTGGGAATCCTTTAGACTCAGCCAGATGGATTGGCCACCTAACAGAAGACTACTAAAGTGTCAAAAGAGCAGGAAGCAACATCTTCAACCACATTAGATTGTACAAGGTGAAGCTCCAGATAGAATCACAAATGCATTGCATGTTTGGCAATGCTATAAATATGGCCATTTGGGGCACTGACAGAAACATTATAAGTTAACAACATCTTCATCATCTCAAAAAGAAAGGAAAGGAACTGCAAAAGGAATATGTCCAAGAAAGAAGAATATCATGTGTTATGGTGTCAACTGACATGGTAGATAAAGAAACACTTACAACGAGATACTTTGTAGAAACCACCTCTTATTGATACTACAATCATCTGCTAAGCTACATGTTACTTGCTGCAATAAATCTAAGACTCACACCTGGACTTAAATCATGTCACAAAGCGATGTAATTAGTCTCCTTTTTGATAGATTCTCTTCACTGAGTACCAGACTCAGAGCTCTCTTCAGCAATGGTTGTTCCTTCAGATCTTCACTGAAGAGACTCTGAACCTTCTTCTTTTATCCAGTTTCACGCAGCATCGAGAATGTTATTAGTCATAGACTCATATGAACCATACTTAGCGATAAGTATAAAAATGGATACATCTATTACACTATAATAAAACAAAGAACTGTGGATGCTGGAGATCTGAAATAAAAACAGAAGTGCTGGAGAGACTCAGCAGGTCTGACAGGATCTGTGGAGAGCAAGCAGAGTTCAGTGATTGAATGAAGAGTTTGGATGAAGCGTCCCCAGACACAAAACAATAACTCTGTTTTTTCCCTGCAGATGCTGCCAGACCTGCTGAGTTTTGCCAGCAATTTCCATTTTTGTTTGCATCTGTTACATTGTTCCTTTATCTAGTGCATTGTTTTTGTTTGGTAACCACAGAGGCTTTATGTTAAGCAATTTGTTAGCACATGCTGCTCAGTTAGCAGACTGCTCCCTTAAACTGCAGCCACAGCTTTTCTCTTCTTTTTACAATTCTGCTGCTTGTGCAAGGATTGGCTTCTTTACTCGTCATGCTTTGTGGATGTTTGGCTATATGGTTACAGTTCCCCACTTTGATCCATTGAGCCTTCGCAAATTGGATCACGATTAAGTCTCTTCATACCTTGCCTGATGTAAGCAAATATTCACTTCCACGCTATGTTGCACTTTTGAACAATCTATCAATTGTTCAAGTTGCTGCATATACAGCTTCATGTGGCTGTACATGCAACAAGGAAACAGTTCAAGATACGGATAAAAAGGTGAGGACACCATTCCTAGATGAGGTCAAAGAGAATCAATACAGATTCTGGGTTATCCATTTGAAGATACAAGACTTTGAAACAGAATTAAAACTCAATATGGGAAAAGCTTTTTCAACAGTGGCAAGCAGTTTGTCATGGATGAACTGTATCAGTCAGGCCAATTAACATAAAACTCCAAGATCCAGAAGGTACATTTTTCAGGTCCATGGACAAATCACCACAAAGCTTAGTCACAGTAGAATGTTCAATTTCCCAGGCAATTTCTTTGCCATCTGCTACAATTCAGATTCCACAATGTCTTTTCGTGCAATTCCCAAGTATTCTGGAATATTAATGTCTGACCATCAGAAAATCCAATCCATTACATAGGCTGAGGAATCACAATGCTTTATTGTTGTTTCAAAATATGGACATTTATCTAAGTCTCACAGGATTTTAGTATGACATTTTAAAGCTTTGGGCTAATTGAAGCAGGATGGGTAGATTACTCTGTAATATGATGCTTAACCCATTACCCTGCGCACTCTCAGGAAAAGCCCTCATCCTTTGATGGAAAAACGAAAATCTTAGCTAGGCAATATGCTTGGATCATGTCACCAGCTTCAGGATAAAACAATACAATGGCCCTCAGGGCTAGGAACTGTTCCTAAGATTAATGGTGAACTACAGTCGTGTGTAGATTTCACTCTTAAATAAGGGAATTAAGAGGGAAATGCATTCTATTTCTTCTGTCAATGATGGTTTGGAAAAATATGTTTTTCATTGGATGCGAACAGTGTTTTCTGGAAGGTACACTTAGACCACGAATTATACCATTCAGGTGGTGTCACTACAATCATTTTATCATTTAGGATCTCGACTGCATTACCATCTGTGGTAAATGATAATGTCTACAATCCAGGATAGGAACCAGAATACTACTTGCCATTTGAATGATATTCTTGTGAATGGTAAATCAAAGAAGATTATGACCTGAGGGTCAGAGATATGTAAAAGGCACTACAAAACTCAGAGGATACACTAAATGAGCAATGTCATTTCTCTAGAAAAGTTATTATTTTTCTTGCCCTCATTATCTAAGAAGAAGGCATCATGGTGAATCCAAGGAAGAAAACAGCCAGGGCAAGTTGAAGAGCATAAATGGTATTCAGTGCTTTGACATGGTAATGTAGGTGGGAAAGTTTATTCCCAATTTAGCTAGTTTTACTCAATGCATAAGAGAGCTTTTGAAGAAAGGCCAGCAATAATATTGGACACAAAAAGAGACTAAAGCTTTTGAAGTGACTGTAGAGAAGTTACATTATTCTTCTGTTTTAGCGCATTACAATCCAGGTTTATTCAGTATAGTGATCATGGATGCATTGTCTGCAGGACTAGGAACAGTCCTTAGTCAAATGCAAACTTGATGAAACATAATAGCTGATCTATTTTACATCAAGTGCTTTGATGGAAATGGAACAGAGGTAAGTCATCATGCAGAACGAAACATTCGCGGTTAAACAGGGATGTGAAAGGTGCACTGACAACCTTTTAGGACTTTCAGGTTGAGATGGACCACAAGCCTTTGGTAACATAACTGGGATCTTAAGGGAGGTTATGAATCAAACAGAAAAAGAATATTGGGTATTTATAGCATATTTAGAGTCTTATTCTTTGGTAATATCCTACACTTTACAGGAAACTGAGGGCAAACTCAGGGGAATTTGAGCAGATGAAGGTTTTGACAAGGCGTGCACAAAGGTCAGACAAGTTTGACTGCAATGGTAATTGAAACATAGTTCAACAGACCAAGTGCTGATTGAGTAAACACAACACTGGAGAACTGTAGAAAATTTATAGGTAAACAACAAAACTTGTAAGACCAATGAATAGCTATACCATATTTGTTATGAATAGGAATCCTACAGAAATTCTACAGGGACATCTATGCAACAAAAGAGTGCAACAATTAGTGTGGTGGCCAGGCATTTTGAAAGACACAGAGGATTATATATCAACATGTGAAATTTGTGCCATGGATAACTAAGAGCTGACAGAGTCAATGAATTCATCAACATTTCCAGAAAGGCCATGGGAAAGGCAGGCAAAATATTTGTTCGATTTTCAAAGGAATGTTGATTTATTCACTGTTGACTATTGCTGAAGATGGATTGAAGTGGCAAGACTCCTTCAACCACAGCAGACTCAGTGAACATAACTTTCAAAAGAATCTTTGCAATACACGGTATCCTGGAACGATAAATATCAGATAAATGGACCTCAGTTCAAGAATGAAGATTTCAGGAAGTTCACTTTGGAGCCAACAGGTAACCAGGTGCCTAGTTCTTTACTATATCTTCAGTCAAACAGAGTGGAATCAGTGCAGTCAAGACTGTGAAGTTGCTAATACATAACTGGGAATTAGTGCTGGTCCATTCCAGGGAAACACCATTGAATGATAGATACTCCCCAAGTGAATTATTCAAGGAGAAGTGGATAAAAGCAGATCTGACAGTTTAGAAAGCATCTCAAGCCAAATATAACTGTTCAACACCATGAGAACAAAGTGAAAAAAGACAGAAAAAAAATCAAAAAATGTGATGGACTCTATTCACAGGACAATAATCATGTCACCCTTAGAGCCAAAGCTAAGAAAACAAGTTAAGACGTAGGAAACCAGAGATCACAGAAATCAGAAGGACAGATCAAAATGAGATATTTTACTGTCAGAGTGCCTGAAAGGATACTATAGAGGAAATTCTCAAGTCTAGGAGTGAAACACAGTATGATCACCTCAGAATATGGAATAGCAATGCCTACACTATTATCAGACCAGGTACAGAGCAGTACAACTGATACAATGGTATCCACTCTGGAGTTGAACTTAAGTTCAGGATGTAGGAGAAAATTACTACTGTTGTTGGGATCTGTATTAAAAACTAAAAATGTTGGAAATCACAGCAGATCAGGCAGTGTCCGTGGGAAGAAGCAAGCTAAAGTTTTAACTTTAAATGACTCTGCACCAGAGCGGTTCAAGGTGTCCAGTAAGAGTTCCAAATCATCTCAACCTGTGCAATTTGAACTCTAATGGCATAGGAGGATATGGGTGGGAGTTGCTGATAATGGTGGTTTTATGAATCCACGTAATGTTAATTCTGAATAAGTCAGATCCTGGATTGAGGTCGGGCTTGCTTGATCTTTTCTTTTGGCTTTGTTTTGTTTTTTTTTTTCCAGCTGGACTCTGCCATGGAAACACAAGCACATAATATTCCAGATTTGGCTTTAACAAAGAAATATAAGTGTATCAAGCAAGACAAATGAAGTTAGAATGAATCAGACTGTTTACATTTAACATAAACTTAATAAAATTGAAACAAACATAAACCTATAATTCCATTATTCCACCACCCCACCAAACAAGAGTGCTTTCCAGGTCCCAGAATCATGTTCATTAGGTATCCAACATTTCCCATTACACAGTATTTACTGCAAAGAAAATAAAGTCTCTTTCTCTAACAGATTTAATTTAACTGTGATTTCAACTTCTAGCTTTGGAAAATTTGATAACCTTTCCCTCGAGCAATCATGCAACTGAGCTTAAACATTCTCAGCTTCAAAGTAACTCTTAAGAGATTTGTCAAAACCATCTCAGAGTGCAATTACAGCTAATTTTGTTTTAACCAGTGCCTTATGAATTGGCACTCTTGATAAATAGGTAAAAACTTTATACCACAAATACTGCAAAGTTTACTGTATTATTCTGTCCAGTTATGATAGTTTTTAAATTTACTTATCTCAAAAAATATTCTTGTTGACGAATCAAATTTTGTTCACATAAAATTTCGCTTCAATTTCTCCTCAAATACCATGATCTACCACGATTCCTAATTAGTCAGTTGAGAAGGCTCTCTGCTAATAAGTTTTATTTAAGGAAAAGTTGCATAATTATTTAAGTGATTTATGCTGTAAATAAAGTATACCAGTGATGAGTACTCCCCCTGCATTATGTTTCTGCTATTTAGTATGTGTTTTAATATTGTTTATGTGAACCTCTTGATTATCCATAATATTTGATCGCGCTCCTAGTCTCATAGGTGCTGGATAACAAAATATTTACTGTATTACTAAACTCCTCATACTAAGATAATCTATTTTTATCATCTTCTTGTATTCTCAGGATCATTGCTTTCTACATTCCATCTTCACCCAAAATTTCTGCAGAAGTGTCCTAAACTAAAACGAGAAAAAGATGCTCAGAGATAGCAAGAACTGCAGGTGCTGGAGTCAGAGACAACACAGTGTGGAGCTGAAGGAACACAACAGGCCAGGCAGCATCAGAGGAGCAGGGAAGTTGATGTTTCAAGTCGGGACCCTTCTTCAGAAATGGGGAGGGGGAAGGGAGCTCTGAAATAAGTAGAGAGAGAAGGGGTGAAGCTGGGGAAAGATAGGTGGGATGGTGGTAGGTGAATGCAGGTAGGAAGTGGTGGGGATTGGTCAGTGGGATGAGTGGGGCGAATAGGTGGGAAAGAAGATGAACAGGTTGTGCCAACTCAAGAAGGCAGGTAGAAGGATGGGTGGGGCTGGGCTGGGGAAAGATAGGTGAGGCGGTGATAGGTGCGATGCAGATAGGGGATAGTGGGGATTGGTCGGCGGGAAGGGTAGGGCGGATAAGTGGTGGGGAAGAAGATGGACAGGTTGTGTCAGGTCAAGGAGGCAGAGAGAGGGAGGTTTGGATGTGGGATGAGAGTGGAGGTGGGGAGGTTTTCAAACAGGCGATTGTTATGTTAAGGCCATCGAGCTGTAGGCTCCCAAAGTGGAATACAAGGCGCTGCTCATCTGCTTTGCGTGTGGCGTCATTGTGGTACTGGAGGAGGCCCAGGATGGACATGTGACCCAGGGAGTGGGAGGGAGAGTTAAAATGATAAGGAAGGTGTGTTCATTTGTCGCATAGAGAGCGCAGATGCTCTACAAAACAGAGCCCGAGTCTGTGCTTGGTCTCTCCGATGTACAGGAGGCCACATTGGGAGCAACATTCCCCCTCACCTCCATCCAAGGCCTAAAGCAAATCTTTCATATCCGACAGGGGTTCACCTGTACATTCTCCAACTTGGTCTACTCCCACTTCCTACAAACTAAGGGGTGGCCATGGGCACCTGCATGGTTCCAAGCTATGCTTTCTCTATCTCTTTGTAGGATACGTGGAACAGTCCCTCTTCCGCTGCTACACAGGCACTATCCCCCACTTCTTCCTCCACTACATTGATGACTGTATCAGTGCTGCCTCATTCTCCCACGAGGAGCTTGAACAGTTCATCAACCTTACCAACACCTTTCACCCCAACCTCAAATTCACCTGGACCATCTCTGATACCTCCCTCTCCTTCTTGGACCTCTCTGTCCCCATCTCTGGTAACTGCCTGAACACCAATAACTATTTCAAGCCCACTGACTCCCACAGCTAACTGGACTATACCTCCTCTCACCCACCTTCCTGCAGGAATGCAGTCCCTTACTCCCAATTCCTCCGCCTCCACAGTATCTGCTCCCAAGATAGAACGTTCCACTCCCAGACGTCCCAGATGTCTTCCTATCTCAAGGACCACAACTTACTCCCTCTGGTGATCAAAAATACACTCAACCTCATCTCTTGCATTTTCTGCACTTCAGCCCTCAAACTCCCTAACCCCAACAAAAACAAAGACAGACTCCCCCTTGACCTCACATATCACCCCACCAACCTCCGCATCCAATGTATCATTCTCCGCCGCTTCCACCACCTACAATCCGACCCCACAACCAAACAGATATTTCCATCCCCATCCCTATCTGCTTTTCATAGGGACCACTCACTCCACGACTCCTTTGTCCACTCCACACTCCGCACTAGCCCCACCGCCCCCAGCACCTTTCCCTGCAACCGCAAGAAGTGTTACACCTGCCCCTACACCTCACCCCTCACCTACATTCAAGGCCAAAAGCAAACATTTCATATCAGACAGGGGTCCACCTGTATATCCTCCAACTTGGTATACAGTATCTGTTGCTCCTGATGTGGCCTCCTGTATTCACCTATCACCATCCCACCTACCTTTCACCAACCCCACCCCTCCTCTCTCTATTTATTTCCCAGCTCCCTTCCCCGTCCCCATTTCTGAAGAAGGGTCCCAACCTGAAACGTCAACTTTCCTGCTCCTCAGATGCTGCCCAGCCTGCTGCGTTCCTCCAACTCCAAACTGTGTTGTCTCTAGAAAATAATAAGTTATTTTTTCCAAGCTATGGGTATTTCTCTTAAGTCAAAAAACAAAACCAAGTCCAAAAGTTTCTGACTGAAACCTTGATGCAGAATTGTTTACCAACCTTGGTCATTAATTCTCCTCATATAAAACAAAATTAGTACCTTGAGAACACATCTCTATCAAGTTGTTAGAAAACAGCTCAACGCACTAGCCCACAGTGGTATTTTTTTAATGTTAATTATGATAATGATTGGTGTAAAGTAAACATTTCGAAGTAAATTTCTGGAATAATGTTGACCAAGTAGACAGAAACTCGTGTGAAGATGTTGTATAGTGAAATATATTAAATCATGGTGATTTAACTGTTCTCAAGATTCTACCATTAGTAAGAGAAACAGTCTAGACTGAACATGTGAACAGATAGCTCTTGGAAACTGCACTAGAGATCTGTACTTGACAACTTATTGCAGACCCTTGTCAATTTAAGTGTGTTTTAGTACACAAGGAGTTAAAGAGAATTGATTTGTGATAAAGAACCAGCAACTTCATGATGAGTGTAAGCACAGACACTCACAGCTGGAGATGTCAAGACCAATACCTCACTGTGCAGGTTGCATAGAGTCAGACAGTGATAGAATCATTGACTTATACAGCACAGAAGCAGACTCGTCCTTGCCGACCAAATTACCCAAACTAAACTAGTCACACTTGCTTGTATTTAGCCCATATCCCTCTAAATTTTTCCCATTCATGTACCCGTCGAAATGTCTTTTAAATGTTGCAATTGTACCTGCATCTCACACTTCCTCTGACAGTTCATCCCAAATACAAACCATCCTCTGTGTAAAAAAGTTCTTCCTCCGATGGCTTTTTAAACCTTTGCCCTCTCACCTTATATATTCCAGTTTTGAACTCCCCTGCCCCGGATGAAAGACTTTTGCTACGCCCCTCATGATTTTATAAACTTCTATCAGGTCACCCCGCAACCTTCTACACTCCAGTGAAAAAACTTCCAGCCTTTCCAGCCTCTCCTTATAACTCAAACCCTCCAGTCCTGGTACCACCTTTGTAAATGTTTTCTGCACTCTCTCCAATTTAATAATATCCTTCCTATAGCAAGGTGACCGGAACTGTTACACAGTACTCCAAAAGCAGCCTCACCAATGTCCTGTACAATATCAACATAAGGTCCCAACTCCTATACTCAATGAAGGCACGTGAACCAAACGCCTTCTTCACCACCCTGTCTACCTGTGATGCAACTTTCAAAGTTATTCTGAACTCCTATGTCTCTCTGTTCGACATCACTATCCACGGCCCTACAATTAACTGTACAAGCCCTGCCCTTGTTCATCTTAACAAAATGCAATACCTTGCACTTATCCAAATTAAACTTCATCTGCCACTCCACAGCCCATTGACCCAATTGATCAAGAGCCCTTTGCAGTCTTCAGTAACCTTCTTTACTATTCACTATATCACCAAGCATGCTTCCATAATTCTAATCCAAATTCTCTAAATACATGACAAACAACAGTAGACACAGCACCGATCCATGTGGCAGACCGCTGGTCACAGGCCTTCAGTCAGAACAACAATCCTCCATCACCACCCTCTGTCTCCTACCATCAAGCAATTTTTTTATCCCATTGGTAAGATCTCCCTGAATACTACATGGTGTAACTTTACGAACCAGTCTACCATGTGGAACCTTCTCGAAGTCTTTCCTGCAGTCCAAGTCTACCACTGTTCCCTCATCTATCTTCTTGGTCACATCCTCAAAAAACTCAATTAAGTTTGTAAGACACGATTTCCCACGCACAAAGTGATGCTGACTGTCCCTAATCAGTCCTTGCCTCTCCAAAAGTATGTAAATACTATTTCTCAGAATCCCCTTCAACAACCTACCCATCACTGATGTCAGACTCATTGGTCTATAGTTCGCAGGATTCTCCTTGTAGCCTTTCTTTAAAAAAAGGCACAACATTAGCTACCCTCCAGGACCTCATCCATGACTAGAGATGATATAAATATCTCTGCTAGGGGCGCCTCAATCTCTTCCCTAGCTTCCCACAACATCCTGGGATACACTTGATCATATCCAGGATCATCTACCTTTCTGTTTTTTTTTTAAGACCTCTAGCACCTCCTCTTCTGTAATGTGGACAGTTTTGAAGACATCACCTTTTATTTCCCTGAGTTACCAAGCTTCCATGTTTTTCTCCACACAAAATACTGATGCGAAATATTCATTTAGTATCTGTCCCATCTCCTGTCATTCCACACATAGATGACATTGTTAATCTTTAAGGGGCCATATTCTCACTTTAGTTGGTCTTTTTCCCTTAATGTACTTATGGAATCTCTTTGGATTATTCTTAAACTCACCTTCCAAGGCTATCTTATTTCCCCTTGTTGCCCTCCGGATTTCCCTTTCAAGAATGCCCCAAAACCCCTTATACACTTCAAGTAAAATAGTCACATTAAAATACTAGATATACTGCAAAAGATAACTCAATGCCTCTTTGACATGTCAAAGTTTGTACAGTACTTAAATGTACATGAGCAGCAGGAATTATCAATACGAAGCATGATTAAAATGTTAAGTTAAAGTAACTTGATTATGAGTTGTTGTTTCTAGGCTGGCTTGATAAGATCACTGAAATATTTACCCGAACTGCTTCCATATGCATAATGTGGTTCAACTGGCATCACAAATTGTCCACTTCATGATCAGGATATTCTTGGGAACGTATCGGATGCATTGTACCTCAAGACCTTTTACCTCCAATCACTATATTTGAAAGAATCTTAATGGCTATATGAATAAACAATACAGTGTGGAGATGCAGGAACCCAGCAGGTCAGGCAGCGTTAGAGGAACAGGAAAGTCGACGTTTCGGGTCAGGACTTTTCATCAGGACTGGGAACTACAAACAGAGCTAATAATAACCAAGTGTTTTTGCTGTTACAGTGGCCAGCTTTAGCTGCAGGCTTATTATTTCCAACTATTCAGCAAAAGTAAAACCTGTATTTTGATCTGCAATTGGAATTTCATTCCTGTAGCCAGATGTGGCAATGTCCCAAAAGATGTGTCCTCCCCCACTTGGTAGTTTTCTTCTGACAATCAGGAAGATCTTAGAAATTCTCAAGGATTAGCTGATTAAATGTCAGGCAACCATGTCTACTATGCTACTCAACTTACAATTTTTTTTTACACAGTTAAAAAATTTAGTTGAGACACGTAGGAGCCTCAGGAACTTAAGTAGACTATTAAGTCCATCCTGATCCATCATTCCATTAGATCAAGGCTAACCTGTACTTAAATTCTATTTATCCCCTGTGGCTCCATATATTTTGTCACCCTTATCTATCTGAACTCTATTTATTTCAGTCTTAAGAACTCCATTTATCAGAGCATCCAAACCCTTGTGTCAGCACCAAGCATTGACAGACCTGCTTCAGAATGGCACATGTATTCTGGTTATCTCCTGTTCACCCTCTTGAAATTTTCGCAGGGGTAAAAGCCACCATCTCGTTGGGTCAAAGGAGATCTGATATTGTAAATATTATCACATACTCTAAATTTATATTACCAGATATTTTGAATTCAGGAGAAGTAGTCTTCCATCTTTGGTAAATTTAGCAACAAATATCATCGAGAAACAAAAATAGAAGTTGCTGGAAAATCTCAGCAGATCTGGCAGCATCTGTGGAGAGAAATCAGAGGGTTGAAGGGCCCTTCCTCAGAACTGATGGTAGCTAGGAAAATGTTGATTTGTATGCAGAAGCTAGGGTAGGGGAACAGAGTAAGGAGTAAACAAAAAGGTGGAGATAAAGCCCAAAGAGAGAGAAGCTTAGCTAAACAGCCAAAGGAGTGGATAACGATCTGGCTGGGAGGGTGAATAGCTGTTAATGGGGACTGTAACTGGATAACAATGAGTGGTGTGTAATAGCAGACTATGTGATCAAGGCCTGGTTGTGGGGATTCAGCAAAGGACATGAGAGAGCTCAAGCCCTAAAGTTATTGAACGCGATATTGAGTCCAGTAGCTGCAGAGTCCTTTAACTCCATAACCCTTCCCCTACACTATCTTCTCCATAAAAATTGACATTTCCCTAGCTACAATCAATTCTGAGGTAGCGACACTCAACCTGAAATGTTAACTCTGATTTCCCTTCGCAGATGCTGCCAGACCTGCTGCGATTCTCCAGCAATTTCTATATTTGTCTCAGGTTTACAGCATACACTGTTCTTTTGGTTTTTAACATCATCCAGAATACTGATACAAGAAATATCAAAATAAAACTTCTAAGATTTAATTTGTACTTATCAGGGTGATTGTAGTTGGTTTATTGGAATGGGAAACTTTCCATTTCAGTCTTTCAAGGGTGTGGGCATGGGATGGCAGAGCAGAATTCAGCTTTCAGATCAAACGTAGCAATATCAGATTGGTCACCGGTGATTGAACCCACCAGTTTTTCTATGTGGGAATGTATGCTCTGAGTGTGATCTAATGTTGCTTCAGAAGGATTTTGACAGCCTCAATATATTGTCAAGACGAAGGCTAATGGAATGTAATGTGGAAAAAATGTGAAGTTATCCACTTGGGTAAGAGAAACAGATTTGCATAGAATTTCTTAAATGGAAAGAAATTGGTATGTATAGATGTACAAAGAAACATTGGTATCTTTGTCACTAGGTGCAACATGCAGGTGCAACCTGCTTTTAGGAAAACTAATGGAATGTTAGCCTTTATTGCAAGAGGGACTGAATGCAGGTGTAGCGAAATCTTGCTCCAATTGTATAAAAGCTGTGGTTAGTCCACAGCTGGAGCACTGTGTTAACACTGTGTGCGCTATTTTGATCTCCCTATCAGAAGAAATGTGTTACTACCACAGAGGAAGTGCAGCAAACATTCGCCAGACTTGTCCCCAGGGTAGCAAAACTCTCCTATGAAGTTAGTTAGGCAAACTAGGTCTGAATTCTTGAGAGTTTCAAAGAATGAGAAGGGATCTCATTGAAAACTGTAAAATACTTAAATGGATAGACAGGATAGATGCAGACAACATGCTTTCCTTGGTTGAAGAGTCTAAAACCAGGGGACAATATTTAAAAATAAGGATGGCAATGTGCCACGTTGGTCTGAGATGAGGAGAAACTATTTTACTCAGATAGTTGTGAAACTTTGGAATTCTCTATCACAGAGGGCTGGGGAAGTATAATCTTTGAGTATGTTTAAAGATTGATAATTTGATTACCTAAGGAATACAGGGCTATGGGGAGAGAGTCAGTAAAAGACATTAAGGTGTACAATCAGACATGGTCATATTGAATAGTGGTGCAGGATTAATGGGCTGAATAGCCTACTCCTGTTCTCATGATCCTTTGTTCTTATGTTCCTATGAGCCAATAAGATTCAAAAATAGAAATGGATACTACTATCCTTGTCCTGCTAAGATGACAGATAGTGTTAGCGATAAAAATAAAGTGCAATGAAGAAAGACAGAAACAGATGTGATGAAGGAAAATGAACAAGAAAAATAAAGAAGCAATGTGAGAAAAATAGAATTGAAGGAAATTGAGATATAATGATAGCTATTAATACACATTTTTAAAAATCAGTTATTTCAATATTAATTTATTGACTAGAATATTACAGTTATAAATCCCCTCCTATCCGGCTGGTCATATTTCGAT
Organism: Ginglymostoma cirratum; assembly: GCA_024137785.1. Lineage (NCBI taxonomy): Eukaryota > Metazoa > Chordata > Chondrichthyes > Orectolobiformes > Ginglymostomatidae > Ginglymostoma > Ginglymostoma cirratum. Next base: position 6,264,684 of record JAHRHZ010000217.1, read on the forward strand.
TGGAGGAGGGCATATATCATATGATAGGTGGCTAGCCCGCTATGTCTATGTGAACATCAGATCCAGCCCCAGAGAAAGATGGATGGGTGGGCAGTGACAATACCAGCCCATCAACTATTGTCAAAACAATACTTAGCAGGTAATTCAATTTCTTAACAAGTCAATTGGCCCCAATGTTGTGTTATTTGTATGATGAAACAGATGGTGAGGGAAGGCAATCAGGAGCGTGTTAGGCCATGGTTTTAAATCAATAGGGTCAGACGTAGACAGTGAGGGTTCAGTGGCTATAGTAGTCAGGTGGTGACTGTGTCCCACCCTATTCCAAAAGTTGCCCACAACTTCATCAATTTCCATTTGACAGCCAAGATCTTGCAGTCTCACCATTGTTTCTAGGCTCCCTGATGCTTCCCCCAACTAATACCCCTGTCTTATCATCATCTGGGATCCATGTTGTCTCTATTTATTTTTGATGGATCTAGCGTGGTCAGTTGGCTCATTTGGCTGAATGCCTGGTTTATAATGCAGAGCAATGCCAACAGCAAGGCTTCAATTCCAGTGCCAGCCGAGGTTACCATGCATGAGTCCCTTTGCCTGAGGTGTGGTGACCCTCTCTCTAATGAAAGAGTTGTCCTGTGGTTCTCAGGCACAATAGCATCATTACCTTTACTGTAGTACCAGCAGTGCTCACTTTTCAGTTCTGGTGATGCTGAAGTGCACCAGATTGAACAGCAGCTCTCAATAACGGGTCTTCTGTTTGGGAGTGAGGTCCCACACTCACCCAAGGTTACCTGGAATGTGCTATAGGGTACAGGCAGCCTTGTTAAGCATCAGTGTGTTTAGGATTAACATTTCTTCTGGCATTGGGACACAATCCATTTCACGCACTCCATCCCTCCAAACAAATTAATTCAGACCATAGATCTGTTGCTCAGATTGAGGGGTTATTGGCCTGATGTGTTGGCTCTGTTTATCTCTCTCCAGAGATTCTGTCTAACTGTTAAGTATTTCCGGAAGTTACTGCTTATGCTTCCTGATTCGAGTTCCTGCGTTGTTGCTCTTGTGTGAAATTTGGCATTCTGACTTTCTCCCTGGTAAACCAAATTTACTCATTTAGATTCTCAGCCGGGCTGAACATTACCAGGTAAACTGACACAGCAAGTCATTTCTTCATCCCCATTAAGTCTGAATTAACACTAATGCTTTTGTTTTGACATAAGAAATCTTCACTGTAACACTCTGAGGTATTGTTTTCCGATGTCTTCCACGTATTTTGCTAATGAGTAAAACATGCAAAACACCTTAAAGTAGCATGCCACCTACCACATTTCTTGTACAAATTGCTACATACAGTACAGTCTACTGCGTTTTTTAAATTTCTTTTTGATCTATGAATTCTAGTATGTTCCATTGAAAAGTTGGAGCAACATTTATCAACATTCATGTTGACATTTATGATATTTACGCATTTGGATCTAACACAAACTAAGAAATAAATTCAATAATGAAGAGCTTGCTAAGATTTAAACTAACTTAATGACATTTAGATCTTCTCCGTAAGATAAATAATCCAAGCTCATTTTCAAAGCCAGTGCATGCAATGGAAATGAATGTAAAATCATTTTGGGGATAAAAGGTACTGCAGATGCTGGAGAATCCGAGATAACAAGCATGGGGCTGGATGAACACAGCAGGTCAAGCAGCATCATAGGAGCAGGAAAACTTGACGTTTCGGGCCTAAACCCT
>JAHRHZ010000217.1:6266826-6278969 GCA_024137785.1 Ginglymostoma cirratum
GTGTTCATCCAGCCCCATGCTTGTTATCTTGTAAAATCATTTTGTCCATTTTTGATCTTGGTGGACAAAAACACAAACAAATTTTAATATTGTAAAATGTCCTGAGACCCTTCACAGGAATATTATGAAGCAGAAAGTTGATACTAAACAAAAATTAAGACAGGTGATGAAAAGCATGTTCAAATATAGATTTTAATGAGCGTCTTAAAGGCAACAAGCAAAGTAGAGAGGAGGAGAAATTCAGTGAGAGAGCTCTGGAGTTCAGTGTCTAGCCAGCTGAAAGCACAGTTATTAACGATGGAGCAGAAAAAAAAATGATATGCATAAGAAACCAAAAGGTAGAAGAATGCAGAGAGCCTTCTTATAAGGCTGAAGGAAGTTAAATAAATAGGAAGAGATGAATTTGAACATTTTGAAAAGGGAAAGGTATCAATGTAAGTCAGTGAACATAAGGTTGATGAGTAGGCAGGATGGTGAAAGTTATATGTATGGGCATTGAAGCTTATGAATGCAGTGAGGTGAGACAACTGGAATATTTAAGAATCTAGAGGGAACAAATGTAGGTTGGTAGGAACAAAGGTGAAAGAATTGGTACAATGGTTTTATTCCAAGCATGTCATCTGCGTTCAGCACTCTTGCCTTGTAACTTACCACATTTTAAATTTCACAACTTTGGGAGCTCAGAACAAATGACAAATTGTGATTCCGCAATAAATCTGAAAGGTTTCATAAAAACTCATTATTACTACTTAAAGTAAGTGTTAACATTGCATTAAATGTATGTTATTAACTGACTACTTAGACAAATTCAGCAGCAGCAGAGATGAATGTTTTGAAGGGTCCTAACTTAAGTGGAAAATGTTGGGATTAAAAGAAAATGAGAAGTTCAATACTATTGCAATACTAATCACAACAAGTTGACAGCTGTCCACATCAATATACTGAGAATACATTCACACCATCTATAATTTAAAGCCACAGCACTGTCCCATTTCGCTGCCAGTTTGTTCCATTTGCTATAAATCAGAAGTTTGAGGATTCAAGTACCAGTTCAAAGACTTGAACACAAAATTTAGACTGACACTCCAGTAGGGAGTAATGCAATGTTATCAGAGATACCTCCTTTCAGATGGGACATTAAACAGAGGCCCACTCAGGCAAATGTAAAACGTTTGATGGCATTATTTGAAGAAGCCTGTGAAAGTTCCTCTCAGTGACATGGCCAATATTTATTTTTCAGCGGTATCACTAAAACAGATTATTGGGTCATTACCGGTTTTGTTTTTTTTTGGACAATATGTTGTGTAAAGTCTTTGCCTCTTTTTCTACATATGTAGCAATGGCTACACTTCAAAAAGTACCTCCTTGGTTGTAAAGTGTTTTAGGACGTACTTTGTCATAAAAGATGCTACAAAGATCCAAGTTCTTTCTGGTTCTGTCTTTATTCTTGCATGCAGTTCTTTTACAAGAAAACTTTCTCCATCTTTAACAGTCCTATAGTTTATCATCAAATCTAGCATCAAAACTTTTGAACCCATTAGGGGATAATCGGGCTGTGGAGCACCTGATTCTCCGATTCTGCCCTGCCACCTAATGTGCAATAGTCTCTAATGGGGAGGCCACAGAATACTAGATTGGCAAATGGCCTTGAGCACACCTAATAATCACTTACAGACTACAGCATAGGCAGGTCATGGTGCAAATCAAAGAGTAATGCTGATTTGACAAAACTTTCCAAATACACATCATCTGGTTTTGATGTCGTACAGCTCTCCAAAATTAAGGACCCTTCACCACCTCTCCGAGCCACTCATCATTCTGACTTGGAACTATATTATTGTTTCTTCAATGGCACTAGATCAAAATCATAATGAGGAACAGCAATTGTTTTGACATTGGTTGGGTTCAATATAGACAGTGGCAAAATGGTGGAGGAGGGATGGCAACGTTGGCGTTGTAGATGGTGATAAGCTGGCTCAGGACTGATGGACTCTCTTTAAATTGTATCTTTCTTTCTTTTCCTTATTCTTAAAATATTCAAAATAGCACCAAGTCATGGTGACAAATGAAAGATTTTCACTGTGTTTTATTGAATTCTTACTGTAAAATACGCGTGACAATAAAGTCATTCATTCAAAATTCTGTAACTCTCACCTAAGAGCACTTATCTCCCATGGACTGCAGCAATTCAAGAAGGCAGCTTGTAAACACTTTCTCAAGGGAACTCGAGGACAATTAACCCTGCCCTAGCTAGGATGACCACATCAAATGATTAATGGTTTTTTTTTTGAAATGCACAATTCAAGCCAGAATGAACTGCTAACAGATTAGTTGCCAGATGACTTTTTTAAAAAATCCACTTCTGGGACATGAACTTCTAGTGGGCTTGCACTTTTTAATTGTGAGCACACACCACACTGTGCTCTGTGCACCCTTGTATTCGCTGCCTGATGCATGTCTCTTCTTTTCCCTAATCTTTGGAAAACATGCAATAGCAGGATCCAAACTGCTGATGAGTAAAATATTGAAGGAATTTTCTGGATCTTGTTCTTGTTCTTGTTCTTCCTGTTGCAGGAAGGCTCTACTCCTTAGACACCTGGAATGAAGCCAGACCAGGAAATGTGACAAGGGTGGGTTTGCCATGAGGAAAGAGGAGTAAGAAATGTGTGCTTACACTATCTGTGGCAGGTTAGAAGAGATTGTGGGATGAGAGAGAATTGGAAGAGGGATAGAAGACTACATAGGTAGGTTATCATTCGAGGCCTCCAACTCCACTGGTATCATGGTCATCCTCAGTGGTGCTCTTTCACGTGATTCTATCTCCGCCATTGGGGTTGAAACATTTTTATTCTCTACTTGTTTCTTCCTGCCACCAGTTGTGCACCAAAAATGAGCGACATCTGTATGTAAATGGACTGGAAACAGTTTGAATAAGTTTGCAGGATGTGGCTGTCATGATGAAACAGCTATCAATGCAGAAGAGCTGTTTATTTGAGTGTGAAGCTTACAACAGTGTTAAAAGAGTATAAGGTTGAATTAAAACATATGAAATAAGGGATTGAATATTGAATGTTTGAGATTATTGGTAGGTGGGTGATGCTGCACAATATTTTTAACTCACTTCTTAGTTATACCAACTAATGATACCAAAGGATTCTGAAGGAATTCAAAGACCTGTTGACGCCAAGGGAGCCACAGGTATTAGCAGGCAGCAATTGTGTCCACAATCCATCCATCCCCCAGTGGTGGCCTAGCAACTGTGGTCACGGTTCATTTACACAAAATTGAAAATTCTCTGGCAGGTACCTCAAGATAGAGGGGTGCTCCATCTTAAGGTATAGGTGTGGATTTAGCAGCCTGCTCTGCAGTCTCACCAACACATTCTTAACTGTACATCAGACATGGAGGTGACTAATTAGGAGGCCACCTCCTGGTTGATAGTGTTGGTGAGAACGCAGCCAGCAAACATGTCATTAAAATTCGGAAATTGTTCCAACCTGTGATAGTTTTTAAGGAATTCAAACATGCACCTCTGGAAATAATGGGAATAAACTCAGTGTACGAGTTCGAGCTGCGGAGAGCTTTACTTCAATAAGGTTGGCATAGAGCCAATTGAAAGGTTTCTCTGACACAGGCACACCTCCTGTTATGCTTCTTCACAGAGTAGCAGGTTTAGATAATAGTTAGGCTGGTGCATTTTGCAACATAGTCCTGCTGTTTTCTTCTCCTGAAAGTGTGACAGAATGTGATGTTTTGCATATGTGACCCTTATATAATGAACAAGTGGGACTGTGATTCCTTGTGTGACCATTTATTTTTTTTCTTTTAGCCTTGTTACATCTGACATATGGGTTTGATACAAAGACAGCTGGAGGAATGTAGAATGCTGGTTTCGTACTGAGCAACAGTGATGGATGCAAATGACTTAAGACTGAAAGCAGGACATCCTGGGGACTGCGAAGATCTGTGACAGAGAAGGTAGTACATCTGGAAATTCAGAATTCAGAGAGGGAACAAGGGCAAGTATCACAAGGGCCCCATTTAACCAAATGAATATTCCCATTGCTGTAGGATGAACTCTTCTGCCTCTTTTCAGCTTTTGTTGCAGCATCGAGGACAAAGAAAGGTTATTTATGCCCTTTAGCTTTTTTCATGTTTGTGTTTTTTTTTGCTTGACAGACTGCCAAAATGATCAGTTTGCATCTCATGTGGAATTAATTCAAGATAAGCTATTTATACAGTAATTCAGGCAGTGTTGGCAGTCTGGTTTCACATAGCATGAAAAGCCAGTAAACACTAGAACCAAGCAACAGATTTGTCAGCAATTGTTAATACAGCTTTCTCCCTGAAGTGGCATGGCTTTTTCTATTGTGGTTGAAAGAATGTACACTTTACGATTATTTTATTCTACCCACAGAATGGAGTTAAAAAGAATAAACACAGAATCTATGCTGCTAATTTTTCTTCCAATTCCAACGTATTTCAACTGTAATGCACAGAATTGTGTGCCTTTAGTCTCAAGTATGATTGTTGATTCATGCAAAATATTCTGAAATCAAATTTGCCGACATGCCCTCTAAACTCTAGTTAATAATTCGACTCATTCAAGTGCAGAGTGACCCTTGCGATGTTATGAGCATGCATTGCATTGCATCTTTAAGACACACTTGAGTCATTCCACTTTGTATATTTGTAAGGTAATCACTGTGACTAATGTCATGTTTGTATAAAACGTACCTCAGCTGGAACAAATATATCACTCAAATGCATGCACAAAAGAGGAAGTGGCCTGTTTGGATGAACAACTTTACTACATACATGGGATTAGATGCATCTTGGTTTTCAGCAAAAATGGACACAATGGGTCAAATAGTCGACATCCATGCTGTAATATTCAGTGATTTACAGTGGCATAGCACTTTGCATTATTCCTTTGTCAAAGATGATGTAAATAAATTTTAAACACTCTATATTTAAAGGGTTCAGATTTACAAGGATGTTGTGGGGGTTGGAGGGTTTAATTTGTAAGGAGAGACTGAGTAAGTCGAGGCTATTTTCCCTGGAATTGACGGGGGAGCCTTTTAGAGGTTTATAAAACCAAGAGGGGCATGGATGGGGTGAATAGCCAAGGTCTTTTCCCCAGAGTAGGAGAGTCCAAAACCAGAGGGCATAGGTTTAAGGTGAGAAAGGAAAGATTGAGAAAGGCCTAAGGGGAACTTTTTCATACAGAGGTTGGTGCGTATATGGAATGAGCTGCCAAAAGTGGTGGTGGAGGCTGGTGCAAACACAACATTTAAAAGGCATCTGGGTGGGTACATGAATAGAAAAAGTTTATAGGGATATGGACCAAGTGCTGGCAAATGGGACTCAATTAATTTAGGATATCTGGTCGGCATGGGTGAGTTGGGCTGAAGGGTCTGTTTCTGTACCACTCCATGACTGTTTAATACATTAAAAAATAAACAGTGCCATTTAATGTTATAATTTTTTCTAGTTCCATTATGCTGACTAAATAAACAGGAGTTATAGACCAGATTGCTTGGATTTTTTTTACAGCACAAGGTGTAATGTAAACCAACTGATCCCATCCTGCCAGAAAACAAAGTCAGAACGTGATGAAGATTGTTTTGCAAAAATAATGATAAGTGTTGTAGGCTCTGTTAAATGTGCATGTGGAGTCAATGTAATCCCACAGAGTTTTGTCACTCGGAAAATATTGAGCAACAAAATCAGATACCACTGCTAATGTGAAATGTTTCACAGTGGCTCGAAAGCGCAGACAACGACATTCAAAAGGTAAAATTTAATCTGGCTGTTGTACTTAATGCTAAATGCCAGCATGTTAGGGAAATCAACTAACAGCATCTAAAACCAAAGAGCTATATTCTCCTAAAAGACTTTAATCTGATTTTATACTTAAAAGTTAAAGTGCAGCACGCTTGAGGAAATTTTCCAATGAAATAAAATGCATCCTGAGATCACTGTTAGCATTTTCAGCAGTCTGAAGTTCAAAATATGATGATTTGGTATTCTATTGTCCTTCTCAATGTGGCATAGAGGAGTATAGGAACATAAGAGGAAGCCACTTACACCCTAGAGCATGTCCTACCAATCAATTAAATCATGGTCGATCTATATCTTGTTCCTATCTATTCACACTGGTCTGTAATAACCTAATACCCTTGTTTCAGAAAACAAATGTCTTTATATTAATTGAAAACCGAAAGAACTGCGGATGCTGTAAATCAGGAACAAAAACAGAAGTTGCTGGAAATGCTCAGCAGGTCTGGCAGCATCTGTGGACAAAAAAACCGGAGTTAATGTTTCAGGTCCGGTGAGGAAGAGTCATTTCATTTTCTGAAATGCCAACCTCCCTGCTTCTCTGATGCTGCCTGGCCTGCTGTGTTCCTCCAGCTCCACACTGTGTTATCCAGTTACTGATCTGGATAACTGGATAAATTGTGATATGTTGTCAGGAGCACAACCTGCTTCTCTTTTACAGAAGCAAAAGTCTGTATGTGCACTCAAGTCACTTTCTTTGTTTTTTTTTGATAAGTATGAGAGGGTAAAGTGAAAAAAGGGTAAAGATACATGTTTCATGTGGAAAACCCTGCCAAGATTACAATACTGAAACTAGCCTAAAGTGACAACTGGCTGGAAAAATGATTTGCCAAATATTACTATAGGGCTTTTCAAAATTCATTTGAAACATCAAGAAAGGAATTACAAGATTTCTCAAAAACATAAATCAGGACAAATGTAGAAATGGAAAGAAGAAATCTGAAGGATGGATTTGCGCATCTGTACACAGCAGCCAATTAAGCAGAGTTAGCACATTTGGCAGCAGAACAGAAGGGATTAAAAAGTAAATGAATAGATTTCCATACAGACGGACTTTCTTTCATCAGAAAATGTTTTTCTTTCCAGATTTATCTTCCTATTGCTTTATTTGCCAAAAGATTTGGCTCATGCCTTGCATTATCGACTGGTAGCAGCAACCTTTTAATACCGCTCCCAAACGGCATACTTTTGTGGCATAATTATCCACAAATCCATCAGATAACCCTCTTAAATATCAATACTGAGCTTTTAATACTTTTGTTGCATACAGTATTAATTGAGCATCATTTAAAGCTTCTCATTGGGAAGTTTTATTGGGACTTCATAGAAACAAAAGTATGATTAGAGTTCCGCTGCTATTTCTCCACATTATTTAAACCAGCTAATTTAGCAGTCTTGGGGATTGAAGAGCATCTGCAACCCCTCACAAACTATACACGACCCCCATCCCACCCCACACTGCAGAATAAACTAAGTAAGAACCCACCATGAAGGAAGAATATAAATTCAAATTTCACATTGGGTTTGCCTTCATTGGTCAAGACTAGAGAGGCATATTTTTAAGGTGAGGAGAAAGATTAAAAAAAAAGACATGAGGGGCAACTTTTTTACACAGAAAGTGGTTCATATGTGGAATGAACTTCCAGTGGAAGTGATGGATACTGGTACAGTTACAATGTTTCAGAGACATTTGGGCAAGTGCATGAATAAGAACTGTTTGGAATAATATGGATCAAGTGCAGGCAGGTGGGACCAGTTTGGTTTGAGATAATGGTTGGCATTGACTAGTTGGACCTAAGGGTCTGTTTCCAAGCTGTATGACTCTTTGGCTCTATGAGTACACACAGGCTGGATTTACACTAATATCATCTCCAGGACAGCATCTTCGGCTAGATCTTGATTTTTGCAAGAAACATGATTTAAAAAGGAAACATTTCAGACTACATTGATTAGATTTTCTGCATGAGCATGCAACTTCAAAATGAACAGAGAGAATTGTTCAGAATTTGCTGGCAAAATAAATTTTCAAGCTGATGAATGAGGCCAAATACAATGGTAACCCACTTCATCAAATTCTGGGCCATATTATATCTGCGAGCCTGATTTTGTAAAACTCTTGTACTGCTTATGATCTTGAAAATAAATATTACAACAAAACCTTTGTTTACTTGATCATGATTAGTTGGTACATTTTCCTTAACGTTTAGAACATTGATTTCAGATTAAACCAAGTTACATCAGCTATTAATTGAAGCTCAAAAAGAGAATATAAACCTCCAATTGAAAACAGATTGGGGTCACAGGTCCAGGATTTGGACAGGTTGGGATAGATCAGGTCTGGAAGTTGAATGGATTTGAATAGATCCGAATGGATTTGAATGGTTTGGAATGGATTTGGACACATTCTGACAGATTTAAATCGATTTGGGGATTAATGTCCGAGATCTTTAAATGAAACTCAAGTGAGAAGTGGAATATCTGTTTAATTGTGTTTGCTTGTTGTTGGTTAAATCAAAAGTGGGGAAATGGCTCTTAACATGGCTAAAGAGGTTCTGGGGGTCAAAGATGCTTCTCAAGTTTGCCAAGAAAGTTTAGAAAGATAGAAAAAGGAGAACATTTTAGAATTAGCAGATAGGCTAACATTGGGTTTAACTAGGGATAAGAAGCTGAAATTGTAACATAGCTAGTCAAGCATTTAGGTACCATACCAGAGAAACTGTCAGGTGCAGTGGAGTTAGAAAAAAAAAATCACAAATAAGACAACTGGGGTTAGTGAATGAAAGGAAAGAGAGAGAGTTTGAATTACAGTTAAAAGCAGAAAGTGAACTTAAAGATACAGAAAGGGAAAGAGCGTTTGAGTTGTAAAAGAAGAAGCTGGAACTTGAAGCAAAAAGGCTTCAAATGGCAGAAGTAAAAATACAAGGTAAAAGTGATGATGAGCAAACTCATCATAGCCAACAGCCTGATAGGCATATCTACAAATCTGTCCAAAAATTATCAAAATTCGATTGAAAAGATGTAGAAGCCTTTTTCATTTCCTTTGAGAAACTGGATAAACAGATAAGCTGGCCTGAGGCTATGTGGGTAATGTTAATTCAGACGAAGTCGGCAGGCAGGGCTAGTGGCGAGTTTACTCCATTTGATACTCCTACATGAAGTACGAGGACATTTGAAATTAATTGAGGAAAAGTTGATGCGTCCAAAGTCAGGGAACTCACAGTTGGATTATGTATCTGAGGTAAGAGAAAGATTAAAGTGAGTACAGCACAGCACATAATGAAGCAATAAGCAGATAAGAAATCTAAAATTCGTGCATTTGTCTGTATGGATGAATTTTTCGTGCTGTTACCCTTGGTAAGAGATCCCTTCAAAGCAAGATTTAACGGTCCCTATCAGATTGAGAAGAGGTTAAGTCAGATGAATTGTCTGGTAAAGATGCCAGATAGGAAAAGAATTATTGGGTATGTCATGTGAACATGCTGAAACCTTACTATGATAGGGAAAGGAAACTGGAGAAACAGGTATTAGTTACTGCCACTCAGAGTAAGGAATCAAATCCAGATGACTTGGATTTTGATGTACTTCAGAATAAATTGAATAATGACGAAATCCTAAAAGAATGGGATAGGGTAGTGAGCCATCTGTCCCAAGAAGAGAGAACTGAATTGAAAGACTTGTTGCCACGCTATGAGGACCTGTGTAGAAATAGAATGGGGAGGACTAATACCGTAGTGCATGAGGTTGAAGTGGGGAGTGCTGTTCTGATAAAACAACAACTCTACAGGCTTAATCCTGTCAAAGCAGCAAAGGTTCAGAATGAAGTGGAACCAATGCTCCAAGAAGACATCATAAAGCCGAGTCAAAGTGAATGGAGTTCACCGATTGTGTTAGTTCCCAAACCTGATAGCACTCAATATTTCTGCGTAGATTTTCAAAAAGTCAACACCGTGACCAAATCTGATTAATACTCAATTCCAAGGCTGCAGGACTGTATGGAGAAAGTAGGACAAACCACTTATATCACAAAGTTGAACTTACATTACAGTTACTGGCAAGTGCCTATTTCGGAGAGAACAAAAGAAGTTTCTGTGTTTGTAACCCCAAATGGGCTGTATCAATGAAAAGTTATGCCCTTTGGAATGAAAAATGCATCAGTCACTTTTCAAAGACTTATGAACAGACTTGTGGCAGGATTAACCAATTGTGCCATCTAAATGGATGACTTAGTGATCTTTAGTGATTCATGAAAAGATCACATGGAGCATTTAGCAGAGCTCTTTGAGAGACAACAGAATGCAAAGTTGGTCATAAACTTGACAAAAACAGAATTCACAAAGGTGGAAGTGATGTTCTTCAGGCACAACATCAGACACGGATGGATGACACCAAAGGATATGAAAACAAAGGCCTTTGAGGAACTTCTGAGACCACCATTGAAGAAAGAAGTGCTATGATTTTTAGGATTGAGTGGATTCTACAGGAAATTTACACCAAACTTCAGTAGCATGGTAGCACCACTGACCGGTTTATTAAAAATGAACACGAAATTCTGGTGGGCAGAACAATACCAGGAGGCATTTGAGAATTTAAAAGCAATGCTAACCACAGCACCAGTTTTAGCCACACCAAATTTCTTGAAACCAATTAAAGTCACCATCGCCACAAGCAATGTAATGTGTTAGAGCTGTGTTGTTACAGGACGATGATTGTGGAATTGAAAGACCAATCGGTTATTTTTTAAAAAATCTCAACACCCACCAGAAAAAATATTCAACCATGAAAAAGAGTTACTGAGTTTAGTACTGGCCTTATGGCATTACTTACATTGCAACTAATGTATCAGAGACGGTTGTGAATACCGATCACAATCCTTTGACATTTCTGGAAAGATTGAAAGAAAACCAGATTATTTCTTTGGAGTGTCATGTTACAAGCATTTAAATTTATAGATTGTAATGTTGCAGGTCATGAAAATTTTATCACAGATGCTTTGTCGCGAGTTTAAAAGAAAAAATTTTGTGTGAGATAGAAATGGCAGTGTTCAATGTTGTATATACATAGCGTTAGTATGAGATAAATAACTCCAAATTAACGAACTATGGATCTACTAATATAATGGAGTTGAGATTTTAAAAAAGCCATCTTTTCATAATGATGGTTCATTTTTTCTTAAGGGAGAGGTGTTGCGAAGTTGGGTACAGTACTTGTAGATTAGAAAGGCAGGAAGTTAGAAATTGGTGTTTGTAAAATGCTAGGCAGGAAAGCAGTGTGTGGTCCCTTTAACCATAGGAAAAGCACAGTATCTTTCAGAGATTGAAAGGGATGCCTGTGGGCAGCAGCTTGTAGGTTTGCAGCGCAACAGAGCACCTGAATTAAAACATTTGTATCAAAAAGCTGTATAGTTAGTGGGCCAAGCAGCAGTTTTATTTTGTGACCAAGACAAGAAGTTTTGAATTTAGCCATTTAATTTCAACCAGACACTTAGATACCAAATTTAAATCTGATGGCTTTGACAACATAGGACTGATCCTATTGTAAGAAATATTGATATGTTATCAAGGATATAAAAGAAGGGCAGTTGGGCAAAGACAGGTTAGCAAACTGTTATCTGCTAGAGATAACAGCACTCAGCCCTTTGAGAAAGCACCACCTATTCATAACAGTACCACGGCACTCTTAGATAAGATTCCTGACAGAAGATTCAATGGAGAAGGCGCAGAACATTCTGGAAGGCATGTAACCTGACTGTAATTTCGAGAGACTAAATTCTTTAATTCTTATTATATTTTACACAAGCTTGTATTTATTGGAACAGCATGCCGTTAGAATCTTATTTTATTCAAGAATGATTAGCAATTAAAGGGGATTTATTTGGTTTAATAGTTTCATTAATTTGTTCACTGTCAGAGTTAGATAAATAAGTTGCCACTTGTTGATTGTAAAGTGAATGTCAAGGCTTTCTTGTATTTAACCACCGGACGCTGCTGAGAAAATAGATTCCATCCCTTCTCACACACTTTTTAACAGATTATAGGGCGAGGCAATCCTCTCTGGGTGTTTTGGTTTTAGTTATCAGAGGGGGTTCAACCTCTGCTTGATAACAATGTCCACAAAACATGCAGTGTTTCACATGAATTTGATGTGACTCTTGAAGAGTCACAAAGCTATAGAGTCATACAGCATAGAAACAGACCCTCCAGTCCAAGATAACAAGCATGGGGCTGGATGAACACAGCAGGTCAAGCAGCATCATAGGAGCAGGAAAACTTGACGTTTCGGGCCTAAACCCTTCATCAGAAATC
>JAHRHZ010000217.1:6279369-6304568 GCA_024137785.1 Ginglymostoma cirratum
TTATCTCGGATTCTCCAGCATCTGCAGTACCTTTTACCTCCAGTCCAACATGTCCATACCGACCAAGATTCCCAAACTACACTAGTCCCACCTGCCTGCGCTTGGTCCATAATCCCTCCAAAACTTTCTTATTCATTATCTTATCCAAATGTCTTTTCAGCATTGAAACTGTATCTGGATCCATCACTTCCTCTGGCAGTTCATTCCACGCATGAATCACGATCTGTATAAAATAATTGCTCCTCATGTCCTCTTTAAATCTTTCTCTTCTCACCTTAAAAATATGCCCCCTACTTTGGAATTTGCCACCTGAGGGAAAAGACCCTTATTATTTACCTTATCTATGCTCCTCATGGTTTTATAAACCTCAATAACCTCAACCTCCTACACTCCAGTGTAAAAAGTCCCAGTCTTTTCAGTCTGTTTTTATATCTCACACCCTCCCTTCCTGGCAACATCTTGGTAAATCTTTTCTGAATCCTCTCCAATGTATAAATATCCTTTGTCTGTCTTAAAATGGCCAGCTGAGTTGACTTTATTGGCAATGTGCTGAATTTTTAAAACCCTGATCGCTGTGTAGAATGCACCATATCGGCCTGGATTTTGCTGTCAATAGTGGACTGTAGGTGACTGCTGTTCATTGCAACTTCAGCTGCCCACAGACTTTTAGTGGGCTTTCCAGTGTCAGCTAATCTACAATTAGAGAGTCAGTTTGATATGGAGTCCTCAACAGGAAGTCTGGAACCTGTGTGAGCAATGCAAGGAAGGACTTTGAAGAGTTCTCAAAAGCTCAAGCAGTGTGAGAAATTGAGACTTTTAGAAATCATTCTTAGGTGTTATAATGCCTCCCACTGTATGAAAATGACAGTCTAGTAAACATGCACAGCTCTGATAAGAATTATGCCAGACTTTCTAGGGGTAATTTTGGGTATGCACCAAAAGACTGAAAGCAGCATACAGAGTAGCTAGATTATGGTGGCAATTCATATGTAAACCAGGTTTGACACCAGCCCAGCTCTACCATCTTCAGTTTCCATGCTCCAGGCTGAACGTCACATAACTGAATGAAATGACAAATAAATGACATGAAGGGTCCCTCATTCACTCTACTTAAAGTGACCATCAACTATTCACACGTTAAACATTGGATTATTTAATCTGACTGCTGGTGAAAAGTGTTATTTTTGGAATGTTCCTCTGAATGTTGCTGAAAGTTTCAATAGATAACCTGACTGGTGCTGCAGTAGATTCTTTTTCATTTAAAAGTTTGTGTTCAAATGATCCCCACTTCATTTCTGGAGGTTAACCAAGTACGATAATTAACTAATGCTTTACGACCCCTTACTGATCTGCTGTGATGTATATTATTGAGGAGATATGTTGAAGTCTTATGTTTGAATAGTTCTGAATCTGCAGCAGGAAGCAATAGTTTCAGAAGATGCTCAATGCACACTATCTAACATGTTGCAGATATTGAAATAATTGCTGATATTATGATAAGTTGCAACGAGAAAGATAGTGGGGCCATTGCACAACATTCCTATGATAATAGCTATACCTTATTTTGTTCACTGTTTGCAAGGTTAAGTGACAGTGTAATTAGTAAAATATTCCCTCTGGATTTGGGTTGCTATCAAGGTTAAAATTTGGAACAGTTGATCCTTGTCTGCTTCTCCAGCATTTGTAATACGCAACTGGGGAAGCAGAAATAAGTATGTGAAGTAATTGCAAACGAATTAAATTCTGGGCATTAAAATAATAGAATCTCATTTTAGCACTACATGTTTGTGCTGTAATGCAAATGTTAAGCTGGACATATCGAGGCTAGTTTACTTGTGAATCGCACCCAGGATTCACATTTCCCAGGGACAGAACACTGGAAATAATTGGGAATATTTGTTATGTTGCCTAGGAAAGGGTGCAAGCTGTCTGTTTATGCCAATCATCGTCACAAAATAAGGATTTTCATCTAACGAATTGAGAATGTTCCTGACTTGCTTTCTTCAAATTTTGATCCTTCATCTGGTGTCGGCAGAGTAGTACACCAGGCCCCCTATAGTTATATACACAGAATGGTCTAATAACTGTTTAAGGCTTGGAAAACTCAGCAAGTCTAGCAGCAGCTGTACAGAGAGAAACAGGGTTAAAGTTTCAAGTCCAATCCTGCAGAAATCTCTGGTAAAGCTCAGCAGGCCTGGCAGCATCTGTGGAGAGAAAGCAGAGTTAACGTTTCGGGTTCAATGACCCTTCTGCAAAACTTATGGTAGCTGAGAAAAGATGGTGTATATGTTGAAGACAGGAGGTTTGGGGGGGTGAGGTAGTGTGTGGAAAGGTGTACGCGATAGGTGGAGGTGGAGCCCATAGGGAGAGAACTGCAGTTCGGCAGACAAATAGATGGGGATAATGGTGAGCCAGAGAGAAAGAAAGTTTGACAATAGAGACCATTAGTGGGTGAAAATGGGTTGGCTCTGATGAAAGCAGCACAGGGCCATGTGGTGGTGGGTTCAGGTCCTAAAATTATTCAACTCGATTTTGAGTTCTGAAGGCTACAGAGACCCCTAGTGAAAAGTGGGATGCTGTTCTTCCAGCTTGTGCTGAGCTTCACTGGAGCACTGTAGCAGGCCTGAGACAGAAATGTCGGTCAGGAAACACCATGGCATGTTGAAGTGGAAGGCAACTGGAAGCTTGGGGTCATTTTTACAGAGAGAACATAGATGTTCTGCATAGCTATAGCCCAGCCTGTGGTTACCTCCCCAGTGTGGAGCAGACCACATTGTGAACAATGAATACACTCGACTGGATTAAATTGCTGCTTCACCTGTATCTGTGGCCTTGCATAGTGAGAAGGGAGGAAGTAAATGGACAGGTGTCACACCTTCTGCGGTTGCAGGGGAAAGAGCAGCGGGAGTGTGGGGAGATGTTGGAAGTGGAGGATGAGTGGACCAGGGTGTCCTAGAGGAAAAAGTTCCTGCCGAAGAATGACAATGGAGGGGAGGGGAATATGTGTCCAATGGTGGCATCCTGCTGGAGGTAGTGGAAATGGCAGTTTATGATCCTTTAGAGCGGGTTGCTGGCATGGTGATAAGTGAGGACTGGTGCTGTGGGAGGGAAGAGAAGGGGTGAAGGCAGAAGTGCAGCAATAGGTTGGACACAATTGAGAGCTCATCAGCCACAGTGGTGGGGCATCCTTGGTTGAGGAAGAAGGTGGACATTCCTGCGATCCCTTGTAGCAGCTGATATCATTGGAACAGATGTGATGGAAACGGAGGAACTCTGTAATGATACTACAGCTTTAAGAGATGCATTTTGTTCTGGTTTCTTTTTGAAGAGAAGTGATGAGCTGGCTATTCGAAGTCAATAAAGTGAACAGCTTGTGAGGCCTTGTATTTTTTATTTTGGATCAACAGAAACAGCCTGATTGGGTGGACTTGGGCTCGCACTGAACCGGGGCTTTTGTTTAGCTTTCAGTAGTTGTTCGGGTTTTGAAGTTGGTTAGGAAAGCAGTCAAATCTCTCTCTTTAACAGAAATTTCTGTTTCCGCTCCCAGAATCACGCATGATACAATCTGTCTTAGTAACTTGCCTTTGCCAAATGTGTGTTTGTGCGATGTTACCATATTGGAACTGTTGCTGTTTAATCGTTAAATGATCTATTATTCTGTTAAGTTTTCAAAATGAATCAAAGTTATACCAATTCTTCTTTCTTTTGTTTGTATTTTAACTGTATGGGATAATAATAATGTGTGTCTTGCTTAAAGTTGAGTCATGTGACCAGTGGAATTACATTTGGAGCACAGCACCTTACACTTCTGTTTAGATAAGTTAAAATTTAGGGTCTAGGCTATCTCCTTAATATATTTGAAGTGGGTTTGGTTTTGTCCATAACAACTGGAAGGGTCATAGAGCCTTTACAGGAAGCAGAGTGTCAGGATGTATTGTTCAGGTAATTGTGGGAATCCGTGGGCTTGTAGTGGGTACTGGTGGCCAGCCTATTCCCAGAAATGAAAACAGACATGTCAAGGAAGCGAAGGGAGATGGAGCAGGTGAAGGTGAGGGCAGTGTGGAAATTGAAAGCGAAGTTGATACACTTTCCCAACTCTGGATGAGAGAGGGAAGCAGCACCGGTGATGTCACTGATACACCAGGGAAAGAGTTGTGGTGGGAGCCTGGGTAGGACTGGAACATGAATGTTCAACGTACCCCACAAAGAGACAAGAATAACGGGGACCCATGTGGGTTACCATGACCATGTTTTTGACCTGGAGAAAATGAGAGATGTTAAAAGACAAGTTTTTCAAAGTGAGGATGAGCTTAGCTTATTCTTTATATTTTTGTTGTTCCTTTTAAAGTTTAGTTTTTTTCTGGTGGGGGGCTGTTGTGGATTTTTACTGTGTTTTCTGTGTTTGTTTGAGATTTCCAGCAGCCACAGTATTCTGCATTTATATAACAGAACCAAGAACTACCCATGCTGGATATCTGTGAAAAACAAACAAAAGTAACGAGAGAAACTCAACAGATTTGGCAACATCTGTGGAGAGAGAATTAGCAGAGTTAGTGCTTCTAGCCCAGTGACCCTTCTTCAGAATATCTAGCACTTTTTGCATTTATTGTTTAAGATTCGGTAATTACATTACTTGAAAATTTCCCTGTCTTCACCGACACACCACTGTCCACAGTACTGGTTGCTTACACAAGAAAAATTAGTATTACTCCATTGAATTTCCAGGCTTCTGGTTACTCAGTAGCTAGAATCATCATAGAATCCCAACATTAGGCCATTTAGCCCATCGAGTCCACAGTGACCCTCCGAATAGCATCACTCCACATTAAGAAGTTAGAGCAGCTTTTTAACTCCACGAACTTTCCAAAGTTCCCAACTCTAACTTAGTGTTAGGTCTCTACTGAAGGGTCCCATTTGCCACGTAATTCCTGATCAACTTCCTGGGCAATTCCCACAGTGTCAGCTGAGTCAGGACTTCTGCATAGTCCTGATACATGACTCTAGTCTGCTTTGATAGTGATTATATAGGGTTTGTTTTACACATAGTAAAGTACATATTAAATTGGGAGGAGATTAAAAAAAAACCTCCACTCAAAAGTTCAACCTCTGTTTTAACAATTCAGGAGTGGGAAGGGAGGAATTTTTTTGGCCCTCTGAACTTCGTTGTGACCATAGTCAAACCAACATCATGAAGAATAACTGCCTGTTATGTTGTTGGGTAGGCCTGCATGCGAACCCTTGACCATGGTAGCATACTTCTGTTTAGAAATATAGACATGTGTTTAAGCCTCTACCTTCATCTTTTGGAGGTTGCTTTCCACATGAAAAAAACACTCTACACAGCTCAAAGTCTTCCTATTTTCCCTTGAGTACAGGCTTTATATTTATAACAGGGCAGATAACCTGGTACATTATAATCTAAAAACTATTCTTTGAATTTTTAATAGATATTCAAACAGACTCATTTCTGTTTGACACAACGTGTTACTGATTAAAGGAGTAGGGCCTATTTTCTAAATAATCATAAATATTTAGGATAACTTATTATTCTAAAATATACATCTTCTAAACAGCATAAAGGTAGGTTATGACAGTTTTGAATTACTAGAGTAGTGACTAATGCAATATCTGTTCTGTAATTGGATTGAATTATCATAACCTGTGACTATTTATTTCTGGTTTTTAATGTCCTTTACTGTCCATGAAGTTAGAACTTGACAGTATTGAGTAATAGAGGAAAGTCCATAATGTACTTGTAAATGAAATCTCATTAATGCAGGAAGGAAATATCTTATATTAACATTGTTTTGCCATTACTTAATTCACAGGTTTCTGAATATAGCTGCAGTTAAAAACTGCAAGCATTTATGTCAACTAACATTGCCCTAATTTATCCTCAAAACATCATACTTCCTATCATGCCGAAACTTTAATGAGGAGGGTAAATGATATACTGAATTCTATATTCTTACAGGAGGTATCAGATCTGATTGCAGCATTCATGTCTCAGTATGAACATTATCAAATCTACACGAAAGCTAAGACCTCATTTCTAATATTAGCTTTGTCCATGTCTGCACAACAAAAGGCAAAGTCCTTTTGCACTTCTGAAAACTGCTAAGTTTTATGGAGCATTCCAAATATTTTCCTAACTAAAAGTGAAATAAATTTTAAAGAAGAAACTCGGGAGTAGGTCTATATAAAAAAAGTTGAATATGACATAACAAAAGGGAAAATATTACATAAGGCCAGATATTAGTCCCAGAGATTACAATGTACTATTCATCTGCACTTATTTTTAATGGTGCCCTAGCAACATTAGTATAAGATGAGCCCACTTTCAGCATGCATCACTTAAAAAATATCTGGTTTGCAAAAAGGTACATCGTACTCTGGGTGTGGTCTTACCAATGGTCTATACAGCCATTGGCAGAAGTCACATGGCACCAGCTTACAGTCCAACAGTGACTTCACTTGACGAAGGAGCAGTGCTTTGAAAGCTTGTGATATTAAATAAATCTGCTACACTATAACCTGGTATCATGTGACTTCTGACTTTGTCCATCCCAGTCCAACACTGCCATCTCCACATCATCATTTATACAGCATTAGCAAGACTTCCTTATTTTCATACTCTGTCTCTATTGCAATCAAAGCTAACATTCTATTTACCCTCTTAATTACTTTATGTGGCCGTAAGCTAGCTTCCTCATGATTCGTGTACAAGGACACCCATATTCTGTTATACTGCAGCATGGAGTCTCCCTCCATTCAAGTTATAGGTTGCTTTCTTGGTCTTCCTGCCAACATGGAAAACCTGCCAAATTTTTGCCCACTCACTTAACCTATCTGCATCCTTTTTCAGACACTTTCATCCTCACAATTTGCTTTCCTTTGCCTTCAGATCATCAGCTAAAATTTTTGCTCCCACCTCTGCCAGCCAGTCACACCAGACAGCTACCACCAAGATGTTTGAAACTGGACTTTCTGGAACTGCTCAAGGTCTCTCACCAAGGCCATCTGCAATCTTCTGAAAGTCAGTAACTTTCTGGCTGCCATGCTGCACTCACTGTGTTAACACCAGGTAGGAGTACATGGCAGGAAAAGGCACATGGTTAGAGACAAAAAAAACTGCAGGTACTGGAATCCTAGGTGAACAAACAGGAGGCTGGAAGAACAAAACAAACCAGGCAGCACCTGGAAGAAAGGAGAAGATAATGTTTTTGGTATTACCCTTCTTCAGGGTTGGATGTGGGGGTAGGGGGAGCTGCAGATAAAGAGGGTGGGGATGGGGGTAGAGGAATGGTGGTGAGAGGCGGGCACTGGTAATAGGTACGACCTGGTTGGTCGATGGGAGGGATGAATCCAGTTGGTGGCTGGAAGGAAGGGTCAGAAGGTGGAATAGAAGGGAGGAGGTGGGGCTGGAAAGGGAGCTGGGGGATGGGTGGGAAGGTTATATGAAATTAGAGATCTCAATGTTAAGTCTTCCAGGCTGTAGGGTGCCTAGACAGAACATAAGGTGTAATTCTTCAAAAGACACACATTAGACAGTCATCAAGGAAAAGCGTAACATTCATTAGATGACTTTTACAAAGCATTAGATAATTTGTGGATGGAAGTAGTTTGGAACAGTTGCTTCTTTAGTGGTTTTTATTGCATTATGGCCAACAAAATGACATGACATTTGGTACTACAGGCTTGGTAATGGTGATTTTTGTACAATTGTGTACTCTGGTCAATGAAACTGTAGTTGAATGAATAATGTGGAGCAAATGGATAGTCGGGCTGGAAAGTGGGTAGTCAAGTTGCCTCCTTTTTTCCTCCTGCTACTCTTCCTTCCTCTGCCTGTTCCTGTTCCTCATGGTTCTCCTTGGCTTTCTTTAGCTGTTCCACTTCCACCTCCTGCTTCTGAGTTCCTCTTGATATCCAGGGTGGCAAAGGCTGGGTCCTCATGATGGTCAGATTTTGGAGGGTACAGTAGGGCATCACAAATCAGGACATCTACTCGAGGAAAAAGGAAAGCTCTGGACAGACAGCAGAATCATTACTTCAAGGCTTTGATGGCCTGCTCAGTTCTGTTTCATATGGAGCCCTGGCTGTTATTGTAATCACACTGACCATATTAAACTAGCATGCGGATTTGAGCCATCAACATGTATAGAGTGAATAACCCCATCCACAGCAACTCTGCTCTACCATGGTTGCTGAAGACTGAAGGAACAGCACACTGGTACAAATAAAAACATCAAGACTACTGCTAGGATAATGGACATCCCTCAGCACATTCTGCCATGCTCAGTTACATAACAATTTCATATTCAGTAAGTAGACACCTTAATGATGGAGACAATGGTGTCATCGTAATGTCACTGGCCAAGTAACCCAGAGTCCCAGACTATTGCTCTGCAATTGTGGATTCCAATCCCACTAGTACAAATAGTGAAGCTTAAACTCAATCAATAAATGCGAGATATAAAGCTGGTCTCAGTCATGGTGACAATGAAACTATTACTGATTATTGCAAAATCTAATCCAATTTGTTAATGTCCTTTAGTGAAGGAAGTCTGCCAATTTGTACCTGGCCTGGTCTGGGTCGAGCTCCAGACACACAACAATATTGTTGACTCTTAACTGCCCTCTGAAGTGGTCCAACAATTCACTCTGGGCACTTAGGGACGACGAGAAATGATGCCTTCACCATTGATACCCACCTCTCATGTGAAAAAGGTTTAACTTTAAAAATGTAATGAAATGGAACAATTAGACCAGTGCTCTGGGCAGCATTATAAGCAATGTTCTGAGCAGCAATCCAAAAGCTTGTGATTTCAAATAAACCTATTGGACTCTAACATGGTGTTGTGTGAATTCTGACCTTGTCCACCCCAGTCCAACACTGGCGCCTCCATATCATGATATCCCATTGAAGGCTTTTGCCAGTGTAGGTTACTTCTCTGTTGCCAGAGAGAACATATTGAACTTTCTTGTCATGGCATCTGTCACTTCTGCTGAAAGTCTGGATAATGAACTGCAACATGTTCTAGATGACACCTGTTCCCGGTTGGAAGGACCCTGATGTTCAGAAATTCAGGGTGATGAATATCCTTGACAGCTACTGGCATCCCCTCACTAGTCTGCTTTGAGGCTGGATGTCTGGTCCTAAGGGGCAGCAGAATTCTGTGAGCACCCCTTTCATAAAGCACAATGTTCACATTGTTCCTGGCTTGAGCTGATGGAATTGAAATGCTCCTGGGTGGCCTTACGTGGTTAGATCCCCTTCTCCTCTTCATCCACCACACCTCTCTCTAGCAACTGGTGGATATTCTCTGTTCCAACCCGCTTCTCATGCTGCAGTCTGAACGGAATGGGAAAAACAGCCCCAACAGCTGATAAGAGCCCTTGAACTCAATCAAGGCCTTCTCCAAATGCAGTGCTGCACTCTGGAGAATTCATTAACTTTAGCCAATTCTTCAAAGCACAAAGCACCTCTACAAATTCAAGCAAAACTAATAGAAATGAATCAACAGTTACCTTGAGAGCAGTTGTAGTACTTCAGTATTGCTAGTTGGCTAGTAATAAGGGGGTGTTGGATGGCATCATGCAGCTGAATATATGTTCAACATTGTTTGTTTAAGAGAGGGCATAAGCTGGATTAGCAGCATCAAATCAACATTTTGAGTCACTTGCCAGCATGTCCCTCTCTGCATACGTCTGATGCTCCCAAACCCCATTCCAACACCTTCCCCAAATTATCTTCAGCATGGGCTATGATGAAATATACACGAGCTTCAGAGGCAAACCTTTCAAAACATCACCCAAAGCAAAAGAACTAGGGGTACTACTGATCCCAATGTTGCAGCTGGGAATTTACTGCATAGAATTAATATAGTTTCATAAATGGCATTCAAATAACATGGTGCTAATGATGAGAAACAGAAGACAAAATGAATGACTTAAGTGTTAATAACAGGATGTGAAGATTCACAGACTCAATACTGATTTGGCAGACGCATCGTTCTCGGTGCTGATATGGTAATATTTATTTACAGTGGACAGTTTGGGGACTCAGTGAATTTAAATTAGTATTGATGCTGAGAATGATTTAATTTCCATTGAGTCATCCCAATTATCAAGCTTGAACTGTACTGGCAACAATATTTCTGACGTATGTGCTTTTCTCAGAGACATGGGGAAAAGGATTTAAGAACTGCATAGACCATTTAATCCAACAAAATTGGCTTAGTGTTTTGGTTCAAGTTCAAGATCATGCTGAGCATTCATCTCTTTACCACCATTATACAAATCCATATCCGTCTACCAATTACGTATTCTTGTCCTACGATTAGATACAGCACCACATGTCATTTCGATACCTTATAATGAAATCAGGGGATTGTTCCAGCATTTTAAATTGTTTCAAACATCACTAATAAGGTGGATTTTTTAAAAAAAATCACTTAAGGTCATTGACCTTCGATCAGAAATTGGAAATGCCACAAATGAACAACTTCTAAGTTGGAAACAGTGTAGTGTATATGAGGCGGGGGACAGTTGTACAGGGAGCTTGCTGGTGATGAAGAAAGCAGAATGGTTTGTGATTAGAAGAAAGGATATGAATGAATAACAGAATGAGAATGGCATTCATTATAATAAGAGAAGGTAAACCAAAAGATTGTATCTGAGACCTTATGTTTCATCTCCCAGTTCCAATAAATGGCATAGACCTGAAATGTTAATCGTACTGTCACTCTTCATTGAAGCTGTCTGACCTAATGAGCGCATCCAATAAAATTCTGTTTGTACATCATATTTCCACCACTCCAGGTATTTGCTTTCAGAATTTATTTGGCTGTTTTCTGCTGCATCGCTTTTGAGTATGGTCATTCTGCATTGGGCAAACAGAACACCACCTAATTGCTACTCTAAACCGAACATAATCCTGATAGACCAGATTTACTGGCTTGCTGGCTGAGTATGTTATCACATTATTCCTGAGTCAGTTGCTGAGAGAGCATCTGTAACTTTTCATCCTCGTTGGATTTCTTTCTAATTTGACACAGTTTCGGTGGCGTAACACTCACTCAGTGAAAGTACCTAGGGCTTTTAACATGGTTTATTGAAATAAGCTGCAACACCTCTCAGCTACTCAACTCCAGGATTGCACAAACATCTTTTTCAGCGAGACAGAATATGCAGGTGACATCATTTCCTTTCTGTGTTCCTCTGATTTTGCCCAAGTTATACAAAAGGAATATGTTATGTGGCTTGGTGGGGGAAATATGCATCAGTTGTCCTTCGCCTTCTGGGAGATAGAGATCTTGGATTTGGGTGGCACTGTTGAAGGAGTCTGGATATGTTCTTGTAGTGAGTCTTACCAATATTACTTAGTGCTGTCATTGTACGTCAGTAGTGGAGGGAATGAAAGTTTAATGTAATAGGAGGTGTAGTATAAAAGAGTAAGGGTCTGAAAGAGTGGGTACTGAAGAGTGCTTTAAGCACCACCTACCGTGATGGTGTCATATCAATTTAGCAAGACACCACTTTAGGATCTCAAAGGATAAGACCTACCATCCAGATCATCCTCACTGTCCCTTTATAATGTTTGTTATATCAGTGTAACTTGTATTTCATTGCTAACATGCAATAAATTACATCTCATTTAAGAAAAGAATGATTTTCCTCTACCATGCTAGACTAACTTGACCTTGTGATTCCATGCAGTAAAAGACGATGGTGACAGCAAGCCTACTACTTGGTGAACACTAGCAGTTATACAACATATTGGTCAGAAGCGAGGATTGCTCATATAACACAGTGACATAGATCCTCAGGCTGCCTTATACCACACGTGGTGTGCCACACATATGTGCTGCTTTGCTCTGGATGGTGCCAAGATTCTTGAGTGTTGCGGGAGATGCACACAACCAGCAAGTGAATAGTATTCCATCACATCCTGATTTTTACCATGGAGATGGCATTTCAGGGTCTGAGGAGATAAGGTACTTGCCACAGAATTCCCAGCCCCTGAACTGCTATTGTAGCAACTACATTTATATGGGCTGGTCCAATTTCTAGACAATGGTAATCCTTAAGATGTTGTTTGAGAGGAACATAGTGATGGAAACTCCACTGAATATCACAAGACAATGGTTGGATTGATTATTTTTGCAATAGCCATCGCCTGGTCCCTATGTAGCACTTGTTACCTACCATCTAGAAAAATGGAAACTTTTGTTCCCAAGAAAGAAAGTGATGAATAAAAACCTACATCATCAGTTGGAGGATACAAGGAAGAGCAGATAGTTCCCGGGCACAGGGATGAATGATGAAGAATCAGTATCCAGGAGAGAAACGGGAAGAATGACTGGAAGATAAAGAAACGGGAAGGTAAGGATAATAATGGGAGAAAAGATGGAGGTGAATGAATAATGTCTTGCAATAGAAGCTGGGGGAGAGGGGTAATGACTGTGAGAAAAGATGTGATGGAAGAAACATTATCTCGGAAAGTAGGCAGATGTAAAAGAGTAGTGTTTAGGAAAGAGGTGGAAGATGGGAAGGGAGAATCCCTGAGAAAATTCTTGGAGAGGATGACTTATGAAACTGAAAGGGGACATGATAAGTGAAAAGCTTCAGTTGCCTGGAGAGGGAAATTGGAAGGAGGACCTCTAATACTCATAGGAGAAGGGGGAGGGTGCATTGTTCAAAAGAAGAGACATAGGAAATATCCTAAGTGATCGTGTTACTTGAATGTAGTGGTGATAATACCCTCGTCAAGAAAATAGAAGGCTGTATAGTGAACAAATAAAGCTGTTTAAGATTGTCAAAGGATTTGAAAGGGTTATCTTGGGACAGGGTATTACAGGTGGCAGGATTTTCCACTCCACCATAGAAAATACATTCCAGCCAATTCTGACAGCTCTTCTGACATTGAACACCACAAGGGACATTCATTAGGGCTTTTACGTTTCATTCAGGCAGGAATCGTGTTTCAGAGAACTACCAGCCAAATTGATCTGTTGGCAACTGTAAGTCCCAGCAACACCAGCAGCAGCAGTGGCCAGAACTTGGACTACAAGTAGTTGCTCAATTAGTGCCCAGCATGAGGTAGGTCAAGGTGGGGTAAAGGAGAATCTCACACTGGGAAGGTGAAGCCAGTTAGGGTGCTGGGAGCCTTGATGGAAAGGCCAGATGGCAAGGAGCATCTGCAAGGACAGAACTTGGGGAGGGAATGCCCGAAGTGGAAAGGAATTACTTAAAGGAGAAGATTCCCATTTCAGGGTCAACCCAAGTAAACTGCCAGACATCTACCATCCCTGAACCCACCCCACTGTAATTGTGGCAACATGAGAGATAGCCCTTACAATTGGCCAGAGGTTAGGAAAGCTGCACTAGGCCTCGCTCACTTTCCTGCAAAATTATAATCAGATGTATGGACAGGGAGGCCACTCAGAGAATTTTACAGGACACCTCACTCCACAAACCTCTATCCATACCTTAACTGTGTCCATAGAGAAAATGTTACCATCTTTGACAGAAGCCACGACTGGAGGACATAAACAGTAATATTCAGTAATAATTTAGTGAGAAACTCAGGATAAACCCACCAATCAAAGTAGTGGTGAGAATGTGAAACACTCCTGTCTCAAGGTGAAATTGAGGCAAATACCATAAATGCATTTAAGGGGAATGTAAATGAACACATGGCAGAACAAGAAATAGAGGGCCTGTGGCACAAGTTATGTAAAATTTTACAGTTCTGGTAGGGAGAAAAATAGCTCTCCTTTGAATTGAGACATGAAAGATAATGCATTCTATGTTTTGGCAAGAACCTCAGCAGCTTCAGAT
Organism: Ginglymostoma cirratum; assembly: GCA_024137785.1. Taxonomy (NCBI): domain Eukaryota; kingdom Metazoa; phylum Chordata; class Chondrichthyes; order Orectolobiformes; family Ginglymostomatidae; genus Ginglymostoma; species Ginglymostoma cirratum. The sequence goes on from JAHRHZ010000217.1 coordinate 6,293,212, forward strand.
GCTCTGGACATAATGGTTGGAAGTGTGAAAGGGCTTGCAGATTTTCAAAGCTTGGAAAGGGACTGAGGGAAATAGAGGGCAGGCAGTAAACCAGTGTGACTTGATAACAAAGAAAAAGTCTGGATGCTTGGAGAGATTTGTTCTGGAAGTAGAGATGATGGCAGCAGTAGAAAACCTCAGGTCTTGATCAGAAAAAAAATTGCCTCAAAAATATGTTGGCGCGTGCAAGAATTACCTAAATTTGTGAATTGCAGAATATAAGCATTTTTAGTTGATATTTATTGAACATACAAATGAAAATATTTGCTCTCTAAATTATTTTTCTTTCTCACTGAGAGCTGAAAGCTATGTATTTTATTACCATAAAACCTGCCAACCCCAACAATGAATATGACCATTTCTACCTGAGGAACTATATTACTTTTTGAATGCATAGTGAGTACAGTTTTCATTTGATCTAATTCTTCAGATAAATTTGCCATCTGAGAAAATGTAAATGATATCATACATCAATGTCACAAACTATTTTCAAATATATACCACATTAGCTGAATTAAACATCGCAATCACAACATTTCCAGAAGTCATCGTGTACATGAAGCTTCCGTCTGTAATGCCACATATTCTCTCTCAAGTAATAAAAGGAAGAAGGTATTCATCATGCACAATGCAGTTAAAGACTCCTAGAGGCTTTCAATTACACTCGCAATAAAGCTACTTCACTTTTTCATCTTTTAATTTCAGATTCTATGTCAGCCAGAACAATTGACCTGCTTAGAATAATCAGTCTGGCTGTGATGCAAGCTCTAAGAGTCATAGCTAACAAGTGCTGCCACCCTTTGCATTTCTGATTTATTGTGTTTTTATCAAATGAGGTAGAAACAATTTAATTTGCATAGGACACAGCTGTTAACAAAGCAATAAAAAGTATGCTATACTTGTTTGGCATTTCCCATAATTCTTTTTAATAACTCAAAAAATGCTTCAGAAATCCCAGTGGTCAGGAATTACAATATACATAAATAGGGTAATAAATACTTAAATTAAGAAAGCCCATCCATTTAGCCTTTCACTTCAATTTTGAATGGAAATAGGTGATGAAATATGTACCAACTATATCTTTGATGATGCACTCTCATCAGATTTTGCAGGTATAAATTATCTCACAAATAATAAGAGTCATTATCATAACAATCTGTTGTTTCTAAACTAAGGAAATCTTTTTCATGTTAGGTTATAGAAGGGATTCTTTCCATCATCAGATATATTGTTTGTATGATTATTTGAAGTCAGCTGGCAACCATTCTGATGCAGAACTGTTTCCAGAGCCACTCTGAATCATAAATGGTAACACTCGGACGACCAGCTGCTGTTGCAGTTGTAATGAAACTGCACTGGACTCCATATTGATGGGACTTTTCAACTACTGTAAGATCCTAATCCTCATTTAAAGTTTCACTAAATAAGAAAAGAAGGATTTTATGCAGAGAAAGATGACTTAATTTAAATGCAATACATTTTTTTTTCATAAACGAACATTGGCAAGGACATTTCCATAAAGATGGTGTTCAAGGCTGTTTGTTCTCAGACAAATAAAATTGTCATCATTGTGGAAGCTAGAGAAACTAATGATGGATATAGGTTTGGGATTATAGTCAATATTAAAGATAGCTTGAAAAGAACATTGGATTGGCTAGGTATGAAGTGAAAGCATCTTGTAATCACTGTTTCCACTGTATGCACATTGAATCTCAAGTCACACATTCAGTTGTCTGTTGACCTTAACTCTCTGTAATGCTATTAACTTCTGTTAATATCTGTAAATATATTCAAATGTGTGTCTAGCATAAAAATGAAGCATAAAAATTCCTTTGTATCTTCAAAATTGTGATGTTGTCATTGGTAATGTTTCCATAGGCAGCTATTGATATTAGAAGAGCTGACAAATTAGCTTCTTATTTACACTTGAATATTAGATATCCATACTGGAATGAATATTTTGGATGATTCTGTACTGTGGTATTTTCCTTCTATTGGACTGGAAATCATATGTGGGTTAATTTTTTTCACCTCTTACACAGACCTGAAAACCAAAATTCTAACAGTAACATCTGCCAGTTTTTTTTTTCATTGCTGTGTTGCAATACCAGGAATAGATTACTTTTAACTGACACATTTCAAGGCTTGCTATAATTGATATTTTCCATGCTAAGAATTTTAATGACTCTAAACTGCAAATAAATAAATACCCTTTCCCTACTCACCTTTTTTTCCCGTAACTTCTTGGCAACATGCCCATGTCATATCATTATTCTGTTTTACATGATAAAATTTTTTCAACTAGACAATCTTTTGTCTTAATAAAAAAAGGGATATTGCTGATATATATACATTAAATAAGGCAACTTCCCAACAAGATAAAGATTCTACTATGATAAAACAAATATTAGAAGATACCTCATCACAGTTGCATTTCAAGCCTTGTATTTACAATATTAATGGACGAATATAAGGTCCTAAGATAGATGGCAAAGGTATAATGTAATTGCATATCCCGGACACAACAAGTTATTGCAAGACACTTTTAAATTAAAGTCTTGCGTACATCCATCCATTTTCAATGAAAATTAGAAGTGCAGCTTTATATCAGGAGAATATGGATGGTTTGAAACATTCTCCTGCAAGAATTCTGTGCTGCTTTATAGCTGAGCACTTGGGAAATATTCTAATGCAGTCACTTTAATCGTTAAATAAATTTACAAAATTGCAAAGGTTTATTTTAGCAAAAAAGCCATTATGCAAGGGGAGAATTAAATAAACCTGATTGTTTGTGGGTTTTTAAATCTAGAGCAGTTTGTGTTACTTTTATTCTTTAATGTACAGATAATTCCAAGATATGTTAAGGTATAATGAATCCATTACCTTGCAATTATGTCACCTAGGAAAAAAATACGACAGCAATATTGTGGTTATAATGAATGTGAAGTTATATGCTTATCACACATTTCATCATGCAAGGATTCATTTTTGTACCTGTAATGGTTGCTGATTAGGTACTGCAGGCTTTTGAAATCTTGCATGGTAATCTGGTTCATTCGCAGGAATAAATACTGTTCAATATCAGAACATTGTGAAAAAGAACAGTATAGAAACACAAGCAACTATGAAGCTGGAGTGTTCTGTGATAGGGTCTCTTAGATAGAAACTGAGGGATTCATTGTTAGGGTTGATTGTTTCTATAGGACAAGATTTTAAACTTTCAGTTGGAAAATGAAATAAGGAGCAAAGTTTCTCATTTGTAAAGACACAAAATATCAACTTATCAACACGATTGTAAATTCTTCTGCACATCTAGTCAGTTATTTGTTTTGTTAATGTGCATGCTGGTGGTAGGTTACTTAAATTGGACAAATCATGGCTTGCTGTGATCAATTACATAGCTTATGGAAAAGTACCATTTCTGGATAAGGCTGGTGGGCATATATAGGAGTGTTTAACAGGCAAAGGATTATTTTAGAATAAAGTGTCACCAAATAATAAAATAGGTGCATGTTTACAATTACACTGTACACTCGCATTTTATTATGTTCAGTAACAACCTTCAATTCTGTGTCCATTGTGGCAGTTAATTCTGTCAATGTCTGTTGACACAGAACTGATTTTACATCTCTCAAAATGAAATCTGGCCATTTGGTTCAGCTTCATCCATTTCAATCAATCTGGAGCTTTCATTATCCCGATCTTTAGTCTAGTAACTGATAACAATCTGGTAGGGACTCCCTGAAGTTCCTTGCTTGTACTCATTAAATCGCATATCAACTTTAGTTCATCACAAGCTGATATCAAGATCATTGAGAGTTGTCTATCACCTTAAAATATTTAAGTTCTGATTTGTATTCTTACAATATAGTTAAAAAGATATGCACAACCAAGCGCACACAGACATCATTCTGAATTTGCACCATCTGTTAACTGTTGAAACTTTGCAGGCTGTTTGTTAGAATTTTAAATGAATTGGTGACAGTTTGTGGTATTGTGAATTATGTTTGGTTCATTGAAAGTACAAGCTTGCTGAGCCGTACATTTTTATGTTCAGCCAGTTCATACCTAATACATTGCCCAAGGATAGGCAGGAACATGATGACCAAACACAGAGAGTGCTGGAAAAACTCAGCAAGTCTGGCAGCATCTGAGGTGAGACAAATAGAGTTAACTTCTTAAATCAGGTATAACTCTTGTTAAGAAATAGAAGGTTGTTAGAAAATGCTTTTATGTGTAATTTTGACAGAGATAAAGGCCTAGTGCAAAAAAGGTGTTATTAATGATGGAGTAAGAGAAAAAGAGAGGCAAAATGGGTGTAATTAAAGTGGGAAAGGGAAGTAATGGGTCCTTCATACTAATAGCAAATTAAACAGGAGAAAACAAGACACGGCTATGGGAGGAGGTTGGAAAGAGTGTTTCTATTCGATAATTATCTTCCTTCATTTTGTAAATGTATTAATGTTGCAGGGGCCAGTTTTCGCTTTCTAATCCAATAACAAATGCAGTATACTGGTTTGTTCTTTCTTCATTTTCCCTGCTGTTGGATAAAAATTAACGTTTCAAACTGATGGAAACCTTTACAACATCTAATGCTCCCTCATTCAATAATGCCAATGTTTCATGCTAGAATGGACAATATGGAAAGACTACCTTTCCTTTAGACAGGGTTCTAACATTATGCAGCTCTAAGGATATCTCTCACCCTTAATCTTATACATAAGGCTACAATGATAGTCAGTTACACAGCTAATGATCAAAAATGAACATATTTTTAATGCGTTTTTCTATTTACAATTGTTTCCTATTTTCCACCAAAAGGCTTTATTTTCCTTTCCCCTTTAATACATTTAGGTACAGTCCTAAGGTCCACAGTTGAGGGAAGGGGCCTGATCTGTAGTGGAGCCCGGTGATCTCAAAGTTTTCGGCAGGCGATGCCACAGCTATTGGTTGCTAGATCTGAGACTGTCCTGGCCAGATGCAGATTTACTGTCCTCGTCTTGAACTTCCACAGGTCGAGGGCGACAGACAGTACAAAGTTAGAGAGACTGGACATCTTGGTAGTGTCCTGAAGGAAAGCTTCTGGAAGCCTGAATGTGGTTTCTCCTCTGTTACCTACCTGCCAGCAGCAACACACTTCTTTGCAAGGAAGGGGCATGTGGAATAAGAACAAGGTTCATCGCTCCCCCTCTCACATTGTCACTGGTTGCAAACACAATGACTACAGTGATGGAGTGCAGGTTGGTGCAGGTATCTGGCAGACACTGAGTTTGCGCCTCTATAGTAACTACCAACCAGTCCATAGACATAGCCAGATGCAGACATGATAGAGACATAGTTGGGAAACTGAATCAACACTTGGAGAAGTCCACAAATGTCATATGCACAACAGTCTCCAATAAACCTTCTAGCTGTCTCTGTGTCACCTTACATGTTTTGATGAAGTTATTTAGGACCAACACTGTGAGATCCTCTCCTGCCTGGATGACCAGGTGTTTGCTGTCTGGCAGACTTCTGAGTTCTGGCTATTCTTCTTCAGCCAACTGCAGAGATGGGCCATCGATGTGCTCACCAGATTGTGTTACCAAACCTAATCCAGCAAAAGTAAACAAAGAGCTATGAGTATCTGAGCTGAAAGAGCAGTCGTCAGCCTTGCTGGTATTTGCTTTGAGGGGTCTGTATCTTTTTTCTTACAGCTAGAGGAAGGAGTGTTGGCTGGAAGGGCTGCGCTTTTCAGGGCAGTGACTGTGCAGATGCTACCCTTTGTTGCAAAAAGAGGGAATGAGAGAAAAACAGGAGTAGAGGTTTGAGTACATTAAGCTTATGTTGCCAGAAGTGGTAGCATGACAGTTGCACAGCATTTGACAATGAATCTTACTTAGTTGCTGAGCCGTGGAATTCTTGGCATCACCGCATAATCACCCTCTATCCTCTTGCAATAGGGCATGGATCTTCTCCTTGTAATGGATGAGCAGATGAATGTTGGGCGCTCCATCACTTTCATTGGCCCTGTCTGCCCTATTGTGGACTACTTTGGCCTGGTATGAGACAATGGCAGGTATTAAGTTGGATGAAAGTGATGGATACAGACGGTAGTATAGGTGCAGGAGAGAGAAAGAAATGAGATATTCCGAGTGTATGAATAAGAAACACCAAAGGATCAGTTGTTTGAGGGAACGGAGTGGATGGAAGCCACTGGGCAAAGATGCTGTTTGCACAAGTGAAAGTGGGAGGCCATAAGCCCTGGTGACAAGTGTTTGTGCAGTGGCAGAGTTAGAGTACGTGTGAGGTAGCACAGTGAAGATAATGCCATTTACCCTTGCAAAGTGCAAAAGGTCATTAACTTTCTCTCTGAACTGCTTAGTGTTGCTCTGGATGCCTCATTGACCTGGTTGGGAACTTCAGGCCAGGCTGGCAGGGTCTGATACCATAGTCTCCTCAGGTAGAGCTGAGGAAAGAGGATGGCACCCGTGTCCACAGCCTGTCCACCAGGAAATCCAGGACCCTAGCAGCAAGCAGGATGCCAATCTATGTCTCCGAGTTAAATCCAGGGCAATTCTCCGCACATTAAAACGGTGAAAGACAATTCCTGGCTGGCAGTGTTTGACCTGGGGCATGGCTGGACTATAAAATATCATGCAGTGGTGCGGAACCCAGAAGCAGCATGCGCTTCTGTTGTTGGTGAGCGCAAGATAGTGTAAGAGGTGCCATAAGGGAAAGGTGACGAGACAGTGGGGTGAGCAGTATAAAATTGTGCAAGAAATCTCAATAGACCTCACAGAGACAATCCTGCATGAAAATTCCAAAAGTTGACACAGCCAAATTTTTGGAAAATTTAGCTCTATATCTCCAACAGCACAGACTCCCCAACTCAACACTGAAGTGCCAGCTAGATGCTAAGTTCTGTTGAGTAGGGAAGCTAGTCTCAAGCTTCTGGCTTAAACATTAGCGTTACCATAGTGACCAATCATGACACTAGATACAACAGAGGATTTTGCTCATCAGATTTTTCATTATTGTTAACCTCAGCAACACATTCAACAAATGGCTGTTGTTTTGTTAAAATACCAAATGTGTTCTTTCATCAATTTAACAAAAGCATACTTGTGGACTTCCAACTAATCATGTAAATTGACTAGAAAACCAACATTTTATTTGATCAGACTCATCCATACAATTCAAAAATAATGGCATTTCATCTATACACTATTGTAAAGTAAGCCTTTCCTACTAAGGATCTTTGCCAGAACAGAGGGCGAGAAGCTTTAGCCTTCAAATGAGTTTTGACCTGAGAGCACTTAAAATGGGAGGCCAGATGGAAGTGTTGCTTCTCCCTATATCAACACGGCTGAGAATGAGAATGTGCACAATAAGTGTTTTACTGGAAAACAATGCGCTGCATATAGGAAATACAAAGTATTAGTTGAAGGGTTTAGGCCCGAAACGTCAAGTTTTCCTGCTCCTATGATGCTGCTTGACCTGCTGTGTTCATCCAGCCCCATGCTTGTTATCTCGGATTCTCCAGCATCTGCAGTACCTTTTATCTCTGATACAAAGTATTAGTTATCAGCTTTTCCTTTCTTCTCAACCTTAAACAATTCCTCATGATTAGTGAAAAAGAGGTTAATAAGTTAGATTATATGAATAAAAGTGTTTTCAATGTGCAGTTTTACTCCATACTGGTGAGTGTTTAAGCCACTATGTTCAATTTTCTAGATCTCATGAGCTCATATATTCTAAAACTTGTTCCATCTCATGATCATGTTCAGAAGGGTCCATATTTTTGAATAAATGGACTTTTCCACAAGCGGTTTTCTATTAAAAAATAAAGGGAAAAGCCATTTGTTACCCAGTTTAGCATATCACAATGTAATTACATTTCTAAAGAAAAAGTAAAATACTTGTTTCTCACATAAATTGTGCCATTATTCTTTTAAATAGACATCAATAACTGAGATCCTTTAGACTAAATAGTTTATCATTAGTCTAATCGTGACTTTAAACTTCAAATTACTCATTACAAAATATGACCAAAAATCACTTCAGGGTAAATCCACTCATCTGCAATAATGTGACACAACATTGTAAACTTGAACATTCATTTTAATATATTAACATGATGGAAACTGCAAAAACTATTATAACTGTTCTTTATTAACAAAATTTGTTAAAGATAAACTATTTCATATGTCTCAGGAAACAACTGATGACTAGTTGGATTGCGCAAAACTGTAGAGCTGGTCTTGTGAGATCTGCTAGACAGCTTTCGCTTTATACTCAATGGCTGTCCTTTTAGGAGTACTGGAAGAAGCAACCATGAAGTGCAACACATTTCCTGGTAGTACTTCCTGTTGCTGCTGTGATGTTCTTTACATAGTAGATCTAAAGTTGGACTCCTTATAAAGTAATCCACAATCTTTTTTTTTGGAACGTAGAGGACATAAGAATTTGAAATAATTATTTTTGTCATTGATAACGCAATATCATTCTAATTGTTTTCAGTAATTTTTATGATATGTTTGTGCAGGTTAAAAACAAAACTTTCAATCGATATATTTGTCTAATGTCCCAGAGAGTTACATAGCATCTACAAGTTAGAAACAAGTCATATGTTCATTCTAGGGATTGCCATTCTCAAACATCTTTCGACTGGCTATATCTCATTCCATCTATTTCTCTCTTCCTCCAGCAACTTCGCTTTAAATGTGCCTATGCTATTCACTTCAACCACTACCCGTGGTAATGTGGTCTACATTGTAACTTTAGAGAGTCTGCCAGCGATATTTCCCAATGTAAGATTTTTAAAAATATTTTGTTTAATATTAAGGGAGGTTGATATTTAAGATACTGGAAGAAAAGTAAATAAACAATTAGGATCATGCAAAGCAAAAAATGGTATTAGAACTAGATTTAGATTTCAAATTATTGCAGTCAACTTTAATCATTTCCCCTCTAAATATTGCTTTCGAGAATTGTTGAAGTATGATATGAATACTGTACCTGAGCAGCAAATAAAAAACTTCTTCTTTATGGCTAGGAAGGAAAAGTATAAATGCAAACATGGGATTCTGAATTTTACCACTTTAATATGTAAAGTAAACAATGTGATTGTGATTCTCACTAGATATTATTGGGACTGTATCTCCTTGCTTAACGTATTGCAGTAATGTTGACAACTTTGCTGTGCAAAGGAAGCCAAGCGGAAAAAATTTCCATCTGACATTCACTTTAAAGTGTTATCAACCCTTCTCTCCACCACCACCCTGAGCTTCCTCATTCTTCTGTCGACTACCCACTGAGCTCTGTCACAAACATTAAGGTGAGACCCAGTGGTGAATTCCACCTCAATGTCTGGAAGTTGGGCTGCTGCTGTTTCTAAGGAAACAGTTTCATAAGATGCAGCAGCTGTCAGGCTGAGCTGTTCAAGGCAGAGGTGAGAAGTTCCTGAAACAGCTGGATATCTTTAAATTCAGATTCCTCCAAGTGGGAGGCAATTGTTAAAACAGTTTGTTTTGTCATTCCACCTTTGGAACTCTACATTTGCTTCTGACTGTTTTTCACAAGGTCAGAACTACACCAGATCTTTGTGCTGTCAAGATATTAGTCATGAACTACAAGGGACTACAAGAATGCAAAATGCAGGAATGCACAGAAGTTGGACTCGCTAGGACTTCAGGCTATAATGGGAAATTTAGCCTGGAGCTGTGATCAGCCTGAGTTTGCATTCCATATGGTATATCACAAAACTCTGGAAAATAATCAGAGATAAAAGGTACTGCAGATGCTGAAGGGTTTAGGCCCGAAACGTCAAGTTTTCCTGCTCCTATGATGCTGCTTGACCTGCTGTGTTCATCCAGCCCCATGCTTGTTTACTCTGGAAAATAACTTAGTTGTCCTATGATGTCTGGCAAACTGCAGTATGTAAGATGTTTCTGAAGCTTCATGCATTTAGGATTGACTTCTGGTATGAGAAATATCACTGATGTATTGGCAGCTGAGAATTCATGTTTTAGAGAGTGATCACCACAGTCAAAGTGATTACTGAAGAAAGCAAATGGGTGACTGACAATTAGAAAAGAAACAGGAGGCAACATACGATACAAAGTGCCCGTGTGAGTACTGAATTCATAGTTTTGCATATTGCTTGTTTGCAACGATATCAAACAAGTTGAAGCAGTTAAACTGTAAACTTCGTCATTGTGGAGCAAGTGCTTCATAAGAGACAAAGTGAAGTTCACAAAGACATTGAGAAGAAAGGATTCTGTGGGGGACAAGGGAAAAACAAAGAAGATTTTGCATATGGAAGGTATGACCCTGAAGACATGGTTCATGTTTGGATCAATGACATAGAATGAACGGAACTGTGGTTTTTAAGAGGAGATTTTAAGAAATTATGAGACAGGTTGAATTGGCATGACTTTTAGACTGGTAATCTTAAGGTTATGTCCAATGTCACTTAATAATCAATATAAGAATAGTAAAGCTAGAGAGGTAAATTTGTGGTTGAAGAGGGGTTGTAGAAGGTAATATTTTTAGGTGAGATGTTGAATAGGAACCAAGTGATAGTGGTGATGCATCTCGGAGAGTATATAAAAGTGCCAATCAACAGGCCCCAGATAGTTTTGGTTTATGACCTGGTTGACCTGGTTTAAAAGACAAATAAATGTTCTGCTGCTTGCTGGTCTGCATGTACAGCAACATGTAAAATAATGATGTCGAATTGTGTCATGATGATGGTAATATCACATGATTATACGGAACTAGAAACACAAACAGGGGCATGAGAGAACATGAGATCAAGCCATAAGTAAAGATTTCGCCCATAAAGTTACATGGTTTCGAACAACACTGCGTCATTGAGTCTAAAGTTATACCTCAATCACAGAATAAAACCACGGTGCGGGAGGAAAATCATCCAGCTGCTGTGGCTTGCAAACTTATAAAACTTGTTTCAGTCACACTTAGGAAATTAATGGGTTGAATGGCCTATAGATTAGTGAATGCAAATCAATTCAGTTATGTGCAACAAATGCAAAATACTGTAAATGGTGGAAATCAGGTCTTGTATGTTGACTAAATGAAAGGAAAACTTTGATTTTAAGAACATCTTTGAAGGCCTGCAAACAGATGCGATTAGTGAAAATTCACAATGCTTACTAATTGAATTTATAGATAGTTTAGAGTCTTAACCTCCAGAATGATTTATTTTTTGTGAACTATTGCAAAAGCTTGTCATAACTAAATTGACACTGAAGGCAGAATCTTTCCATTTTGAGCCTCAGTATGGAGGCTGGTATGAAAACACAAGGGACATCCAC
>JAHRHZ010000217.1:6304968-6332429 GCA_024137785.1 Ginglymostoma cirratum
CCAGCCCCATGCTTGTTATCTGGGCAGACAAAGGATTGGGTAAAGATTAGCCTGGGAGAATGAATAGCTGCTAATGGGAATCATTAGTGGCTGACAATGATTTGTTTGTAGTAGCAGCCCAAGTGATGACAAAGCCTGGTGTGGGGAGTGGGGGATGGGGTGGGTTAGGGTAAGGACTTTGGAGAATGTGGTCAAACCATAAAATTATTGAACTTGAAATTAAGTTCAGAAGATTGCAGGGTTCCCAAGTGAAAAATGATGTAGTGATCTTTCATTTGCACTGACCACATTGTGAGCAACAAGTACAGTAGACTAGATTGAGTGAAGTGCAGGCAAATTGGTATTTCACCTGGAAGATGTGTCTGGGGACGAGGATGTTGAGGAGACAAGAAATAAACAGCAGGTATTGCAACTTCTACGATTACATGGGAAGATGCCGTGGGGCTGTTAGGGAGAGGTTGGGAGTGGAGGAAGTGTAGACCAGGTTGTCCTGGATGGACTTGTCCCTGCAGAAGGCTGACAAGGGAGGGGAGAGGAATGTGTGTCTGGTGGTGGCCTTCCACTGGAATTTGTAGAAATGGCAATTGATGATCCTTTGGATGCGGATGCTGGTCAGATGGTAGATAAGGACAAGGGACACCCTATCATTGTTGTGGGAGGGAAGAGAGGGGGTAAGAGCCAAAGTGTGGGAGATGGGTAGTGGAGAATCCTTGGTTGAGGAAGAAGGTGGACATTTCAGAGGACCCTTATCAAAGTTGCCATCATCGAAACAAATGTGACAGAGAAGGCGGAGCTGGGAGAACAGAAGATAGTCTTTCAATCTTTTTGGTCATCTTTTTAAGTTGAAGAAAGACAAGACAGGCTGGGACTGTACATTCAGGAGATCAGAAAGGTCAGAGATGTCTTGATTGAAAGAGATGAGATCTTGAAAGGACTTGACCAGATGAATGTAGAAAGGATGTTTCCTCTTGTGGGAGAAACTAGAATTAGGAATCATAGTTTAAAAATAAGGGGCACCCAGAGATGATGAAACAACTTTTATTTTCTACTCAGAGGGCTGTAAGTCTTTGGAATTCCCTTCCTCAAAAAGTAGCGGATGCAGAGTCTTTAAACATTTTTAAGGCAGAGCTAGATGGAGTTTTGATTACCAAGGAGATGAAAGATAGTACATAGAATATTACAGTGCAGTACAGGCCCTTCGGCCCTCGATGTTGAGCCGACCTGTGAAACCAATCTGAAGCCCATCTAACCTACACTATTCCCTTATCATCCATATGTTCATCCAATGACCATTTAAATGCCCTTAAAGTTGGCGAGTCTACTACTGTTGCAGGCAGGGCATTCCACGCCTTTCCTACTCTCTGAGTAAAGAACCTACCTCTGACATCTGTCCTGTATCTAACTCCCCTCAATTTAAAGCTATATCCCCTCTTGCTAGCCGTCACCATCCGAGGAAAAAGGCTCTCACTGTCCACCCTATCTAATCCTCTGATCATCTTGTATGCCTCTATTAAGTCACCTCTTAACCTTCTTCTCTCTAACGAAAACAGCCTCAAGTCCTTCAGCCTTTCCTCATAAGACCTTCCCTCCATACCAGGCAACATCCTGGTAAATCTCCTCTGCACCCTTTCCAATGCTTCCACATCCTTCCTATAATGTGGCGACCAGAACTAAGCAATACTCCAAGTGCGGCCGCACCAGAGTTTTGTACAGCTGCAACATGACCTCACGGATCCAAAACTCAATCCCTCTACGAATAAAACTTAACACACCGTACGCCTTCCTAACAACCCTATCAACCTGGGTGGCAACTTTCAGGGATCTATGCACATGGACACCGAGATCTCTCTGCTCGTCCACACTACCAAGAATCTTACCATTAGCCCAGTACTCTGTATTCCTGTTACTCCTTCCAGAGTGAATCACCTCACACTTTTCCACATTAAACTCCATTTGCCACCTCTCAGCCCAACTCTGCAGCTTATCTATGTCCCTCTGTAACCTGCAACATCCTTCTGCACTATCCACAACTCCACCGACTTTAGTGTCATCCGCAAATTTACTAACCCATCCTTCTACGCGCTCATCCAGGTCATTTATAAAAATGCCAAACAGCAGTGGCCCCAAAACAGATCCTTGCGGTACACCACTAGTAACTGAACTCCAGGATGAACATTTCCCATCAACCACCACCCTCTGTCTTCTTCCAGCTAGCCAATTTCTGATCCAAACTGCTAAATCACCCTCAATCCCATGCCTCCGTATTTTCTGCAATAGCTTACCGTGGGGAACCTTATCAAACGCTTTACTGAAATCCATATACATCAACTGCTTTACCCTCATCCACCAGTTTGGTCACCTTCTCAAAGAACTCAATAAGGTTTGTGAGGCACGACCTACCCTTCACAAAACCGTGTTGACAATCCCTAATCAAATTATTCCTTTCTCGATGATTATAAATCCTATCTCTTATAATCCTTTCCAACACTTTACCCACAACATGAGGAGGTGGCAAGGCTGCAGGAGGACTTGGACTGGTTAGGAGAGTGGGCAAAGAAGTGGCAGATGGAGTACAACGTGGGAAAATGTGAGGCCATGCACTTTAGTATGAAGAATAAAAGCACGGACTATTTTCTAAATGGGGAGAAAATTCAGAAGTCTGAAGTGCAAAGAGACTTGAGAGTTCTAGTCCAGGATTCTCTCAAGATGAACTTGCTGGTTGAATCAGTAGTCAGAAAGGAAAATGCAATGTTGGCATTTATTTTGAGAGGACTTGAATATAAAAGCAGGGATGTACTACTGAGGCTTTATAAGGCTCTGGTCAGACCACATTTGAAGTATTGTGTGCCGTTTTGGGCCCCATATCTCAGGAAGGACGTATTGGCCCTGGAGCGGGTTCAGAGGAGGTTCACAAGAATGGTCCCAGGAATGGAAAGCTTAACATATGAGGAACATTTGAGAACTCTGGGAGTTTAGAAGGATGAGGGGGAATCTAATTGAAACTTTCAGAATACCGAATGGCCTGGACATTAGATGTTGGGAAAATGCTTCCATTGGTAGGAGAGTCTAGGACCTGAGGGCACAGCCTTAGAGTAAAGGGAAGACCTTTTAGAACAGAGATAAGTAGAAACTTCTTCAGCCAGAGAGTGGTGAATCAATGGAATTCACTGCCACAGAAGGTTGTGGAGGCCAGGTCATTGAGTACATTTAAGACTGAGATAGAAACGTTCTTGATTATCGGGGGATCAAGGGTTATGGGTACCAAGCAGGAGAACGGGGTTGAGGAATTTATCAGCCATGATTGAATGGCGGAGCAGACTCGGTGGGCCGAATGGCCTAATTTCTGCTCCTATGTCTTATCAATGATGTGCAGGACTTTGAGGTTAAAATAAGATCAACCATGATCTTATGAAATGGCAGAGCAGGATCAAAGAGCTGAGTGGCTACTGTTGTTCCTTGTTAATCTGTTCATAAATTGATCTCACTTTTATGTTAATTTCCCATTTAAATTAATCCACTTTTCAGTTGAGCCCAACTTGCCTTTCCCCATCAGCAGCCAATGGGGTAGCAACTTTTGTGCAAGTACTGGGTCAGTCAAAGGCATTGAGAACTCAGGTGCTAAACGTAATGTGCATGGGTGACTAATTTACTTTTACTTGTAGCCTGACAAAATGTTTGATTTACAAATTTGCTTTGCACTGTGTAGTCTGTGATGTCTTCTATTTTTGTATTTTAGACTAGACGGCAATGTGATTGTGTGCAAGGGAAGTGTGGTGCAGTGGTGAACGAGGGATTGGATTTCAGCTTGCTGGTATTGCACTTCAATTAGTTCTTCATGTACAGCCAATGTAGAAATGGCTATCTCAGTAGCTGTTTCCCTTCCTTGTCTGCCTCCTCTTCCTTGTCCTTCCTGAGCAAGCAGCTCGCTCTGTTTTATGTGGCCTCATTCTCATTAAAAAAAAAAGGTTAAACACCCGTTGCATGTCTTGGTGAAATAATTGTGCAGAAACCTTCAAGTCAGCAAAAGTACTTCAGCACTTGCTTCAGCATTCTCTGTACAATTGTGAAACTCAAAACAACTATGAAAGGCCTCAACAGCAGTAGAATTGCAGCAAAAACCAGAAGAAGCATATCAGCAATGAACTCGTAATTTGTTGATGTTTTCTTTAAATAGTGATAGTTTGGTATCTTTGACATGTACTTAACATGTGTCCAACTGATTGAGCTTAAGAAATAGCTTCAACTTGAATGTGAAGATCCAAATGGTGTCAAATCAACATTGCACATTGGTTACTGTCATGATCTACCTACCCTGCAAGATTCCCACAGACATTAAGTCAGCGTGCGCTCATCCCTTCAGCAAGGTAGCATCCAGGATTTTCATGTAAGATGTGGTGATGCGTGGCATGGGTGAGTAGACAGGGATTTTTGGGTTTTAGTCTGATAGACTTAGTTTGCACAACTTGGCTGTTTATAGAGGATTTTACTCAATGAGACACTATTTTGTGTTGTCACGTTATGAAACACACCAGTTTAATTTCAGGGCTAGTATTATAAAGTAGCTGCTGAGCAGTATTTGATTGCTTGGAAGCAGGATTTCAATTATATTATAATCAGAAAAAATAGTTAATAATTAGAGGTTAGTAATGACCAGCTATTATTGCTACTAATTGTACTTATTGTCTATAATTTAAAAGTGCTGTTAAAAACAGAGCGTGAGAAGGAGAGACACAAAACAAGACAAGAACCAAGCCCTAGAGTCTTATTGTCAAGAATGTCTTTGCGTCTTAAAGCCAGAGATACATCAATGCATTGGAGACTGTTCATTTTAAGACAAGGTAAAAGAAATAACAACAAAACACTCTGTTGTCTTAATATTTAATAGAAGGTACATAACGGACAGAGCCTTTCAAATTAATTATTCATTACTAATAAATTAGATTTTAGCAATAACATTTAATTAAAGGTGAGGGAATTTAAAACTAGAATTGGATATAAAAAAGAAGTTTCATTTTCTTCACTGCATTAATGCGATAAGCATCTGAAGGGAATTCCAGTTTCAGGCTTGGTTAACCTAGTTTTTAAGGACACTCTTGATCTCAAACTTGATATGACTATTGGTGGTTTATCTCAGGATAGATATCATTCTCCATGAGCTGGATTCCTGTCAGTCTGAAAAACTGAATCTATTTTTATTTTAGAGAGTGAAAGATTTCTTTTCAACAAACCAGGGTCTGAACTAGCCATCCAGCATAAAACCCCTGTTCTTATCTTGGATAAGTATGATCCCTTGTTTACTTTTGTTAGTTCATTAGTCCTTAGTTGTTAGATATTGTTATGTTTTGTCTACGCGTAAACTTTAATATTATTCATGAACTCAGTGTCCTATTGACTGTTTTCTTGTTTCTAAATGCCATTTTTACATCTAATATTTTGTTCAGAAAATCTTGATCATTGACTGCACATGGCACAAATAATTTTACTTGGTCAAATTGTAGATTGTGGGAAAGTCCACAAAATATTACCTTCATTCTCTGAAAATTAAAGCTTTTGATTTCCTGCATGAAAGAATGATTGCAATGTTTTTAAAAATCTAGACTCTTATATACACTTTGGGCATTCTCATCCTTATGAATGTGGAATAACTTTATAATTTCATTGAGATCATCACCAGGGTGGTGATGGCCTAGTGGCATTATCGCTGAACTGTTAATCCAGAGACTCAAATAATGTTCTGGGGACCTGGGTTTGAATCCCACCACGGCAGATGGTGGAATTTGAAATCAATAAATATCTGGAGTTAAGAGTCTAATGATGACCATAAATCCATTGCTGATTGTTGGGGGAAAACCCATCTGGTTCATTAATGCCCTTTAGGGAAGGAAACTGCCACCCTTACTTAGTCTAGCCTACACATAACTCCACACTCACAGCAATGTGGTTGACTCTTAACTGCCCTCTGGGCAATTAGAGATTGGCAATAAATGCTGCCTCGCCAGCAGCACCTTCATTTCACAACTGAATTTTTTAAAAAAAACATGTTCTTCACAATCCTTGATTACTTTTCTGGCAATTGGCATCCTATTAGAAATATTCCACATCAGAATTCACATAATCACTTTCTGTACCAAGTAGAAGATGACATCTTTTCCATAGTCCTCCCTTTCCTGAGGTAGATGAGTTGAAAAACAACACCTTGCCTGATTTTCTTTAAATTTAACCTCTTTCCTAATCAACCTGTTCAGAGATGTTATTACACACCTCTGGAGTAGGTGGGACTTGAACCTGGGTCTCCTGGCTCAGATGTAGGGACACCACCATTGTGGCACAAGACCCATTGCCTCACCTGATTTTTTTAATATATATAAATGGGAATGCACAAGAATCCAGAATTAAAGAATATGTGTGTCAGAGGGTTGCAGGGTTGGAGGAGGTGACACAGATTGGGACGTGTGAGACACAGATTTGAAAACAAGAACGAAAACTTTAAAACATGAATCGACAAGTACTGGGTGACAGGCAGAATGTGAGACCAATCAGGAGTGTACTGGAATAGTTGAGTTCAGAGATAATGAATAAGGATGTTAATAGGAGTGAAGTTACAGAGGTGGTCTTAATGATTGCACAAATATGAGATTATGAATAAAAATCAGAAATATGAAATTGCAGAGTGTGCTTTCCCAGTTGATAGTATTGCTGGGCAGGTCAGCTCCCAGAAAGAAACCTGGCTGCACATATCAAATAATTAATTCTTGATTTTAGTTACAAGGTGGTTAGTCATTGAAATATATTCACGTAAGTTCGGAGATGTTTTTAATAACAGAACTTAAGTTTTTTATACAAAAGAAAGAAAATACAAGTTAAATCAAATAAAAATTCCTATCTCTTTCCCAACACTATCCATTATAGAGAGTCAATCCCAGAGAAATTGCATATCACATTCAAAAAAAACCTTTACTTAAATGCCTCTACTCCGTTTCTTCCCTCGGACTGCTGACTCATTTTCCTTTAATGATTCCTTTCTGAGTCTGTTGGCATGAACTTTTCACAATTCTGATGGCCAAAGATATCTCAGTTCTAATGAGTGAAAGACAAGGTCTCCTTGCTTGGAAACTCCATAGGCTAGGAAACATTTTTCCCAGGGGTGACATGTTCCCCAGAACTGATTTGGTTCTTCTGTTCAGAGATTTTTCTTCTTTAAGAACAGAACCCTTGGTTCTTCTGAACAGAGACATTGAACTATTGAACCAAGAAGTAAAAACAAAATTAAAATATTTCTGGTCTGTTTTAAAATCAACAGTATAAACATCCCATCCATCAACACTACAGGGAATCTCCCAGCTACTTGACTGCAGTGGCATGTATTCTTGGAATTCATGCACCTTGGAATATTAAGTTAATGACTTTGTGAATTATTTAAAAGAAAAATTTCACAGACTGACCCACATCCATTTGCTTCTATTCTAAATCCAAATCCCCTAACACAGTATACATTTAACATGATTCATCACAAGGGCGGCAGTAACCATAATCTTCCAAAAACAGAAGTTTCTGGAAAAGCTGAGCAGGTCTGGCAGCATCTGTGAAGAGAAATCAGAGTTAACAATTCAGGTTCGGTGACTTTTCCGCAAAACTCAGAATCTTCCAAACCATTTTTTTGATGCAGGTTCGGTGACTTTTCCGCAAAACTCAGAATCTTCCAAACCATTTTTTTGATGCAGGTATGGTGCCAGGGGACTAAAGGATTACTGATGTTACACCCTTGCTCAACAAAAAGGTGAAAATTTAACCCAGTGATTGAAGACTACAGCTTAATCTCAGTTATAGATAATTTCCTAATCAACCTGTTGAGAAACGTTATTAAATGCTTTTGGAGCAGATTGCACTTGAGCCTGGATCTTCTTGCTCAGAGGTAGGGACACACTGCACCATAAAATCACTTTGCCCTGCCTGATGGGTTCATTCTTTTGTTCATATTTTCCACCAGCAGGAAAACACTCATATGGCCAATTGAACATTAACAAGCAAAGCCTGTTAAGGGCAATGCTATTACCAAAACACGAAGGGGGTGTTTAGGGAGAGTAGGAGGGAACTAAATCAAAATGGAGTCTGAGGAGGAAATAAAACACTCTAACCCCGCTGTGCCTACCTCTCTCTAAAAGCTTCGGGAGCACCGGTGGGCACCGTGTGCTCCTTCTCCAATGACACCCAGACTTGAATGTAACAGCAGAAGAGGGGCAGACACGTGGTAGAGATGACCCCTTCCATGGCCCGCTGCTTGGACCTGTTTATTGCTAGCCTGGGCAGGCCCAGGAGCAGACCTGTGAAGAGGTCCTCCAATCTGCCCACACCCATCCGCACTGGGTGACAAAATTTCAGGAGCATGGGGCTGAAGTGCAACCAAAAACACAACAGAAGGTTTTTCAAATAACTAAAAAAGGGAGTGCAAATGCCCACAACCAATATATACATGGACCACAGGCTTCAAAGCACAGCAAAATAAAGTGTTGTACTTGGAGCCCGTAAACATCTAGTTATAAGGGCTACTGCATGCAACACCCTCCATCCCAAATCCTCAATGGAAAGAGGGAGGATTCTCATGTAGAGAGCCCGCCACTGGGGATCCTTGCTGCCTGGCAGCAGGTAAGCATACCAAGGTAGCTGCCTGATGATTCTATCTCTGTTGAATCTAAAACAGCTGAACTTAACAGGTTTAAAAGAGATAATTGGAACTTCCTTAATTAGGTAGGCTCAACTAAATTAAGCCAACCTAAAAGTAAAACGCTGCAGATGCTAGAAATCTGAAATAAAAACAGAAGGTGCTGGAGAAATTCAGCAGGTCTGGCAGTGTTTGTGATGAGAGAAATAGAGTTAATATTTCAAGTCTGATATAACTCTTCCTCAAAATCTGGATTTCAACAGTTCCAGACTGACTAAGTATAAATAGTATGTTTAACTGTGGAGGTCTTTGTACGTGAGTTCAGGAGAATGTAGCTAATAGTTTGGACCCAATTTGGTCAGATAAAATATTGTGCAGAGAAATATGAGAAGATATACTTAGAGAGAAGGAATGATAAGGAAAATAGATAAGAGTTTATATATTTTCCTTGAGTAACATCAGTGCAATCTGGGAAGAAGTAGCCAAAACCAGCATCAAAGATTAAGAACTTGAAGTGTAAGTGAGTTAAATCCAAAACCAAATACTTCAAGATTTTTACTATCTTATACTATCTTATACTTACTATCTTTTACTATCTTAATTTAAGAGTCAATTTACCTGGATCAGACTCACTTAAAAAACTGGATGTGATCCCAGCTCAAAATTATGAGAATCTACTGACCTTGCTTTTTGAGAAAGATCTTCATTTTCTTAGGTGAACAGGCACCAGTGGATAAGTTTGAACAGTGTACCACACAGACAGAGGACCACACAGCTTGATTTTTAAAATGCTTACTTTTGGTGCATCTCATATTGGCAGTTTGTTTTTAATAAATCTGCACCAGATTGATGTTCTTAAATACATCAAGGAATATTTTTGAATGGAAAGAAGATAATTGCCCAATTGTACTGCTTCAAGAAGATTTCTCTAGTTTATAACGCTGTAAATGAATTTTATTGGAAATTTTCTCAGAAGAAGGGTCAACAGACCTAAAACATTAACTGTGCTTTCCTTACACAGATGCTGATAGACAATTAATGTGTTTGCATTGGGCATAACTTCTTTACTTTTCCTAAAACAGAAATCTATTAACTTGATGCACCATGTGTAAAATTTTAAAGTATAGAGAAATGAAGAGAATTTTTCAGGCATCACGGTGGCTCAGTGGCAAGCGCTGCTAACCTAACAGTGCCAGGGGCCCAGGTTCAAATTCCACCCCCCCCCCCCCCCCCTCCGAGGCAACTGTCTGTGCAGAGTTTGCATATTCTCTCTGTGTCTGTGTGGGTCCCCTCCGGGTGCTCTGGTTTTGTTCCCCCAGGGAAACGTAGGCTGATAAAGATAGGGTGGGGGGCTGAGTCTGGGTCGGAGGATTGGTGTGGATTTGATGGGCTGGGTGGCCTGCTTCCACACCATAGGGATTCTTTCATAATTCATATGTATGAAGAGCAAGTTTATAAAGTTGAATAAAAAAAGTTTGGAATCAATTATTTAACAGAAGGGGATATATATTACAAAAGCAAAGATGAAAGGCTAAAGATGTGCAACTCCTTTGCTAAGTAAAATTGACTCAAAATTTATGTAATTATTTAAATGTACTATTTAAATGCCCTGAGATCTTGTACTGAGTGTTACTGGGAGTTAAACAAGGGTCACAGTCTTTCCAGCATTTGTGATCTATAAGAGTAGGATAAGCAGCAATGTATTTCCTTAAGCAATCAGTTTGAAGCATTGGTTAATAGCGCATCATTCTGAAATTTAACTGGTGAATTCAGCATCAAGGCAGATACAAAAAAAACTGACGCAAAATAATTGAATTAATCGAGAGGGAACCAGTAAAAACATGTATTAAAATAAACCAGTAAGAACAATCAAAAGCTGAAGGAATGAGAACCCAAAACTTTACAGTCCATTTTTTTGCGGGGGCCTGAAGAATTTCTTGACAATTAACAAATTTTTAAAAAAAGATATTTAGGCTAAAACAGACAAGATCTAAATTATTTTGCTGAGTTGAGTTCATGTCTATCACGCAAATAAGGGAACTTTACATTATTCTGTGCATTTCATAGTTACAAAGCAACATGTCTCAGAGAGCAGCTTCTAGATTATAATGTTTAATTGTGTATCTGCCATTATCTGAACAACTTGCAAATATATAGCACTTAGCCTCACTATGGTGAGCCAACATTGTGTTGAGTCTTGAAGACTAATTTTTTGGAAGGAGGTCATTTAGAGGTGCAGAAGAGGTTCACAAAAATAATGTTAGGGATAAAAAGCTTTAGACATGCTGAGAGATGGGTTTGATCATTTCATTAGAGCAAAGAAAGCTCAGGATAAGTATTTATTGTTATGAGAAACTTTGTAAACAAGTTAAAGGTAATGGCTGTTGAGCTTCTAAGTGGAGAGTTTAAATTTAAGAGTAGTGTCAAAAGAATGATGGAAGAGGTAAGGTGAATTTTATGTTTTATATAATGTTAGGACAAGGAATTGCTGAGTAGAAATATTAGTTCTATAAAATGCCTTTTCAGCTTTTAAAAAAAAGATGTGAATAAGGAAGTATAAAAGGTTATAAGAAAAGGAGGCAAACACAAGAAAAGGTATGAATGGCATCCTTTTGTGTTAAAAATGTCTAGAGGTTGAAAATTCCAGCAGTACAATGGCAAACCCAAGCCACCTGTAATTTGTGGGATCCAGCAATTTTAAATAATATGAGTGTACAGGCTATGCCAACCTAGGTTACAGCACCACAGTGCCGGGGAATGGGTGCACAACTGTCCTTAATACTCACTGGTTGAGTGGTATATTGGAATGGAAAGTGGGCAGCAAAGGGGTAGCTTTCTGTAGTGCTGGCAGAATGAAGAAAACAGAAGGTCAATGATGGCTAGCAGATTCAAAAAGGGTGTCACAAACTTCAAAACCTCAGAGACCCAGCAACCTATTATGTGCAGAGTTCATGGAAGGTGAAACGCATTTCTGTAGATGCCAGTTCCTTAACTCACAGGACTCTTGTAGGACAGAAAGCTGTTTAGCAATCTCACCAGAGCAGCAAAATTAAGTGAGTTGCTCCCCTGACATTTTGTTGTCAGTTATTTATGTACATGATAGTCTTCTATTCGTCCTCTTGGTGCTACAGGAACTAAATGTCTTTGTTCCCATTATTATTCACCTGCATTCACTGACGAATTGAGCAATTTTTCTTCTTAACAATAACGACTACATCTTAGACATGGTTAACAGCTTGTGAAAAATTTTTAGAGATAAAAGGTACTGCAGATGCTGGAGAATCCGAGATAACAAGCATGGGGCTGGATGAACACAGCAGGTCAAGCAGCATCATAGGAGCAGGAAAACTTGACCCTTCGGGTTTAGGCCCGAAACGTCAAGTTTTCCTGCTCCTATGATGCTGCTTGACCTGCTGTGTTCATCCAGCCCCATGCTCGTGAAAAATTTTTAGGTGTCCTGAGGCAGCAAATAGTGCTATATAAATGTTAATCTTTTCCTTCATTCTTCATTTCCTTTTCCTCTCAAAGTGTCATGCATAACTTAACTTTTGATTACAGCTTGTGTTGCTATCAGTCCTTAAAATAGCTGTTGTGTTGAGCTATTATTCCTGCCCAGTTTTCCCTATTATGATCCTGCGTCCTCTTTGTCCAACTGTTCGTCCAACTGAAGATTTAATACCTTCAAATAAATAGTTTAATATTGTGGCTACTCTGACAGAAAACCACAAATGACAAGTGAGGAGGAAGTAGTGAGTTCACAAAAAGGTAGGAATTTATTGTTTTAGCGTTAATGTTGAAGGAAAATTCTCTAGTACAGCTAAATATCTGCTATTACTGCGAAATATGTGCACTGGCTACGTTAAATTGCCCAGGGATATGTAGACTAGGTGGATTAGCCATGGAAAATGCAGGGTTATAGGGATAGAGTAGGGGATGGGTCTGGGTGGGATGTTCTTCAGAGGGTCAGTGTGGACTCAATGGGCTAAATGGCCTGCTTTCACACTGTAGGGATTCTATGATCTCTTGTTGACCACAAGATATTCCCCAGTTAGACAATGATGGGCTCTAACTCAATCATACTCAGCCCTGAATGTCCTGTTGTTCCCTACATTTAAAGAATTGTATGGCAGCAATCTTCATCTTAAGTAGTAGCTCATTCAGTATAGTAAGCTGGCATTCCCATACAACAAAAGTGACAACTGAAGTTGTAAGGTAAATCATTGGGAGAATTTTGTTAAAATGTCAAATATCAAAAAATGTGACAAGGCCAAATATACCAGATTTCTAGAAAATCCTAATGGACATTTTGTGCAATATGAAATGGAAAGAAAATTGGAGTCAAATCCTTCTGGAATGAAATTAGAAAACATTAGTTTTCAAATGCATAGGTCATAGGAATTTGGAGCTGTCTTCCGTAAGCAAAGTAATGCAAATCAATTGCCAATTTAAAAGTTGAGTTTGGTAGATCTTTGTTAATCAAAGGGATATGGGGCATGGGTAATATGATGAAAGATGCATAATTAATATGCATTGAACTTTGGGATGCAGATTTTAAAATAGAGTCAGGGAGGTTTGGGTCTGTTCTGTGATGTAGATTTGTTTGAACAGGTCAGAGAGTAATTTGAGATGGTGACCATAGTGCATCAATTCCAAGAAAGGCTGTGACCACAGTCAAGTGCCCCTTTAGTGATAATGGATTTAATGTTTATATTTCTGCGTCTTACAATGACCAGAAAGCCACTAGGTTCAGTTTTAACTTCAGAAATGAATGATCAAGGCCTCAATTCAGTAGAAGCAAGTCATTAGTTCAGAAGGGAAACTTTTCCCCTAGCTGTAGAATCAAACATTTTGTTCAGAGGAATGATAGCCAAAGTGTTTTAGTTGGTGAAGCCTCTAAGCCAGGAGAGTTTGGAGAGAAATATTCAAGTGTTACAACAGAAAAAGGTTGAGATAATCAGATTTGTGAAAGGTTCATGCCAACAGACTTAGAAATAGAACAGTCATAATGAAAAGAAACTGGAAGGAGTTAATGAAGGGTTGAGTTTTAAAGAGTTGAAATAGGAGTGACATTTCGCTGGAATTAAGAATCTTTAAAGAGATGGTGTTGGCGAACAGGTTGAAACTTCATTTTGCTGCATGTGTTAGAATTCTTCTAATTATATAACTTTATTTTATGTAATAAACTTGTGTTCTGTTGTTAAGTTCTGGAGTCACATGTGAATATATTTCAGTAACTAAACACCACTGCAAAAATTGAAGATATAATCTATTCAGCCAGATTTCAGTCAAGACCTGACTTGCCCAGTATTACTATCAACTGGGATTATAACTGAGTACATGGAGAAAGGTCATGGATTCATCATGATCTCATTGAATGAATGAATGAAGTAATTTCGAGGGACTGAGTAGTCTACATCGGTTCTTATTTTCCTTTATCGAGAAGTATTGCAGGAGGTTTGCTGCAATTAAAAACTAATAGTGAAATAAATTTTCAAAGTATTATTAATTATAATGATAGAGGTAGGAGAATAGCCAGCTGACTGATATCAATCTGCATGAGAGGTCACAAAATCATAATTGTTTTTATTCCCACCGTACAATGTACATCAACCACCTTGTTTGTAGAAAGATGACTAAGCACTGGTAGCTATTTGGTATTGGTGAAAAGTCTTATGAGATGATTTTGATATGTTTGAACAAGTACTTTGAAGATTACTGCTGTGGATCAAGCACCAAGAAGAGTTAATTTTGAAAAGTTGGGCAGAGACATGACAGATGGAATTTAAACCAAAGAAATGTGAGGTTACATATTTTGGGAGGTCAAATGCAAAAAGAAGGTACTCAGTAAATGGCAGGACCCTTAGACACATCGATATACAGAGGGATCTTGGGATCCTAGTCTATAATGAAAATGGCAAGACATGTGAGCAAGGTGGTACGGCATGCTTGCCTTCATTGGTTGGGGCATTGAGTATAAATATTGGCAATTCATGTTGCAGCTGTGTAAAGCTTTATTTAGGCCACATTTGGTGTATTGTATGTAGTTCTGGTTTCCAAACAATTGGAAGGACATGATGGCTTTGGAAAGGGTACAAAAGAGGTTTAACAGGATGTTGCCTAGATTGGACTATATTGAAGAGGTTACACAAACTTGGATTGTTTTTGATTGAACGTCAGAGGCTGTGGGGTCGATCTGATACAAGTATATAAAATTACAAGAGGCATGGATGGGGTGGAATTGGAGACTTTTTCCAAGTGTAGAAATTTCATATACTAAGAGGAATAGGTTTAAGATGAGAGGGGGAAAGTTTAAAAGAGGTACTTACTATCTCGGAGTGAGCTATAACCCCACTGCAAAGCCTTTTCTAGGGATGCCTACCTTGAAGAAATTATCCTCCTCCCTCCGGAAAGACCTCAGCGGATCTCGCTCCCACTGCATATTTCAGGGCTCCCTTACCCCTCTCCCATTTCTGAAAAAGGGTCCCGACCCGAAGCGTCAGCTTTCCTGCTCCTCTGATGCTGCCTGGCCTTCTGTGTTCATCCAGCTCCACACTGTTATATGTGAGATGAGTTTCATTTTTACCTGGGATGTGCTTCCAGGGGAGGTGGTAGAAGCAGATTTGATAGCAACTTTTAAGAGGCATTTAGACAGACACATGAACAGGTAGTGAGTAGAAGGATATGAACCATATGCAGACAGATGGAGTTAGTTTAAAATGGCATCATGGTTGATGCAGACATGGTGGTCCAAAGAGCTTATTCCTGTGCTGTACTATTCTGTGGTCTATGTCATCTCTGTTCACATTGAAGGACTAATACTACAAACTGTAAACCTCAAGAAAGGCTCAGATTTAATAATTTTAATCATAAGGTGTTTGACTGCAAGCATCTTTGCAGAAATTTTTTATTTCCCAAGGAAGGTTGTGTGTCCATATAACCAAAATATCTCGGAATGGGAGAACATAGGGCATAAATTAAGCCTAAACCATTTAGAATTAAAGATTATTTCTTTTTCCCGTAAAGATCTTGTTAGAAACAATGCTTTTAGTCTAGAAAATCTGAGTAAGCAGACTTGTAGTTGACATCAGAGCCCAAAAAATACGACAGACCAGGACTTTAATGGGACTGAAGTAAATATGCTTGTGGCTGTGCAAATAATGCAGAGTTATCATTGGAGCCGCACAAGTGGCTAACCATAATTGAGTAAAAAAAAATTTTGGAATCATTACCTCATCCAGCACAACAAGCAGATCATTCAGTTTGTTATGTTTGTGCTTTTTAAAAAGAAGTAACTGCAATTTGGCAGCACAACCAGTTTTTTTCCACATCATCTGCCTGAATAATTAGACCTCTTTAAATACCTAATAAAAACCGAAAGAACTGTGGATGCCGTGAAGTCAGAGACAAATGTAGAAATTACTGGAAAAGTTCTGGTCTGTCTGGCAGCATCTGTGAAGGAAAAACAGAGTTAACGTTTCAGTAAATGATAGGATAGAGCCCAAAGAGAGAGAAAGACAGTTGGACAGACAAAGGGGTAACAAGTGTGGGGCTGGATGAACACAGCAGGTCTGATGAAGGGTCTAGGCCCGAAACGTCAAGTTTTCCTGCTCCTATGATGCTGCTTGACCTGCTGTGTTCATCCAGCCCCATGATTGTTATCTCGGATTCTCCAGCATCTGCAGTACCTTTTATCTCTGAGACAGACAAAGGATTTGCTAACAATCAGGCTGGGAGGGTAAATAGTTGTTAATAAGAACTGTTAGTGACTAACAACAGGGGGTATGTAAAGGCATGCTATGTAGTAACAAGGCCTGATATGTGGAGTGGGGGGCTGGGAGAGTTTAGGCCCTAAAATTATTGAACTCAAAATTGAGTACGGAGGGCTGTAGGGTTCCCAAGCGGAAAATGATGTGTTCCTTCTCCAGCTTGCGTTGGGCTTCGCTGGAACACTGCAGCAAGCAGTGTTTGTTAATTTGTTGGTCTAATGATACTTTGCATCCAATACCATGACACTTGTGAACAGAATATAATGCAAGGAACTAGCAAACTAAACATAATATTTATTAGAACATAGAACACAGAATTTAGAACAGTACAGCTCAGTACTGGCCCTTCGGCTCACGATGTTGTGCTGACCTATTATCGTACTCTAAGATTAAACTAACCTGCATACCCTTCATTTTACTGTCATTCATGTGCCTATCCAAGAGTTGCTTAAATGTCCCTAATGTATCTGACTGTACTACCACCATTGGCAGTGCGTTCCATGCACCCACCACTCTTTGTGTAAAGAACCCATCTCTGACATCTCTCCTATACCTCCCCCCAATCACATTAAAATTATGCTCCCTTGTGATAGCCATTTCCACCCTGGGAACAAGTCTCTGGCTATCCACTCTATCTATGCCTCTCATCATCTTGTATAGCTCTATCAAGTCACCTCTCATCCTTCTTCGCTCCAATGAAAAAATCCTTAGCTCACTCAACCTTTCCTCATAAGATTTGCCCTCCAGTCCAGGCAGCATCCTGGTAAATGTCCTCTTTACCCTTTCTAAAGCTTCCATATCCTTCCTCTAATGAGGTGACCAGAATTGAACACAATATTCCAAGTGTGGTCTAACAGGGTTTTATAGAGCCGTAGCATAACCTTGTGCCACTTAAATTCAACCCCCCTGCCAATAAAAGCCAAAATACTATATGCCTTCTTAATAGCCCTATTAACTTGGGTGGCAACTTTGAGGGATCTATGGACGTGGACCTCAAGATCCCTCTGTTCCTCTAAACTGCCAAGAATACTGCCATTAACCCTGTATTCTGCATTTAAATTGGACCTTCCAAAATGAATCACTTCACACTTTTCTGGGTTGAATTCTATCTGCCACTTCTTTGCCCAGCTGTGCATTCTGTCAATGTCCCGTTGCAACCTACAACAGCTCCCCCACACTATTCACAACTCCACCAACCTTCATGTCATCAGCAAACTTACTAACCAACCCTTCCACTTCCTCATCCAAGTCATTTATAATGATCACAAAGAACACAGGTCCCAGAACAGATCCCTGTGGAACATCATTGGTCACTGGACTCCAGGCTGAATACTTTCCAACTACTACCATCCTCTGACTTCTATTGGACAGCCAATTCTGTATCCAAACAACCAAATTTCCCTGAATCCCATTCCTCCTTACTTTCTGAATGAGCCTATCATGGGGAACTTTATCAAACACCTTGCTAAAATCCATATACACCACATCCACTGCTCTGCCTTCATCAACGTGTTTTGTCACATCCTCAAAGAATTCAGTAAGGCTTGTGAAGCATGACCCGCCCCTCACAAAGCCATGCTGACTATCTCTAATCCAACTATGCTTTTCCAAATAATCATAAATACTGTCTGTCAGAATCCTCTCCAATAATTTGCCTACCACAGAAGTAGGACTGACTGGACTGAAATTCCCTGGTTCACCCCTATTCCCTTTCTTAAACAAGGGAATAACATTTGCCACCCTCCAGTTATCTGGTACTACTCCAGTGGACAGTGAGGATGCAAAGATCATCGCCAAAGGCGCAGCAATCTCTTCCCTGGCTTCCCGTAGTAACCTTGGGCATATCCCATCTGGCCCAGGGGACTTATCTATCCTCATGTTTTCAAAATTTCTAGCACATCCTCCTTCCTATCATCAACCTGTTTGAGCATATCAGCCTGTTTCACGCTGTCCTTACAAACAACAAAGTCCCTCTCACTAGTGAATACTGGAGCAAAGCATTCATTAAGGACCCCCCCACCTCTTCTGACTCCAGGCACAAGTTCCCTCCACTACCCCTGATCGGCCCTACCTTCATTTTGGCCATCCTCTTGTTCCTCGCATAAGTATAGAATGCCTTGGGGTTTTCCTTAATCCTACCCACCAAGGCTTTTTCATGTCCCCTTCTTGTTCTCCTAAGTCCAATCTTCAGTTCCTTCCTGGCTACCTTGCAACTCTCTCGAGCCCTGTCCAATCTTTGCTTCCTCAGCCTTAAGAAAGCTTCCTTCTTCCTCTTGACCAGATGTTCCACATGTCTTGTCATCCAAGGTTCCTTCACCTTACCATCTCTTCCTTGCCGCAGTGGGACAATTCTGTCCAGCATTTGCTGCAAGTGCTCCTTAAACAACCCCCATATTTCTGTTGTGCATTCCCTGAGAACATCTGTTCCCAATTTATGCTCCACAGTTCCTGACTAATGATATTGTAATTCCTCCTCCCCCAATTAAATACTTTCCTATACCGTCTGCTCCTA
Organism: Ginglymostoma cirratum; assembly: GCA_024137785.1. NCBI lineage: Eukaryota > Metazoa > Chordata > Chondrichthyes > Orectolobiformes > Ginglymostomatidae > Ginglymostoma > Ginglymostoma cirratum. The sequence goes on from JAHRHZ010000217.1 coordinate 6,323,906, forward strand.
TCCCTCTCTATGACTATAGTAAAGGTCAGGGAGTTGTGATCGCTATCACCGAAATGCTCTCCCACTGAGAGATCTGACACCTGGCCTGGTTCGTTGCCAAGCACCAAATCCAGTATCGCCTCCCTTCTAGTCGGCCTATCTACATACTGAGTCAGGAATCCTTCCTGGACACATCTGACAATATCTGCTCCATCCAAACTATTTGCACTAGGAGTTTCCAGTCGATATTAAGGAAGTTGAAGTCACCCATGACAACGACCCTATTACTTCTGCACCTTTCCACAATCTGTCTCCCAATCTGTTTCTCAGTATCTCTATTGGGTCTATAGAAAACTCCCAATAACGTGACTGCTCCTTTCCTGTTTCTGACTTCCACCCATACTGACTCAGTGCACAAACCCTCCTCGACAACCTGCATTTCTGCAGCTGTGATACTATCCCTAGTTAGCAATGCCACTCCCCCACCTTTTTTACCTCCCTCCCTATTTCATTTGAAAAATCTAAACTCTGGAACAACCAACAACCATTCCTGCCCCTGTGTTATCCAAGTCTCTGTAATGGCCACAACATCGTAGCTCCAAGTACTGATCCATGCTCTAAATTCATCATCTTTATTCCTGACATTTCAACCTGTCACACTGACTGCAACTTTGCCCTATCAACTGTCTATCCTTCCTCACAGACTCTCTCCATGCGGTATCTGCCTGTACACCAGCTACCCCATTCTGTGATTCGTAGCTCCGATCCCCATCTCCCTGCCAAACTAGTTTAAACCCTCCTGAAGAGCTCTAGCAAACCTCCCACCCAGGATATTGGTGCCCCTCCAGTTCAGGTGCAACCTGTCCTTCTTGTTCATGTCCCACCTTCCCCAGAAGGTATCCCAATGACCCACATACCTATTGCCCTCCCTCCTATAGCAGCTGTATAGCCACGTGTTCAGCTGCATTCGCTCTCTATTTCTAGCCTCACTAGCCCATGGCTCCAGTAGTAATTCTGAGATTACTGCTCTGTTTGTCCTACCTTTTAGCTTCCAACCTAACTCCCTATATTCACTTTTCAGGTCCTCATCCTTTTCCTAGCTATATCATTGGCACCAATGTGCACCATGACTTCTGACTGTTCACTCTCCCCCTTAAGAATCCTGAAGACCTAATCCGAGACATCCCTGACCCTGGCGCCCGGGAGGCAACTTACCATCCAAGAGTCTTGCTCGAAACCACAGAATCTCTTGTCTGTTTCCCCTAACCATTGAATCTTCTATCACAATCACTCCCCTATTCTCCCCCATTCCCTTCTGAGCCACAGAGCCAGGCTCAGTGCCAGAGACCTGGCCGTTATGGCTTTCCCTTGGTAGGACCTCCCCCCAACAGTATCAAAAGCAGCATACTTATTATTGAGGGGAACGGCCACAGGGGATCCCTGCACTGTCTACTTAATCCCTATCCCTCTCCTAACAGTCACCCAGCTACCTTTATCCTGTAACTTTCATTAGAATCCCTACAGTGTGGAAACAGGCCCTTCGGCCCAACAAGTCCACACCGACCCTTGGAGCATCCCACCCAGAACCATCCCCCGATAACCCACACACCCCTGAACACTATAGGCAATTTAGCATGGCCAATCCACCTGGCCTGCACATCTTTGGACTGTGGGAGGAAACCGGAGCACCCAGAGGAAACCCACACAGACACGGGGAGAATGTGCAAACTCCGCACAGTCACCTGGGGCTGGAATCAAACCCGGGTCCCTGGCACTGTGAGGTTGCAATGCTAACCACTGAGCCACCGTGCCGCCCTACTTGGGTGTGATAACCTCCCTATCACTCCTATCTATCAACCCCTCAGTCTCCCAAATGATCCAGAGTTCATCCAACTCCAGCTCCAGTTCCCTAACGTGGTCTGTGAGGAACTGGAGAGAGATAAAAGGTACTGCAGATGCTGGAGAATTCGAGATAACAAGCATGGAGCTGGATGAACACAGCAGGCCAAGCAGCATCATAGGAGCAGGAAAACTTGACGTTTCGGGCCTAAACCCTTCATCAGAAATGGGGGAGGGGAAGAGGGTTCTGAAATAAATAGGGAGAGAGGGGGAGGCAGATAGAAGATGGATAGAGGAGAGGATAGGTGGAGAGGAGGCAGACAGGTCGAAGAGGCGGGGATGGAGCCAGTACTCCCCCTCCCATTCCTCAGATGACATGTCCATCCTGGGCCTCATGCAATGCCACAGTGATGCCACCTGAAGGCTGCAGGAACAGCAAATCATATTCAGCCTGGGAACACTGCAGCCCAATGGCATCAATGTGGATTTCACAAGCTTCAAAATCTCCCCTTCCCCAACCGCATCCCAAAACCAGCCCAGCTCATCTCCACCTCCCTAACCTGTTTTTCCTCTCACCTCAAGCCACACCCCCATCTCCTATCTACTAACATCATCCCACCCCCTTGACCTGTCCGTCCTCCCTGGACTGACCTATCTCCTCCCTACCCCCCTACCTACACTCACCTTTACTGGCTCCATCCCCGCCTCTTCAACCTGTCTGCCTCCTCTCCACCTATCCTCTCCTCTATCCATCCTCTATCCGCCTCTCCCTCTCTCCCTATTTATTTCAGAACCCTCTTCCCCTCCCCCATTTCTGATGAAGGGTTTCGGCCCAAAACGTCAAGTTTTCCTGCTCCTATGATGCTGCTTGACCTGCTGTGTTCATCCAGCCCCATGCTTGTTATGTGAGGAACTGGAGTTGGGTGCACTTTTCGCAGGTGAAGTCAGCAGGGACATTTGTGGTGACCTTATCTCCCACATCCTACAAAAGGAGCATGCAACTGCTGTAGCTTCCACCCCCTCTGTGGAGTCTCTGCCTATTCACAAGGCAAGTATTTTGTCCACAAACTTACCTTCCTGGCTGCCCCCTGCCTCATACTCTCACTTTCCCCCCTCTGAAGTAGTTGTTAGATCAGTAACTCACAGATTGTAGTGTGATAAAAAGGGAATACCTTGTGAAAAATTGTGAGGTTATCACATGATATTAGCTGTGAAAGAGAATCCTGGCTAGTTTATGCTCCCCACTTGCCTTAATGAGCGTAATTTTCCAGAATCTTAACACCACCCAGATTAAAGCAGCCAATTTGTTTGGTACCTTACCTACCAGCTTAACTCCCTCCATTACTAGCACACCTCAGCAGCAGTGTGAATCATCCACAAGGTGTATTGCAACCACTCAGCGTGGTTCTTTCAACAGCATGTCATTAAGCTATGACCTCGAACACCCAGAAGACAAAGGCAGTAAGCACAGGAAATACCAGTGACATAACTCCACAGAGGTCAGTATCATGTCACCGAGTCACCCTTTATTTACACATGGAGAATTCTTGACACTGATCCAACTTCCGCAGAGCCAGTTCTCAGATTGAACAGGATGTCTGACACTCCTGCTTTTTGCTGTCAGACATCCTGACAGCTGATTGGACCAGATTAACAGCCCCAGTTGGGGAACTCATATTCTATGAGCTCACCTGGCTGACCTCATTACAATTACAACAGCCCCTCTGAATCACACCATGCAGACTTACAAGTATTTCACTGTTCCTTCATTAATATATAGTGAAGATCCTGAAACTCCATGCTTGAACACAGCTTGGGTGTGCTCACACGATTTGGACTCCATGGTTCAAGAAGGCAGTTCAATATAACCATCTCAAGCACAATTATAGATGAGAATCAAATGCTGACTTTAGTAGCGACACCCAAACCCAGGTAGCAGTAATGAAAAACTAGTATTGTATTACTGCCTTGGAACACAGCGCTGGTCTTCCTTTATAATATATACAACCTCCACATCATTTATTTCTGTATCTATTATTTTTATTCTTTGAACCACTTGAAGTGATGTGACTAATCTACAGTCAAAACACAAGGAATTTGGCCTTGACTTATGGTAGATCAAGTTGGTTTGAACAACAACAATATTGGGTTTCATTTCATTTGAAATTTCATAGAATCCCTACAATGTGGATGCAGGCCATTGGGCCAATTGAGTCCACACTACTGCTCTGAAGAGGATCCCACCCCACTATCCTATCCCTGTAACCCTGCAATTCCCATGGTTAATTGACTTATCCTGCATACTATGGGCAATTTAGCATGACCAATCCACTTAATATCTTTGTGCTGTGGGAGGAAACCAGAGCACCCGGCAGAAACCCATGTAGTCACAGGGAGAATGTGCAAACTCCATACTGACAGTCACCTGAGGCTAGAATTGAAACCAGATCATTGGCGCTGTAAGGAAGCAGTACTACTGAGCTACCATCCCACCCACTTGAAGGACAATTTTGCAACTTGAATATATTATACATGGTGAGGCACAATAAAAAATTCCAATCATGTATATAAATCAAACCAGTTTTATTAATTGCATTTTATCATTGATTCTGAAATTTTAGTAAAATTAATCAAATCACTCATTTGCCCATATTCCCTTGCCTAATTAAAATGTCATTTCATTATATTCAAGAGCGAGCGTTTGTTTGAAACAAATGATCAATCTCCATCATGTTTTTTCTTAAGCAGGGTGAGGCCATACCGTGGGCTAGATTTTTCTTTGTTCCTTTCTTCAGTCTCATGTATGCAAATATTCTCAAGATGGTCATCAGACAGAAGCAAAAATATTACAGTTCCTCTTGTGGGAGAATCTAGAACTAGAGGTCATTGATTAAAAATAAGGTGTCACCCACTTACGACAGAGACAAGGAAAGATTCTTTCTTTCAGAGTCTTGTGACTCTTTGGAATTCCTTGCCTCAAAGGATTCAGCATCTTTAATTTTTTGTTTAGATAGAGATTGATTTCCACAAGGATGAAAGATTATCAGAGGCAGGCAGAAATGTAGAATTGAGGTTAAAATCGGATCAGCGACGATCTTAATTGAATAGCAGAGCAGACTGAAAGGGCAGAGCGGACATCTCTTGTTTCTTTTTCATATAAATCATGGAGTCATAGTGTCATAATGTATGGAAACAGACCCTTTGGTCCAACCAGTCCATGATGACCATTTCTCCAAACTAAACTAGTCCCACTTGCCTGTGCTTGGCCCATATCCCTCCAAACCTTTCCTTTCATAAATTTATTGAAATGACTCTTAAATGTTCTAAATGTACCCGCATCTACCACTTCCTCTGGCAGCTCAATCCACACATGAACCACTCTCTGTGTAAAAAAAAAACATGCCCCCATGTCCTTTTTAAATCTTTCTTCTCTCACCTTAAAAATATGCTCCCTAGTTTTGAAATCCCTACCTGAGGGAAAAGATCCTTGTCATTCATCTTATGTACACCCCTCATGATTTTATAAACACAATGAGGTCCTCAACTTCAACCTTCTATGCTCCAGTGAAAAACTCCAGTCTTTCCTCTTGATGAGTCTATCTCAAACCCTTCATTCCCAGCAACAATCCTGGTAAATCTTTTCTGAACCTTCTCCAGTTTAATAATATTCTCCTTTTAACAAGAACTGCATACAGTACTGCAAGATTGTTCATATGTTTATAAGTGTCAGCCACAAGAGCATCTTCTTGGGTCTGGCCTTTTTTCAATAATTCCTTCAGAACGTGGAAGCTGAATCCTAGAAATGCAAATTGCATAAACAAAATATTCTCAATTTAAGTTGTTGGCGCACTAAAGAAGCACCAACGTTAGACATTGCAAAGAGCCACGTGGTTACAGATACAGATGACTGGATTGTCTTATCTAGCAGATACACTTGCAAGTGCAGTTCACTCTCTTATAGAGAGGCTTAATTATGCTTGGAGTTTACCAGGAACCTTTCATGAAGATACACAGGGAGAAATTGTGCAAGTTCTGGAGAATTATATACTGACAGGAGCAAGACCAGTTTTAATGTACTGTAGCATTGTATCTATGATTGAATATCAACGCTCCACTCGCTCCTCCACTCCATAGTGGGCCAGTAAATAGGCTGGTCATTGCCCTCAGAGCAAGGTGGCTAATGACATTAGACTTACAAACTGGAACTCAGAAGATTATAATCTACCACCATTCACATATTTTACAAACTTCCATATTTTGTTTTGGGATTTGTGAACAGCGCTGCTGAGGAAATTCCACATTCCTGGGCAGTGTGCTTTGAATATGGCTTGAGATTAGATTGCTTTACTAAGTTCTTTTTCGGTGGGTGTTTCAGATTTAATATAGTTTTACATCCAATTTGTTGTAGGGTGAGAGCAAAGTAATATGTGAGCATATCATCCGTTCTGTGACAGATGGGAAGCAATCCCAAGGAATAAAAATGGTATTACACTGCTCTAGGAGCCATAAATCCTGTTTGGCAAACGACTTTCCTTCTGGCTGATTAGGCACTTAGTTCTTCTCATTGTTTTGCCTCTGACTACTTGACCTAATCAATTTCCAGAATGTTCGAGCAAGTTACAGTTTCATGCAGTTCCATGACTTCAGGAAGCTGCTGAATTATTACGTGGAATTGAGTACAGCTCAAAAGCACAAGCTGTTCTTTCTGTTCCTATGGCAATGCACTGCTGAGACGTAAATCTTGAGGGAGAGGAAAGCAACTTGTCTGAGCTAACCAGAATCAAAGCCTTCCTCTGTTCATGGCCAGACATTATTTGAAATGCTAAAATCGAAAAGCAAGAAATCGCAATTAGTCGACCAAACAAATATCCATGAAATATGCTGAAGCAATGGCTACATTTTGAATTAGCTAAAGTAATTTTGCAGTGATTCCTTCTAATACATTGAATATTGTGAAACAAATGGAAGTGTTCGTTAGAGTTTTATTTACATAACAAAAGTACAGAGTGTTTGCAGTGGACACTGCTTGTTTGAGAAGAAATACACAGTTTCTAATGATCCCCTCTCCCCCACAGAGTGCCACCAAGCCCCCCTCCCCCGTGTAAATACTAGCAATGCGAAAATAAATTCTTGCATTTATGTAGCACCTGACGCAAATCTGAGAGTTTCCCAAAATGTCTCACAGCCAATCAAGTACTTATGTAGGATGATCAATGTTTCAATATTGGGAAATGAAGTTGTCGATTCATACCCGGCCAGGTGTCACAGCTAGCATTGAGGTAAGTGATCATCTGATGAAGGGTCGCTGGACTCGAAATATTAACTCTTTTTTTTCTGTAGAGATGATACCAGACATGCTGTGTTTCTCCAGCACCCCCTATTTTGTTTCAGATTTCCAGCATCTGCAGTTCTTTATGTTTATTGAAAAAGATAATCTATTTCAGTAACCAAATAATCATTTTCTTACAGATAAGAATACATCTAATCTATGCTCTTCTCTTAACAGCACTTTCCTGTCTTCTACTGCAGATTGCTCAGTGACTTATTTTATTTCCTAGATAGATGTGCAGACGATACTTTCTCAGCTGTTTTTCCAAAGGCAGCTACATTACTTTGCTTGAGCAATGACATAACCTCCTTCAAGTCCTTCTTTCAGGATTAAGATTCCTTTGCCTACTCCGTGAATTGCCTAACATTCAGGAATTATTTAGGAATCTTTTATTTAGAATTCAGGAATTGAAGTAGAAAATGTAATTGCAAAAGTGGTAATATTGTATTGGCAGCAACAACAAATCAACTCTTTTCTGGTCTCATAATAACACATCCAGCTAAGAATCTCCCTTTCTTGAACTATTTGTTGACAATCCTTCCTGCCACCACTACTTTTAAAAAAATCTTCCATCAAAGTATCAAAATTATCAAGTTATATTTTGAAGTTAATTACAAAGATATCAATTTAATATTAATCAGGATATTCAGAACTGCAGATGCTGGAGTCAAAGGAGTCATTAATTAATATTAATGTTCCTTAGTATTGTTAAATCTAATTTTGTTCAATTTAAGCAGTAATTTGAAGAAATTTGTTATAATGTAGGGGTATTTACTGTCATCCCCAATTGTCCAAGAGTGAATAGCACCAACTACATTTTTGAATGCTACAGTCCATGTAGATTAAGCGTACCCATATTAGAACTGGATGGAAGGGACTTATTGGATTTAGACCCGTAAGTGTGAAGGAACAGCTCTATAGTTCAAAGTCAGGATTGTGTGTGTGTTGTGTGATGATGTAATGACATTATAAGCATCTCTTTTAAAGGTATACTGCCAGACTGATTGTGAGACTTAATGAAAGATGGCGACATGAAGATGATGGTGTGCCTGTGTATTTGCTGCCCTTGTCCTTCTCGGTGATAGAGGTTGTGGGATTGAACAGCGATGTAGAAGGAGTGGTGTGAATTACTGCAGTGCATTTCGTACATGGCACACACTGCTGCCATTATCTGTTGTTGGTGGAGGGAATGAATATTTAATATGGTGGATAACGTTTAATCTGGATGAAGGGACTGGGGGCATTCTGGCAAAGTTTGCCGATGATACGAAGTTGGGTGGACAGGCAGGTAGTACGGAGGAGGTGGGGAGGCTGCAGAATGATTCAGACAGTTTAGGAGAGTGGTCCAGGAAATGGCTGCTGAAATTCAACGTGAGC
>JAHRHZ010000217.1:6342429-6371739 GCA_024137785.1 Ginglymostoma cirratum
TTCCCCTCCCCCATTTCTGATGAAGGGTCTAGGCCCGAAACATCAAGTTTTCCTGCTCCTATGATGCTGCTTGACCTGCTGTGTTCATCCAGCCCCATGCTTGTTATCTCGGATTCTCCAGCATCTGCAGTACCTTTTATCTCTGATGCAAAAAAAATGAGTTGTTTTTACTTCCTGAAATCTACTACAAGGAAGACAGAAAAGATCCAGCGGTGATGGGACTACCAGTTGACACAAATTGTGGAGCAGTTACAATACATGAAATTCACCCACACACAAATGTGGCAGAACAACAGACCACATATGCAGCAGTTAAATCCGCCAATGATCTCAAAAGCTTTTACCCAGAGGTTTTGGTGCGATCAGGAACTTTAAGTGATGCAATATTGCATCTTGAGAGTGATTCAAATCCTGTTATTAGTCCTTCGGGTAGTGCAATGTGGACACTCAGGAGAAGTTTTGGAACTGAATGAGATGGGGTGCAATGGTATTATTTGGAAGGTCAACACACACACTAATTGCTTAACTCCATCATATGTGTTTTGAGGAAAGGTGGCACCATAAGAGTATGTCTAGATCCATCGTGTCTCAAACTTTCAGTTCAAAGATGTCCACCCAAAATCAAAACACTGGAAGAATTGAATCCTACATTTACAAAAGCAAGATTTTTCTTCCAAGCTACATAAGAAGTACAGGTACTGACCTGTCCATTTGTGAGAACAATCTCAAAATCACAGGTTGCTATTTGAGGGTACCATTATCATTCAGGCTATCAGGATTCCAGCAGTACATTGATATCAATCTTGGAAGTATAAATGGCTGTGTGTGCATAGCCAACATGATGACTGCCATAGGTATGAGAAAGACCAAAGCATGGCCACAACCAACTCCTCCTGATAAGTGAATCATGTAACAAGGATTGATATTAAACAGCTCAAAGTGGCAAGTCAGTGCCAGCCAGATAACATGTATGGGTCCATTTAAAATTAATGTGCAGGTACAACTGGTAATAAGGAAGGCAAATGGAATTTTGACATTTATTGCTAAAGGAATAGAGTAAAAAAATGTAGGGAAGTGTTACTGCAACTTTAAAAGGCATTAGTGGAAGTGCACCTGAGTATCATGTACAGTTTTGTTTCCCTAATTCGAGGAGAAATGCAGTTGTAATGAAGGCAGATCAGAGGAGCTTCAGAAATGAGGGATTTGCCTTAGGAAGAGAAAGTGAGCCATTTAGGCCTATACACTCTGGAGTTTGGAAGAAAGAAAATGCTTAAAGGGATTAGCAAATTAGATTGCAAAGAGGATGTTTCCTCTTTTGGGGCAATCTAAACTAGAGGTCATAATTTTAGGATGAAGGGTAGTAGATTCAGAGCAAAGATGTGGAGAAATTATTTCTCTCAAAGGGTCATGAATTGATGGAATTCATTAACTCAAAACGTAGCAAATACCAGGACATTGAGTAACTTTAAGGAGGATAGAGAGATTTGGAAAAGGTTGAAGGGTTATGGAGAGCAGGTAAGAGAGTGGAGTTGAGGCTAAGATGAGATCAGTAAGGATCGTATTAAATGGCAGAACAGGCTCGAGGGGCTGAACTGCCTTCTCATGCTTCTAGTTCTTATGCTGTTATGAACAACAACCGAAGAGAAGAAAGTGCAAACAAAAGAAAAAAGTTTCTGGGAACAAACGGGAACTGCTTGCATTTCATCCAACAACAAATTCACAGACAATGGTTATAAACCTTTCATCTTAAAAGTGGTAACAGCCTAAATCTTTTTACAGTTCAGATTTATTGGATCCAGCTGTCAATTAAATCTTGTCTGTTTCCTGTGTCTGACACTGTGGCGCTCTATTGTGGTGATGGTGATTTTCCTCCTGTTCCATATTGTGATTTTCTTCCTCAGCCAAAGGTTGCTGCTTTCTCAGTTCTTCAGCATCCATCTCATCTCCTTTGCCTTCTTCAGTTGCACAGAGCACTTCATGCCAGGGTTATGCGGCTAGGTTGTACTGCAATGTTCTCAAGACTGATCAGAACATTATCTTTGGGAAGTCTAGAATGAGCTGTATCATATTTACAGTTGACCACGGACAGAGGGTTGTCTAATGGAGTCATCAACCTTGTTACAGAGAGTAGCCCTATCAGCCATCCTTGAAATGATGCAGGAGCATGGGAGTTCTCAAGAACATAGGCATGATGGCAACTTGCAGGGTGCTCTAGCACAGACTTTTAAGATGTGCTACTGTTGATCACAAATGACTTCCATATTGATGCAATGGAACACATTCTTGCCTGTGAAGTGTACATGAACTGTACAGCTGGGGGAAGCAAGCTATGTTGGCAAAGTCTATTGCCCAGGCTACAGCGCTGGCCTCATCATGGGGAAATGGGATCAAATGATGCAGTCTTTCACAAATTTCATTAGTAATGGCATTAATATATTTGCAGGTTAAGAGCTGAGAGATCCCACACGGGTCCCAAGTGGATCCTCGGAAGCAGTCAGTGGCATAAAAAAGTTATCGTACTTGTCACCGTCTCTGACTTTTTTTGCATCCATTTCTGAAATGGCATATCAACCAAATTTGTCTGTCAGTCCACTGACTATAACAGCTACCTTGATCATAGTTCCACATATCACTTCCTGTAAGCACTCTATTCCAATCTATTTCCTCCTCTGTCTCCATTGCATCTGCTTTGATGATACTACCATCCACATCAAGGTAGCAATTAACCAAATGAAGCCCTAGCAAAATTGAAATTAATGGGAATATGAGAAACAACCCTGCACTGGTTGACAACATACATGACATGATGGAATTTGGTTGTGATTCTTGGTGCATGACCTACATTTCCATCATGTTCTGTTTTCATTTTAGATCTCCAGTATCCATAGTATTTTGTTTTTTACAATGTTGTGGGTAGCTTGACACCACACGGATTGTGTCAGGCTAAAAAGGTTCATTAGCATATTCTCAAGTGCAAACAGACGTTGACAGTAAATTGTGGCTTTGCTTGCAATGTCTGTAGTTTGAGATTTGTTTTTTTTTTTCAAAATGTAGAATCTTATTAATGGCAAATGTGACCATTTTCCAGTTAAAACTCCAGATGCCTTGGTAGAAATGTCAGTACTGAGGTCTTCTTTGGCCACAATAAAAATCTCTGTTTAATTCGGAGAGATATTAACCTGGTAGGCAAGAAAATTCAGTTCAACTACTCAACCCCATTGTATTTACTAAAAGATGGAAAGGACCTTGCAAACTGGTTCAATTTAACATGTATTCCTAATACTGCAGAAGAGAAGGTCAGAAAATGTTTCTTAATTGAAAATACACAATAGAATACCAGACAGGCAGAGCCACGTACAATGGACAACACTATAAATAGCTCATTGATAGACCAAATAGTGCTGGAACCACTCTGCATTCAAAGCCTGAATGTATGATTGAAGGAAATGAAGAATATTTGCCTAGGAAGTCAGCTACTGCCTTTCATTCTGTTACATTGTCCAATGCACCTTAATTGATGTGAAGTGCATATTGCAACATAGAACATAGAACATTACAGCGCAGTACAGGCCCTTCAGCCCTCGATGTTGCGCCGACCTGTGAAACCGATCTGAAGCCAATCTAACCTACGCTATTCCATTAAAATGTATGATCACTTCATACATCTTTGTTCCATGGACTTAATCTGCCAGTAAGCATACTCAATGCTGCTTGTATTATTCTCTGATCAACAGTGGTTTTTTTGTCGTCTGCAATTTGGAATCAGGAGAATTTAATACCAAACCATTCACACAATCATTTGTTACACTGTTGCAAAGGTGATTTGGCAAAAGGATAATATTCTGGCAAATATTTTCTAAATTTTAGACTATCATATGAAGTAAGTCATTCCCAGACCTAAAGAAGGGTAATACCCGAATCGTTGACTGCTCCTTTGCTCCAGATGCTGCCTGGCCTGCTGTGTTCTTCCGGCCTCCTGTTTAATCTCTCATGACATCGATTGCTCTGTAAGGATTTAAGCTACATCAAATTCAAGGGCAGAAGATATGCCTTCTCTGTAGCTTTCCATACGCGACTGCAATTTAGCACTCATGTTGAGACAGAAGTTATATAGAACACTGAAGCTTCCCAAGGTGATAAGTAAGTCTGAACGTTGTAAAGGATTTTTATTCTTCCACTAGTTTTTGCCAGCAATCTTTTACATTGCCAGTGTGGACCAAATATATGTTTCAAGCCTAATTTTTGACAGAAAGTTTCAAGAAACTGAAAATCATGACTTGAAATATGATAATACCTACAATTTAAAATTCACAAAGTGATGAATTTTTAGAAGAAAGATATTTGCTGTTCATAAATTTATTCAGATAAATGTTCTAATGTATTTGAAATTTTACACGGTGACCTGGAATGCTTCAAATCCTGTTGTGTTTCAAGATAATTTAATGTGATGAACAAAAAAAAAAACTCAAAATCATTTGATGCAGATTCAGTTGTGCCAATATTAACTGTAATCCAGTGCTGTCATTTTTTTGCTGTAGCTTCTGTTTCTAATAGCTGGGTGCAGAACTATATTCACGGTTCATGTCCAATTTGCATCTCCCGAATCAGAATGTTTCCAGCAGGTGAATTTTGTGGGAGGTAGGATGGGTGTGATTGCTCACCCCCTAGTGTGATGTAGCTCGCTAGCTTTAAATAGGGTTGTGCCACTGTGATGATGCATTGAATGCTACAGTGGCCATTGCTGGGACTGAAGTAGTTATGAGAAGATCTATGAATAAGTCGAATGTCTTTGGCTGGGGAGTGTTTGGGAAGCCAAGGGAGAGTCGGGTGTGAGGTTCTAGAGGCTTAGAATGAGGAATAAAGGTGGGATGTAACTTTTTATGGTGGGTGGAGGTGTTCCTGATGAACTCAAAAGATATCCTCAAAGGAATTACCAGATTCTTTTCTGCTTTTTGCACCGAGTTTAGTGACTAGTGAGATGGCCAGTTTCCTTCTACTTTCCCCCTGCTGCCTTGTTATTGTGATCGAAGCGGAAAATGGTAATTATTGGTTTCTAATTGGTGACACAAAGACCTCAGTTATCTTAGGGTTGGGCAAATTGGCTGAGTACCATATTATAGGCAATACTAGGTAATTCAGAGTTTAGTGGGAATGAGGCAGTGAACAGAATTCTTTCCCTAAGGCGGCATGGTAGTTCAATGGTTAGAACTGCTGTCTCACCAGGATGTGGGTTTGATTCCGCCCTTGGGTGACTGTCTGTGTGGAGTTTGCACATTCTCCCTGTCTCTGTGTGGATTTCCTTCAGGTGCTTTGGTTTTCTTACACAGTTCAAAGAAGTGGTGGGCAAATTATTGGAAAGGGCTTTGAGAGACAGGATTTATGATCACTTGGAAAGGCACAGTTTCATTCATGATGGTCAGCATGGATTTGTGAGGGGTAGATCATGCCTCACAAACCTTATTGAATTCTTTGAAGAGGTGACCAAACACGTGGATGAAGGTGGAGCAGTGGATGTGGTATGCATGGATTTAAGTAAGGCGTTTGATAAGGTTCCCCATGGTAGGCCATGCAGAAGGTAAGGAGGCATAGGATAGGGGGAAATGTGGCAGATTGGATTCAGAATTGGCTGACACTTAGAAGACAAAGGGTGGCAGTGGACGGAAAATATTCAACATGGTGCTCAGTTACGAGTGGCGTACCACAAGGATCTGTTCTGGGTCCTCTTCTATTTGTGATTTTTGGAAATGATTTGGATGAAGGAGTGGAAGGGTGGGTTAGCAAGTTCACGGACGATACGAAGGTGGGTCACTTTGTGGATAGTGCGGAGGGCTGTTCTAGGTTACAAAGGGGCATTGATAGAATGCAGAGCTGGGCTGAGAAGTGGCAGATGGAGTTTAACCCTGAAATGTGTGGGGTGATTCATTTTGGAAGGACAAACTTGAAAGCAGAATACAGGGTTAACGGAAAGATTCTTGGCAGTGTGGAGGAGCAGAGGGATATTGGAGTTCACGTTCACAGTTCTCTGAGAGCTGCCACCCAGGTGGATAGAGTTGTTAAGAAGGCGTATGGTGTGTTAGCTTTCATTAATAGAGGGATTGAGTTCAAGAGCCATGAAGTTATGCTCCAGCTATACAAAAGCCTGGTTTGGCCACATCTGGAGTATTGTGTCCAGTTCTGGTCACCTCATTACTGGAAAGATGTTGAAACGTTGGAAAAAGTGCGGAGGAGATTTACCAGGATGTTGCCTGGAATGGAGAGAAGGTCTTATGAGGAAAGGTTGAGAGACTTAGGGCTTTTCTCTTTAGAACGACGAAGGATGAGAGGTGACTTGATAGAGGTGTACAAAATGATCAGAGTTATAGATAGAGTAGACAGGCAGAGACTTTTTCCTCTGGTGGAGGTAGCTTTTACAAGGGGACATAGTTTTAAAGTGAAAGGAGGTAGATATCGGGGAGACGTCAGAGGTAGGTTCTTTACTCAGAGAGTGGTAGGGGTGTGGAATGCATTGCCGGAGAGGGTAGTGGAGTTGGCCTCACTAGGGGCATTTAAGCAGCTATTAGATAGGCATATGGATGATAGTATAAGGCACCGGTGGAGGTTAGATAGACCTTAGGTTTAGGGTAAAGGTTTGGCACAACGTCGTAGGCCGAAGGGCCTGTACTGTGCAGTACTGTTCTATGTTCTATGTGCAGGTTTGGTGGATTGGCCAAGTTAAATTGCCCATAGTGTCCTCGGTTGTGCAGGGTAGGTGGATTAGCCATGGGAAATGCAGGGTTACTTGGATAGGGTGTTGGGGAGTGAGGGTAATGTGGATCTGGGTGGGATGCTCTTTGGAGAGTCAGTGTGGAACTGATGGCCTAAATGACCTACTTTCACACTGTAGATGATTCTATGATTCTGAGGGCATTGTGGGTCAAGCTGCATCACTTGGACTGTAGCAAATTTAAGAAGGCAGCTCACCAACACCTTCACAAAGGCGACGAGTGGTGGGCAATAAATGCTGGGCCAATCAGTGATAGCCACGCCCCACCGATGAATAAAAAAAAGCTGATCTCCTGTTTTATTTGATGCGCCTCTCTGGCCTTCAAATGTAATGGCAAAGGGTGTCAAATTCTCCCTCAAATCTAAAACTTGTATCTGCTTACTCATTGCGGAACCAATTTGGAAATAATTTTTTTTTTTGTTTCTCAGTAACTTTGCACTGCGTATTCATGCTGAACAGTGCATTTTCAAAGTGAAAGACAATTCAGCATGTCATTTGGTCTCTTGAGTACAGAATCCAGTCTGAACTTCATGGTCTCAAAAATTACTTTCAATATATCAGCTTAATCTCGTAGAACTGGTGCAGTTATGGCATCAGAATTCTTTTCCTATGGCTAGTGAAACTCCAGTAGCTTCTCTGCTTCACAATCCACAGGTAAAATTCAATCAAGTAAAACATTACCTGAAATGTTAGATATGGCTGAGGTCAGTGCTTCCATTGTGTATCAATTGCCAATGTCATTTTAACTTTGCAATGCAAAACGATACACCTTCAAATATACTGAGTAGATTTACTCTGAATCATTGGAGATTGTTGCTCCAGCACAGTTCCCTCTCAGATGAAGAACACACATGGGGAGGAAATTAGATCTTGCTTGCAGGAAAATTGACGGTAGCGAAACAATAGCACTCATTACCCTCACTCGATTTTCCTTTTGCCCCCAAGCAATAAAGGAAATTGGGTGAAATGCAAAAGAGTGTGCTGATTCACCAAGACCGGATGTTTGAGAATGCTCGAACCTAATGTCATGACCTTACATTGCACAGAGTGCATTGTTACTGGCAGGTGAAGGGAGCAGTTCACCTTGTGGAGGGTTGTCTTACACAGCAATGCATTTCACAACTGCTGTCAGGCTCTCTTTAGCAATTTCATTGACATTTTACCTGTGTGCACATCCAAATACAATTATTTGTTTAACATGTTACCGTCTTTTTGTTTAATTGACTGCCAGGCATTTCTCAAAACTTGGTAAGCAAAGTAAGTTCAGTATGAGGACAGGCTAATCAGTAACTGAACAACCACACATCAAAATACATCCAAAGTTTGCATGTGACCGAACAATAAATTACTTCATTGAAAAGGAACCACTGAACAAAGGTATGATTTTAAAAAATGGAAGAAGCATGTCACCCTCAGAATATCTTAACCATTGCTTTGGGTTTGCATAAATCTCTGATAGTATACTCTCTCTTTTTAATTCTTAATGGCTGACATTTCATTGCTCAGTCCAATCACTTCCTTTTCTTATGATGGTTGGTAATTTCAATTACTTCATTTTTAAACATGATCTAGTAATGCAGAGAATTATGAACTAGGGATCAAGTTCCCAATGCTGTTTAAGCTCATGTGTGTGTATACAGACGTTTCAGTCAAAACTGGCCACATTTTTCTGATGGGACAGTGAAGTGTATTTTAGTCAATGCTACCTTATTTCATGATCATTCTTCTCAAATTGAATAAAATCCCACCATGAGTTCTAAATCCGCATCATAAGCAAGGAAACTGCTTATTAGGTGCATTTTGCTGTGGAACAATTATTACCAGAGTATTCTCTTGTATGTGGGTTTGTTGAAAGCTCTGATATAACTGTTAGTTTTTTAATGTATTGACTTCTGGCTTTTACTTCCTAATTTTAAAGTTTTCTTACTTTTGAGAGAAAGGTGCTGAAATAATTGGGATGACAGACTGTTTAATCCTCTTGGGCTCCTGTGCTGAGTAATTGGCAAAAGTGCAAGAGAAATTATACAAACACCACATGGCCAACAGCACTGATTCTCCAGAATGTTTGCCAATGCTGCAGAAATGTATTAAAAGAATCTTGCAGATATTATGTCCCGAAATTCTTTTGCGGTTTTATTGGAAACTGTGAGAACCGGGTCACTGGTGCTGGCAAGTCAGTTGGTGCTGTTCCTATCCCAGAAAAACGGTGAAGGGGGTTTAGTAGCAGTAAGAGCTTCAATCTGTAAAATTTGCCTGCAAAATCTGATGGTTGACACGGAAGTTAATAGAGCAGCGTTGTGGCAACAGCAAGTAACATGGAAAGAGCAGAGAGAGTTAAAAATAGTGAAATCAGAAAACCATCCTTTCTGATTATTCACCTCGCCTTCCAATGTGGCATGTCTGCAGTATGTACCATCGACAAGAAACATAAGAGTAAAACGTAAAGGCTTCTTAAAGAAACCAAAATCCACAAACTTGAATGCCCTGGTCGACCCATTGTCTCCGCCTGCTCCTGCCCCACCGAATTCATCTCCACCTACCTAGAAAGAATCCCTACCTACGTCCGTGACACCACCCACGCCCTCCACCTCCTCCAGAACTTCCAATTCCCCGGTCCCCAACACCTCATTTTTACTATGGACGTCCAGTCCCTGTACACCTGTATTCCCCATGCTGATGGCCTAAAGGCCCTCCGCTTCTTCCTGTCCCGCAGAACTGACCAATCACCCTCCACTTACACCCTCATCTGCTTAGCCGAACTCGTCCTCACCCTCAACAACTTCTCTTTCAATTCCTCCCACTTCCTACAGACAAAGGGGGTGGCCATGGGTACCCGCATGGGCCCAAGCTATGCCTGCATCTTTGTAGGTTACGTGGAACAATCCCTCTTCCGTACCAACACTGGCCCTAAACCCCACCTCTTCCTCCGTTACATTGATGACTGTATCGGCGCCGTATCATGCTCCCACGAGCAGCTCGAACAGTTCATCCACTTCACCAACACCTTCCACCCCAACCTGAAGTTCACCTGGACCATCTCCAACACTTCTCTCTCCTGCTTGGACCTCTCTGTCACCGTCTCGGGTAACCACCTAGAAACCGATGTCCATTTCAAGCCCACTGACTCCCACAGCTACCTGGAATACACCTCCTCCCACCCACCCTCCTGCAAAAATGCCATCCCCATTCCCAATTCCTTTGCCTCCGCCGCATCTGCTCCCAGGATGAGGCATTCCACTCCCGTACATCTCAGATGTCCTCATTCTTCAAGGACTGCAACCTCCCCCCCGCAGTGGTCGAGAACGCCCTCGACCGTGTCTCCCGCATTTCCCGCAACTCATCCCTCACACCCCGTCCCCGCAATAATAAACAAAAAAGAATCCCCCTCGTCCTCACGTACCACCCCACCAACCTCCGGATCCAACGCATCGTCCTCTGACACTTCCGCCATCTACAATCCGACCCCACCACCAAAGACAATTTTCCCTCCCCACCCTTGTCCGCTTTCCGAAGGGACTACTCTGTCCATGACTCCCTTGTCTGCTCCACACTCTCCTCCAGCTCCACCACACCTGGCACTTTTCCCTGCAACCGCAGGAAGTGCTACACTTGCCCCCACACCTCCTCCCTCACCCCAATCCCAGGCCCCAAGAAGACTTTCCACATCAAGCAGATGTTCACCTGCACATCTGCCAATGTGATATACTGCTTCCGCTGTACCCATTGTGGCCTCCTCTACATCGGGGAAACCAAGCGGAGTCTTGGGGACCGCTTTGCAGAACACCTGCGCTCAGTTCGCAACAAACAACTGCACCTCCCCATCGCGAACCATTTCAACTCCCCCTCCCATTCCTCAGACGACATGTCCATCCTGGGCCTCCTGCAATGCCACAGTGATGCCACCTGAAGGCTGCAGGAACAGCAAATCATATTCAGCCTGGGAACCACAAATGTCCCTGCTGACTTCACCTGCGAAAAGTGCACCCAACTCCAGTTCCTCACATAACAAGCATGGGGCTGGATGAACACAGCAGGTCAAGCAGCATCATAGGAGCAGGAAAACTTGACATTTTGGGCCTAGACCCTTCATCAGAAATGGGGGAGGGGAAGAGGGTTCTGAAATAAATAGGGAGAGAGGGGGAGGCGGATAGAAGATGGATAGAGGAGAGGATAGGTGGAGAGGAGACAGGCAAGTCAAAGAGGCGTGGATGGAGCAAGTAAGGGTGAGTGTAGGTGGGGAAGTAGGGAGGAGATAGGTCAGTCCAGGGAGGACAGACAGGTCAAGGGGGGCGGGATGAGATTAGTAGATAGGAGATGGGGGTGCAGCTTGAGGTGGGAGGAGGGGATAGGTGAGAGGAAGAACAGGTTAGGAAGGCGGGACAAGCTGGGCTGGTTTTGGGATGCGGTTGCGGGAGGGGAGATTTTGAAGCTTGTGAAATCCACATTGATACCATTGGGCTGCAGGGTTCCCAGGCTGAATATGATTTGCTGTTCCTGCAGCCTTCGGGTGGCATCACTGTGGCATTGCAGGAGGCCCAGGATGGACATGTCGTCTGAGGAATGGGAGGGGGAGTTGAAATGGTTCACGACTGGGAGGTGCAATTGTTTAGTGCGAACCGAGCGTAGGAGTTCTGCAAAGTGGTCCCCAAGCCTCCGCTTGGTTTCCCCGAAGTAGAGGGGGCCACAACGGGTACAGCGGATGCAGTATACCACATTGGCAGATGTGCAGGTGAACATGTGATTGATATGGAAAGTCTTCTTGGGGCCTGGGATTGGGGTGAGGGAGGAGGTATGGGGGCAGGTGTAGCACTTCCTGCGGTTGCAGGGAAAAGTGCCAGGTGTGGTGGGGCTGGAGAGGAGTGTGGAGCGGACAAGGGAGTCACAGAGAGAGTGGACCCTCCGGAAGGCAGATAAGGGTGGGGAAGGAAAAATGTCTTTGGTGGTGGGGTCAGATTGCAGATGGCGGAAGTGTTGAAGGATGATGCGTTGGATCCGGAGGTTGGTGGGGTGGTACGTGAGGACAAGGGGGATTCTTTTTTGGTTGTTATTGCAGGGAGGGGGCGTGAGGGATGAGTTGCGGGAAATGCGGGAGACACGGTCGAGGGCGTTCTGAACCACTGCGGGGGGGATGTTGCCGTCCTTGAAGAATGAGAACATCTGAGATGTACAAGAGTGGAATGCCTCATCCTGGGAGCAGATGCGGTGGAGGCGTAGGAATTGGGAATAGGGGATGGCATTTTTTCAGGAAGGTGGGTGGGAGGAGGTGTATGCTAGGTAGCTGTGGGTATCTGTCTCCATCTCCGGTAACCACCTAGAAACCGATATCCATTTCAAGCCCACTGACTCCCACAGCTACCTGGAATACACCTCCTCCCACCCACCTTCCTGCAAAAATGCCATCCCCTATTCCCAATTCCTACACCTCCGCCACATCTGCTCCCAGGATGAGGCATTCCACTCCTGTACATCTCAGATCTCCTCGTTTTTCAAGGACCGCAACTTCCCCCCCTCAGTGGTCGAGAAAGCCCTCGACGGTGTCTCTCACATTTCCTGCAACTCATCCCTCACACCCCCTCCCTGCAATAAAAACCAAAACAGAATCCCCCTCATCCTCACAAACCACCCCACCAACCTCCGGATCCAACGCGTCATCCTCCAACACTTCCGCCATCTGCAATCTGACCCCACCACTGAAGACATTTTTCCCTCCCCACCCTTATCTGCCTTCCGGAGGGTCCACTCTCTCTGTGACTCCTTTGTCCGCTCCACACTCCTCTCCAGCCCCACCACACCCTGCACTTTTCCCTGCAACCTCAGAAAGTGCTACACCTCCCCCGTCACCCCCGTCCCAGGCCCCAAGAAGACTTTCCACATCAAGCACATGTTCACCTGCACATCGGCTAATGTGGTATACTGCATCTGCTGTTCCCGTTGTGGCCTCCTCTACATCGGGGAAACCAAGCGGAGGCTTGGGGACCAATTTGCAGAACACCTATGCTCGGTTCGCACTAAACAATTGCACCTCCCAGTCGCGAGCCATTTCAACTCCCCCTCCCGTTCCGCAGACGACATGTCCATCCTGGGCCTCCTGCAGTGGCACAACGATGCTACCCGAAGGTTGCAGGAACGGCAACTCATATTCCGCTTGGGAACCCTGCAGCCCAATGGTATCAATGTGGACTTCACAAGCTTCAAACTCTCCCCTCCCCCAACCGCATCCCAAAACCAGCCCAGCTTGTCCCCGCCTCCCTAACCTGTTCTTCCTCTCACCTATCCCCTCCTCCCACCTCAAGCTGCACCCCCATCTCCTATCTACTAACCTCATCCCACCCCCTTGACCTGTCTGTCCTCCCTGGACCGACCTATCTCCTCCCTACCTCCCCACCTACACTCACCTTTACTGGCTCCATCCCTGCCTCTTCGACTTGTCTGCCTCCTCTCCACCTATCCTCTCCTCTATCCATCCTCTATCTGCCTCCCCCTCTCTCCCTATTTATTTCAGAACCCTCTTCCCCTCCCCCATTTCTGATGAAGGGTCTAGGCCCTAAACGTCAAGCTTTCCTGCTCCTCTGATGCTGCTTGACCTGCTGTGTTCATCCGGCTCCACACCTTCTTATCTCGGATTCTTCAGCATCTGCAGTACCTTGTATCGGAGATAATATCCATTGTCCTTCCTTGGCCTGGCCTACGTCTGACTTGAGAGAGACAGAAATGTGGTTGACTCTTAACTGCTCAAGCCTCAAAGGTAGTTAATGATGACATTGAATGCTGGTATGCCAACATCCCATGCAAGAATTAAAAACAAGATTTAATTGATTAACCTGTTACGTATGTTACATGTTAAAATCCTTTTATGGCTTTTGTTAAATATCTCTATTTCCCGACCAGTTTTCCCAAGGTTTAGTATGCCCTCTCATAAAAAATGACATTTATGGCTATAATGCTTCCATGGAATCATTCAATATATGGGTCCGAATTTAATTATTTTTTCAAATAACTGACAGATCTCTGGATTTTTTTTCTGACACTTATACTTTTGACATTGGTGTCCTTCTTTGTTCATCTTTAAAATCTATGCAATCTTTTGCCCCTTACTTCCACACTCCAACCTTGAGGACCTTTATTAATTTTGCTTCATGGTCTGTGATAGCCTGGTGAAGATCAGGTTTCTTTCTGCTGTTGAACTCATGTCAACAAGATGCACGCATTAAATACACGGTTACACTGCTGTAAATTAAACCTGTGAGTTGTGAAATCAGAAATATTTCATTAACAAGTAGGACCCATAGAAAGCAAATCATTAAACAATGCTTAACAATGAAAGCTACTCTGTTTTTAATAAACACTCTTGTTCATTAGAAATTAGTATCATATGATCTACATGCTCTGATATTCATTACTTTCTTTATTGCTCCACATATTTTTGAGTTAAATGATATTTTCCACAAGGCAATGGCTGTTCAAGTTGTTAGCTTTATACTCCTATGTTGTTCTATAATTTTTTGTTGATATGAAATGCAATCTTGTCTTCAATGGTTTCACACTCTATTCAGGCACTTGTAATTTGATAATTAATGCCAATATAATATTTCATTTCATATATTTCACATTAAACCAATAATAGAATAATTCTGTGGCTACAGAAAAAAGACATTGTATGCTACAGAAGAAGCTAACTGTTTAGATATTAAAATAATGTTAAAAACAAGTTTAACAGGATGCTGTTGGCCCATGTTTTGCCATCATGAGTGAAGAACTAGCGTTGTAGTCAAGAAGCTTACAAATGGCTTTTCATAGGCTGTTGGCCATCAATTTAAGGTTCTTAGGGATTTGTATCAGGGCTGGTCCCATGATATTGCATCAGTTAAATAGATTGAGGAACAGTGAAACATTTAAAGGTAGAAATTTGGCAGGTGGCACAAAGTAACATGTGCCTGATCAGTTGCCTGTTCTACACAGTTCCTGATATTCAGTTCTATTGACTGTGATAAATATAATTTGTTATTGATGCTACAGGTTGTCTTTCTACTTCCAGTCATTTCATGCTATGAGCTGAAATGAACTTCGAAGTACAAACCAGGAACTACAGATTAAAATAAGAATTATGTCCAGAGAGTGAAATAAGAAGGAAAGAAAGGTGGCATTCAAAGAGACAGAGAAATGAAGGAGGCAGAATGAAAGAAAGAAAATGCTATTTTCAAAAAGTCTCCAATAATGATTAAAGCTTGAATGAATGAAACTTCTCACAGATTATTCTGTAGGATTGAAGACTGATTACACAATTTCAAAATCACTCACACTTAAATGTGCAAGCTGTAATTTTCTGGTAGGTTTATTGGGTACCTCATGGCAAAATGCCACAACATCACATCCTTCAGGTAACCTATGGTCATATTAGTGGGCATCATGGTGGCTTAGTGGTTAGCACTGCTGCCTGAAAGCACCAGGGACCCAGATTCAATTCCAACCTCAGACAACTGTCTGTGTGGAGTTTCCACATTCTCCCCAAGTCTGCATGGGTTTCCTGCAGGTGCTCTGGTTTCCACCCACAGTCCAAAGATGTGCAAGCTTGGTGGATTGGCTGTGTTAAATTGCCCAGAGCTTCCAGCGATCTGTAGGTTGGGTGGATTAGCCATAGGAAATACAGGGGTACTGAGATAAGGTAGAGGTTGGGTCAGCGCTCTTCAGAGCGCTGGTGTATACTCAATGCGCTGAATGGCCTGCTTCCACATTGTAGGGGATTCTATAAATCTATGACAATGCCCAATCTCACCTGATAGTGGGCTTTTATGGTGCAGTGGTAATGTCCTTACCTCTGAGCTTGGACACCCATGTTCAAGTTCCACTTGCTCTGGAGGTTGATATAGAAAATATCTATATCCTTCAAATACGTGAATTGTAAGTCCTATAGCAAAGTGTAACAAAGGTTGTGGAGGAGCTAGTCGAGTGAAACAGCAGCTTATAGTTTTCCGTGTTTAACAGACATCAGAAATGAATGTCCAATTTTTTAAATAATAACAATAAGCACTGGTAGTCACACTGTTATCTTACTTCAGTATATGGGTGAATGTGTATTGGCAGGCCTCAATTTAAGTGGTGGTTTGTATGAAATAGAATATACAAAAGGAAGTTTCCACTCAGTTATGTGCTCGGTTTGTGATAAACAACTACACCTCCCAGTCGCAAACCACTTTAACTCCCCTTCCCACTCCTTGGACAACATGTCCATCCTGGGCCTCCTCCAGTGCCACAACGATGCCACCCGAAGGCTGGAGGAACAGCACCTCATATTCTGCTTGGGAAACCTGCAGCCCAACAGTCTCAATGTGGACTTCACAAGCTTCATCATCTCCCCACCCCCAACCTCATCCCAAGACCAGCCCAACTCGTCTCCGCCTCCTTGGCATGTCCGTCTTCCCTCCCACCTACCCACTCCTCCCTCCTCACTGACCAACCCCCATCCCAACTCCCTACCTACACTCACCTTTACTGGCTTCAACCCCGCCTTTTTGACCTGTCCATCTTCTCTCCATCTATCTGCTCCTCTATCCACCTTCCATCATCGCCTCCCCCTCTCCCTATCTATTTCAGAGTCCCCTTCCCCTCCCGCATTTCTGAAGAAGGGTCCAGACCCAAAACCTCAGCTTTCCTGCTCCTCTGATGCTGCCTGGCCTGCTGTGTTCATCCAGCTCGACACCTTGTTATCTCAGACTCCAGCATCGGCAGTTCCTACTATCTCTGAGTGGGTTCCACTCAGTTATGTTGTTTTATTCCAAACATTTTATCCAAAAATGAGTCAAGTCTGCTGAAGTATTTGTGGAATTTCAAGCACAAATCATTTCCAACACAAAGCAAGCTTCCATGATCTTTTGTGCCATTTCAGACCTTTTCGCATCAGGATCCAATGCCTTCAACTAAACTGTCCGCTCAGCGTCATTGTTGCATGTTTCAGCTCGTTATATACATTTGAGAATCTTTAAGGACGCTCTTGAAATTAATTTTTTTAGGTGGAAGGACACTGATAGACACATGTTAAAAGTGTTTGAATATGTCTTTTTAAAAGTACTGAACACCTGAGTATAATCAACAGTGTTTATCAAATGGCTCCAAGTTGTTGCACTTAAATAAATCGTGGAATTTTATTTTAAGTAAATCAATTTTTAAAATAAGTCTAGAGAACTTCCCAGTTGTGTTGTTTCAAGTCAAACGTTCCATTCACTGATAAATAAGTGAATTTGAATGGGAATTTCAGAATAAAAACCTAACAAAATTGGCACAATTTTCAATGTAATTTGCAGCTGACTCATCATTTGCTGTCAAAGTGAGAATTTCACATCATATCTTTAAATAAAATTCAGTTTTAAAGTAACTTTTTTTTTACTTTGTTACATAGTTATATATACTGCAACACTGAAACTGACATGTTACTTACCTTTGTATGCTATCAACTATATTTATTTTCTTGAAGAATAATTATTAAGCTTCACCTTTTGCTGTTTGTGGCCATCATTTGTCAATCAAACAAAACGATTTCTTCTTGTTTCATGAATGTAACTATTTTTACCAGCAGAAACTGGCCAATTGGTAAGTACCTGTGGTCCTTTTCACACTGCTCTAGCACTTAATGAGCTGGTTAATCCCCGGTGCTTGCAGACAGGTCGTAAATGCAACCATGCAGAGACAACATCCACTCGCTGCATACAATGTTCTGAAACTTTGGTTTTCGAATTATGAGTTCACTTTCTGAGACAATTGCATCAATTTGAAATGATGTACTTGTGACAAGATGAAAATCTGCCCATTCAGTTCTATTCCAGGCAAAGTAAATGAGATAAAGAAATTCATGCAGGGTGGAAAGATATGGCCAAATCATTCTGAAACACGATAAATGTTAATTCAAAATAAGGATTAACCTTTGTATTCTAAAGCTCAGAAAAACATTTATTCTTACATTTTGATGCTACCATTCAGTCAGTAAATGAAGGAACAGGTTTTTGAATGAGAAATGTGCGCATTATGGACTGAAGAACTGAGTTAGCATGTGGAAAAAATAGCTCGTAATGGCAACATTTCATGAGTAGGAAAGAGGCTAGAAACGGTAGGGGTCACAACTTCTGTATCCCAAAAGTAAAAAGATGATGATCACAAATGTACCACAACTTGGAACAGTAAGAGATTTAGAGGAAATTCAGATCAAGAGCCCAATGTTCTGTTAATGAACATAGGAAATTAGGAACAAAATCAGTCATTCATCCAACCAAGCCCATTCTATCATTCTGATAGATCGTGGCTGATTTGTATCATCATGTGATGTATCCTCCTCATTTCTATATCATTTCAAATGCTTGGCCTTATAAAAATCCATCGATATAAATTTTTTGACACTTTCATTTGACAATTTCAACAGGATTTTTGGGAGCGATTATCTGGACCCTTTGCAGTGAAGATGAGCTTTCTTCTATTAATGTCCCTAGCAACTTGCACTACATTAATAGTTTAAAATACATTAATAGTTGTTTCATATATATACTTTGCTCATTTTGAATGACTATCTGAGCTGATGTATACATTGTTGTGAGTCTGCCTGCAATTAGTCTTTTGTGTGTTTGCAAGCTGCATGCACAAGTCAGATGTTTATTGTAGCATCTGTTTTAAAATATGTTTAAGTAAACTAACTGACGCAGTTAATCAACCCTTGATATTAAACCATTATCATCAACAGTACAAGTGTCACCAGCAAGTTTGAACCTGAGCTGTCTGCTTCTTCATCGGTGTTAGTTATTAATACATTGAAAAGCTGAGTCCCTTGTACAGTTGTCTGGGAACACCATTCAGCACAGCCTTCCAACTTGAATATCTATCAGATATCCCCGCTCTCTGACCAGTTCCATTCTCATGCAAAAGATTGACTCTGATTCTATGTGTTTCTGTGATTTGTTTTTAACTGTACTATGCATGGGACATAGGAGTTGCCTTCTGTAAGTCCATGCAAGTAATATCCATATTCATATATCCATTCCCTTAACACCACAGCAGATACCCCTTCCAATAAATCATGTGGACATGACTTAGTTGTTATAAATCCTATGCTTTCTCTTTTCCTCTTTCTGATCAGTTCATATTTGTCTAAGTACACTGTTACCGTGTCCCAAATGAATGATTCCAGCAACTTCCATAAAAAGATGTGAGACTAACAGATTTAAAATGTCATGGCATAACTCTCCCTTAAATAAAGAAGTGACAATTGAAAATGTGAATCAAGAGACTTTTTCAATTAGATTTTTAAAAAAACTACACACTTGTCCTACTGCTATAAGGCCCCATCATGCCATCCACTTCTGAATTTCAACCAGGTGTACTGGAAGGAAATTCCAATGTGTCAGTACGATAATTACAATTTTCAAATACATCCATTAAGTTCTGTTCCAGCCAAACATTCAGGTTTTAATACTCAGCTGATCTTTTTACCAATCTGTGTGAAGCTCAACAGTGTCACTGAGGCAAATGCACCACAGGGAGTTTATCTACAGTGACAATGGCAGGCTGCAAAGGTTATGACTAATAAAACTGAAGAGCTACAGCCATGGGCAGGTAGGAGGCTGCTGCTCACAGTACTCCTCTCAGAGAAGGCTTTCAGTGCTGACAAATGATTGCTAACTTCATCCGACTTGTACTTCAGTGGCCTTCAGCTGAATTTCCAGACATAAAAGTAGCTGACAAGGAGCAAAAGAAGCAAAGGTGACATCATCAACAGCAGACACCATAGCAATGCTAGTATTGACTGTCAACTCTCCTCAGCCACATGGTTCTCCAAAGCACAGAGGAGGCTAACGCAAGGGATCCAACTGAAAGGAGATGAGACCCACAACACACGGCCTACAGCCATTGGATCACCTCTCTCAACATGTGGAAGCACATAATCTCATGATGTTTTCATGACAGGCCCATGATGACATTTGAAACATTTCAGAACAAGACTTCCTTCCTAGTGGACCAAGTGGACATGCGTAGCTGTTGGCTGTCAACCCGCTGGGACTCTTCTTCTAACCAAGGTTATACACTTGGAGTATTACTTTTAGTAATGAATGTTAGTACTGGCTTATGTGAACGTCGGAGAAGCACATCATTTGTAAAAAGTGATTGTGAGAGGGAGATAGACAAGCTCTGAGTGTTATCTGTTCAGATCATGATATGAGGAGGCTAAAGACTGTGAACTGCAAAAATGGAGACAATAAGGACTGCAGATGCTGGGATCCAGTCTCTAGGTGTGAGGCTGGAAAAGTACAGCAGGTCAGACAGCGTCTGAGGAGCAGGTAAGTCAATGTTTCGGGCCAAAACCCATCACCAGGCATTGTTTTGAGGATTGCTTTACTGGAGGATGTTGGAAAAGTCAGAATGAAGCAATGAAATAAAAGGACTTGTATTTACATACCACTTTTCAAGACCATTGGACATCTCAAGAGCTTTACAACAAATGAGATACTTTTAAGATGTAGCCACTGTTGTAATGTAGGAAATGTGGCAGCCAAGGTGTCACACAGCAAATCCCCAAAACAAAAGCAATGTAATAATGGCCAGATTATTTGTTTCTACGATGTTGTTGGAGTGATAAATACTGGGCAGGACATTGGAGATAAATGCATCCATTCTTCTTCAAAATAGAGGCATGCAATCTGTTTCACCCACCCAAGGGTGGGGATTGAGCATTGGTATCTCATCCAAAATGAGCTGTTATCCAACTGCTATGTTCCCTCAATACTGCACTGGAGCATTAGCCTTGATTTTTATGTTGAAGTTCTGGTTATGGGTTATGAATCCAAACCCTTGTGACTTAGAGGTGAGAACATTACCAACCATGCCACAGCTCTTAAATCACCTGATTGTTACACCTTCCTGAGGGCCTGGAACCTCTTGGTACACTCGCTGTTTCCAGGTTGGAAGAACTACACTCTTGCTATTGACTCCCTTGGACCCTTCCATCCATATGTGCTTAGATGGTAAAGTTGCTCTCTTTCCTGCCTCTAAACCCTAGGAAACCTTGCCCCTCCAGGTCTTGCAGCAGAATTTGTTTTCTTTTAGGTAAGAGTGACAAATCTGGAGAGCAACCTCCAGGTTTCCTTCAATAAGAAATCCTTACTTGAAGAAATCCAGCTCACCAATGTGCCTACCCTCTGGATAATCATGGGAAGTGGAATGTCAACGTTGGCTCTCAGAAAAGCATTCCCCTTTCTAATCAGGAACTGTCAAGTTAAAATTTTGCCCTCAACCACAAATATCGAGGCTACTACTGCAATGCAAGTACTGCAGACGTAATGTATTGTTCGAGCTAGTGATTTTCAGATGAGAAGATGCACGATGGCCCTTTTTGCTCTCATAAATGGATGTAGTTGATTCCATGGAATTCTTTCAAAAAGAAGCAGATATACTGGCCAGTGTTTACATTCAATCAACATTTGCACACATTTTCTGCTGCATGACTGCTATGGCTATACTTTGAAAGTTTTTAATTGAATTGAATTAGCTTTATTGTCACATGTACTCAAACGAGTACAGTGAAGAGTTTACAAGTTGCCACATTAGGGCACCACTTTTGGTACAAAAGTACCTAGGCACAGAATCATAAGAACAAATCCTTAGGGGGAAAAAAGGAACAATAAAGAAATAAAAATTCCAACATTACGGATCAAAACGAGGGATCACTAAATTAGGGCACAGACACCAAACAGACTTGAGCTTCGGATCTCCTGTTTATGAGACAGATACTTTAACTAACTAAGGCACAGTGCCACTGTGATTGGTGATAATTGGTGATAAAGCACCTGAGGTTGCAATAGATGCTCTAAAAGCAGAAGACCTTCTTTCACCCTCAAGCAGTTACCTTGGCAAAAATGCATGAAACGAAATTAAGCAGTTGAGAGAATACAAAAGTTGTTCATAACCTCCCCAGTGTATTGGCTTGTTCTCAGTTCTAATTGTCAAGTTGACCAACCCAAGTAAAACAGATTAACTGGTCATAGATCTTGTTGCAGTTGGCGGACCTTGTGGTGTACACATTGGCTCATGTATTAACCTATTTATTAAGAATGATTACACTCTAAATCAAATACATTGGCTGAAGTGATATTCTGAGGGCATGAAAGGCACATTAAGAAGCTCTTTCTTTATTCTGAATTAACATTTGCAGCAGTGAAAAGGATTGAGCCACAGGCTCTGTGGATCTATCCTATGTTTGTATTCAGATCTAACATGCTGCCAAAACACAGATTTTCACTCCTTAGAGCTTCCTTTGCAATCCAGCGCTGAGCTCATGTGCCTTTTGTCAATCACATTCTGTTTCAGGTCGAGCCAGCTAAGAGGCTCAGGACCTGGTTTGGAGAAAAGCCATCACGAGTGAAAAGGAACATAATAGCCTAAAAGTTCACGCATGTGAACCAATGTAGTTTACTAAGTGTTCTGGGGAATGATCTTCCTTGCTGGCTTAACTGTAGATTTCCTGTCTTGAGTCTGTGGGGAAGAAACAAACTAACATACTGGAATGTTTGACAAACTTTGCATTTTGCCAAGCTATGAAGTTGAAGGGTTGCATTAAATGAATGGGAGTAAAAAGGCTTGTATTTATCTCACATAGTCTCGAAACATTGCAGAGTGTATTATAACAATGAGAAACATACAATATGCTTTTGTTGATGAAAGATCACAAATCTGAAATGCTAACTTTGTTTCTCTCCACAAATGGTGCTGAGTACGTCCAACACTTTTTGTTTTACTTCAGATTTACAGCATCCGCATAATTTTATTTTTGTACAACCAAACTGTTGTAATGTAAGAATTATGACAGCCAATTTACACAGAACAAACAATGTCTTACGTTCCAATTTGTCTGTTCCCATGATGTTATTTGAGGGGCAAACAATGGCCAAAACATGTCATAGAGTCAAAGATTCACATAGTAGCCCGTGCCGAACATAATCCCAAACTAATCTAGACCCACCTGCCTGCTCCTGGCCCATAACCGTCTAAACCTTTCTTATTCATATACTTGTCTAAATGTCTTTTAAATGTTGTAAATGTGCCTGCTCCACCGGAAGTTCATTCTACAGGCGAATCACCCTCTGTGTAAAAAAAAATTGCCGCTCATGTCTTTTTCAAATCTCTCTCCTCTCACCGTAAAAGTATGCCTCCAGTCTAGAAATTTCCCATCCAAGGAAAAGACACCTGCCATTAACCCAACCTATACGCCTCATGATTTTATAAAACTCTATAAAGTCAATTCTCAAAGTCCTATGCTTCCAGTGAAAAAAAGCACAAGCCTATCCAGCCTTTCTTTATAACTCAAACCTTCCCTACTCGGCAACATCCTGGTAAATCTCTTCTGAACCCTCTTTAGCTTAATAATATTCTTTCTATAACAAAGTGACCACAACTGGACACAGTATTCCAGAAGAGGCCTCACCAATGTTCTGCAAAACCTCATCATGTCTTCCCAACTCCTGCGCTCAAAGGACTGAGCAATGAAGGTAAACATGCAAAACACCTTTTTGACCACCCTGTTTACATGTGACGCAAATTTCAATGAATTATGTACCTGAACCCCTAGGTCCCTCTGTTCGGCAACATTACTCAAAGCCCCACCTTTAGTTGTAGAAGTCCTGACTCCATTTGTTCTGACTTCCTTTTAACTTATAGCCACCTGACAGACCAGATAGAATCAAAGTTTACAATCTCATCTGAAAAACAGGACAAATGACATTAGAGCACTCCCTCAACAACAGGCAATGGCACAAGCTGAATGTCAGCCATTTTGTGTAACAGGCAACTAATGTGTCACCATCTTCCATATCGCAACATTGACCAAGGTAATTATCTTTCCCTTCGTTTTAAAGCTGTGGAGATTCTGAACCACACAGCCAGTTGTATAAAAGTATTATCACATTGTGTAAAACAATGCTAACTGCATTAAAACACATGATTGAGATATTATAAATATTGATTGTTCATAAATGTTATTTATATCAATAAGTTTGGCCAATTACTGAGGGGCCTTCTACATAAATTCAAGAAAAAAAGACATATATTTAAATAAACTGATGTCCAATTTTACCGATAGCAGCTCTGCAATCGATATATTCCCAGGCATATCCATAAGTATTCTTTCCCAGAGCATTTAGTGTGGTTTGATAGTGAATTCATAAAAAAAGTGCAGCCCACATTTGTGCAACAATATGTAAAGGATTTATAAACGTGTGATTAAATCATACAGCAAATGCAATTTGGTTGAAATTCTGAACTATCTAGAACTGTAGGAGTCAATACTCTCAAGGCATTGCGAGTTGAAATTCATACACATTTTCCCCCATTTTCAGGCATGATGCTGCTAAATTGATCAACGGAACAGTTCAAATTCAATCAAGGTGTTGATTCAGGCTGCTGGTAAATTTGTTCCACCTAATTTTCAAACATCCCAAGCAGCCATCTTAAAAGAATAATGAAGCCCTTGCATATTACAAAGCCGATTTGGAAATCTGATTTCCAAACAGTAATTCTGCTTAGGACTTTTAAGCGCTCGTCAACTTCAACTAGGAATGTTCATTTTTGTTTTATAGAAGTATTCCTGTGGAGCAAAAATATTCCTTCAACTTCATATTCATCTGATTACAAATCTCTGCCCAATGCCAAACCCATGTAGGGTTCTGGTTTGCAATCAGTAATTTGCTGATTTTTAGGTTGTTCGAATCACCCCCACATCCCTGGTTCTGACACTGGACTTAATTTAGGGAATGTGAAATGAAGAAGGGCAATAGACAGGTGTTTCAGGGCAAAAGAATCTCTGTAACGAAAACAGAAATTGCTGGAAAGGCTCAGCAGGTCTGGCAACATCTGTGAATAAAAAATCAGAGTTAACATTTCGGATCCGGTGACCCTTCCTCAGAACTGCCAGATCAGCTCAACTTTTCCAGCAACTTCTGTTTTTGTTCCTGATTTACAGAACCTGCAGTTCTTTTGGTTTTTATTTAAAAGAATCTGTGTTTATTCAATGCAAAAGGTAATAATAATTCAAGAAATAAAAGCAATGCAATAAACAGTGAAATTGACAAATCAGCGATACAGAGGACTGTAATTAAATACACTTTTAAATTAAATACAAGTTAAACACTATTGGAAGCTAAACATTAGTTTTAATCACAGAAACTTTAATTCGGCTCCCTAACCTTGGGGTTCCCCGCACTGTCATCACCCGCCTGCCCCTCCCTGCTAGCTAGGTTGGATACTTTGGAGTCTCGGGAGTTTAAGCTGACCAGCGGGAAAGATGCGATTTTGCAATAAGGCTGGCTGTTCCCACTTGCCGTACCCAGTGCCTCGATGAAGACTTTGGATAGCGTAGGCTTTCAGTCTGGGTTGAGTCCGCTGATGCGGTTGGGCACGTTTGGGATTTATTGGGTGAGTACTTGATCTTCCTGACATTCTGGTGGTTAGTGCAGGCTGGTTTTCACCTCAGGATGTGTCTGAGGCCTTGTGGTGTTGGTCAGGTTGGTGGTTTTCGGAGGTTGTCAGTTCTTCAGTCTGTAGGTTGTGGTCGGTTGCTGTTGACTCCCCTGGTACACAACAGGCATGTGTCAGTAGGTTTCGGGATTTGCTGTCGGGATCCCTCTTTTGGAGATAGCTGTGTAGATAGCTCTCAGGGAGATATTTCTTTTGGATCCCTTCCCTGGGGTTAACTGCAGGGATAGCTCTCTCAAATGAGCTTGAGGCCTGCAATTATACTAATTTTGGCCCTGTTATCCTTGTGCCAACCTGCCTGCCATTGTGTTACCCTTTGAGGTCATTTGGCTTCCTGACAGTTAAGAGTATCTGTGAAGGTATTTTGAGTGAAGTTGAATGCCCGATATCTGGATGTATATCGATTTAAGTCTGGTATCTGTAGAGGCCCTGTTCAGTCTGTACTGGGTGGTGTTAGGCCTTGTTGATTGTTCTTTTAGAGTCAAGGTGTGAATTGGATTTGTGGGCTGAACAAAGGTTCCAGGCAGCTATCTCAGTGTCTGCGCATTTTCCCCAGAACATAGCCTAGCTGTTTTTTTTTACTTTTAAAAGCCCAGGGTTTTGTTTCCGTATTTCAGGTGATTGCTCAATCCTACACCCCACCAAACCGCCACCTTCATTCCAGATCCCCCACCTCTCACCGACACCATCACCAAACCAGCATTAATATTACTCTCAATGCTCCCCTGGAATTTATCTTCAGATTAGTAGGCCGGTAGTCATCATTCGATGCCTGAGCCCCCTGTGGAGGCACGCTTGCCACTGGTAACTCATGTAAAAAGTAATGAACCTCAAGCAGCAACCTCAAGTGTGGGTAAGGAGATATGCTACCTCTCCCATGGTGGTCATGGACCCAAACAATAAAGAGCCATAATTAATTTCCATCGCTGAAAATGCAGCAATTGCAATGTGTTTTTCTTGATTATAGATGGTGGTTTATTCTAAAAATGAATACTGCAGATTAGATTGAGAAAACTTGATAGAGAATTTTGCATTCCTCAATGCTGGCCAATGATTTGCTTACATGTACATTCTTGGATATCCAGAAGGAATATCAGCAGCAAAGACAGAGCAAGTGGAAGGAATCATGAATGAAACAGTGAAGATACCTTGTCATGCCCAAAGCACTCAGGGAGTGCCAGATAGCGGCAGATAGCCAGTGCATCATTTGGAAAAGTGGTAGGGATATCTTCCTAATTTCAGTTAAAAGGATTTGTTCAGTGAAATTTATGGTGTGGGGATCGTCATCACTCATATTTCTTGTACAAACTTTCACTCTTCACCTCGTTAATTCTGTAATTAGGCTGTTAAAGATCTTTCTTGGGGAATTGCACATTTGGAGAGGCAGAAGTACTTGCCAGTGCTGTGACCTTCTAGCAGTCATCCCACTGCTGCCACAGCTAATGTTAGGCTGCACAATGCTTCCTGATGCTGCAAACCAGGAATGATCCCTCACACTGTGCTGCTCCACACTCTACATTCAAAACATGGAGCATGGAGCAGAGGAAAGGAAAGCTCATACCCACTTCATGGGCATGCAGTTGGAGGTGCTGCTATACAAAGAGGTGGGGAGAAGGCAGTTCTTTATCATGTGCACCACCAACCACGAAAGGCCATGCAACCAGACCGAGCCAACTTGGACCCAAAATGCAGCTCAGGTCAGTGCTGTGTCTCAGGTGTTAAGGGATGTCCAGCAGTGCAGGAAGAAAGTCAATGATCATATGCATTCTGAAAAGGTAAGAAACACCATCTTCTCTCTTCAAATTCACAGAGCTGCCAGTCCTCTAACTCTGCCAATTCATATACCTCTCACAAAAGCTGAAGGACCACAACTCTGATTATTGCATGCATCATGTCCATTCAACAGGCCTCCCCCATCTCCTGCAAAAACATGGCTAAGGGAGAGACAGGCCTGGTAGCTCAATGTTCAAGGGCATAGATGCTATAAGAAGGATCGAAGGGGAGGCAAGAGAGGAGGGAGAGTGGCGGTTTTGATCAGAGAAAACATTATGGCAGTACTTAGGATATTCCTGGAGGACCATCTATTGAAGTTACACGGGATGGAACTGAGAAATAAGAGGGGTTGCTTGATGGTATTGTAATGTAGGTCCCCCAGTAGTCACTGGGAAATTGCAGATAGGTAGAAGAATAATAGGGCTGTAATAGTCGGGGATTTTAACTTCACAAACACGGACTGGGGACTGCCCTGTGTTCAGGGCTTGGATAGTGAGAAATTTGTTAAGTATGTCAAGAAAACTTTCTCAATCAATATGTAGATAGCCCTACTATAGAAGGGGCAAAACTCAACCTTATCTTAAGAAATAAGGCAAGGCAAGTGACTAAGGTGTTCGTGGGGGAGCATTTTGGGACTAGTCTCCATAATTATATGAGTCTTAAAATATTCATGGAAATGGATAGGTTTAGTTCACAAGTTAAAGTTCTAAATTGGGGCAAGGTCAATTTTGATAGTATTAGACAGGAACTTTCAAAAGTTGATTAAGGGTGACTGTTCACTGGTAAAGTGATGCCAGGCAAGTGGGAAGCTTTCAAAAGCTGGATAATACGAGTTCAAGGACAGCATGTTCCTGCTCATATGAAGGACAGGACAGTGCCAGACACCCTCAATTCCACCTCCACCTCTGAGGAGGAAGCCATCAAACCCTCAATCCATGCTTCACCTCCAAATGCCACCAGCTCATGGAATACCTGCT
Organism: Ginglymostoma cirratum; assembly: GCA_024137785.1. Lineage (NCBI taxonomy): Eukaryota > Metazoa > Chordata > Chondrichthyes > Orectolobiformes > Ginglymostomatidae > Ginglymostoma > Ginglymostoma cirratum. The sequence goes on from JAHRHZ010000217.1 coordinate 6,370,441, forward strand.
GACGTGAAATTTTGTCTAGATTGGATTTGGGAGCACAATCTGATGAGCATATCACTAACACCTGTCTACAAATGGTTGAAGAAGAAAGACCCTTGTTTTACAGAGTGATAGAGTCATAGCCATACAGCATAGAAACAGACATTTCAGTCCAACTTGTCCATGCTAACCAAGTTTCCCAATGTAAACTAGCCCCACTTTCCTGCATTTGGCCCATATCCCTCTAAACCTTTCCTATTCATGTACCTGTCCAAATGTCTTTTAAATGTTCTAACTGTACCTGGATGTGTCATTTAGTCTGGCAATTCATTCCACATACGAGCCACCCTTTGTATGAAAAAGCTACCCCTCAGGTCCCTTTTGAATCTTTCTCCTCTTACCTTACAAATATGACCCCTAGTTTTGAACTCCACTAGAGAAAAGACCTTTGCTATTCACTTTATCTTTGCCCTCATGATTTTATAAACCGCTACAAGCCTATCCAGCCTCTCCTTTTAACTCAAAACTTCCAGTCCAGGAACATCCTAGTAAGTCTTTTCTGAACCATTCCCAGTTTATGGCTGTCAAAAGACTGCTGGAGACCAGGTAGCTTATCAGCCCCTGGATGATCAGAAGATGATCCCATCGGCCATTGACAATTTTATCAAACTGCCCAGATAGGCAAAGTAACAGCAAGCATCCTTGGATGGAAAGATGGATGAGTCTAACCAATCTTATCAGTTCCATGATGGCTTTGACACATGTACATACATGTGGCTACTTCCCTGGACAGATTGATGATCACCACAGAATTCTCAGAAACCAGAACGACAAGATTAATTATGGAGCAGCTTCCTCTGAATTAGAATTAGAAATAGATCTTAGTGTCACATGCACTCGAGTACGGGGATACGTGTATACAAAGTCACCATTTCCTGGGCCATATTAGGTACAAATGTTCGTACGTAAAATCTTAGGTATTAATTAGAAAAATAAAGAAATAACGTTAGGAGGTTTGGATTACAGTCCTCCTAGAGCAGAGAAGAGAGAATAAATGTTAAAAGCAGACGGAGTAGACAATTTCATGCTGGGCTTCAACTCAGGTCCGTGCTGGTCTTCACATTGAGGCTGAGAGTCCTCACTTGAGGCTGGGAGTCTGTGCTGGTCTTCACATTGAGGCTGAGAGTCCTCACTGGGCTTCACATTGAGGCTGGGAGTCCGTGCTGGTCTTCACATTGAGGCTGAGAGTCCTCACTGGGCTTCACATTGAGGCTGAGAGTCCTCACTGGGCTTCACATTGAGGCCGGGAGTTTGTGCTGGTCC
>JAHRHZ010000217.1:6387528-6407094 GCA_024137785.1 Ginglymostoma cirratum
AGCATCATAGGAGCAGGAAAACTTGACGTTTCGGGCCTAAACCCGAAGGGGTTCCTATGATGCTGCTTGACCTGCTGTGTTCATCCAGCCCCACGCTTGTTATCTCGGATTCTCCAGCATCTGCAGTACCTTTTATCTCTGATACAATTTTACTCCTTCAATTCCACCCTTCTTCTCTGTTGGGAAGGCATGTCCTCCAGCCAGTGGTGAAGAGAGGTTTTCAAGTGTTCAGTAATTAGCCAGTTATGAGCCTGAGTTGCTGGTGAGTGCCCAGTGGACCTTCTCACCCTGACCTTAATTGCTGAGGTGACGAGAAGTGGATAAGTATATTTCCAAGGTCAACATGTCCAACTATTTATCCTCCTCACCACCTTCAGTGAGGAAAAATTGTGCCCAAAGTAAATGATGAATTCCTTCAGCAAAGCTCTTGAATACTTTATGCTTCTTCTATAAAGTTCTTCTAAGATATATGTAGTTCATTCAATTCAACAAAGGAGAGCGTTTATTCGTCCAAGCCGCCTGCAGAATCCTCAAAACACAGAGATAATTTCAAGAGGTCAAAATGAATCTTTCCTTAATCTGTCTCAGACTGAAGTGATTGCATTTTCCGTTCTTTCCTTTCCGATTCGTGAGCAAGCAACATCTCTGTTTTTGTTCTCTTGTTCATAGAATTTCAATCACATGCACACAAACTGGGCCAATGCTTCCAAATTCAGATTAAGAATGATTTTATTCTTGCGCCTTAATTTCCCTTTGGAGTTGATCTGTCTCCTGCATTTTTAGTTCTTTCTTCTTATGCAATGTTTTGTAGTACTCACAGCATTGATGCCCCCAGTGTCAATGATTTCAAGAAATAATTAGATCTGCTTCAGTAGAGACAAGAAGGGATTAAGGATTGTGGTGTGAAAGTGGGGTGGAAATGAAATTGCTGAGAAAGAGCCCGTACCAAAAATACGCTGTCAGTTCTTATGCCAAATGTACCCTGACCTACTGAAAATTTCCAGTGTTTTCTGTTTTGTTCCACTGGAGATCAGTATGTTTTAGATGGTTTCAGATTATCTTCATAAAATAGTAATCTCTGATTCATTGTTGGATGGAGTCACATTAAATCCTTAAGTGCATTAATAACTTTTATCGAGTGCAGGATTGCGCAAGTTGAATTTTCACCTTCGTATCATGACAGAATTTCAATGTATAAATTAAGGCTGACACAATGGTTTACGAGAAATCAGGATCAAAGAATCTGCCAACTGGCAGTTGACAGGTCCAGCTGCTGGTTCTGGCTGTTAAACGTCCTAAGAAAGCTCAGTGTTTCCCCACAAAGCAGCCACCATTTTTGTCAAAGTAAATTTTGTGGTAATTCCTTGAATGTAAAGTGGCGGTGATCTTTCTCAATGTAGCCAGCTAAGTTAGTGGAGGATTTTCTAGTTTAAAGTAAAAATTCAAATGATAATTGTATTACAATGCAAATCAATGTAGCCAAATGAAGGAACAGCCAATATGAGGGTGGTAGGTGGCACAGCAGTTAGCACTGCTGCCTCACAGTGCCAAGGGCCCAGATTTGATTCTACCCTTGGGTGACTGTCGGCGCAGGCCCCGTCAGGGAGCTCTGGTTTCCTCCCCACTATCCAAAGATGTGCAGGTTAGGTGGATTGGACATGCTAAATTGCCCAGGGACGTGCAGGCTAAGTGGATTAGCCACAGGAAATGCATGGTTACGGGGATAAGGGTGGGTCTGGGCGCGATGCTCTTTGCGGTGTTGGTATGGATTTAATGGGCTGAATGGTCTGCTTCCACACTGTAGGGATGCTATGATTTAACTTTTCCATAACACTTCATTTCACGTGTATCAGAACCAATAGAATTTAAACATGAATAAGAAGGTAACTTATACTTCAAATAAAAAAGTAGTTTTCACTTTAAACAGTCAATGCAGCAAAACTATGTCTTACACACCTGAAAATTTTTCCCTTCAGCACGTATGGCTAATTTCCACAATATGCTGCTCTCTGCTTACTCAGGGTAGATCAGGAGTTCTATATGACAGTGGCCTTCATCTCAGAGATTCATGGGATAATTATAATCAGCAAGATACCTTTCTGTGAACAGAAATTGCTGAAGAAAATTCAGAACTGAAGAAGGAAACTGGACTCAAAACAGTAACTTTGCTTTCTCTGCACTGAATGTTGACAGATCTGCTGAGTTTCTCCAGCGATTTCTGTTTTTCTTTCACATTTCCAGCATCTGCAGTTTGTTGTTTTATTTTATGTTTCTATGAACCTGTTCTGCCTCCTTTGAACCATTACAATCCTAATGATGGAGCTCTCCAGAGTTCTCTTCCAATCAACCATTGTTCATGGTTTGGCAGAGGATTGTAAAACGCCCAGCTCGTTAGCATCTCCAAGATATCCACACAATCTTCCAGGGCTTAATCATTTTTACCCTCCAAAAGTGCCTGTGTCTGTGTACTGATTAACTTCTGCCTCCAGTTCCTCTTCTTGTCTGTCTATCACAGGCTTTTGGATTTTTACATTGTTCCATTGGTTGTCAGGTCAAGGCTCACCATGTCACATTGACAAATGTTTATTATAATTCAAGAAAATTACAAATGATCCCTTTATCACTGATGTGATTTCTTAAATATCCTTTTAAAATGTCCTTCAAAACAATACAGATTCGATAGACAGTAAAGGAATTAAAACTTTCCCTTACTATACTGGTTTCAGATCAAAGTGCGCATATATTTATGTATATACATAGAAAGAGAGAGGTTTAAAATATATCAGGATATTCTTACTTCATTTTATATACTCCACATCGAACGTTCAAGTTATTATTTACATCCAGTTTACTAATTCAAATGCATACATTTGTTCTATTATTAGGGTCTGAAATTTCCTGCTCCTGTGGGAGCAAGGAAATTAAGGGAGTCAAACAGAATGACTTTACAAGGCTTTCCTGTCACTTGAGAGGCACTTTTGTGAACTCACATGGCATTTGTGGTTGTTGCAGACTGGTCCCTTGTTGTATATTGGAGATTACCAGATTGGTGAAGCCCATAAGGGGTGGTGCCATAAGAGTCAGAGGTACCAGGTTCCAAGACAACGCCTTTGGCCAGAAAGGGATCTCTTACCTTCTCAACCCTGTCCCTCACCCGAGGTCTCTGTGAGCCTCATGTTAAACTCAACACCGACCATTTTTCTTCAATGAAGGAGCAGACTATGGTGGTCTGGGAACATGGCAACTTTCACTTTCACTACTGACTCCAGAAGGGTTCCTGTTCCGCTCCAAAAAGCCTATCAGTTTCATCCTCAGAATTATTACTAAATTTCGCACATTTATGGGTGCCTGGATGTTGAGAGCTTGCATGCCATGCTTAACAGATCATGAAGCACAGCAATGCATAATTAATAAGCAGGAAGATTGTGCCATCAATCCTATTAAGAGCAAGTGCAGGTCCAGATTCTCCATTTGGTCCCAATGTCAAGGTTCTGAATTCCATGTCACATCCCCCATGTATGTCTCCTTTACCTTGATCAATGGTAAAATAGAATCAATTAGAACATATCTTAGACCTAGAGATAGTAGGAACTGTAGATGCTGGAGAATCTGAGATAACAAGGTGTAGAGCTGGATGAACACAGCAGGCCAAGCAGCATCAGAGGAGCAGGAAGGCTGACATTTCAGGCCTAGACCCTTAGACCTAGTTTTCTTGTCACCGCTAGACAGTTCTTCTGGTAAAAGTCAATCATATGTGGCATGGCAGCCAGAAAAGTAATTGACACAATACCAATTGATGGGATGGCATTTTTTTTTTATTGTTGGCAGATGTAGTTTATCTGCAGAGGATTCAAATGGACATTGCTGGTGTGCTTGGTAATTTATTTGCCAGGCTTTCTCTGGTAGAAAATTTACAATCAAATGCCTGTTGGCTGGAAGGCGATGCAGTCTGGTGATAAGACAGTCTTGCATCTTGAGGCTCTGGCCTCTAAGGCCCATGCAATTACCCATGTTTGATAGTGGCTTGGCATTACTACAACAGCAGCCATTAACGATGTGTCATTATAGGTCACGGTCAATAAATACTATGGTCAATAAATGCAATGTAATTACTATTATCATGTCTGTGTATTTCTGGGAACTGGAAGGAAAGCATGCGTCTTAGATACAAGCAATATTGTGCTACTGTAGGTTCAAACTCAGAACTGTCGCCAAGAGCGTGATAATTTAATATGTGGAGATTAGATTCTGCTTATCCATTATGTAGAAGGCATTGTGTCTGTAGATGTGCTTAGTAACAACAATGCAAGCTTCCTAAGCATTTTCAGAAACCCATCATGAAACTGTAGAAAATACAAATGATAACAAGGACAAGCTGAAAAAAATGTTCAACTTTACTTTTGACCACTTTGCATTACTTGGATTCCACATCTAACATTGCATTTCCCGTTAACATTCATGTATAAAAATGACAGATTTCTAATATTTGAAGGTGATAATTTAGTGCACTGCTGGGGAAATTATCCTTTTAGTTCTCAGAATTAAATGAAACTTCCTGCTTTACTTTTTCTTTCAAAAATGACACCAAAAAACAAAACTATCTGCAAGGATTGAACTTAATAATATAAGAAACAGGAGCAGAGTTAGAGTATACTCCTCTTGAGCTTCACGTTTGAACAAGATCAGAGCTGATCTCTTCTTGCAACTCCAATTTCTAATACCATCTGTACTACCCTTGATTCTTGTTGTGTCCAAAACAAAATGAACCACAGGAGTGTTTGGACAATATTTTGGACTCATTTTTATCTGCAGATTTTTATATAATTGCAACTCTTAAAGTTAACCAGTAATTGTGGAAACAAATTTACAAGTTTGTTGTATGTCGGATCTCATTACTCCATATAGTAATGGGGCCATTATATTAGCTTTGGCTTTTTATCTGGGAAAATATTTTACAGTCAAGTATTCGTGCTGGAAATTAAAATCACTTGGCAATGTACTAGTAGAGATGTTCATTAGAATAGCAATTTTTCGACAGGAAGTAATGAGAAGTCTTCTCAAATGAAAACAAGATCTGAGATTCCATTATATGGTCCAGCCAGACGTGATGTCGAACATCTGTCATATCCATTCATGTCTGTGCCCTTCAAACAAGCTGAGATGCCTAAAGGAAAAAGAAAGCAAAGAAACAAACTAAAGTATGATTTTGTGATCATTACCATCACAACTGGGTAAGGACAAGTGCGGTAAGGTACAACAGGACGCAGGTAGGGGATGGTGAGTGGGGAAGGGATCTGTTTTAGTTAGCAACAAGGTGTCATTGCCCATTGGTCACGTTTCTGTCAAGAAACCATCGAAACAATTGTCCTCAATAAGCTTAAGGGTTGCCAGAGCTTCATTCGTGAGAAGACAGACATTTGAGAGAAAGATATGAAGAGTGGTGGTGAGAGCTAATCCACTTGCAAAGGGCTTGGCATCAGCATTGAGAAGGGTGCAGTCAGAAGTGAGGAGATTGGGAAGGTCAGACATCGGTTGGCATGCTTTGGAGTTAATAATAAAGTGGGGTATGACTTCTTGTTGTTGCTGCACATAATGCCTTGATGAGTCCTTCAGAAAATACCACCAGAGACACAGACAGCAATTATAGACCTATAAAGAGCCAAGGCTGAGAGTGTTGTGGGAGGGTTGGAACATCGGAGAACACTGAAGAGATGAGGTTGAGAATAAGGAAAGCATGCTATATTTCCAGAGGGAAGAAATAGCAGGAGATAAGGATCTTGGAGAGAGAGAAAACAAAACTAAAAAAGCATGAGGAAAAGAACAAAGTTGAAATGGAAGTGATGAATTTGAGTCCAGAATAGCAGCCAAAGTCTTTCCAAGATAAAGCACGTAGAAAATTAAATTAAATAGCCTTGATTAAGCGGCATTAATTAGGATGCATATATCCTACTGGTGACTCATGAGTAGAGAAGAGAAATTGTGAATGAACATAGAGTTAAATTCTTAAGTTCCATAGTGAGTCCAATCTGATTTAGTTAAGTAGAGTCAGTGCACGGCATTGACAAACTGTTGTCCAAGTTTGGATGGAGATATTGGTACTAAGTGATGTCAATATCTAATTGAAGGCTTCAGCATGAGAAGTTACACTGAAAGGGGAATTCCTGTCAGAATGAAAATTCAAAAGGAGTGCAGAATCAGTAATTGGGCAGAAAACCCATGATAAATTAGGAGATCATCATCATTCTTCAATTCTGAAGACCATAGAGTCTGGAATAGAATAAGCTATACATTACAATTCATTTCACAAAGGACATTCAAATCTTTCATGATTATAAATGTATTGATAGTAACAAATGGGAGCAAAGATTTTTGAGGATTCTCACTTGTGTTTTAAGTAAACTTATTGATGCCATTTTGGATGGGAGAAAGAAATAGCAGAGTTTGGCATCACTACTATGGTGTTTCTGTCATCTGAAGTGATAACCCTCAAAGTAAGTAGCACAATTGTGTGGTATGAGAAATGCTTACGTGTAGCAAGCATTGGTTTTTGAAACTTAAAATATGCCATTTTAAGACAGGTTTAATATCCACAGTCACGAACATTTCTTTCTCTGTCTTACATCAAGCCCATGTTTAGGCGATATTTCAGTTATTTTTATCAATGTGCAGAGTAATGTAAACTGATTATTGACAAACTATAATAATGCTAGACAATGACACTGCAGCCAGCTTAGCACATAAATATTGTAAATATACTTCTGAAGATATCTTATGGTATTTTGGCCAATATTGTCATCAGGTTTTGAAAACTAATGGTTCTATCATAGGAAAAAAAAACAAAATACCGGGGAGAGAGAGAGATAACAAGGTGTAGAGTGGATGAACACAGCAGGCCAAGCAGCATCAGAGGAGCAGGAAGGCTGACGTTTCGGGTCGAGACCCTTCTTCAGAAATTTCTGAAGAAGGTTCTAGGCCCAAAACATCAGCCTTCCTACTCCTCTGATGCTGCTTGGCCTGCTGTGTTCATCCAGCTCTACACCTTGTTAACTCAGATTCTCCAGCATCTGCAGTTCCCACTAACTTGAAAATACTGGGGATGCTGGAGAAACTCAGCAAGTCTGGTAGCATCTGTGGAGAAAGACAAAGAGCGTTGATATTTTGAGTCTGTTATGATTCTTATCGTGGACCAGACCAAACCACCTCAAAATATATTGATAGTCTGGACCCTAACTTTTCCTTATTTTGAAGGTGAGTGGAAAGTGTTGTGTTCCAGATGCAGTTTGATTGGTAAAACTACTTAACTTTAAGCAAAGGACACTTTATGTCTGCACTACAATCTAAATAAACAAAATAAAAATAAAAATAAAAGAATTGTCTCAACTATAACTCTATCAAAATGCTTAACAAAATAATATATATAAACTACTACTAATTAACTGTTCCAATAAAGTAACATCCCATAAACACACCCTTGGCAAAAGCAAATCCAGTAAAATAGATTGGCTTATATACAATTCTAGCAGCAGGAGGAGAAGCCCAGCTTTTAGCTCTAGCAGAGAGAGGAATAAGAGCTTCCACATCCAGCTTCAAGATCCCAGTAACTGCAGAAAGCCAAAACGAGAAGTCCTGATTCTTTGGGAGTTCACCCCACCCATTCATGCTGCTTCTATTGTTTCAACATTACAAGAAAGGCCTCACAGGCTGTTTACTTTATTGGCTTTGAGCAGACTGATTGTTACCTCTGTCCCAATCTTTCTTCACAAAAACAAAAGCCAGGACAAAATCCATGTCTTAAAACCATAGATAACAAGGTGTAGAGCTGGATGAACACAGCAGGCCAAGCAGCATCAGAGGAGCAGGAAGGCTGACGTTTCAGGCCTAGACCCTTCTGCTTTAGGATCTAGACTTGATGATCAAGACAACATTTCAAAAGTTGCAGAGTATAAATAGAATGTTTAACCGTGGAGAGCTTTGGACATGACTTCACGAGAATATAGTGAATAGTTTGGTCTGTTTAAGGTATGATGAAAGTTAATGCAGAGAAACTTGAGAAGATACATTTAGAGAGAATGTGTTATAAAGAGAAAGGGGACAAAGTTTATTTATTGTGTTTAAATGCTTTGATGCAATCTTGGTAGAAGTGGCCAACCCAGCACCAAAAATATGAAAATGTTCCCTTCCTTTCCTTGATTTCACTATTTTCATTTCTGAGGATAAACCGTCCACCAATACCCATTACAAACCCACTGTCTCCCACAGTTACCTTGACTACACTTCCTCATGCCTTATACCCAACAAGGATTCCATTCCATTCCCCCAGTTTTCTGTTTCCATCACATCTGATCTAATGATGCTGCCTTCCAGCGGGCTTCCTCGAACACAACCTCGTTTTTCCCCAACCAAGGGTTTTCCCATTATGGTTGACAGGGCTTTCAGCCATTTCTGACACATCTCCCGTACTTCTGCCCTCACCTCTAGCCCTCCTTACCAGAACAATGGAAGGGGTTCCCCTTTCTACTCCACCAGTCTCCACAATCAATGGATCATTCCCTGCTATTTCCATTCCTCCAGGAGGATGCCACTATCAGTCTTATCTTCTCTTCCCCTCCACTGTTATCATTCCATGAGACTCTTCCTTCCAAGATACCCTGATCCACTCCTCCATCACGCCTAACGCTTCCTCACTCCCCCATATGTGATGATGATGTAGCTTAAAAACGTTATTTTGTCCTTTTTCTTGAAGAGAGGTTGTAAGGCAAAGGTGGCAAGCAATCTACCAAAATCACTTCAGTAAGTATTTTGTGAGGCCTTAATTTTTTTTAAAAGTTGGAACAATGGAGGCAGCCTAGATGGGTGTGGCCATGTCTCACTGTCCAAGATTTCTAGGTTTATTTTTTAGTTTTTAAGATCAGCTTTGAGCAGTTGTTGTTGTCGGCCTGAAAAAGTAGAAGCTATTTTTTTCTCTCTCTCAGTTACAGCTAGAAGCTGGGGTTTCCCCCTGCTGCATCACCTGTGAGAAAAATCTATTTTTCTGAATTTTCCTTTTTGCCAAAGGCTGTGTTTTTAGGATGTTAAGATATTGGAACAGTTAATTAGTAATAGTTACTGTATCTAGTATTCAGTCAAGTTTTCCAATAGAGTTGAGTTATTCAAAATTCTCTCTTTTATTAAATTTTAGCTATATGTTCAAATAAATTGTGTATTTGCTTAATGTCGAATAGTTTCGACCATTTGCATTGCATCTGGAACACGGCACTTCATGTTTGCCTTTAAAATAAGAAAAAGTTAGCATGTAGGCTAACTTCCTAAAATATTTTGAGGGGGTTGTGTTTGGTCCATAACACATTGCACCTTCCCATACAAGTGCATAGGATGTAACACTTGCCCATTTTCCTCTTCCCTCCTCACAGTCCAAGGCCCCACTCATCCTTTCCAGTTGAAGCAGCATTTTACTTGCACATTTCAATATAGTCTATTGTATTCGCTGCTCACAATGGGGTGTCCTTTACGTTGGCAAGACAAATAGCAGACAGGGGGATTGCTTTTCAGAACATCTCTGGTCCATCTCTATGAATGACCCTGACTTTCCAATTGTTGCCATTTCAATAAACTCTATTGCTGTTATGCTAACATTTCTGTCCTGGACCTGCTTTAATGTTCCAATGAAGCACAACACAAATTACACAAATAGCACCTCATTTTTACCCTTTGGCACTTTACAGCCTCTAGGTCTCAATATTGAATTTCATATCTTCAAAAACTGACTGCAGTATGTATGCTCCCCATGTTTCTTTCATTCTCTCCCCACTTCCACACTGTATCCTTGTCATGTTTTGTCTTGTCTACGTTTCCCTCGATAGGAAGGACCCATTGTCTCTCACACCTAAAATTACAACTGTTTTACATCTTTCTTTCCTTCACTACCATTAACAATGACTTTGTTTTTTGCACTGGGCAGCTACACTATCTTTTTTCTTGGTCATCTAACATTATCTAATGAAGGGGCAACACTTCGAAAGCCTGTGATTTCAAATAAACCTGTTGGACCATAACCTGGTGTCATCTGACTTCTGACCTTCTCTCTTGTTCCTCATCTGCAAAACATGTATCCCTCAAATACTGCAAAGTTTACCATATGGTTCTATACAATCATTATAATTTCTTAATTTATTTACACCAATGTAAATATACGTGTTATTTAATTGAATTACTACATGAAATATTAACAGTTGATTCAATTTCGAGTCAATTTTTTTTCAAATGCTGCAATCTACCACAATGTCCGAGAAGTTAGTTGAGGGTGTGAGTAAGAAGGCTCTGTGCCAGTAAGTAGTAGTTTATAAAGTCATGAGGGGCACGGATAGGGTGAATAGAGAAGGTCTTTTCCCTGAGGTGGGGGAGTCTAAAATTAGAGCGCATAGGTTTACAGTGAGATGGGAAAGATTTAAAAGGGACATAAGGAGCAACTTTTTTCATGCAGAGGTATGGGAAGTGTGTGGAATGAGCTGCCAGAGAAAGTGGTGAGGGCTGGGACAACTATTACATTTAAAAAGCATTTGCATGAGTATATGAATCAGAAGGATTTAGAGGGTTATGGGTCAATGCTGGCAAATGAGACTAGATTTATTTAGGGTATTGGTCGGCATGAACAACTTTGACCCAAGGATCTGTTTCCACGCTGTACAGCTCCATAACACTATGACTCTAAATAATTGAAAGCAATTTCTGGCAACATGTAAAACTCTCTCTCTTTGACAGCGTGTTGCACTATTGAAATTGCCATCAATATGGTGGTGCCTGCTCTGTCAAATGGATTTGAATGATCCCTTCTTACTATTTCAATAAAAGCATAAAACTTCTCTCTGTTATCTTGGCCCATATTTATTATTCAATTAACATCACTGAAACAAATGATGTATCCAGTATCTCATGATGTTTATGGAATCTTGCTGTGCGCAAATTGGCTACCACATTACCTTTGTTATACAAGCGACTACATTTATAAAGTAGATAATTGACTGAAACTCACATTTTTGGAAATCTGGAGGATTTAAATGTGCAATCTAAGTTGAAATTACTTTTTCTTCCTTTTCCAAATATAGCAGACTTTCAATCCATCTGCTTAAGTTTGAATTTTGTTTCATCAAAATAAAACCAGACAAGTAGTCAGTTCTGTCTCACAGAACAATTAGCAATAGAGCTAAATAAAGAAAAGAACTCAATTAAATCATACAATTCCAGTAAAGAGCATTTCCATGGATCAATTTTGTTTTTGCCAGTCAAAATTGGCCCAGGTTCTAGACGATTGAGTGCCTTCAACCATTCTTTCATTTTGTAAGTCACTCTCAAGCAATAGTTGATCGCATAAATGTGAACTTAGTCATTCCTTTTAAGTTTTTATTCTGTATTGATGTTCTGGATTCTATTAAACTTATCTCTAAGGAGCCTTACACAAGTTTAAATCAAACCAACATATAAGTTAATCACATATTATAATTCAAGTTCATCATCCATGCCAAAAGGTCTTAAATGTTAATTGCGCTGATGCATTACGCTGACCAACGCGCAAGGAACAATGGACGTAATGCTTGAGATAAATGACTAAGCACAGAAGAAAAGCCTCAAAATCTAATGTTAGAAATATTTGCAGTCAAAGCACATCAGTAATGATTGGTCCTTGCAAATTTCCACCCCCGCAGTTTTTGAGTGATTACTACATTAGAGGATGTAAACATTTTCTTACCTTTTAACTGAGGCACTCCTTTGTCCTTTGTAAGAGGAATGTAATAAATAAAAGCTAAATGCCTCACTAATACTCCATTACGTAATGACATTTTTTCAATCTGTTCTCCTTGTGTGTACTGATTCTGTAGCTATTTACCTAACATAGCCTTGAATTGCTTCTTTTGTTTTATAAGTATTTGAAAGTCTACGTTGAGAATGTTGCCAAAGACTAAAAGCTAACTCAAGCAAGCAATAGCTCAAGTTTCTTCAAGCATTATCTTCTACAAGTAAAATGGAAGGGTAAAATTCAGGCTTCTACTTTGCAAAACAGTACCAGGTGAGTTGGGAATAATGGGATGAATCATACTTTCTTTGGCTAAGTGTCAGTTTTATTATTTCTTAGAAGATATCTCTCCACAGGGCTGAGCAGATCTGTCACTGTATCACAGATTTATAGAATCATAGTAGCTTACCAAATGTACTTCATTAATCACCTACCCTACCTCATTGGAGCCCCTCTCTCCCAATTCTAACATCATCCCACAACCCATCATTCCTGGAAGAACTCACCACTACAGGGATATCCTAAAATTGACTGGCAGCCCTGGTGCCAACTTCAGCTTTAAAAGGTCCATTCTGCACCTGAGCAAACACTGTTAGTCTGGAGCTACACTGCACATTTTCTGACAATGGTGTTGGACATGGCAGAAAAGGGCAAATTGGCACCCTACTTGGCCGGCAGGGCGTATTGTTACAATATGAAGGACAGAACCTTCCCAGGCCCTGAATGATGTGGGTTATGGTGAGAAATTTGGGACAATTCTGTGAGATGTCAAACAAAATCTTTCTCCACGTCAAAACCAGCAAGTTGCATTTCCCAAACACGTCCTGGACATGAAGATAAGATTGTCATGCATGAACAGCAAGAGGCCTATTACTGGGAATCATCACTCATCATGACTTAATCTTGCCTCATTGAAAGCATTCTCCTATTCTACCACTCACTGTCAGAAACTAGAGACTGAGAATTCTCTTCATGAATGTCAGCGTAAGTGACTCCAGTTCACTGTCTACCCCTCCTGGTTTCCATGCTGGATACCTGACATCAACATCTAAGGGTACACTCCATGTGTATGCACCTCACAGTCACAGGCACTGCCACTTGACATGTACCAGCCTCTGCAATCATCAGGGCATATCTCCAATTCACATAAAATGTGCATTTGCTCTTCACTGCTGCAAGTGGACCACACTGCCACCTTTTATTGCAATACCAGGACGCTTTGTCTGCAGGGATTGGCATCCAGCTCATGGAACATGATCTATCTTGGAGCTACTTGCTTACTCTCCTGGTGCCCACACATCTTGCACCCATCTGGATGCTAACAGCATTCAAATCTTGCTTTACCTTGCTTTTTAGTGCTTTGCCTCCTCAGTCACATTTTTAAATGCTTACAGTACTTCTGCCTTTGCTTGTAGTTTTGTGCAGACACAAAGCTAGGCAGCTTGTCTTACTTGCCAGCAGTTATCAACGGGGTGGACATTTTTGCTGAATAACACAGTGCTAAAACAATCTCATACTTGCACCTTATGACAGCCATGAATGCGCCAAACACACTGCATATGCTACAAGAAAAAAACATGTCTCAAAGTCTAAGGGGAGTAGATATTACTAAGCTGGAAAGGGCTCAGAAAAGATTTACCAGAATGTTGCCTGGAATGGAGGGTTGAGCCGTAAGGAGAGGCTGGATTGTCTTGGGCCTTTTTCACTGGAGTGTAGCAGGTTGAGGGGTGGCCTTGTAGACATTTATTAAATCCTGAGGGATAAAGATAAGGTGAATGGCAAGAGTCTTTTCCCTACGGCGGGGGATTTCAAGATTAGGGGGCATATTTTTAATTTGAGAAGAGAAAAATTTTAAAGAAAGACATGTGGAGCAATTTTTTTATACAGAGGGTGGTTCACGTGGGGAATGAATTTCTAGAGAAAGTGGCAGATGTGGGTACAGTTACAACATTTAAAAGACATTTACATAAGTTCATGAATAAGAAATGTTTGGAGGGGTATGGGTCAAGTACAGGCATGTGGGACTAGTTTAGTTTGGGATTGTGGTCGGCATGGGCTGGGTGGACCAAAGGGCCTGTTTCTGTGTCATATGACTCGATGGCTCTAGTTCTTTATCAAATCCAGGGACACAGACTTCAGTCAGTGGGTCCCAGCACAGTAAGTCAAAGGCAGCCTCCAATATCAGTCCAGGGGATTGGGACAGTCAGTTCGCAATCAGGGTCAGGAGATGCATAACTTTGCAGTCTGGGCAGTCGGTCACAGCCATCGCTCTGGGTCCAATGCAACCAACCTGATGAATTGTAGAAACACAGTTAGGAGACTGTAAAAGTATTGGTTAGGGTTCTGGCCACTCTGGCTGGGGCTGTCTGGCTAATTCATTCAAGGAGATGCGGGGGTCTATCCACTAGAAGACAATGGTGCGGTTATCAGAGGTCACTGTTATAGTAGGAAGACCACTATTTTGTGTACGTTACTATTTTTAATATATACACAAAGACGCATGAGGTTTCACTATCCACATTTAATTCAGGTTTCTAATAGATGAATTAATTCAGCTGCCAAAGTGAGTATTGTTGTATCATGATTGTGGATGGAATTACCAAACCAATTGAAGGAGACTTCTGAAGTCAATACATTTGGCACATAACAATCAACATTGCTGTATTGTTATTAAATCAAAAGTCCAGCAGGCTCATTAATGTCTTTCAGGAAAAGGAATATATTGTCTTTATGAGGGTACAGCCTTTGAGGTTCCTGTGACTTTTCAAAAGAGCTTAGTTATAAAAATACTGCAACAAACAGAACAACAACACTACAAGATGTATTGGCAAAAAAACTTCGTTTGAAATCAGGGTGCAGTTCAGGGAGCTTGGTTCCAAGCATTTATCAACACACAGGATTATTCTGAAGAATGGCTGGAGTGTTTGTCAGTTTGTGTAATAGTCTATTTTAATATGCTCAGAAAATCCTGTAACATACATAGGAACCCAACTGTAATTTTGTTGGGGGAGTTTCAAATGAATGACTGGAAACCTTTCAATTTCATTTTTGTGTGGTCATGAGGGAAATGAAGATCCCTTTGACGTTACTGATGACAAGGCTTGCTCCCTCTGGTTAGTTCCTCTCCCCTTCCCACCCTGTCAGACAGACCTGAACCCTGGCTGATTCAGAATTGAGATTAACTAAAATTCCTCCATTGTATTACAGGCCAGACATCTGCATGTCTTGTTGTTGAGTGCAGTTCACTGGCGTAATGCAAGAAAGGATCAAGTTTCACACTGGCCTAGGCCATTTTTCCTCGGTTAACAGTCAAATGACCTGTGCACTATGGAAATCAGCCACATTAAAGTTAAAATCTGCTCTAGGATTGAGCCAAAGAAGAGGAAAAATCTCTTCTGATTTTAGTTTCTGTGGGCCAGGCAGAACCAGAGTTTTCATCAGTCTCCATAAGAAGACTGCAAGCCAGTTAATGTTTCCTTTGACTCCCTCCACCAAACGACACCCTGCAGTTGGGCATTCCCTCCACACATATTTGTTTACTGACTAGCTCACAACAAGAATTGCTTACCGGCTACCTGGTGATCTGCAGGTGCATGACCACTGTGGGGAATGCAAATCACCAGGACCTGGTTAAGACCAAAAGAAATAGGAACAGGAATAGACCATTTGGACCCTGAGCCTGTTTACCATTCAATAGGATCATGGCTGATCTGAACATCCTCATGTCCGCTTGATGGCTAATGATGCCTAAGTTCCAAAGTGGCATTTGTCTCTATGCTGGCCCAGCAGTTAGCCTTCCTCAAAGTGAAGGTTAATCCTTAGCAACCAAAGTCTATCAACACAGAAAAACACTCTTCATTAATATTTGGTAACTGATTTTTAAGTTGCCAAAGTAGTCTCTCAGACAAGAGATACATGAATCTGGCATTAACGTTCTCAGAAAGAAATTGACTTATGCGCAAGTAATAGTGAGGATCATGGGTTCCTCTAACATCCTGCTGTAGTGCTACAGAACTGAGCATCAGCATGTATATGAAATTACAGGAGCAGGAGTCATACAGCCCCTTAAGACTACTCTGCCATTCAATACCATCATGGTTAATCTAATTGTTGCCACAATTCTACATTCCTACCGACCCCCAATATTCTTTGATGCCTTCAGTCAAGAGTGTTAAGTGCAGTAATTACACTGGCATCTAATCAACAACGGGGCAAATAGTCCACCTATATCCTAACACTTCTAATGTAAACAATTGTCATTCTTCCGAACATCTGTAAAATAAAAAATACCTCAACAAGATCGTCTTGGTGGCACCTATTCTCCAATAATCAAATTATATCAGTTAAGTTAGGATTGCATCCTTGCCTCTGAATTTAATTACCATCCTTTCCATTTTCTGCATGTCTGAATATGAACTTTATTATTGCATCGAATACATTCTCAACCTTAAGAGAAAATGAATGTTTCAGGACAAGAAACTCAAACTTGAAACTATGGTCCCAGTTTTCCAGGGAGGACTAATTGCCACACTCCTATAGACTTTGGGGACAATCTACAGTAGGCATTTCAAAACACTGTAGAAGTACCATCAGCAATGCATTCAAAAGATATTCCCAATCCAGAGCTAGAATAAGGTTTCCCAACAACAATATCCTCTCCCAAGCCAACACGTACGGCATCAAGAGATAGTAGGAACTGCAGACGCTAGAGAATCTGAAACAACAAGTTGTAGAGCTGGATGAACACAGCAGGCCAAGCAGCATCAGAGGAGCAGGAAAGCTCGACATTTTGGGCCTAGACCCTTCCTCAGAAATGGGAGAGGGGAAGGGGGTTCTGAAATAAATAGGGAGAGAGAGTTGCAGTGGGAGAGACTTCCTACAGACAAAGGGGGTGGCCATGGGTTACCGCATGGGCCCAATCTATGCCTGCCTCTTTATAGGTTACGTGGAACAATCCTTCTTCCGTATGTACACTGGCCCTAAACCCCACCTCTTCCTCCATTACATTGATGACTGTATTGGTGCTGCCTCGTGCTCCCACGAGGAGCTCGAACAGTTCATCCACTTCACCAACACCTTCCACCCCAACCTTAAGTCCACCTGAACCATCTCCAATACCTCCATCTTCTTCCTGGACCTCTTTGTCTCCATCTCCAGCAACCACCTAGAAACTGATATCCATTTCAAGCCCACCGACTCCCACAGCTACCGAGAATACACCTCCTCCCACCCACCTTCCTGCAAAAATGCCATCCCCTATTCCCAATTCCTACGCCTCCGCTGCATCTGCTCCCAGGATGAGGCATTCCACTCCTGTACATCTCAGATGTCCTCGTTTTTCAAGGACCGCAACATCCCCCCCTCAGTGATGAAGAACTCCCTCTACCGTGTCTCCCGCATTTCCTGCAACTCATCCCTCACACCCCCTCCCTGCAATAAAAACCAAAACAGAATCCCCCTCATCTTCACAAACCACCCCACCAACCTCCGGATCCAATGCATCATCCTCTGACACTTCCGCCATCTGCAATCCGACCCCACCACCAAAGACATTTTTCCCTCCCCACCCTTATCTGCCTTCCGGAGGGACCACTCTCTCCGTGACTCCCTTGTCCGCTCCACACTCCTCTCCAGTCCCACCACACCTGGCACTTGTCCCTGCAACCGCAGAGAGTGCTACACGTGCCCCTACACCACCCCCCTCACCCCCATCCCAGGCCCCAAGAAGACTTTCCACATCAAGCAGATGTTTACCTGCACATCTGCTAATGTGGTATACTGCATCCGCTGTTCCCGTTGTGGCCTCCTCTACATCGGGGAAACCAAGCGGAGAGTTGGGGACTGCTTTGCAGAACACCTATGCTCGGTTCGCACTAAACAACTGCACCTCCCGGTCCCGAACCATTTCAACTCCCCCTCCCATTCCTCAGACGACATGTCCATCCTGGGCCTCCTGCAGTGGCACAACGATGTTACCCGAAGGTTGCAGGAACAGCAACTCATATTCCACTTGGGAACCCTGCAGCCCAATGTGGTCTGCACAAGCTTCAAACTCTCCCCTTCCCCTACCGCATCCCAAAACCAGCCCAGCTCATCCCTGCCTCCCTAACCTGTCCTTCCTCCTCCCTACCCCTTTCTCCCACCTCAAGGCCCACCCCCATCCCCTACCTACTAACCTCATCCTGCCCCCTTGACCTGTCCATCCTCCCTGGACTAACCTATCTCCTCCCTACCTCCCCACCTACACTCACCTTTACTGGCTCCATCCCCGCCTCTTTGACCGGTCTGTCTCCTCTCCACTTATCATCTCCTCCATCCTTCTTCTATCCGCCTCCCCCTCTCTCCCTATTTATTTCAGAACCCGCCTCCCATCCCCCATTTCTGAGGAAGGGTCTAGGCCCGAAACCTCAAGCTTTCCTGCTCCTATGATGCTGCTTGGCCTGCTGTGTTCATCCAGCTCTACACCTTGTTGTCTCATGTATAGCATCAAGGTAGGAGTTAGTGAAAACCAGTTTCTTTGAACAGGAATTGATGTGACACCAGAATCCTGAAGAAAACTCTTTACCTCTGAAGCAGAAGCACTGAATCTGAAACATTGACTCTGCTTTTTCTTCAGAGATGCTACCAGACCAGCTGAGTTTCTCCAGAAATTTCTGTTTCTCTTTCAGATTTCCAGCAAAGGGTTCTTTGTCTGTTCTCCACTTGCACTTGGGTGTGTGGTGGGACATTATTAGGAGGACAGCGGAAATGTTTTCGGAATGTCTTCAAAGAATCCTTGACAAGATCAAACGTCTGCATCAAAATCCAATGTTATTTAGAAACAGGAAAAAAATGCTGAGAGATAAAACAAAAGAAAGGGACGCTTAGCTTGTGAATAACCAAAATGGGGAATATTTATCCAGGAAGGCACCAGATACAGCAAATAACCAACATTTATCAAAGGAGGAAGTGAGGATGTTGAGCGGGAGAAACATCACCTTCTTGTTTGAGGATAGATTGAAGAAGTTGGGACTGTTCTCCCTGGACAGAAGAAGACTGAGAGGAGATCTCATTGAGGTTTTTTAACTGAAGTTTTCAAAATCATGTGCAGGCTGGGTGAAGGTGTTTTTTTTTTCTTATAAAGAAACCAGAACGAGAGGGCATGGATTTCAAATGATGTGCAATGAAGAAAGGTTGATATCAGAAAAAAAGAAAAAATCATGCTGTGAGTTGTTAGGGTTTGAAATGCCCTGCATAATGGAGGCAGATTAAACTGAGGCATTCAAGAAGTTATTTGAATATTTTTTGAGTTGCTATGGTGTGCGGTGACATGAGGAGATTGGAGATTGGCATTAGATAATAGGGTCGAGGAGGTACAATGGGCTGAATGGCCTCTTTCTGCATCACCACAATTCTGTGATTGTGCATGGTAGAGTACTGTAGCATTAGGCTCAACAGCCACTCTGGACTTTATTAATGTGTTTCCAGTAGATGTGAGCTGAATGTGGTGATCATTCATTGACTGTAAATGTGTTGCTGCTTGAAAGGCAAATGGTGTCTTTATGTTTCCAGAGGCAAATGCAGCTTCTGTTATGTTTTTTCCCTTTATGTATTTTTCTGTTGCTGAATACAAGTGAACATCTTCAACTGTTTAAATGCTTTCCAGTATGTCATAGTCCCACATTGAATGAATGAGAAGGTGTTAGACTAACCTAGTTTTTATGCTTCAGAGAGAGTAGGAACTGCAGATGCTGGAGAATCTGAGATAACAAGGTGTAGAGCTGGATGAACACAGCAGG
>JAHRHZ010000217.1:6421975-6464974 GCA_024137785.1 Ginglymostoma cirratum
GGATGAACACAGCAGGCCAAGCAGCATCAGAGGAGCAGGAAGGCTGATGTTTCGGGCCTAGACCCTTCTTCATAAAAATTTCTGAAGAAGGGTCTAGGCCAAAAATGTCAGCCTCCCTGCTCCTCTGATGCTGCTTGGCCTGCTGCGTTCATCCAGCTCTACACCTTGTTATCTCAGATTCTCCAGCACCTGCAGTTCCTACTATCTATGATACCATTATTAACTGTTTAATTTTGTGAACAGTCCGAAAGAGTAATAGCAGCTCTTCAGAAACACATCCAAGATGAAGTATATGTAATAAAAGTCATATTTTTGCAACTATATTGGCATCTCATAGGAAGGTGTCTGTAAACACAGTAAAGACGTGCATATAACAAGATAGCACAATGCAGAAATTCCACCCTCTCACGTAGGATATCAAATGGCCTTGCTAATAAGCCCCTTGAGAGCAAGTGGCATACTGAGCATACTGGATTTAATGAAACCTCAAAAATTTAACTAGTCTCACATATGTCTCCTGACCCCTTGACAACCACCTTGCAATGCCATTATGTTTCTTTGCAGCTTTGTGTGCATTGGCAGTGTCCTTTATTAGCTGATACTCTCAAACCTGCTTGAGGGATCAAGCATTGGGTGAGGGGTGGGAGGTGTACCATTGAAAGCCGCAGGAACCTCATTCTTACATCTGACCAACCTTCACCTGCATCCTTCTTCACTGAAACCCATTCTGGCTGACTCACAAATTCCTGAAGAAGACATCAATGTATCACAAGCAACAATCACAAGTCCTGGTCCCACATTTAACACTGGAGAATTATAGTCCTCTATTTGGCCAGCGGGTTCTGAGCAACAGGATTTCCATTTGACAGGCGACTTGATTGAGTGGGAGACCTAACACTGTTTAGCTAAGCACCTGGTTGAATATGGATTTTGAAAGGCTTCTCAAAGAAACATGAGATAACAAGCATGGGGCTGGATGAACACAGCAGGTCAAGCAGCATCATAGGAGCAGGAAAACTTGACGTTTCGGGCCTAAACCCTTCATCAGAAATGGGGGAGGGGAAGAGGGTTCTGAAATAAATAGGGAGAGAGGGGGAGGCGGATAGAGGATGGATAGAGGAGAGGATAGGTGGAGAGGAGGCAGACAAGTCGAAGAGGCGGGGATGGAGCCAGTAAAGGTGAGTGTAGGTATGGGGGTAGGGAGGAGATAGGTCAGTCCAGGGAGGACGGACAGGTCAAGGGGGCGGGATGATGTTAGTAGGTAGGAGATGGGGGTGTGGCTTGGGGTGAGAGGAAAAACAGGTTAGGGAGGTGGAGATGAGCTGGGCTGGTTTTGGGATGCGGTTGGGGGAGGGGAGATTTTGAAGCTTGTGAAATCCACATTGATGCCATTGGGCTGCAGGGTTCCCAGGCTGAATATGATTTGCTGTTCCTGCAGCCTTCGGGTGGCACCACCGTGGCATTGCAGGATGCCAAGGATGGACATGTCATCTGAGGAATGGGAGGGGGAGTTAAAATGGTTCGCGACTGGGAGGTGCAGTTGTTTGTTGCGAACTGAGCGCAGGTGTTCTGCAAAGCAGTCCCCAAGCCTCCGCTTGGTTTCCCCGATGTCGAGGAAGCCACAACGGGTACAGCGGATGCAGTATACCACATCGGCAGATGTGCAGGTGAACCTCTGCCTGATGTGGAAGGTCTTCTTGGGGCCTGGGATTGGGGTGAGGGAGGAGGTGTGGGGGCAGGTGTAGCACTTCCTGCGGTTACAAGGAAAAGTGCCAGGTGTGGTGGGGCTGGAGGGGAGTGTGGAGCGGACAAGGGAGTCGCGGAGGGAGTGGTCCCTCCGGAAGGCAGATAAGGGTGGGGAGGGAAAAATGTCTTTGGTGGTGGGGTCTGATTGCAGATGGCAGAAGTGTCGGAGGATGATGCGTTGGATCCGGAGGTTGGTGGGGTGGTATGTGAGGACGAGGGGGATTCTTTTTTGGTTATTGTTGCGGGGACGGGGCGTGGCCTCCTGCAATGCCACAGTGATGCCACCCGAAGGCTGCAGGAACAGCAAATCATAGTCAGCCTGGGAACCCTGCAGCCCAATGGCATCAATGTGGATTTCACAAGCTTCAAAATCTCCCCTCCCCCTACCGCATCCCAAAACCAGCCCAGCTCATCTCCACCTCCCTAACCTGTTTTTCCTCTCACCGCAAGCCACACCCCCATCTCCTATCTACTAACATCATCCCGCCCCCTTGACCTGTCCATCCTCCCTGGACTGACCTATCTCCTCCCTACCCCCCTACCTACACTCACCTTTACTGGCTCCATCCCCGCCTCTTCGACTTGTCTGCCTCCTCTCCACCTATCCTCTCCTCTATCCATCCTCTATCCGCCTCCCCCTCTCTCCCTATTTATTTCAGAACCCTCTTCCCCTCCCCCATTTCTGATGAAGGGTTTAGGCCCGAAACGTCAAGTTTTCCTGCTCCTATGATGCTGCTTGACCTGCTGTGTTCATCCAGCCCCATGTTTGTTATCTCGGATTCTCCAGCATCTGCAGTACCTTTTATCAAAGAAACATGACTTGGGATTCCCATTCCCAACCAATGCCTGACCCCATCTTGTCACATTAATTCCACACATTAGGTCAAATGAGCAAAGACTTGTTTAAAGAGGTTTTCAGGAGTATCTAGAAAGTGAGGTACAGAAGCCAAGAGGTGTCGAGAGGGAATTTCAGAGCTTGAGTCCAGATCAGTTGAGGGAATGGCCATCAATGCTTAAACAAGTAAATCAGGCAATGCACCTGATGCTAAAATTAGAATTGCATAAGTATATCAGAGTTGGGGAGATATCGGAGATAAGGATGGGCAAGAATTTAAGAATATAATGTGTTTATATAAAGGATAGTCTGAAAGCGACAACAAAAAATGGATTACAAAAGGGTGGTACACTCAGCGGCGGTGTTGTGGTCTTTAGTCTTGCATCTTGAACTGCATCATTTGATTTCCTGATTTAGTATCCTAACTAAGTCTTTAAATTGCTTTCACAGTTATAAAGCACTTTGAGATATTCTAGGAGTTTGAAAGTTCAGTTCATCGAGTTGAACGATATCTTTGTGACTTCTTCACCAACAAGATAAATGACAAAAATTTCAGTTAGGAATAATTTGGATGTATTGGAGATGCAAGATTGAATTTGGAGTTTCCAGAATTTGAATCCACTGGATTATATGCTGCACATGTATCACCTGGAGCTGGACTGCATTCATATTATCCTAGCTGCCAGAATCCGTCTGTAAGTTAAACATTGACAATGGGGTTATTTGAACTTAGGAGCTTTGAAACTCACTAAGCACTTGACTATTACCCATTAGTTATTATCATTAGCTTTAGTATGCAAACCTAGGACCTTGTCTTAGTTTGTGACAATCTCAAAAACTATGAGAGTCATCAGAATTTGCTCATAAAACCACCCTTCTGATATCAGCTGTTTATCATGCATAAAGATAACCTGAAGCACTCCTCCCATACACCTCATCCATAGGTCATAAGAAATAGGAACAGGAATAGGCTGTTTGGCCCATTGAATCAGCTCTATCATTCAATACAAACATAGCTTACATGACATTCCTCATAAAAACCAAAAGAACTGCAGATGCTGTAAATCAGGAACAAAAACAAAGCTGCTGGAAAAGCTCAGCAGATCTGGCAGCATCTGTGAAGGAGAAAACAGAGTTAACGATTCGGGTCCGGTGACCCTTCCTCAGAACATGACATTCCTCAAGTCCACTTTCCTGCCTTTCCCCTCCACACCCCCCGTATTCCTTGATTCCCTTACTGATCAATAAACTATCTTATCGTATGTAATGACTATGTTGCCGCGGCTTACTGTGACAAGAGATTCCAAAGACTCACATCTGCCTGATGTTATGGATCAGTGATACAAAGCCCTGGATATACCACACCTGAAGTACTATGCGCAGTTCTGGGTGTCACCCTTGTAGGGAGTGCACCATAGATTCACCAGAATGATACCTGGAGACCAAGGCTGAGATTTTTGCTTTGGAGTTAAAGTGTGGTGGTGAGCATCTTGGATGATTTTGCATCTACCAAAATGGCACGGGGAGTTGGATGGAACAAGTTATTGCACAGAATCACATGGTTAGCACTCATTATCTATGCCAGCAAGATGTTGTGTGAGTGGGCTGCCAGTTCTCATTGTTGATAGGGCCTTCTTGGATTGAAAGTCCAAACAATATCGTGCCCTGCTCTTCTTGGATGAACAGGAAGACAAACACATTGTTATTCTACATCTTCGCCAACTGATTCTTTCTCTTTTCTTCCATAGCTAATGCTGCCCAGTATCATACCCAATGCACGAATCTGAAGCCTGAACTCCTCTGTGCCAGTACTGCCTCCACAGAAGAAGACTGTAAACATGCAAAAGATGCAAGGTGCACACCTGTACCCTTTGCCAGCAAAACAGACATTCACCTTAGTGGGGACTTTAGCCAGAATAGATTTGGGGGAACATCCTGGTGAACATTAACTGACATGAGTTCACAACTGGAAATTGAAGAAACTACCAAGTTTCCTGACAAAAAGACAACTGTCAGCGAACAGGTACTTGTTGAGACCTCAGGCAGAAAGTACATCTCTGAACTCACATAAGTAACATGGAGCCCTGCAGATTGATGTTGTGGAATATCAACCAGATGTACCAAAGGCCCTTGATAGACTGGAATGAAAGATGGACAAGTCCATCCTTTATCTTATTATTGCAGTGTCTTGGATAGGTAAACAATTTGATGGACACCTTGGAAGAGTTAGTGACTGCTGCTAGGCCCTCAGATCAGCACTCTATTGCTCCAGGTACAGGACTTTCACTCCATTGCTCCAGGCACAGAACCTGCACTCCATTGCTTTAGCTATGGGATCTGCATGCTATTGCTCTACGTACAGGACCTGCATATCATTGCTCCACGTATAGGACCTGCACTCCATTGGTCCATGTACAGGACTAGCACTCCATTGTTCCAGGTAAGGTATATACACACTATTACGTCAGGTATTGGACCTGTACTCCATTTCTGCAGGTACAGCATCTGCACTTCATTGTTCTAGGTACACAACCTGCACTCCATTACTCCAATTATAGGACCCGCACTTCATTGCTTTCAGTACAGGACCTGCATTCCATTGTTCCACGTACACAAACTGCACTCTATTGCTCTCAGTACAGAATCTGTACTTCATTGCCCTCGGTACAGGGCCTGCACTCCATTTCTGTAGTTATGAGGTCTACAGCTCGAGAGCAGGATGTTCAATGTATAACTTTCTCTACTTTGTTACCATTTTCTAACAAAGCTGTGATACTCACAAGCTTACTGACTGCTGAACACACTGTGGTAAAGAAAAATGTCATAATTGCTGACAGCTTCTTTTTATTCGCTGAGCTGATGGCTATGATATAATGCAAATGACAGTTTAGTCCTTCACTATTCATCTGTCCAGAAATAAATGCAGTATACGCATATAATTGTGTAATAATATTTTCTACTTTTATCCCTTAACTGATGTCAATGGGCAATAGCTTTCAATGAATGGACAATAGATTATAGGATGTTACCATGAAGCACAGATTGTGGCTTGCCACAAAATGGATGAAAGCGTATCCTATTTTTAAAAATGCATTTGGGGGAGAACAGCTACAAATTATGATGAAATAAATCTGTCCCGAACGTCAAGAAATCATGGAATACAGACAATTTCCATAACACTCCAACCTCATAACCAATGCATGATATCCATGCTCATGGATTATGCAGTGTAGCCATCAAGAAAAATATGAATCATATTGAATGGATCTCCAACATCTTCATGCTGCAGAAGTAACACTTTCTGATGCCTGTTTTCAAGATGCTTAGTTTTGTGCTCATTTACTGCTGTAAAATTTCACTTTAGACTGTAGAAATGCATTTAGCAGTATGACTGTGATAGCAATAACATGATGCACATGTGGTCAAACTAATATTGTAGCAGAGAGAAAAAAAATAGCTTGATCTGCTAAGGGAGTCCAGAATTTGCTTTTAGTATTTGTTTGTAAAATCAAGTTAAAATACGAGCTCCCAACTTTTCACAAAGAAACGTCAAAAGCAGAAAGAATGCCGGTTACATGTTGAAGACAATATACTTTTGATACCAGAGATCTGAAATAAAAATCAAGTGTTGGAGAAACTCAACAAGTCAAACAGGATCTGTAGTGAGAGAGACAGAGTTAACTTTTTGAGTCCAAAATAGCTTCATCTGAGCTGAGTCATTAGATCCAAAACTGTTTCTTTCTCCACAGATGCTGCCAGGCCTGCTGAGATCATCCAACACTTACGTTTATTTTATTTCATATTTCATATTAACTGAGCTTCACCAGTGCAGTAACCAAGGACAGTAACTGCTGAAAGCAATATAGATGAGGACAGAAAGATAAGTGGGATAGGACTCGAGTGAGAGCAACCTGCAACAGACCTTTAAGTTTTGTAACATATTCTAAATGGTTACAACATTGGAATTTGTTATATTTATGTTCGAAAAGGATGAAGAAGCTGAATTAACTTCAACTGCGGAAAGCTCCAGGAAGACTATAATGCGAGAAAGAAAGTTTCAAATAATGGTCCCAAATTTAAAATTGATTCTTGAAGCAGATTTTTCTGAGTATTATTTGTGCATATTGTAGCTATTTGACAATGAAATAAATATTTCAATTAACTTAATTTTTTTTAAGCCTTATGCACTCCTTTGCCTTTCTACATTAACAACATACATTATCTGGAGAGAGCGTACAAGTAAAGAACTGATGGGTGGCATGGTGGCTCACAGCTCTAGGGACCTGGGTTCAATTCCACCCTCAGGCAAGTGTCTGTGTGGGTTTTCTCCAGGTACTCCAGTTTCCTCCCACAGTCCAAAGATGTACAGGTTAGGTGGATTGGCCTTGCTAAATTGCCTGTAGTGTTCAGGGATGTGTAGATTAGGTGGGTTATAGGATTATGGGTCTGGGTGGGATGCTCTGAGGGTCACTGTGGACTTGTTGGGCCAAAGGGCCTGTTTCCACACCATAGGGATTCTGTGATATTACATTAAGGGATGCGTTTCTGTAAGTCTGTTCCAAAAAGACAGCAGAATTATTTATTACCACCCCTGAATATATTTCAGATACATCCACACCACAGCCCTCTTTTCAGGAGAATTTATTTCTTTACATATACCGTGCCATTAGGTATAGAGTTTGCTTCTGTTTATGGGTTTTGCAGTAATCACCTTTCAGGTCATCGAACTCTCTTACTTATGTCTACTTTTAAAACCAACAAATACTGTTTTCAAATAAAAAGGTAGCGAGAAAAAGTTTAATTTATTTCTAAGACTTTTCAGGCTTTGAAATTGCCTGGAGATGCTGTTGAGGGCTCCTAAGCAAATGGTACTCAAAAGAAACCTTTAGCAACAGCAATAATCACATGATACATTGAGGTCACTTCCCAGAAGCAAGCACTAGAACAACATCATTGCAACAGAAAAACATAACAACTGTATGCCATGCACTATATTAATATAAAAAAAAGGTCATAGCAAGATTAACATGTTAAATGAGGGATGCACCATTGATGCATCATTATCAGGAAGCAAAGAGCCATTTGCTTATTTCTGAAAAATTTGACTTTTGATCTGTGCTCATCCTCATTAACCAGGCCTAGAGATTTAACGCTGTCACAATATAGCTCACAGAAATTCAATTCCTTTTCAAAATGTAAAGTTAGATATTTCACTCTTTTATTAAAATAGGAAAGTTTGCTCTTTTCAATTTAATTTGATATTTTGAAGATCTTTGCTCATTTGCTATATGGAACTGTCAGATAGTAACCAAGGGGAAAATGATTAAAGTTTTAAAATCAGTTAATGAAACCAATAATCTAGTTGGCAATTGCACTAGAAGCTCAGCTTACAATAATAGTGGTAAATCTTAGCACAGATGGTGCTCAGTATGAACTAAGAGGAGGTAGAGCATAAATCTACCAGTGGGAAGACCCATGAC
Organism: Ginglymostoma cirratum; assembly: GCA_024137785.1. Lineage (NCBI taxonomy): Eukaryota > Metazoa > Chordata > Chondrichthyes > Orectolobiformes > Ginglymostomatidae > Ginglymostoma > Ginglymostoma cirratum. The sequence goes on from JAHRHZ010000217.1 coordinate 6,430,037, forward strand.
TAATTTTATAATTTTGCATTTTCAAACTGTGGTATGCTTAATTATAATCAGTAATGACATGCCAACAATGTGTTGAATGAACAGTTTTATTGCCTCTATTCCATTTCTCAGATAAGTGTTCATTTAAAGCATGAGTCAAGCAGCTGGGACATGCATTTCATGCTGCTCCAAATCTATGCTCTCCATGCAGGTCAATATGTCGGGATATTGGTGGTGTATGGGGTGTGGGAGAAACCAGGAAATTGGTATGTAAAGGATTTGGGCTGATTTACTCATGGCGCTATCTTTAAATGCTTTCCCTGAGAGTGGGATGAATGCACAATCAGCAACCGCCTCGCCTGCTGTGTTCATCCAACTCCACACCTGGTTACCTGTTATAGTAATTGTGGAAGCTGCTAGAGACATTTTGGGAAGGCTATGGAATTCTGTTGTGAGTGCATGAGAACCTCGCTGTGACTGCAGCTCTTCAACTCACTGAAAAGAAGAACAGAATTGGAGTTCAGACTCCTGTAACATTCACATGCAGCAGTTACTTTAAAGGACAAAATTGGCAATCTGTGGGGCAACCATAGCTAAATGTTTGCTTGTCACCTGCAGATGGATCCACAGTGTGAGAAATTGGATGTAGATCCCATCAACAATTTGGTGCCTCCAACATGTATCACCTTCACTTTCTCCGCTCCAGCACAGCGGCACACAACATTCCCAGTTGGTGTGCTGACTATCCCTTTATTTAAGGCAATCTGATAAGCCTTCCGCCTCTTCTGGCTGCTTAACAACATGAATTCGATGTCACTTTGTGGAGGTTTTATTTAATTGTCCTTCTCTAAGAGATCAGATGTTCTGCCATATGCAAGTTTGGGGTTACAATCTAGAAATTTGCCCTCACTGAGCTCATAACATGAAAGCAAAAATTGAGCATGTTGTTCCTCAAACTGAGACAGTGGACTTGACTGGTAACTGTAGCCTTCCCATATAGTGTGCTAGCTTTGTCTCAAAAATGGCAATGGATCACCTCATACACAAATTATCTTGGCAAACTGCGCTGTTAGGAATCTTTAGATGAATGGTCTGAACACCTGGAGGCCATTTCCATTATTGAAATTGCTGTTCAATGATGAGTGTAAGACTCCAATTGAAGTTTTGAGGTGTAAATGGGTAGAGATTATGCAGCAAAAACTCCATCCTTTTTATGCTAACACTCCAGAACTATACAACTAAATGCAAGCTCATTAAATACACCATTTGAAGTTGATGAGAAAGACAAGCCAAAATCATTTTAATTCCTACTTTGTGCCTAGGAAGAACGGAAATGATTTCCAGGAGCTACACAAATATACTGATCTGCCAGGCCACTGATGCATCCTCCAGCTTTGTGGACAATCTCCCACGCATCCTTAAAAGGAGACTAATGTTTTCTTCCATTATGTATCTGTCAAGCTACATTAGAGCGCTGACTGAGTCTTTTCAAACACTGTAGGGGAACTATCTATTGCCCCTTTACTTTGCCTCTACCCCATAGTCAGGCTTTGTAACTAAATTTAAGTGACGGCTTATTCTCTCAGCTATGTCAGTCAATAGCTTCCAGTTAAACAACTAACTGGAGGAGCTGGTTCCACAAAAGTCCCCATCATCAACAATGCAGGAGCTCTACATGTCAGTGTAATAGACAAGGCTGAAAAACATATGAAATCAGCTTTAGCCAGAAGTGCAATATGAGCAATCCATCTCATTTTTTCCTGAGGTACCCACTATTGCTGGTATCAGTGGTCATCCAATTAGATTCCTTTCGTGTGATACCAAGAAATGACTAAAACCACTGGATTCTGCAACAGCCAACAATATTCCAAGAATGGCACTGAAAAATTGTGTTCCTGATCGAGTCATGATGGTAGGCAAACTGTTCCAGTCAAACTACAATACCAGTATCTAGTAGCCAACATAGAAAATTTCCCATCATGGTTTGTTCACAGGAATTAGGGACAAATCCAAACCAACATTCATGCCCCATCATTCTATTCTTGACCATGAGTGAAGTGATGGACATTGTTGCTGATGGTGCTATCAATAGGCACGTACACAGCAATAACTTGCACATGGATGCTCATTTTGAGTTCTGCTAGGGCCACTCAGCTCTTGTCCTCATTACAGGAAGATGCTTCAGGTTTCTGGAGGTCAATCATCTTCAGTTTCAGGACTTCACTGCAGGAATTCCTCAGGGCAATATCCACAGCCCAATTATCTTCAGGCATTTTATCACTGATATCACATTCACCATAAGGTCATAAATGAGATGTTTGCTGACGATTGCATATGTTCATGACTATTCATGACTCCTCAGATACTGAAGTGGTTTTTGTACACATGCAACAGGATCTGGTAACATTTAGGTGTTGGTTGATAAGTGGCAAGTTTTATTCACGACACACAATTCAATCCAATTGAATATCAGGAACAATGCCTGTCCCTGATATTCAATAGTCTCTGTATTGCTGCACATATTGGGGTAAACCATTGACTGGAAGGTAAACATGAGCAGCAATATAAATACTGTATCTACAAAGCAGATCAGAGTCTAGGAATCCTGCTCTGGGTAACTCATCTTATCTCATGACTCCTACCATCCACAAGGCACAAATCAGAGAGTGACGGAATACTCTCTATTTGCTTGAATAGGAACAATTCAAACAATACTCAAGAAGCTTAATGCCAACCAGGTCAAATCAATCTACTTGACTGACATTCCATCCATAGACTTAAAGATTTGCTCCCTATACCTCAGATGCTCAGTGACGATAGTGTTTAGTGCACTGTAGGAACTCATCAAGGCTCCTCCAACAACACGTCCAATTGCATGAGCTCCACCACCTAGAAGGACAAGAGTAGCAAAGGCATCTTCAAGCTCTCCTCCAGGCCACATATCATCCTGACTTGGAGCTGTATCACTATTCTTCCACTGTCACAGGGTCACCCTTTCCAAACAGCACTGTAAATTTGTCTACGTGACATGCAATCCAGTGGTTCAAGAGGGCAGCTCTCCAGCACCTTCTCAATGGGAATTAGGAGTAGGCAATAAATGCTGACCCAGCCAGTGAGGCTCATATCTGACGAAAGAAGAGCAAAGTCAGTTGTACAAAGGTTATTAAAGTTGATCTTAATTGTATTGAGGATGAGCTTTGAAAAAAGGTCAACAAAAAGAATTAGATGAAAGACGGTGTTTAAGAAGGCATTTAGCACACTTGTCTTCATTGCTTACATCTTTGAATATAAGATTTTCGGCACAATGCGTTGTACAAGACATTGGTGAGGCCTCTTCTGCAATACTGTGTCCAGTTCTCATCTGTTGTAGGAAATATATTAATGATCTGAAGAGGGTTCAGAAGAGATTTACCAGGATGTTGTTGGGAATGGAGGGTTTGAATCTTAAGGAGAAGCTGGAAAGGCTGGGACTTTCTTCACTGGAATGCAGGAGGTTGAGGGGTGACCTTATAGAGGTTTATAAAATCATGCGGAGGCATAGATAAGGTGAATGGCAGGTGTATTTTGGCTAAGTTGAGGGATTTCAACACCAAGGGCCATATTTTTAATGTGAGAGGAGAAAATAGATATGAGGAGAATTTTTTTTAACACAGAAAGTGGTTCATGTGTAGAATGAACTTTCAGAGAAAGAGGTGGATACAGGTACAGTTGCAGCACTTAAAAGACATATATATAAGTACGTTAAAAAGAAATATTTAGAGGGATATGAGCTAAGCACAGGCAGGTAGGAGTAGTTTAGTTTGGGATTATGATCGGCATGGACTGGTTGGACTGAAGGGTCCGTTTCCATGATGTACGATTCTATGACTCTGAAAGATTATTTATGTAAGCATTACCTTAAATGGTATATTTAAATATGACTTCAAAGTAAATTAGCAATGTGAATCAACTTACAGATTTAATACACTGAAATCTGAATTTGAAATAATTATTATGTGATAAATATTTAGAATACTCAGTAGGGAGATAGAGATAAAATTTATTATAATGTTTACATTCAGCTGCATTATATAAGGAGAAAGTCAAGTACATTAAAAAAAAACAGCTTCTTATATACGAATAACCCTTCTGGCTGTTCAACCTTTTTTCTGTTCTAACGTATGTTTCGTAGAAATGATCAGTTTGCATTCAGCATGTACAATGTCATTTTGTATACAATGAACATCTCTTTAGACCTTCATGAGAGGTAAATACACTGCATCAACATCTTTTCATTGCAACTTTACTGTGAGTGGCCAGCAGGGATTTCTGACAATGTTTGGAGTATGCATGAAAACGCTAATATTCCTTGACACAGAATAATGAGGAACTGCGTGGTTACTATTACCAACTTGATTGCAGAAATTCTCTCAGATAAATTGTTATCAACGTACATTAAAAAGAGGAAATGATGGAAATGCACAGTGAGTTGAATGTTTGCTGCAAGACAATAGATGAAAGAAGATTTTGGGTGCTGCCCTTCAGCAGACAGTGAGGATATTTTTGCGGTAGTTGCTAATCATGTTGTTGGACGTTGTATTAGGAAATGTGTGCTCATTAATGACAAATATCATGCACTATTTTCACTTTTTTAACCAGTGTACTTTAGTCACGGGCAACTCCATTTCTATTTGACACCAGCAACTGTTCTGAAACACTACCAAGGCTTTTGATTTATGGGGATTTAATAAACCAAACTACATACTTGTTATGAGGATGCAGTTGATATTTTCAAACTTCCACTTCATTATTTTATGGTCTGTCTGAAAACTCTAAAGTCGTCCTAAATCAAGGTAGAAACTGAATAATAAATGTAATCGCCAGGGTAACAAGTCATAGAAGACATTAGAAGGATTGACAAGGAAATAATAAGAACTGCCAATGCTGGAGTCTGAGATAATACAGCGTGGACCCCAGAAGGGTCCCGACCCGAAACGTCAGCTTTCCCGCTCCTGTATAGAAGGATTGGCGACTTGTACCAAGATCTCCAGGCAGGTCAAGACACCTGTGCACCATGATCATTCTCTGAATCTTTTTAACATAATTAAAGGAATTATTAAAACAGCACTAGGACCAACTCCAACTCATTACATTAGTAGTCACATTAGTTAGAACAGAATAAGGAAAGGAAGAAGCATCGTATTTAACGTTGTACATGCCAGAAAGAAAATAATCGATAAATGAGAAAACATTATCACAAATGTGATTTAGCCCACTCATTAGTTTGTCAGGGTGGGGGTGATAGTGGAAGAAATGGGAAGGACAGGGTGATTGGGTCAACTATGGATGAGCTTTCAGGAAGAATTCTTTCATGCAAAAAGTAGTGGAAATCTAGAACACTGCCTCCCCATCCCTTAAAAAAAACTGTTATTGTGGGCCACTTGAAAATTTCAAAACTGAAGTTGGTACCTGTCGATCAGCTGCAGGTATGAAGGGATACGAATAAAGATGGATAAATGAAATTGAGATACAGATCATTCATGATCTAATTGAATGGTGAAACACGCTTCAGGGGTTGAATGACATACTTTTGTTCCAATGTTCTTTCTATGTTCCTTACTTTAGCTCAAGAAGAGATTGCATTCACATTGACTTGTAACAGGGTCAAATCACATCATAGGCAATTGCCCTGAAATATAGGAAAAAGGGTATGATGCTACCTTTGTTTTGTACTTGACTGTTCTTCAGAACAGTCAGCTATGTCAAATCTCTCAATTCCATTTGATTTTACATTTCTATGCAGATAAGTTTTACTCACTCTACACAATCTTTCAGTTTTATACTGACAGCTTTTAAAAGAGCCTTTTGTCATTTAAAATGTGATTCCACTCGGTGATGTTCTGCATTATCCTGACTATTCCTATCTCAGCTTTCAGCAACATTTATGATCTCATCCAAGCAATTCTCCTGCTTATTCTACTCCTAAGTCAAGGCACATAGTAACGAGAATGCACAGACACTTCTTGCTGACTCTTGGCTTAATGTAGCCCTTGTACTTATGTTCCCACACACAGCCTGAGATGGGAAAAAAAGGCACATATGCTGTGTAACCATTACTCTAAAGTGTCCTTGAGTAACTTTTGTGTAGAAGCACTAATTGTTCAGCTTGTTCAAACAGAACTAAGACCAGCTCTATTTAAACAATGTCACTTCAATTCTGAGTGGAATAGGGATGGATGAATTTAAGTTACATTACTTTCCCATCTATTTGTTAGGATGAACAAATTAATGATGCAGTTGTGTGGTTTACACGATCACTAAAATCACAATGACCTCTATCATTAATTACATTTTGTTTGCATAAAATTTCACTGAGTTTAAAATATTATTTTGTGGGAAATGAGCATAGTTTTCAAGGCCAACATGTGTCACACATCCCTTGAACTAAGTGGCTTACCATGCTATTAAAGGAGTAAACCACGTTGTTCATTTAACATGCTGTTGACTTGAAAAGGCAATTTTTCTCAGATCCTGTGCCTCAGCAAACTAAAATATCTAAGCCTGATATCTATAAGAAAATTGGATGCATCATAACACATGCTGACAGGAACTCAGCCCAAGTTCCAATACTTGTTGCACCCAAAGAAAATTGGCTCTTTAGTTTGGTATACGAATAAAGTGAGTTTGACAGTCAGAAAATCAATTTGACTCCAATATTTTATAAAGTGATATGACATATAGGGCTAGGGAGAGACCTGACTCACCTTCTCAAAGACAATGAAGGATCTGCATTGAATGCTAGCCTTGCCAGAAATGGCCACATTTCATGAATTTGTAGAACAAAAAAACAAGTTGTATTGTTGTGACCAAGTTGCTTACCTCCTATATGGAATAAATGTGAACATAACAACTAAGGTAAAACCAAAATGTTGAATGTTAGGAAACAGAGATGTTTTTCAAGCTGGAAAAAGACTTGTATTCAAGACCCCAGGGTTCAGTGTTGGAGCCCTTGTTCATCAGTGATCTAGGCCTTGCTGTGCAAGGCACAATTTCATAATTTGCAGATGATACAAAATTTGGAAGTATGGTGAACTGTGAGGTGGATAGTGTACAATTTGAAAAGAACTCACACAGATTGGTGGAATGAGCAGACAAATGGTAATTGAAGTTTAGGATAGTTGAGTTCGAAGTAATTCTTTTTGCAAGAAAGAATGCAGACAACACAAAACAAAAGGTACAATTCTGAAGGGATGCAAGAGCAGAAGGACAGATTGAGAGAGTAGTTAATACAGCATATATAAAGTATAATACAGTTATACGCATGAAACATTGGTTTGGGCTCAACTAAAGTACTGTGTATTGTTTCGGATACCATATTTTCAGAAAGATGTGAAGGCATTAGAGAGAGAATTTTAAAAAATCACAAGTATGAAGACCTTTAGATACCGTGGAGAATTTGGAACTGTTTTCTTTGAAGAAGAAGAGTGGCATGGTGGCTCAGTGGTCAGTACTGCTGCCTCACAGTCTCAAGGACCTGAGTTCAATTCTAGTCTCTGGAAACTGTCTGCATGGAGTTTGTGTGTTCTCCCTGAGTCTGTGTGGGTGTCCTCTGCGTGCTTCAATTTCCTCCCACAGTCCAAAGATGTGCATGTTAGGTGGTAGTAGGAACTGCAGATTCTGGAGACAACAAGAGCTGGATGAACACAGCAGGCCAAGCAGCATGAGAGGAGCAGGAAAGCTGACATTTTGGGCCTAGACCTTTCTTCAGAAGGGTCTAGGCCCGAAACATCAGCTTTCCTGCTCCTCTGATGCCGCTTGGCCTGCTGTGTTCATCCAGCTCTTGTATGTTAGGTGGATTGGTCATTCTAAATTTCCCATAGTGTCCAGGAATATGCAGGCCGGGTGGGTTAGCCAGGGTGGATATAGGGTATGGGGTTGGGTCTGGGGGGGATGCTCTTTGGAGGGTCTTTGTGGACTAAATGGGCTATGTCCACACTGTAGGGATTCACTCAATGGGCTGTCTCTACACTGTAGGGATTCTATGAAGAGAAGGTTGGGATTTGATAAAGGTGTTCCTAAAACATTGCAGTTCTGAATAGAGTAGATTGCAAGAAAGTGTAATCATTGGTGGAAAACATGTAAGTACAGATTTAAGGTAATTGGCAAAGATAGAAATGGAGATTTGAAGAGAAGATTTTTTATGGAATGAGTGGTTAGGATGTGCTGGCTGAGAGTATTGTGTTGGTAAGGTTTGGTCAAGGCATTCCAGAATGAATTGGATTGTGAACCGAAATGGAGGAATATCCAAGACTATGTGGTGGATGTAAGGAGCAGTAGTAGATAAATTATCCTGACAAACATCTGGCACAGATAGAATGAGCGAAATGGCCTCCTTCTGTACTACAACAATTCTGTGGTTCTGGGACACATTAAACAATGCACCTTCCAACTGGAAAGGAAGAAAAATCTTGTAGTGCCTTCCATACCCTCAGGTCATCGTGAAGCAGTTCTTACCCAATGGAGTGCTTTAGAAAGATAGCCACCACTGAAATATGTAAAAGAAGCTAGCAAAGTTGTGTACAGCAAGGTTTCATGATTTAATCATAATGGTTAAGTGACGACAATGGCCAGGACACCAGGAAAATTCTTTTTCTTCAAACAGTAGCTTTGAAGTCTTTTTTTTCCTAAAAATAACTCACTTGAGAAGATTGACAGATATACTAACTCAAAATTTTGATAGGTGATTATTACTATAAACGTCATCATCTAATTAGTTTAATGAACATAATCAATCAATCAGAATCACGTGAAACCAATATGACAGGATGTTGAGTTCAATCAGAGTTTAAGATGAAATATAACAGTTATGTTCTGTCCCTAGGTGAGGTTCCCCAAGTTATGTGATTCCATATAGAATACCCCAAACTATCAAGTTTCTAAGTGTTGGGTCAGGGAGAGTGAATAGGCTTTGCTTCTTTAGTCAGGCAACTCCTCAGTTGATTGTAACAAGGTTAGTGTAAAAATGATTCTTTCCCTTGTAAATAGTTACCTTCTGGACCCAAATGATTTTATGTTTAAAAGGCTGCCAATTTAACCAGGCATCTTTGAGTTAACAAGAGAGTGAATTTATTAGTCACTGATGGGATTTTGAGGCCATTACATTGGGTGATACTGGTAGCTTTGATATTGATACGTAAGGAGTTAGTTTCAAGATATTCGGCATTGCAGGCCTGTTGACTTTGGTCCTTCTTTCTGGCTTCTGCAAAAATAAAGACTACCTTTTTTTCACCTGCAGTACAGGGATGACTAGGGATTTTCTCAGCTGTCATCAACAGATGGCATCTTTTAATGACTGTTCTTATGTATTCTTGAAAATGACAAACGCACACATATCTCTTGCCCGAACTATTTCTTGCTCCCATCATGTTTGCAGTCTGAGATAACTCACAAGAGATTACAGATCCATTTGCAATGCTTTTCTCCCTTTAGAAGTTATTTTTGTTGAAACTTCCTTAACACTTATCAGGTGTAACAACGCAGGGTGTCCATGAAACTGAGGATAATTTATGCAGGCCTTCCAAACAGTCGTTGAAATACATTGCTCAAAATTTCCACTCATTTTTTTTTGGCTGCATGTCTTTCTTCTGAAAATAAAACAGGTTGTAATTAAAAGTTCAATATATGCATAGATCCAGGTTGTGGCAATAATGTGCTAGTTGTACAACAAAAGCATGAAACTCTGACAAGTATTGAGTATCTGTCCAAATCAGGCAAGACAACTGGCACGGCTTTTCTTTCTTCTTCTTCTTGGTGCCCTAAGTCTGCTTTATTCTTTGAACCACTCAACAGTATTGGATTGGAGTCTCCCTTGAGATTCCTTTTCAACTGCATGTTGCACTGAGCTCTGCCAAAATCTCATTCTTAATCCGTTTTTTTAGGACTTGGATTGATTTTTGATAAGGCCTTTTCACACAGTTTAATGAATTTCAACCAATCTTATCAAATGTTGAGTTTCTAGTTTAAATCTTGGATTAAAAGTCTGGCCTTGAATGCCATTCACCTGTCATTAGCTTGGTGAACCTTCACAGGTACCTTCTGACCTTGATTAATCATTCTTACCTTTTCCTTAACATTTCCCATGCTGTTCTCTCGGGCCAATTTCACTACCACAGTAACTCCACTTTCTGGCACCTATTATCTGTTATTTATTCTTAAGACTGTAAGAACTGTTAACAAGATTTTCATACTGTACATTCTGTTCAGCTGTTCTTATTACTCACTGTTGAAACACAGTGTTGTTCACAACAGTAACGTCTGTTCCACTTCCAGACATTGATGAATTCACATACTTCAGCAAACCTTTTCATTAAGTAATGTTAAAAGAGAAGCGATCTTATTGGTCTGTGGGCCCTTTTTCAGGCAAGTTGCTTCTGTCATCATCTAAGAATTATCATTCCACAAGCTTTGTTTCTCTGACAATGAAACTTTCAACAATGCTCATTCAAACTAAACTCTCAGCACTAAACCATTCCTCACCTATTTCATATAAATATATGAATATTTCATGTATATGGTTGGCATAGAGCTAATTCTTGGCACTGGGGATTTAGCTAAATATCTCAGTTGAAGTATAGTATCTCCACAAATATATTACTCCTATTCAATAGTGGAGTGTCAATATAGATTATATGTTCGACTTTCAGAGGTGGCGATTAGCCAGGATCATCCTGTTATCAGGGAAGCTATGGTTTACTTCACTGCTCACATTAGAAAGTGCATTACAACTGTCTCCATTGGCGACAGTGGAAACATACTCTCCCAGTTGCAGCCTGGATGAAAAGATGAGGAAAGGACTAGAATCATAGAGCACAGAAGCAGACCCTTCAGTCCAACCAGTCCATGTTGACCATAATCCCAAACTAAACTAGTCCCACCTGCCTGTGCTTGGCCCATATCCGTCCAAACATTTCTTATTCAGGTACTTACCTAAATATCTTTTAAACATTGTAACTCTAGCCGCATCCAAGTTCATTCCACACATGAACCACTCTGTATAAAAACATTGCCCCTCATGTCTTTTTAAAATCTTTCTCCTGGCACCTCAAAAGATGTCCCCTGGTCTTGAATTCCCCCACCATAGGGAAAAGACACCTGCCTTTCGTCTTATCTGTACCCCTCATTATTTTATAAACTTCTATAAGGTCACCTTTCAACCTCCTGCACTCTAGCAAGAAATGTCCTAGCCTATCTAGCCTCTCCTTATAACTCAAGCCCTCTATTCCCGGCAATATCCTCATAAATCTCTTTTAAACCCTCTTCAGTTTAATATTGTCATTCCTATAACAGCAAGATCAAAACTGGCCTCACCAACATCCTGTACAACCTCAATATAATGTCACAACTCCTATACTCAAAAGGCTGAACAATGAAAACAAGCATGCTAAATATCTTCTAAACCACCCTTTTCGTAATGCAAACTCCAAAGAATTAAATTATGTACCTAAACCCCGAGGTCTCTCTGTTTTACAACACTGCCCAAAGCCCCACAGTTAATTGTAGAAGTCGTGCCATTGTTTATTTTACCAAAATGTACTTCCTTGTATTTATCCAAATTCAACGACATTTGCCCCTCTTCATCCCATTGACCCCATTGATCAAGATCTCTTTGTAATCTTAGACAACCTGAGTACCAGTGATGAAGTACAATTCCTGAGAATCCATATCCTCTTTGACGTCATGGACTGAAGACATAGTCTTCTTGAGCTCTGTATTTGGTTCAATGACATTTAAGTATTTCAGAGGGCTTGCAGGTTTCTAATTGCTTTTAAAGGGTTTAACGGTAATTACAAGTACCTTGAATTGCTTTCAATGTTGTCTTTTTCAACTTTCAAGTGTGGCTCACTTGCATACAGACTTTGGGGTACCAGAAATGTCGAGTGCTTTAATATTCCTGCTGAAAACCTGGAATAAGTTATAAGACCTGCTAGGACCCAATCTAAATAAATCAGTTTAAGTTGCAAATACAAGTATCAGACTCTGAATCCTTCGATTTTAGGACTGAGTGTGTTGACATACAAGGGAAAAACCTACAGTGTAAAAATGTACTCCTTTCTCTGTTAGAATCGTACTGTTACCACAACTTCCTCTTCACTTTTGATTGAAAAAAAATCAAATTAAAATATGACAGTTTCAGCTGGAGCAAGATGTTTTAGCCACCAGAGCATGACAAACATTACCTGCTGACACAATACTTTAAATAACCGAATGAACTGTGTTATCTTTACACAATAAATTACTCACCAATCCCAGCCTCATGCCACGTTTCAGGAATGATATTACTTCTTTTCTTACTCAGATAACACAGCACTTCCGCAAATTGAAAAACATTAGACAAATAACCCATTCCCCATCACTAACATCATTTGTGTTTCTTCCAAGAATGAGTTTCCCAGAAGACCTGATTTCTGGCACAGGTTTGTGGGAATGGCCATATGCATTATGAGACTTGTTTGATTCATTGCCTTTTATCAGAGGAGTTTTCAGATGAGGAGTAATTCTTAAAAATGTAATAATTTATTTTTCATGCCTGGATGTATTAAATGGCACTACTTTCATGAAAAATGAATTCAACATGGCATCCGTTTTATTTATAAATGCACAGCATCACCACATCGAAACCACTTTGATTCATCGTGTTATTACGATACAATGATACTTGCTTGGTTCTCCTCTCTTTGACAGGAACAAAAGGGATTGCTGCGCGCAGCTCATGCTCTGTACAGCCTAAAGACTGGTCTCGAAAGAAAGCTACAATCATGAAAAGAAAGCTCTCCAAAAATTCAGAATTTGTCGCAAATATAAACTGGAAAGGTAAAGACAAAATTTGATTTAGGAATTTGACATTTCACTGAGACTGGATTGAAGCTAGATTTACAGTGCATGACAATAAGTTAGCGATTGGTTTAAAATAAAAGCAACTCAACAACAAATTTCCTCACCTGACAGAGGAGAATTGACACCATGGTGACCATTCTAGAACTTTCAACAGTCCACTCAGAAAGTCGGGTTCAATGGCTTGGAGTTAATTCAAGTCAAACTGACTTCAAGGTGGAAAAATCAAATTATTCATTCGACTTTATCATTACTTGCGTGTGGCCCTTTTAAATTTTTTTTTAACATCCTTGCTTGGAACATTAAGCTGAGTTGCTGAAAGACGATGAGATTCATCATTTTTCATTAAGGCAATGCTCATTGCTTTTCATGAAAATATAGTGAAGAAAAAGGGTGGCATGGTGGCTCAGTCGTTAGCACTTCTGCCCTGCAGCACCAGGGACCTGTGATCAACTCTACTCCTTGGGTGACTGTCTGTGTGGAGTTTGCACATTCTCCCCATGTCTGCGTGGGTTTCTTCCCACAGTCCAAAGATGTCCAGGTTAGATGGATTGGCCATACTAAAATTGTCTATAGTGTGCATGTAAAGTGGATGAGCCATGGGAAATACAGGGATGGGGTGGCATGCTGTTTGAAGGACCAGAGTGGACTCAATGGGCCAAATGGCCTGCTTCCACACTGTAGGACTACTATGATTCTCGGAAAGTAAATAATGGAGAAAAATGTAGAATTACCTTTATGTACCAACATATTTGTTGTTTCTTTATTAACAAAACGTTTGATTGTTATTACAGAACTTTGGCTTATTCCTTATTCCTGCTAGAGTATATTCAACAAGGCTACAAAGATAAATTGGCCTTAACCGCCCTGAAATCATGGCATAAATATACCAAAATGCTTTGCACAAAATGTTCAGCTAAGATCCCTTCTGCCTATTCTTTTGGAAGTTCAAGAACTGTACAGTAATATTCCTCATCAAAATTAGGACAATGTTTGATGATCCAACAACTACTACGAGAAAACCTAACTTTCGATTGCCCCCATGCTCCCACCATTGCCTTGAATTAACAACAACATCCCCTGTCTACTTGCTGATCTGACTTCCCTCAAAACCTAATTAGATTAACTGGGTCACTACATAATCAAATTCCAAATCATCTCCACAACATAACATTTTGTGGCTTGTTGTCAACTGCTTTTGAAAATATTGCGGGGAATTACATTGGAGGGTGTTTTATTAGAACTATGATCCACCTTCGTAGTCATAGTATTAATGCGGCTGTTTCAGTTAAGCTTTCAGTCAATGGTAATCCCTAGGATGGTAATGCTGAATATTCAGTGATGCTAAGGCTGTTGAATATCAAGGGAGGATGGGTAGTTTCTCTTTTCTTGGAGGTGGCTCTAGCTTGGCATTTATGTGATACAAAGGTTATTTGCCTCTTAACAGCCTAAGCCTGAATGTTGTTTGCATCTTGCTATATGCAAACATAGGCTGAAGACTGGGGAGTTACAAGTTAAACCAAGTATTGCAATCATTAACAACCATTTTCAACTCTGACTTGAACATGGAGGGGAGCTCATTGATGAAGTATCTGAAGAAGATTTGGCCTCAGGCACTGCCCTGAAGAGCTATTGTAGAGATGTCCTGAGGCTGAAGTGATTGGCCTCCAATAACACCAACTATCTTGCAGTCAGGACCCAAAACATCAACTTTCCTGCTCCTCTGATGCTGCCTGGCCTGCTGTGTGCCTCCAGCTCCACATTGTGTTATCTCTCACTCCAGCATCTGCAGTTCTTACTGCCACCAACCGTCTTGCTCTCCGTTAGGCATGTATCCTGCCAGTGAAGAGTCTTCAGCATTTCCTTAGAATGCTTCAAATTAATATTGAAAAATGCAGATAATATAATGAGTCATCACAATTTTAGAAATTACCATCGCCTGATAGGTGAACCTTTAGCAGACATTTACTAAAGTTCCTTATGCGAGACTAGTAATTGGGATATATGCTGAATTGAATTATCATTCAAGGAGTGTAGTGAAAGGGGCTTGATGGGCCAAAGACTGTTTTATCACTGAAGATATTTTCAAGCCACGTAATACATGTAGTTAATTAAAATTCATGTACGCAAGGTTGGCTCACATAAACACTTCTCATCACAATTTTTAGTTTGGAAAGCTGAATGTAACCTGCAACCAGCTGACGTAGAAGTAAGTACATATCACTCCTTTAATTTAGTCCTGTACTAATACATTACAAAGAGTTCAATATTTGCTAAAATAAGCAGACAGGCAATATCTTGTTTTCTGTATGATGAATGAATTACTGTATCCAAACCACATAGAGCAATGTGTTGCTGAGGTTTCATTAAAAGGTTTTGAATCTCAAATAATAAAAGGTGTACCCTTATTTTTGAAAGAATGGTTTAATCTATATTCAATCCTACTTCTAAATTCTCCTTAAAATATCAACTAATCCTGTTAATTCTTGACAGGATGCCATAGGGTCTATCCTCTGAGCTACGATTCCTTATAATATTTACATTAGACCATTGCTGACTTATGACTCCTGAAATCTATACAAAAAAATGCATTAGAACTGGTCCGCATAGAAAATATTAAGAATTACTTTAGTAGGAGATATTCTGTTTTTTTTGTCATCCTGGGATTTTGGACATGATTTCTGACTTTTTAAAAATGATAAATGTGGTTAATTTTACCCAAGGCTAAGCTTTCAAAATAAATAATATTGATTCTGAAGCAATAACAGTTCATTCAGGAATCAGGCAGGAGTGACCTCTGTCAACCTCTGCCTTTTAGTTTGTGATTGAACTATTTTCTGCAGCAGCAGCAAGGCTGAACCCAAACACCTGGGGAGCTGACATATCCGCTGCAATGCTTCAAATCTCACCGTATGCAGATAGTGTCCTCCCATACATCACAAAACCAGTATTTGCTGATGCCTTCGCTATCGAGTGTTGACTGCAATCCAGCATTTGGAACTCTATCAGGTTACGCATCCAGTGATGTGATACAAGTGAAGCCACATCTCACTGATTGATAACTCCTGTTAACTCGCAATTTATCTTTCAGTTTGATTGGGCTGACAAGGACTTTGCTTGTCTGTAGATGTCTGTCACACCTATCATGCTTTTATAATGGAAGCCATTCTCCCTTAAAGCCTATGAAGCAATGCTGCTACTTTAATGCCAGTCAGTTTATATTTGACATGAGAAATGGGGCTCGATTTCAGATTACGCAGCTGGCGAAGCACAACTGAACACCTGTGTGTGTGTGTGTGTGTGTGTGCGCGCGCGCGCGCGCGCCTGTACAGTACTTATAGGCATAGTTTTACCCTGCCAGCAGTATTCAATTGTTCTAGGTAAAACAGCTGCACAAAGAATATACACAAGAATAAAGACAGAATCAAACAACGTAGGAAGCGATCATTCAGCCTAACATAAGGCAGAATTAGAGATAGTATGAACTGCCGATGCTGGAGTCTGAGATAACACAGTGTAGAGCTGGAGGAACACACTGGACCAGGCTGCATCAGAGGAGCAGGAAAGCTGATGTTTCGGTTCGGGACCCTTCTTCAGAAATGGGGGGTGGGAAGGGGGCTCTGTAATAAATAGAGAGGTGGGGGTTGGGCTGGGGACGGTTGGTGGGATGGTGATAGCAGGTAGGTAGTGGTGGGGTTGGTCAGTGAGGTGGGAGCAGTGGATTGGTGGGAGAGAAGACGGACAGGTTGAGGAGACAGGGATGAGAGGGAGGGTTTGTCTTGGGATGACGCCAGGGAATGGGGAGATTTTGAAGCTAGTAAAGCCCACATTGAGGCCATTGGGTTACAGCTTCCAAGGCAGAAAATGAGGTGCTGTTCCTCCATTTTCTGGGTGGCGTCATTGTGACACTGGAGGAGGCCCACGATGGACATGTCTTCCAGGGAGTGGGAGGGGGAGGTGAAGTGGTTCGCGACTGGGAGGTGTTGTCGTTTGTTGCAAACCGAGCATAAGTGCCTACACCTCCTCTCACCCACCTTCCTGCAAGAATGCGATCTCCTACTCCCAATTCCTCCGCCTCCACTGCACCTGCTCCCAAGATGAGGTGTTCCACTCCCGAACATCCCAGATGTCTTCGTATTTCAAGAACCGCAACTTCCCTCCTTGAGTGGTCGAAAATGTCCTCGACCGCATCTGTTGCGTTTCCCACAACTCATCCCTCACACCCTCTCCCCGCAACAAAAACAAAGACAGAATTCTCCTTGTCTTCACGTACCAACCCATTAACCTCCGATTCAACTCATCATTCACCGCCACTTCTGCCACCTGCAATCTGACTCCACTACAAAGGATATATTCCTCTCCCCACCCTTATCTGCCTTCAAGAGGGACCGGTCCCTCCGTGACTCCCTTGTCCACTCCACACACTCCCCACTGACCCCACCACCCCCGGCACTTTTCCCTGCAACCGCAGGAGGTGCTACACCTGCCCCTACACGTCCCACCTCACTCCCATCCCAGGCCCCAAAAAACCCTTCCACATCAGACAGATGTTCACCTGCACATCTGCTAATGAGGTCTATTGTATCCGCTGTTCCCGATGTAGCCTCCTCTACATTGGGGAGACCAAGCGAAGGTTCGGAGACTGCTTTGTGGAGCACCTACACTCAGTTCGCGACAAATGACAACACCTCCCAGTCACGAACCACTTCAACTCCCCCTCCCACCCCCTGGACGACATGTCCATCGTGGGCCTCCTCCAGAGTCACAACAGAACCACCCGGAAACTGGAGGAACAGCACTTCATATTCTGCCTTGGAAGCCTACAACCCAACGGTCTCAATGTGGACTTTACTAGCTTCAAAATCTCCCCAAACCCCAACCTCATCCCAAGACCAAGCCTCCCTCTCATCCCCACCTCCTTCACCTGTCCGTCTTCTCTCCCACCTATCCACTGCTCCCACCCCACTGACCAATCCCCATCACTACCTACCTGCTATCACCATCCCACCTACCTTCCCCAGCCCAGCTCTCCCCCGCTCTATTTATTTCAGAGCTCCCTTCCCCTCCCCCATTTCTGAAGAAGGGTCCCGAACCGAAACATCAGCTTTCCTGCTCCTCTGATGCTGTCTGGCCTGCTGTGTTCCTCCAGCTCCTCACTGTGTTATATAAGGCAGAATTATCTTCTCAAAGCAGATCTTTGAAATAGAAACTTATTTTGTTTTGCTCTCTCACCATTTCCATGTGACCTGGCAATCTCAAAGGAAATGTTGAAATTTCCTCCAAATATTTATTGTTGTTCTACCAGCAATACGGAGTTCTTCCAAATGTTGTGAGTCTTTCCAGTATCAACAGGCTATTATCAGATGGGCGTAGTGGACTACAACAACATATATGCCATAATAATACACTGGTGGTGTCCAATATCTGAACGAACCTAAGTGCAATTAAAAGTGGGGGAATTCATATCTAATCCTTGTGCTACAGTGCTTGCTCACTGGCAAGACACAAACAGGATTCGAAACTTAGCCCTCAGTCTTAAATGAACTCAATGACTTGGCCTGCATAGCCTTCTGTGGCAATAAGTTCTACAGCTTCACCACCCTCTAGCTGAAGAAATTCCTCTTCATCTCAGTTTTAAAGTGTCATATCTTCACTCTGTGACATTGCATAGGCATTCCAAGAATTCCTTTCCTTGGGATCCACTACTAACCTGGTTTTCCAGCCCACCTGCATATTGAGGTCCACCACGATTATTGTAATTGTGTCTTTCCAACATGTTTTTTCTATCTCTTGATTTATTTTCTGTCCCACATCCTGACTACTGCCAGAAGGCCTGTACACAACTCCCATCAGGGTCTTTCCTTTGCAGTTCCTCAACTTTACCCGCACAGATTCTATAACTTCTGACCCAGTTTTGCTTTTTGCTGTCGATTTAATTTTATTTCTTACTGGAATAGAATATCCTCTCCTGTCACACGTACAAAATACAGTGAAACGTGTGTATCGTTGCTGTACATAGGCACCATTCGTGTTAACTTAGAATCAAATTAAAAATAAGCTTAAAGAGAGCTCAACTTTTCCTCCTCCGCTGCTACAGCTTCTCAGCCCACGCCATGTTGCCGAGGGTCTCCCTCCTCCGGCTTCCGAGCCCATGCCATGCTGCCGAGGGTGTCCCTCTCCTGGCTTCCCAGCCCATGCCATGCTGCCGAGGGTGTCCCTCTCCTGGCTTCCCAGCCCATGCCATGCTGCTGAGGGTGTCCCTCTCCTGGCTTCCCAGTCCATGCCATGCTGCTGCCAGTGGCCCACTTCACACGGAAGCTCCAGACTTAACAGGCCGACCAGCCGAATCTGCAGCCACATCACTCCGGAGCCCATTGAAGCCGCCTCCTGCCGAAGGGCTCTCTTTATCAGGTAGGTTTGAGAAAAAAGAAGCGGAAGAAGGAAAAAGAATAAAAGAAAAAAATCGCAAGCAAAGAGGACAAGTACAGGAGCCCATACACTGTCTACTCTACCACCGCCATCTTGCAAGACAGCACTACCCTCTGTGCCTATCTGTCTGTCCTTTCAATAGGATGCATATCCTTGGATATTTATTTTCCAGCCCTGATCCCCTTACAGGCATGCCTCTATGATATCCTCAACATTATACCTGCCAATTTCAATCCGCATTACAAGTTCATTTACCTTACTTTGCATACTGCGTGCATTTTAGTGCAACAGCCTCAGTCCTATGTTGACTGTCCCTCTCTTCTCGTATTTATCCTTTTATCTGCTGTGCCTGAAATTAGATTCCTGACCCTTTCACTATTCTCTGCCCTATTAGTTATTCTGGAAACTTTAATAATTTCTATCGACCCCTCTCCATCTTTAACTAGTTTAAAGCCCTTGTGACCTCGATTTGTGCCATCAGTTTGTCTACCTTATTCCAAATGTTTTGCGCATTAAGCTTGTTCTATTATCGAGTTTCTCTGCACTTTTATAATCGCTTGGTTCAATATAACATACACACATTCTGTCCCTTCCTTTCATTTTCTCTTAACAATCAACCCCATCACTAATCAGCAATCCTGCCTTCTGATTTAACTTTGATTTTTCAAAATTTTGGTTGCAACTGAACACTCTCCCCTCACCACCATCTATTTAATTTAAAGCCATGTATACAGCCCTAATGATGCAATTCACCAGGCCTCTATTCCCAGCATGATTTGGTAGAGCCCATCCAATCAGAATACATCTCTCCTTTCCCATACTGGTGCCAATTGTCCCCTGAATTCAAACCTGTTTTTCCCACACCAATCCTTGAGCGACACATTTCCCTCAATAATCTTGTCGACCCTATGCTCATATTCCCTCATTCAAACTTCTTTCCTCTTTCTACCCATATTGTTGATATCTTGGTGGACCAAACTAATGGAATCTTACTGCTTCCACTCCAAGTTGCTCTGCATGCCAGACAGATATCCTGGACCCAGGCATCAGGCAGGCAATATAGCCTTCAGGGCTCTCAATCCTGGCCTCGGAAAACAGTGTCTATTCCCTGACTATATTATCCCCGATTGCAGCTACACTTCTCTTTCTCCCCCTCTTTCTCTTAAGTGGCTCCCTATACCATGGTGCTGTGATCAGTTTGCACATTCTCCCCACTGCCCATCTTGTCCACACAAGGAGCAAGAATCTCAAACCTCTTAGACAAGCTCAAGGGCTGAGCTCCTTCAGCACATTTCCTGGATCCCGCTACCTCATCTGTACCATCTTGCCCCTGACTGAATTCAAGGAAGTTAGTTTCAGAGCTGTGACTACCTCCTGATTTAATTGGCTGGTAAACTGGAGGTAGCATTGCCTCAGAGAGGTAAGAAGGCAAATGCAATTGAGATAGAAGCAGGGCCACTAGAGTTTAAAGGAAATACAAGAGACATGAATGGCAATAGCAAACCTACAGTCCACGTATTATGGGAAAAATTTAATTGGTTCTTCTTCCTGGGATGAAGTCTCAAACCACCTAATGAATGTGTCATGGAAGAAAGGATATCCTGATGCAGTGCACTATTTTGAGAGGTTTGATGACATGTCATACATATGTAGTGAAATAATACATTCAGCAAAGAAAGTGGGCTAGGAAGAAGCAGGAGAAAATGGTATTGATGTGTGGTTGGAGTTGCATGGTATGTCTTTAAGCAATGAAGACCTTGTGGAATTAGGTAAGCAAACTTTTGAAGAAGAATGTATGAGTGATGACATAGATGTTGTTTCTCAACGGAGAGGTTTCATAGATCCAAGGAATACATTTCAGCATATTGAAACTGGAATCAAGGTGTCCAGGGTGATTGGGTGAGTAGGCAGCGCAAAGTGCATACAGGATTGGTGGTTTTAGGGCTTTGGGCGGGTAAGAACAAGTGAGGGAGGTGTTGCAGGCAGTATGAAGCCTGGTCGGCATTATCCTCATTTGGAGGTGGGTAAAGTAGCAGAGACAGAGTGAGACATCAAAGGGAAGACGGTCGCACTTTCGCTAGTGAAGGAGGACATTGAGCTTCTTCCTGCTGTGCTGAGTATTCCTCCAGATAGCTGAGACTGCTTTAACCCAGGCTAAGCTGGCATGGTCTCGTGTCGTGACCTCCACTTCTGGTCCTGTGGGAGGAGGAATACCCATGCTAGTACCATCCAGTCCGGAAAGATCTTGAGGTGCCAGCCTTTGATGCTGATGCCCCCCTCTCTGCAATATCCAAAGCAAATGTCAGGTCAGGTGCAGACTGACAGTGCTTCCCTCAGTGTACAATGGCCTTTAAAAGATGGTGCCGGCACAAGGGATGCCACTGTCTTGGTCAAAGTTGGTGAGTGATGAGTTGATGTGAGAATGGTGATAGGAGAAGGGTGAGAATATGATAGGTCAAAATCAGATTCATGAGTCACCAATAGGATATGGTAGGTAATTAGTGAGGTGCGTTTGGTAGATACAGAGAGAGAATCCACTCTGCCTCGCAGCGAAAGATTCTCCAAATATTTTGATGCAACTCGGACATAGCCAAAAAGAAATATAATTCAGTCCAGCATATATTTTCACATCAGAAGTTTGAGCAACATTTCAACTGCCCTGCAAATGAGTGCATGTTCAAGGAAGAGGAAACATTTTGTTCTTTGACTAACTATTAAAAGATCTCTTCAGGGACATCAATGCCAACATTCTACATTGGATATCTACCACAATATTTTGTGTTATGATTTGTTGCAGTTTTCTTTCATTTGAGAAAATAGCAAGTCACAGGCAGAAAGGGAAAAAGACAATATTTATGCACGTCCAAGTAGTTAACTTACATTTTCTAAGACAAGACAAAGGACCTCTGCTTAGTAACATATTCACAGCATTTCAGATTAAACTCAGTACATAGAACGAGTTAATTTTTTACACCATAGAACAGAGTACTCCTGTAAGATGTCTTCTGTGCTTCATGGATGGATGATTGATTGTCATAACACAAAATACCATTTACTTAACCAAGCAGTATTCCTCCCTGGAATGCATAAACGAAGTTATATCTGACATACCTTTCACAGTTTACTGTAGTCTGCATTTATCTGCATTTGTAGCAGCTTTAAATGCAGGAATCTGAAGAAGGCCCCTGGTGTAATTCCTAGCCCTAATTACTACTACTTGTCCCAAATACACAGAGATGATCACTTTGTTTCTATGTCAGTGCCAACAGCAGGTTTGCTGTCAGTGACAGCTCAATAACTAAACAAGGCTGTCTTTCCACTGAAGAGGAAAAGGAAAACATTTTATTTCCTTCAGAAGTAAATCTGCAACTTGCTTATATTTCTGACCATAATTTTCTACATGAGGATATCCTAAAGATTTGTCAGCCTGTGTGTCACTGGTCCTGAAGACCATTTCCTTATATTGGAGGAAAGTCTTTAATCAACAAATGGAGGTTATAATTGTAACCTTTAAGCGTTTGTAGATTTTTCCTCATTGTGTGTTCTGCGGATCAATTCCAAACTGCGCATCCACAGCAGTTCAGACTTCTGAATATTACAGAATAGTTTTTAAAAATAAATGCAATTTTAAACAAGAAAAGGGATATTGTTGAAAAGAGACATATTACAGAATCTTTTCAATTTATCCTCATCAGGACAAATGCAAAAATGCCAAGTTTCTAATAATCATAAAAATTTATACTACAGGAGAAAAGGGTGCTGATTAGTTGCCTAATTGACTCTGATTGGTCAAGGCATTAGCATGGGAAAAGTAACATTGTTTCATGTTTGCAATTTCATTTTCTAATCACAAGCAGGCAGGATTAAACATAAATCATTCAGTTCCTCAAACACTTCTCTGCCATTCAGTTAGATATGTACCTCAACTTCTTTTAGCCATTTATGTCACACGTGCCAAAATATCCTTAGCTTAAAAAAATGTATTAATCTCAATCATGAACATTTCAATTGTTCTGTCGTCAACAGCTTTATTTGGGTGGAGAGATGTCAGGTTTCTACAACCCTTTCTATCAATAAATGGTCTTGACTTCACACCTAAATGGCTTTGTTTCAGTTTTAAGATTACTTTCTTCTGTTCTGGACTCCTTCATAGAAAGAAGAATTTTATTTATCAACTAAACTGAATACTTTACTTTAAACATTTTGATTAGATTACAATGCATGTTTCTAAACTTGAGGAAATACTAAACAGATTGTTTTCGTAACAACTTTCAGCCCTTTAAAACTGTGCTCTGCCCATAATAAGACAATGAGTGCAGTATTTCAGATAGGACCAAACTAAAGTTTTGAACTGTTAATGTCCTTTCTTTTATATTCCAACTCCTTTGAGATGCAAACAAACAGTTCATTTGCCTTTTTCTACCAATGCATCAGCTTTTAGTCATTTGTGAATAATGATGAACAAATCCATTTGCTCATCCACAACACCTCATCTATCATACATATGTACTAAAAATCTAAGTTGTCTTTCTTGGATTGGCCTTACACTCCTCTGTTGCAGTTTCCTGCTGTAGTTTTGAGCACTCAAGTAGTTTGCCTATGTCTCTTCATAATTTCCAGCTGCCATCTAGATAACATTGTTGCCACTTGTAAGTGTAGATGCACAACTTTCCATTCCTTCATCCAAGTCATTTCTATATAGCAATTAGAGATAACTTAGGAACATGGCTTGCCACATCTCCTGATAGGAAAACGTTTAACTTATTCTTGCTTTTTGCCTCCTAACTCCCAACTGTCTACTAACCATGGAATGCATTACTCAATTTCATGTATGCTAACAGCTAAAAAAAAATGGAGTTACTGTGTTATCTCATAAGCTTAAATTGAAAGAGAAAGTCTGTACTCTGAATGGCCTAGTTTATTCATAATGCAATCCATTTCGACAGAGAAAGTCACCCAGTTTCAAGACTAGGTAATAAATGAGGCGTGATCAGAAGTGTTCATCTTCTGTAAACAATGCAAGAATACAAGGCATAAACAGGGTTATGGTTTTTTAGCAAAATTCAACATAGGCATATAAAATTTACATTGAATACAGAAGAATGGACAAAAATTCAATAAAGTTACAATTCACTTTCTATTTCTTTGGAATTCAACTGGTCCAGAGAAAACAATATTTACTTTGCATCCAACAACTTTAGAACTCATATATCAGAAATGGAACTGGATGAGAACCAATTAGGGCTCCTTTTGACAATGATAATTCTGTACAAAAATATTAACAGAATTTTTTTTGAATACAGGGAGCTATTGAATACCCTAAATTATCCATGACATCTTACAATCTGGCACCTGAATCACAAACAAAATTGCCACTGTAGAATTATTTAAGCTTATGGTGCCTGCAACAGCTACAAATATTGAAAAGGTGTCCCATCATTTACAATACTTAACATGCATCAATTGGCAACTTTGTCTTCAATTGCTAGACTGGGTTTCAGGGCATAGGGTCATTAGAAGCAATTATGAATAAAACCAACTGGCTTTGGACTTATGGGGAAACATTTCTGCTTGTGCACATCTGACATGCATTCTCTGAAACCAGGAATATGTATTATCAAACGTTGTGCATGCCGTCTGTGGTTTGCTGCCCATTAACACTAATAAAAAGGTGACCACGTATTTGCAACTTCATCATTTGCAGTTCTGGCAACTAAAGCTCCATGTTTGAAGAACACAACTGCAAAAGGTATACCTTTAAGCATTGATCCATTGAAATCAATTACATTTGCAATTGAAGAAAAAAACTCAAAAAGTCTGGAAATCCAAACCGGCCCAAATTCAGTCAGTGCGGGGGTTTGAGGTGCACTCAGAATTAACTTATTGCGAGTGATTCAGATGCCATGTAATACATACGTTGTCCGATTATCATCAGTTTAGTCCTACCCGAGTTTTCTTTCACAGAATACTGTTAGGGGAAGGGACAGCTTTTGGTCAGATATTAAGCCACTTAAAGGCAACTAGCACCTCACAAAGAAGAGTTCTGGCTGCAAATATTTCTGGACAGTGATGTGGCTGAAGCAAGTATTGAATGGACACTATGAAGTTCAGGGCAATGGAGGCCATCATGCAGCCAGGGAACAGGAGGAGGGGAATTTTCTTCCCTTGCCTCGTGTCCCACCTGGAGAGAAAGAAGATGTTGAGGATCATTTGTACAATCAATGAAAAGAGATTCTAAAATCTCTGAATGTCGGGAGGTTAGCTACCATGATATAGCTTCATTGTCAGAAGAAATTCAATAATAATCTAGAGGCTGAACATTATTTATTCACTTCTCTACACCTACCTGGTAAATTAAAATCTTAGTCAGAATGAGACTCATGGCACTCCTGACTTCTCTGATTGCTACTTTTCATTGTCCTCTAGACATTGCACTACACCCGCTTCTCCTCATACCCACAATCCTCTCTTAGCCTTAGTTCACATTTTGCACAGATCAACAGCTTATCCAGCAAGTGGCTCATTCTACAAAACACTTTACAGAGTTCCTCAAAAGGAATGTATGAACATTCAAAATGATTACATTGGTACTTCTGAATTCAGGAACTGTGATCTCTTCATGAACCCAAAGTTTGAAGAAGGTTCAATTTTGTTTTCAAATATTGTAATAAACATCAGAATAATAATGTTCCAGATTTGAGAGATGGGCAGAGAATTCTATCTCAAACATTGAACTTCATGGAAACTATGTGATATTCTTCAGACTTCACCTGATGAAGGAGCAGTGCTCTGAAAGCTTGTGATTTCAAATAAACCTGTTGGACTATAAACTAGTGTCGTGTGACTTCTGACTTTGTCCACCCCAGTCCAACACTGGCACCTCCACATCACGGCAAATTCTTTTTCAGTTCCAGTGTAAATGCCATTCATGTTGCTTCTGTGCACTGCTGAGTTCCCAGAAAGCTCTGATTCTGAACCTACATACTGTATCAGCAGCGTAAAGTCTACTGCTCTTGACAACTCAGTGGAGAGTGTTTGATCAACCTTGTTTGGTCAATGTCATTCTGTGGCAGCACAACTTTTGTTGTTTTGGACTGCTCTGTAACCACGCATGGGCTTCTGACAGGTATTATGAGCCATCCTCAGAGATGTTAACCATGGTGTTCATCAGCCAACTTGGAATATAACAGTCTGGTTAGAATAAAGCTTGCACAAAGATCAGATAAAGAATGAAGGACTTATGTCTGCCACCAGGGTATTGGACACGTACCTGCCAGATGCTGTGCCCTGGTCACAAAACACATTGAGAGAATGAAGTCCGTCCCAACTGATAATGTTAGCAGATTGATAATAGGGAGTATGCAAGGCAATGTGTGTGCAGTCTTTGGTAAACTGGTTGATAGTCTTCTCTCTATCCATGGAGAAGAATGGAGTATAATTTGATTTCCTTGCTTAGGAAGGAACATATTTTCATTGCAAGCAATTCAGAGAAGGTTCACTGAGCTGATTGCAGGTTTGAAAGAATTGTCTTATGAGGTTGGGCCTAAGTTCTGGCTAAGTTCTCCCCGTAAGGGGGAGCCTAGAACTGGGGGTCAGAGTGTAAAATTAAAAGGTCTCATATTTTAAATAGAGACAAGGAGGAATTTCTTCTCTCAGAGGGTCATTAGTTCCTGGAATTTCTTCTATACAGAGCAGTGACAGAAGGTTCATTTGATATATTCAAAGCTGAATTATATTTTTGATCTAACGGGAGTTGAATGTTGTGGGTGGGGCATGCTGGAAACTGGAGTTAAGACCTCAGTCAGATCGGCAATGATGTCATCGATCAAGGGAACAGTCTCAGTGGGCTGAATGGCCTACACCTGCTATTTTTCCTGATGATTTTGTGATAAGATGTGTGTGTTCCTCTCAATGCAGGAATTCGCAGGGGCATCTCTCAAATACTGCAAAGTGTGGGATGTCACCGTTGTCAGTTGTAATCTGAAAAGAACATACAATCATGTTATAGATCACAACAACATTGACACTCACAGGCAGCGCTGTCTGTGCTGCACAAGTGTTGAAGTGTCACCATGCAGTGTGCATATCCCAGTGACTGCTTCCTTGATGAATTGACATGATTAATTGATGGTATAAAACAACTTCCGAAATATCCACTTGTGTTAGTTTCCTGAACATTAGCAGATTCCTCTTCCCTCTTGTGGCTGCCTTCCAGCCCTATAGTTTCTTCCATGCTGTGCCAATTATCCAGCCTTGTCAACAGACTTAGTAGACCACCCAGCAGTGAACCTAACTGAGAGATTGCCAAAAACATGCATTATTAGCAAAATGTTGCAGTACCCAAACAATGTAAATACTTCAGAGTGTTAAAATACAAATAAAAACAATGATATAATGTTAGTAAATGCCTTGTTTCCCTGTGCAGGTTCAGCACCTTGCAAGTTGGGGTAGGATCATGAAAGAAATACAGGACTCAAAATAAAATTAAAACTATTCTCCTGTTTAAATACTGTTGACATGCGCCCCTGCTGCCAGCACACCAATAATAACCAACATGGCAAGCAATGTTTCTGGACAGAAAGAAACACAAAATTACTGCCCAATATTTTGGAAGCTCAAGCTGATTAACATCTGAAAAATAGGGACTGCGCAGGCACATTTTGAAAATAAATTCTTACATCATCAATTGTTCATAATTGAAGTTAAAAAAGAACATACCAAATAAGACCAGGAGGAAGTCATTCAGCCCCTTGAGTCTGTTCCAACAGTCAATGAAATGATTACCGTTCTTCTGCCCCCACTTGACATTCCTGACCACTTCACATGTTACTTAATTCCCTGAGAGATCAAATATTGGTCGACCACAACCTTAAAGATATGCAACATAAAAGGACAGACAACCTTTTGGTGTAGAGAATTCCAAATATTCACAATTATTTGACTGAATAAGTTGCCATTTTCTCAATCTGAAATCGATTCCTTGTCCTCAGACTGTTCTGTGATGTACCAGCTTCTCCAGTTGGGAACAACAGCCATTCAGACATAACCTTGTTAAGTCCTTCAGAGTCTTGTCTAATTCAATGAGAATTCCTCATGTTCTTATGAACTCCAGTGAACTTAGGCTCAGTTTGCTTAGTCTCTCATCTTTGGACATCTCACTCATCCAGGAGCCAATCTCCAGAACCTTGCATGTGCAACTGCTGATACAAGCATATTCTTCCTTAATTATGACATTTTGAGTACTTTAAATTTGCAAAAGGGTCTTATGATTCAGTAGTTGTGTCTCTAACTCTAGACCAGAAGGCTTGTATGGTCTTGGGGTCTGGGAAGGCCACATGACCCCACAAGACAGGCAGGTCTTTGGGCCCAAAACACCCTTGTTAAGCAGAAATTAAGAAGGCCAACTGGGATTTTCTGGTCAACCTCCAGTTTCCTGGGAGTACAGGGCCACATTTATTGCTTGGAGGTTGACCACGAACAGCAAGCCAGTGATCAACACAATTGGAAGGCCTACAAGCCCTCCTTGAAAGGGGTAGTGCATTGGAAGTACAGCCTAAGGCCATCCTGTCAAAAAGATTTCTCAACTCCTGTCCAGAAATCCTTAGTGTCCTGCTTTCATTGTGAATTGTAACTTTGTAGCTGAGAGGGCATGTTTTAAGTGTTCACTCAGTTACATTTTACCACAGCTTAGTACACTCCTAAAGCTGCAAGGCTTTTGTCTCTGCACCTTCGAAAACCCATTTGCTTCCCTGAGTTTGACATGGACCCTGACTTCAGGTCAATTAAGGGGATTTGCAAAAAGTGAATGTTTACCAGAGTCAGTGTGTCACTGGTGCGGGGGTGGTGGGGAGCTTGGGATTTGGGTTCAGCCCCATAGCCTGTTTTCCACTCCCCAAAACTTTTTCTTACCCAGATATTTTAAGTCAATTTACTTCAGAACACCCGTTGTTTTCTCAATGATCATTTGATAGGTCTTACTAGAGCTTCTTCAGCTTCTATTTTTGCTAATCTTATCGGGTCATGATCCACAAAAACAAAAGCCAAGTATTACTTCCCAGCAACTATCCTTACACTAGGCCGTAGGAAACAGAAGCAGAAACTGCTGGAGAAATTCAGCAGGTCTGGCAACATCTGTGGAGGGGTTAAAATTGTATCAGAGATAAAAGGTACTGCAGATGCTGGAGAATCCGAGATAACAAACGCCCCCTCCCATTCCTCAGATGACATGTCCATCCTGGGCCTCCTGCAATGCCACAGTGATGCCACCCGAAGGCTGCAGGAACAGCAAATCATATTCAGCCTGGGAGCCCTGCAGCCCAATGGCATCAATCCGGATTTCACAAGCTTCAAAATCTCCCCTCCCCCTACCGCATCCCAAAACCAGCCCAGCTCATCTCCACCTCCCTAACCTGTTTTTCCTCTCACCTATCCCCTCCTCCCACCTCAATCCCCACCCCCATCTCCTATCTACTAACATCATCCCGCCCCCTTGACCTGTCTGTCCTCCCTGGACTGACCTATCTCCTCCCTACCCCCCTACCTACACTCACCTTTACTGGCTCCATCCCCACCTCTTTGACTTGTCTGCCTCCTCTCTGCCTCCTCTCCACCTATCCTCTCCTCTATCCATCCTCTATCCACCTCCCCCTCTCTCCCTACTTATTTCAGAACCCTCTTCCCCTCCCCCATTTCTGATGAAGGGTTTAGGCCCGAAACGTCAAGTTTTCCTGCTCCTATGATGCTGCTTGGCCTGCTGTGTTCATCCAGCCCCACGCCTTGTTATCTGTGGAGGGGAAACAGTTATCACTATGAGTCCAGTGACCCTTCTTCAGAGCTGGGATCGGTGTGTCTGGAATTTCAGATCATAAATGTTCCATGACAACTGTCTGAAAATGGACAATTCACATAGAGAAAGCTGTGGAGCTGTTCACAGACAATTTACAGTGAATGAGTATTAAGTGATAGTATCCTTTTCTGTTTAGAAAGTTAAATGGCTAACTGTTGACATTTGCAATGTCAATTGAGCACCCTGTACTGTACCCTGAACTTAATGGTAATAATTGAGATGATAACACGTTGCTGCCGCATTTCAAACAATGTGGGTTTTCTGATAGATTTTTTTCCGTGAGCTACACATTAGTTAGCAGTGTGGAGCTGGAGGAAGACAGCAGGCCAGCTGACCCTTCTTCAAAAAGGATCCTGACCCGAAACATCAACTTTCCTGCTCCTTTGATACTGCCTGGCCTGCTGTCCTCTTCCAGCTGCACACTGTGTTATCTCTGACTCCAGCATCTGCTGTTCTTACTATCTACTATCTCTGACATTAGTTAGCAAACTAGCTGCAATTTTATAGTCTTACCCCCAACACCCGCCTTAGAGGTGGAATTGCAGGTGAGAGTGTGTAGAATTGTCTACCATGCCAACAGTGCTAATTCCAGCATTTACCCTTCCACACCTACCCAGGCTGCAGCTTGACACACACAGGAGGGGTCCACGGATGGTCACCAGGACATTCAGTGAAATCTAGTGAGCCTTGGTGCCAGACTAAGGGCATAATGTTGCTTTGATGGGCACCATTGGAACGCCCCTTCCAAAACAAAGTGCAAACATCCCCTTCTCCTTGTATTCCCCAATTGACCTTTTAAGTCATCCCCCTCATCCCTTTTATGCCGATGCCAGAACCTGCCAGTGAGATATCAGACATTCCTCACAGACCTTTTGGGACATCTTGCAGACCGAGGGATGGCCATGTCTCCCTGTGGTGCTGCTGGGACATGAAAACAGCCAGTCCTCCAACTGTCTGTCTTATTTCTGAGGCAGTACATCCACCTCTTGCCAAGTGAATTTAAAGGCCTTAAGCCATTTACTTGCTGTGTGGTGAGTGAACTAAATGGTGGAGGCCTCAACCTCTTAATTTTCGCAATAATGCGAACGGTTCACATTGTTCCTTGAAACAGACAGGCATTGCAAAAATAATAGGCACTGCAGAAAATTTGACAACTACTGGCAGGATTTGATCGTAAATGTGACAGATATGCTTTTCTATTACAGTTCTTGCATCAGTCGACATTGCCCAGATACTGGCTTTTAATGAATCATACTTGCTTCTCACAGGGCTCCTCACTCAGATAATCATAAGATCTGCGCTGCCTTACAGAAATTTTGTGGGGGAGCTTTGGGAGGGACAGCAGCTAGTGATGCCTTGTGCATCCTCCACAATGTTACTTCACTTTTTTTGTCTTCCCTCAGTGGAAGCAAACCCTAAAATCTTTGTCAATCATACGGCATCCTTTGGACTTGATGGGCTGAGCGAAAGTTTTGTTCAGCAAACAAGCAGCCAACTTGTCAGATGAGAGTCTAACTTCTTGTATTGCCAAAGAAAATAAAGTTCTGAAATTTAAATCCAAATATAACCATAAATAGCCCATCCCCATTCTACGCTATAAACAGAAAGCAATTCCACCTACATTTGGTGGTACCTGTAATTGGGACACCTCTTTCATCTCAGCATCACTCACACAGAGCAAAGAATTTCAGATGAGCTCAACCAGTCTTATGATTTAACAAAATTAAATGAAAGCATATATGGAAAAATGGAGCCCACAAGCCTGACCAAAATTTTTGCGTGCCCCTAGACGGGGCAGAAATCTAACAAAATCAGGTCTCAGCCCAGCATTCAGGCCAAAAACAAAATCATTATGGCGAGCAATTAAAAAAAAACAGTTAGACCACTCAAAGGTATGCTTCACAGAACAGGACCAAGCAGAGCAGCCTTAAAGTATAACCTGCTCCGGTATTTTCAAATCGTATGAGATATACTCCCACGGCCGCATGTTGTTTTTATAAAAAAAAAGAGCTTGACATTTTGAAAAATATCCTGGCACTTAAAATATTCTATTTTAATGGTTTTGATATTTCTTAAGATGCGAGGAGGTGTCAGGGATGCACATTTGCTGCCAGAAAACAGAATTTCTGACGTGTGATATTAGTTTTCACATTTCTCCTTTGGTAGATTTGTACACATTCAAACTTCAACATCTTCCATGGCATCCCTCATGACTGAAGAATCCAATGCAAGGTTGGCATGTACATCTACAAAGGTAGCACTTCACATTTTCATTGTTCGTGCTTGATTGAAACTCTGTGGCTGCACCACCTCTGACCTTTCTCTGGGCACGTCGGATGTTGTGAGTTTGGCAATGGACAGTTCTCAAAACATGCCGAATTAAGTTGCATTTTTTGCCACCGCATATGGGGTCAGTCAGCTACTGTGTCTTCCTAAGAGATTTGGCCTGCAATGCAGAAGCTTTCACAAATTTATGCAATTTACCCTCCTAACAGGGTGCTGGTTGTTGCCCAGTATTAAGCTGAAGGCTAACCATCATCAGAAGTATGCTGTGGCTTGTTAAGTATTTACGTCCAGTACAGGTATTTCTACTCTAGCGCATGTTTTGTTAACACGAATTGGCTGATGAACAGTGGACGCTGTTTGGATAACAAAATCTTTCTACTATACAGCAATTTCCCTATAAATGCAATTTCGTATCGCGTGAGATTGCACAAGAACACAACTATTGCGTTATAGGAGAAATACCTCTATTTTTAGTGATAATGCCAGTGTTTCAGTTAATCAGTCTCCTTGCATAGTTCTCCAGTTTCCAAAGCTACCTTCTCTTGACAAAATTCAACAAGTCTGTCCGTATTTATTGTCGTAGAACTCCTACAGTGTGGAAGCAGGCCATTTGGCTCATCGAGTCCAGACCACTCCTCTGAAAAGCCTCCCACCCCTCTTCCCTATCTCTGTAAGCCTGCATTTCCCATGGTTAATCCACCTAGCCTGTATATCCCTGGACACTATGTGCAATTTGGCATGGCCAATCCACATAACCTGCACAAAACCAAGTCCCAGGTGCAGTGAGGCAGCAGTGCTAACCACTAAGCAACCGTGCCACCCTAATAGTGCAACATGACCAATTTGGTAGGTTGCATTTCTGTTTTTCTCATTGCTGGTCCATTTTACCTTACAATTCTTCCATCATCTCTTTGGCTGCTAATGAAATGCAAATTTAGTTTTGTAAAAACTCAGGCAGACATCTTTTGCTGCAGGAGGAATAGGAATGCTCCCCTGAATCCAGAGCAGTTAGCCCTCCTGCTATTACCACTACATCTCCCAGAATTGACCTTCAGGCTGCTGAATTAAGTTACCCCAATCTTCATGTCAGAAAGAATGGCTATTTGTCTTTCAGACCACAGGACTAGCACCAGCAGGCGACTTAAAATTAAACTAAAGGATCCTGAAGACCAATCTGGGGGCTGCTTCAGGCCTCAGATCTCCTGGTTGAAGTGCATACAAATGGTTGTGGTTCAGTTAGTTCAGTTGGATGGTTTGCAATGCAGCGTGATGCCCATAGCATGGGTTCAATTCCCCCCATCAGCTGATGTTACTATGAAGGAATCCTCCTTCTCAATCTCTTCTTTCACCTAAAGTACAGTGAATTTCAAGTTTAATCACTGCCTGTTGTTTCTCTGTAATGAGAGAGTGGCCCTATGGTCTGATAGGGCAAGTCCAACTTTACTTTTACCCAGTAATAGACCTAAAGAACATGCCACAATATTATTTTCTATCACCATCTGTGTTGAAGTGCTAGTTTTGATTCTGTTGCAGAGATGATAGAAAAATAAACAAAACACATATGATGCATGTTATTTTATAACTTCAGGTCAGTGGTAAATTAGGCTGCATAGGTCACCCTGTGAATTTGGCCCTGTATAACATTCATATCCAAAGAGGAATATTCGATAAGTCTATTTGTTCTTTATCTTTCAATTTTTTTTTCCATCTGATTGATAGACTGCCATAAGGTATTCTTACCTGTTTATACTTTGTGAATATGAAATAAAGATTTCTTCAAATAGGAACTGGTTTGCAGCCTGCGTCTTATTCTTACCTTATCTTCCAGCTTGAAAATGTCATCACACAGCAGCAGCATATTTTCACTATCAGTTGCATCTGTTCCGTTGAAAAGAAAAAATCAGTTTCCTTTTTCTTCAGAGCCACCGAAAATTCTTACTGCGCTGTTACCTCTGCCTTTGAAAATTGAAGATAAAAATGTAAAATTAATGAGATGCATTAAATCTGCCTGTCATAATTATATTAAAACTATAATTACTGGGTTTTGTAGAGCTCCCAGTGATTATGAACTGAAAGCCACAACCCTAATGCAAATGTATTGATGTAAAAAAAAAGCTAGAATTCATGACATATGAACAGGCCATTCGGCCCAACTGATCCATCCTGGTTCTTACTCAAAGTGAGTCAAACATTAAGCAATAAGAAAATGAAAGATCATGAGAATTGTCTTTGGTGTCCTGTGCATTATTTGCCTGTCAACAAATATCACAAAAACAGATTATCTGACCATGAAAACATTAATGTTTGTTTGACCTTGCTGTGAGCAACCTTTTTGCAGCTACGGAGATAGTAGGAACTGCAGATGGTGGAGAATCTGAGATAACAAGGTGTAGAGCTGGATGAACACAGCAGGCCAAGCAGCATCAGAGGAGCAGGAAGGCTGACATTTCGGGCCTAGACCCTTCTTCAGAAATTTCAGAAATAACATTGGGGTCAATTTTAATGGGCCATGAATTATTTATTTGTGC